>CM077162.1:148347133-148947133 GCA_039583875.1 Platanthera guangdongensis
GTTGATGAAGAAGATAACCTAGATAACGGACTTCAAGGACTTCGAGGTGACAGCTCGTTGGTACGGAAGCCTCCTTGGACTGAGCCCGGAAGTGGATTGACAACTCGCTACTCGGCCACGACCTGCGGTGGATCTTCACTCTCTTTTGGTTTACTCCTCTTCCCTTCCTCTGTAGTATGGAATGGTTTCATTGTAATGAACATCAAGTTTGATTTTATATCTAATGGGATGTTAGTATTTTTCTTATGCTTGTGAGTAGTGTCTGTGAATGCCCTCGCTCACTCCACATCCACTCCATACCTGTGTCATACTCGATTGCACCCCACATAAGAACACTTCCATCCATTAGCTTTCCATCCACTCGCCCAACCGAAGTTCGGCATCGCGGCTGAAACACCCACTTCACCTTGCGAAGCGGTGCCTTCGACCCGTATAGATTTTCCTAGTTTATTAGTTCAAACAACCACAATCTCTCAAGTCCCCTTTTGCTCTTTTTCTAGGTATAACCCTCATAACAATATTTTTTGAACTGTTGTCGCTCTATGCTGATTGCATTCCTCAAGAGACCGACACTCGGGGATTTATTCCCAAACTTTATTACTTGTGCGACCGGTGCGCTTGCCGATTTACACGCATCAACCCTCACAGAGGTGAATGATAAAATCCTTATGTGCTTCCCAAGCTCGTGGGATTCAAGGATCTAGTCCATCAAGGAGGCCATGAGCCTGAATGAGATTTCCACTGAATCTCTCTTAGAAAAGCTTAAGTCCTATGAGCAGCTTATCAAATCCAGAGAAGCAGCTGAGCAAAGAACACCGCCACCAGCAAGGAAGGAGCATACCATTGTATTCAAAGCTGCTGAGGAGACAGAGGCTCTAATAATGAATAAAGAACTGATGTCTCTCTTTCCCAAGAGATTCTACAAGATGGCAAGGAAAGACTTCAGAAGAAAGTCATCCAGACAGGATGACAAGCCAAGGTATGACAAAACCCCCACTAAAGAAGTGGTGTGCTTTGGCTGCAGGAAACCTGGACACTTCCTCTCAGAGTTTCCAGAAAATAAAAAGAAGGATAAGAGAAGAGAGAAGGATACCAGAAGGCAACACAGCTCAATACCTTCCTCCAGCAGATACAAGAAGAAGGAGAAAGGATTTGTAGCTTAATCCTGGAGTGAAACTGAAGATGAATCAACATCTTCCAGCTCCAGTGAAGAAGAGGAGGCAAGGGTCAAAGAAGTATGCCTCATGGCCATTAATGTCGCCAGGAGCCAATCAGATGAAGATGCATATGACAATGAAGAAGCTTCAGAATCTGAAGCTGACCAGGTATTTCTTCTTTTGATTATAACTCTGATTCATTCAAATCTGAATTTAAAATAATGTGCATAGATCTAATAAATTCAGAAAAAGAAATTAAAACACTTAGGGAAAAACTAGGAAACCAAGAAAATGTTATTTCTGAAAACAATAGGTTAAAGGATGAATTAAATTTAGCTAATGAACAAATTATCCTGTTAAAGACTGAGTTATGTGAGGCTAAACAAATTGAGGAAACTCTCAATGGGAGAAGCCTCAAGCTGATGGATATTACAAGCACTGTCAATGCCAGACTAAATGGCAAGCTGGGCTTGGGTGCTTCATCAAGTTTGCCCCCCCCCCCATTCTCAAGAAGAATATTTTGACAACCCCCATCAAGTTTGTTTCTAATAAAGGCAAAGAGATAAAAACTAATAAACAGATCACAGAAGAAATGCCAAACTTTAAAAATCAAAATAACAGAAAACAGAAAACAAGTAAAAACAAAGTTTAGCAGATTTCGTCGAACTCAGATCGACAAAATGTGGCCAGTTCGTCGAACTCCAGTTGACGAACTCTAAACGCAAACTTAGGTTATAATTATTCGTATAACTGCGATCGATGAATTTTGTATGGTTCGTCGAGCATTGATCGGCGAACGTGGGGCACAGAAAATGACTATGTTCATTCTCTAGGCAGAGATCGATGATCTCATCCCAATTCGTCGAACTCTGGTCGACGAACTCACAACAATTCGTCAAACCCAGAAAGACTTAACAAAAATCATAACTGTAACAACAACTCTAATAAACCTAGGAAACCATTTAATCCATTAGTTGATTGGATAATTCCACCTAGAAGATATCACCCACTAGGATACAAATCTCAACCAGAGTTTTTTGTGATATCCAATTTTTCTTACCAGTAATATAAATGACCCAAGATAACCTGGGTCAAGAACAACTAACTGTTTTTACTGCAGGAAAAGGGCTGTCCAGTGATTAATCAAACATGGTACCTGGACAGTGGATGCTCCAAACACATGACTGGCAGCAAGGACAACCTAATCAACTATAAGTCTAATGTAACGCCCCCACCTGTCACATGACATATAACGGTGGGTCCGGCCGGGGCCCCACGCCATATATCACAGACAAGCAAATGAATTACGTGTGGAAATCAAACTCTACGCGTATCCTTAACTCATTCCATTATAGCGCAGCATTTTTATGTTAGCATGAACTCAAACTAGAATGTCCACCAATATATAAATACCACATTTATATATAACAACACTAGGAATGTATACAACCCACACACCCTGGCCTTATGGCCTTACAGGTTCCTCTTTTACACATCAATAATTTCGTACATCGGCACGCAGGCCGGCCACACATGAAATCCAAACACAACTCTTTGCATGGCCTTCAAGGGCCTATCGCAGCAAGCTAGCCATTCCGCTTATTCATTTCAAGCCGCAACACCTGCAATTCAATATCCAAGCCAACACAGAAAACAAAGTAACGGTCAGCATTTGGCTGACCCATTATAACGACCCTACCCCCTACCCGGGGTAGTGGTTCCTTCCCTGTATAGATTGTCATCAACTATCATCAAGTATCATCAAGCATATATCATTTCCCACTAGCAACTAGCAAACACATTACATCACAAACGCTGGAATCCACCAGACGCTCCGTGCACTCAGGGCACCTTCTTGGCGTACCGGAATCCACCAGTGATACACCGCCGATCAGAGGTTTTAACTTGTTGGTTGACCGGACCTAGCCCACCAGTCTCGCAAGATGGCGACATCCCGCCCAAACCACTCAGAGGTACAACCTCACAGCATTCATAAACAACCAGAGTAGATCGACCCACACCATGTGGTGTGGCAAGCCGGGTTTATCCAAGCTCCCCAAGCATTACCATCCATCGACCCCCCTCCTATTCCGATCGACCCACCCATGTGGTGCAGCAAGCCGGGTTTATCTCTGCTCCCCAAGCATTGCCACTAATCGATCCTACCTAACTAGATCAACCCACCTAGTGGTGTAACAGGCGGGTTTATCTCGAGCTCCCCAGGCGTGCTACCAATTGATCATATCATAACCAGGAGCTTCATCAAAGCCTCCTCACATTCAGCAGCACATCCATACATTCATCACAACAGAAATCCATTTGCATCTCATCAAATCCACAGAGTCTTCTCCGGTTTACCCATGAACATCACCAATCCAGACTACCGGTCCAGATGGGCTTCACACAGCATGCTTTTGCCGTACTCCATATTTCCGGCTCTAAATGCAGACTCAACAAAGGAATCACTTCCGCAAATCCACCTCTTGGTGGAGGATTCCAAGCACATGCATAAAGAAAGGACTTCGATGTCCAAGAAGGAGATCGTTACCCTTGAAGATCGCTTCGGTGCCATGAAGTAGCCGGATGGAAATCATCGCCTCGGCTCTGCCTTCACGAATCCGCTCTCGGATCTTCACTCCACACTCCGCAGCTCCTCCAGCAGCTGGTAGTCTCCTCCCTTCCCTCTTGCCTTAGGCCTTTCTTCCTCCCTTTCTTGGAATAAAATTAAGAAGAAGAAGAAGAAAAGAAGGATTATATCCCTTTTTCTCGGCCTTCACAATACCTGGACAAAGCCCAACCACTGGATCCAGGAAGAGGGAAACAAACGGCTCAGATTTGGCCAGAAAAGTCTAAACACAGCCTGACATGCCCTGTGACACGCCCGTGTCACAGGCTGTGTCCCTCTAAGCGGCAGTCAACCGACTCAATCCAGCCAATACACGGTCGTGTGATACGCCCGTGTCACGTGCCGTGTCCACGACACGCCCTCAGACACGCCCGTGTCTGAGGCCGTGTGCATCAACGAAAATAATCCCAAAACAACCCGAGACTTCACACGGCCTGGCACACGCCCGTGTTCCTGGTCGTGTGCACCTGGACACACCCGTGTCCCACAAACATGCCCTAGAGCAAGACGTCGAGCTGAGTTTGACGACCACTGACACGCCCTGTGACACGCCCGTGTCACAGGCCATGTCCTCACTCGACACTCAACACTCGACGATCGTCGAGCAAAAGTGATCGACCTCACGACTCGACACAACCCAGGCATGACACGCCCTGGGACACGCCCGTGTCCCAGGCCGTGTCACCCATGCCTAAACTCAACTTGGCCCAAAATGACCCAGAACTTTGGGGTGTTACAATCCTCCCCTCCTTCAAATAATTTCGTCCTCGAAATTTGACTCCAAATAAGCCAATCAACCACAAAACAATTGATTATGCACATTCGCGTGTCGTATTCCCAACCATCACACATACGAACAAACATACAACACATACAAACATTCCTAACGGCCACTTGTGCATATTTAGCCACAAAAGACATCAACACAAGACATCATGATCTCAAGTGCACCAAATTTTGATAGATATATACACCATCTTTGTCACAATCCGCATTTCCTCAACGAGCATATCGTATCAGAGCAAGAGGAACTACGGGTTATGATGCCACGTCGTGCAGGGGATAACTGCACACGTTCAGGCAACTCTTGACGCTTACTCTACAAGTTGAAATTCAACAGTTATATGCAGGAAAATGTTTGGATTCGATGGTCGTATCCCTCGGCCTTACATAGTAAAACTGTAGTTGTGCGCGGCGGAAATACTTTGTTTAGTTATAACGAGCTCCTATATGCAGCCTATAGTGATAGTCTTATAAGAAATTCTCTTTGTCTATGTTATTTGAAAATACGTTTTAATTGATGAAAACATGTATGCATGAGCTACAATAATAGTTTTGGTAACTTCAAAATACCTAATGCAACCTACCAGAAAACCATCCCAAAAGCAAGTACATTCTATCCAAAGGAGTTACATTAGCAGTAGTTCATATTTACATAAGAGAAAGTCCACCAAATGGGCGCCAACAAGCTGACACGAACCCATTGGGGCATATATATGTCTGTACAACAAAAGAAGAACTACCTCGCTTTGAATGCTCGGTTAGCTTCCAAGAAACGCCTCCAACCAACCTAGCCGCTCAACCGGCTACAACCTGCACCTGAGGCATTCAAGAAAGAATACCTCAGCAATCAACCAAACGATACAAAAGAGAGTACCAATTTCATAATGGATCAAGAAGGGGCTTACCGACCCCATAGCAATGCTTAAGTCAAAAGAGTGCACAAAACAAGTGCGTACATGTAGAAAAACAATGTCATTCCAAAGGATCAACCGCACCAAGTGCGTACTAGTTCTGCAAGTCCTGCTCAAACCGCAAGAACAAAAAGGGCAAAACACATGCCTATTCCATCATTCATAGAACAAGAACCTACTAGACAAGTGAAGCATAAGCAGCGGTTAAGTTCAATTTCACAAGGGTCTTATCGGTGGCGGCCCTAACGTGGAACGCACCAACCAAAACCAGCCCAAATCGGGCCAAAGTGGTCTCTCTAACCACAAAAAAAAAAACCCGGTGGCCACAGGCTGAAACCACACCACCCTTGCAAAATCCTCACACAAACGCTCCCGCCATGCTTCACGAATTCGCCTCGCAAAACACCCCATAACCCAAGGTAATACGTTTCCTTTCATCGTCCTCACACATGACTCCCAATTGCCAACGTAGAGTGTGAGCAATACATAAATCACATGCTTTGTATCAAAATAGAATCACATGATAGGATTGACTAACATGAGTACATAAACCACATATCAAGGAAAGATCACCTCAAGATGGATACATGAATAGAACAAATTAACTACATGAAGTAAATTAGCATAGGCAAATTGATAATTACATGAATCACAAACCTAAACATAGGGAATTTAGCATAGGGAATTTAACATAGGGACTTAACTAATGTCATATGGAATGGAAATAGCTAATTTGACTTTAGCATAGGGAAAGTTATTAACAATCTAAACATGGGAATTTTTAGCATTTAGCATAAGGAATTTGCTATATGCGTCAAGAAGAACACACTAGGGAATTGCATAATAAGGAAATGAAAGAGAAATTCAAGAAGAACAATTTAAGGTTAGCAATCGAATTGAAAGAGCAACACTAGGTTAATAAGGAAGAGCTAGAAAAAATAGAGAATTGAATCAAGTACGAAGATTGGCAAGGGTGGAGGACACCGCTTGCCTGAATCGAGGCGATGCCGCGACGGCTGCTTTTTCTTCCCTTGCCTTGCTTGCTCCCTTGCTCCCTTGCTTTCTCTTGGAGAATGAAGAAGAAGAAGATGATGAAGATGAAAAACAAAATGAGAAAGCCAATCTCTGTTTCGGACTTATGTTACCCAGAACAGAGCTGAACCGTTCGATGCAGGATCAAGGAAATGAACGGCACAAAAAAACTGGAAAAATTCGATTTTCGGGCCGGTCACGCCCTGTGTCACGCCCGTGACACAGGGCGTGTACCATAAGCGGCGCCGAAAGGCGGCAAAGTCCAGCTTATCCACACGGTACACGGCCGGGGTACACGCCCGTGACGGGTCGGTCACGCCCGTGACTGGTCGGTCACGCCCGTGACCTAGGGCGTGTAACCCGTGTCTCGACACCTCGTCGACAAAAAAGTGTCGACACTCGACCCAGCTTGACACGCCCTGTGACACGCCCGTGTCACAGGCCGTGTCCCCTCTCTCGACGACTCGACACTCGATACTCGACGCTCGATACTCGACGATCGACACTCGACGATCGACACTCGACACTCGACGAAGCGGGACACGGCCCGTGACACGCCCGTGTCATGGGGCGTGTACCCCATTCGTCGAGCTTAACTTGACGCAAGAAAAATTCGTCGAGTCAAGGAGGTCACGCCCAGGTCACGGCCTGGGTCACGCCCGTGACAGGGGGCGTGTAGCACAAAAACGACCATTTTCCCCTTTTGTGAAAAATGTTCCTGGGACGTCCTAGACCATTTTTGCCTGAAGCACTTTTTACCCCTTTTTGTTTCCTGAACCAGCAACTTATTTTGAGCGACATTCCCCGGGCGCGAAAACGTGCAACCATTCCCTAAGAGGCCTCACCGAGTCCCTCATTTGGACTACGGTTTGCTGGGGAATCGTGCAACTCGGCAACCAAAACAGCCACTCGCATGCCCGCGGGAAAAACCATGCTCAACTACAATCAAAGCCAACGTAACGCCCATCATGCGTACGTAATAAAAATCCGGGGCGTTACAATCACTCCCCCTAACAAAAAGTTTCGCCTCGAAACTTTTCACAAAACCCAACACACAAGCAAACCAAAACATGAATCCAATCAAACACTAAATCACATACCAGCTTACGGGAACAAATGAGGGTGAGCCGCCCTCATCGTTGACTCAAGCTCCCACGTCGCGCTTTCCACATCCTGATTTTTCCATAACACCTTTACCATAGGAATCTTCTTTTTCCTCAACACCCGATCTTGGGAGTCCAATATCCGGATGGGCATATCCACATAAGAAAGGTTTGGCGCTAATTACGGCACAACGTCCAACACTTGCGTGTCCTTCCGCATACACTTGCGCAGTTGGCTAACATGAAACACATTGTGAACACCAGGAAAGTTCACAGGTAATTCCAGTTTGTAGGCAGATGCTCCAACTCGCTCAAGAATCTTGAAGGGACCCACAAATCTTGGGTCTAACTTGCGCTCTTTCCCAAACCTTTTAATCCCAACCATTGGGGAGACTTTCAAGAAAACAGAATCCCCCACCACAAACTCTAATTCCGACCTTCGTCGGTTGGCATATTTTTCATATCGCTCTTGGGCGACTCGGAGCTTCTCCCGAATACCTCGTACTGCAACTTCCATATCCTCGAGCGCCTCTGGCCCCAACAAAGGCCGCTCGCCAACCTCAGTCCAAAAGAGTGGGGTTCGACATCGTCGCCCATATAACGCTTCAAACGGAGCCATTTGCAAGCTTTCTTGATAGCTATTATTATACGCGAACTCCATAAGCCGCAAACGTTCATCCCATGCTCCACCACACTCCAGAATGTAACATCGAATCATGTCTTCTACAATTTGATTTACTCTCTCGGTTTGGCCATTCGTCTGAGGATGATAAGCTGTGGAGTATCGCAAATCTGTCCCCAAACCTTCTTGTAAACTGCGCCAAAAACGAGAGGTAAAGCGGAATCTCGGTCTGAAATGATATTCATCGGCACACCATGCAGTCGGATGATCTCGTTCACATAGAGCTCCGCTATTGTCTTCATCGGGTAGTTGACCTTAAAGGGTATGAAATGAGCACACTTGGTCAATCTATCCACGATCACCCACACGGAGTCATGTCCTCGGGGAGATCTTGGTAAACCTGTAATAAAATCCATTGAGATGCTTTCCCACTTCCAGGTTGGAATCTCCAATGGTGTCAACTTGCCACCAGGTCTCCCATGATCAGCTTTCACCCGCTTGCAGGTATGACATTCCGATACAAACTGCGCTATATCTCTTTTCATTCCATACCACCAGACACTTTGTTTCAAATCACGGTACATTTTTGTTGAGCCTGGATGGTAGGCCATACTTGCGCCGTGTGCTTCCTTACACACCATCTCACGAATCTCCCCAACTGCAGGAATACAAAAGCGCCCACGATACTTTAACGTGCCTGCACCATCAATCGCAAAATCTGGTAATTCACCCTTTTCCGTTCGAAGAAATAAATGTAAAAGATCTGGGTCATCGTTTTGATGTTGTCTTGCAAGCACCAGCCATGACGGTTCTTCTATTGCCGAATGACTTTGCGGATCATATTTTCCCACGGAAATCTCCATCAAAAAAAATTCCTCTACGAGACGATCAACAGAAAGATGAAATAATTTCCCAGTCTTCCGACTCAAAGCATCGGCGACAACATTCGCTTTCCCCGGATGATATTGAATGTCCACATCATAATCAGCTACATACTCAAGCCATCGCCGTTGGCGCAAATTAAGTTCTTTCTGCGTGAAGACATACTTCAAACTCTTATGATCTGTAAAGATTTTACACTGTGCACCATATAGCAAGTGTCTCCACAACTTTAAGGCAAAGATCACCGCTGCGAACTCCAAATCATGCGTTGGGTAATTCTTTTCATGACTTTTCAACTGCCGAGACCCATACGCAATCACCTTCTTGTCTTGCATTAACACACAGCCAAGTCCAACGTGCGACGTATCCACAAACACTTCATACTCCTTTCCTTCCGTCGGCAAGACCAACACAGGAGCGGTACACAATCGATGTTTGAGTTCCAGGAAGGAGGTCTCACACTTGTCATTCCATTCAAATGCCACGTTATTCTGGGTTAATCGAGTCAAAGGTGCGGCCAATGTCGCAAAACCTTCGACAAATCTGCGATAATAGCCGGCTAAGCCCAAGAAGCTTCGAATCTCCTTGGGTGTTTCCGGTCTTCTCCATTCCATGACCGCAGAAATCTTTTCGGGATCCACTGAAATACCATGGTGATTAATAACATGTCCCAGAAAAGCAACTTGCGGCAACCAAAACTCGCATTTGCTTAGCTTGGCGAATAACCGCTGATCTCGTAAAGTGGCCAATACTAATCGCAGATGCTGTTCATGTTCCTCAGCACTGCGGGAGTAGATAAGAACATCATCAATAAACACCACCACAAATTTATCCAAATAGTCCTTGAACACTCTGTTCATCAGATCCATGAAAGCTGATGGTGCATTGGTCAATCCAAACGACATCACAAGGAATTCAAAGTGGCCATGCCTTGATCGAAACGCAGTTCGCGGAATATCAGATTCTCGGACCTTGAGCTGATGATAGCCCGAGCGAAGATCAATCTTCGAAAATACAGAACTGCCACGCAGTTGATCAAATAAATCATCGATTCTTGGCAGTGGGTACTTGTTTTTAATCGTCACCTTGTTCAATTCCCGGTAATCGATGCAAAGGCGCATCGATCCATCTTTCTTCTTCACAAATAACACCGGTGCACCCCAAGGTGATGAACTCGGCCGAATAAACCCTTTTGCCAATAAGTCATCCAACTGTGTACGCAACTCTGCTAGCTCACGCGGGGCCATCCTGTACGGCGCTTTCGCGATCGGTCGCGTACCCGGCTCCAAATCAATAACAAACTCGACGTCACGATCAGGGAGAAGACCAGGAAGGTCAGTAGGAAAAACATCTGGGAAGTCACGCACAACAGGAATCTCCTCCAAACGCGGCAAAACAGCACTCGTCCCCACAGCTGAGACAAGACAAGCAAAACAGTCGGAAACAAGTAACGTCCGAACACATACCGCCGAAAGCCCTGGAGAATCCTGGCAAGAATCACCATACACACTTCCTGGCTGACCATCATCCTTGACAAAATCCAAGCGCTTCCCTCTGCACTGGATGACGGCGTCATAGCGGGATAACCAGTCCATACCCAGAATGACGTGGAAATCTTCCAAATCGATTACCTTGCAATCCACCCTTGCTATAAAATCCCCCAACAAAATGGGACAATCAAGAAGACCCCAGTCAGACACCACAGAAGCGCCGGAAGGAAATTTCACCAAAAACGCATTCCCCACTCGCTCTGGTGTCAAATGATATCGATCCAGAAAGGTTCGCGCTACAAATGAATGGGTCGCGCCAGAATCAAAGAGAACACGCGCCCAACGGTTCTTGACCTTAAAGTTTCCTATAAGGTATATATGCTACGCTAAGAACTACACATACTAGGCAAGGCATATACAAAACGAGAACTCTTATGTAAATATGAACTACTGCTAATGTAACTCCTTTGGATAGAATGTACTTGCTTTTGGGATGGTTTTCTGGTAGGTTGCATTAGGTATTTTGAAGTTACCAAAACTATTATTGTAGCTCATGCATACATGTTTTCATCAATTAAAATGTATTTTCAAATAACGTAGACAAAGAGAATTTCTTATAAGACTATCACTATAGGCTGCATATAGGAGCTCGTTATAACTAAACAAAGTATTTCCGCCGCGCACAACTACAGTTTTACTATGTAAGGCCGAGGGATACGGCCATCGAATCCAAACATTTTCCTGCATATAACTGTTGAATTTCAACTTGTAGAGTAAGCGTCAAGAGTTGCCTGAACGTGTGCAGTTATCCCCTGCACGACGTGGCATCATAACCCGTAGTTCCTCTTGCTCTGATACGATATGCTCGTTGAGGAAATGCGGGTTGTGACAGTTGGTATCAGAGCCAGGTTTGCTTGACATTTGGTCGGGCAAACTTTCCTTTTTGTTTTGTGAGTGTAAGCAGCATTTCATACACACACCGAGGTGCCATCAGTATGTCTTGGCCGAAGCACGTACACTACACTCATGGCATGAACAGAAGTATACGGGGCATATTATGTAGTATGGGATGCATAATATGTGGTTGTATATGGATCCACCATAGGGGCAACATGTGAGGGTTATGTAGTATGGGATGCATAACCTCACCACATGGATGCGACTAGCACGTTTTCTTTTCTTCGTTGCATGCAATGCTATGTTGTATGGGATGCATAGCATTGTGATGCGTACGACCGCTCATGGCATGCATTAAGGCCTTTTCTAGAATGCATAGCACAGCACGCATACCATAACATTACATAAGAGAAAGTCCACCAAATGGGCGCCAACAAGCTGACACGAACCCATTGGGGCATATATATGTCTGTACAACAAAAGAAGAACTACCTCGCTTTGAATGCTCGGTTAGCTTCCAAGAAACGCCTCCAACCAACCTAGCCGCTCAACCGGCTACAACCTGCACCTGAGGCATTCAAGAAAGAATACCTCAGCAATCAACCAAACGATACAAAAGAGAGTACCAATTTCATAATGGATCAAGAAGGGGCTTACCGACCCCATAGCAATGCTTAAGTCAAAAGAGTGCACAAAACAAGTGCGTACATGTAGAAAAACAATGTCATTCCAAAGGATCAACCGCACCAAGTGCGTACTAGTTCTGCAAGTCCTGCTCAAACCGCAAGAACAAAAAGGGCAAAACACATGCCTATTCCATCATTCATAGAACAAGAACCTACTAGACAAGTGAAGCATAAGCAGCGGTTAAGTTCAATTTCACAAGGGTCTTATCGGTGGCGGCCCTAACGTGGAACGCACCAAACAAAACCAGCCCAAATCGGGCCAAAGTGGTCTCTCTAACCACAAAAAAACAAAACCCGGTGGCCACAGGCTGAAACCACACCACCCCTTGCAAAATCCTCACACAAACGCTCCCGCCATGCTTCACGAATTCGCCTCGCAAAACACCCCATAACCCAAGGTAATACGTTTCCTTTCATCGTCCTCACACATGACTCCCAATTGCCAACGTAGAGTGTGAGCAATACATAAATCACATGCTTTGTATCAAAATAGAATCACATGATAGGATTGACTAACATGAGTACATAAACCACATATCAAGGAAAGATCACCTCAAGATGGATACATGAATAGAACAAATTAACTACATGAAGTAAATTAGCATAGGCAAATTGATAATTACATGAATCACAAACCTAAATATAGGGAATTTAGCATAGGGAATTTAACATAGGGACTTAACTAATGTCATATGGAATGGAAATAGCTAATTGGACTTTAGCATAGGGAAAGTTATTAACAATCTAAACATGGGAATTTTTAGCATTTAGCATAAGGAATTTGCTATATGAGTCAAGAAGAACACACTAGGGAATTGCATAATAGGGAAATGAAAGAGAAATTCAAGAAGAACAATTTAAGGTTAGCAATCGAATTGAAAGAGCAACACTAGGTTAATAAGGAAGAGCTAGAAAAAAATAGAGAATTGAATCAAGTACGAAGATTGGCAAGGGTGGAGGACACCGCTTGCCTGAATCGAGGCGATGCCGCGACGGCTGCTTTTTCTTCCCTTGCCTTGCTTGCTCCCTTGCTCCCTTGCTTTCTCTTAGAGAATGAAGAAGAAGAAGATGATGAAGATGAAAAACAAAATGAGAAAGCCAATCTCTGTTTCGGACTTATGTTACCCAGAACAGAGCTGAACCGTTCGATGCAGGATCAAGGAAATGAACGGCACAAAAAAACTGGAAAAAATTCGATTTTCGGGCCGGTCACGCCCTGTGTCACGCCCGTGACACAGGGCGTGTACCATAAGCGGCGCCGAAAGGCGGCAAAGTCCAGCTTATCCACACGGTACACGGCCGGGGTACACGCCCGTGACGGGTCGGTCACGCCCGTGACTGGTCGGTCACGCCCGTGACCTAGGGCGTGTAACCCGTGTCTCGACACCTCGTCGACAAAAAAGTGTCGACACTCGACCCAGCTTGACACGCCCTGTGACACGCCCGTATCACAGGCCGTGTCCCCTCTCTCGACGACTCGACACTCGATACTCGACGCTCGATACTCGACGATCGACACTCGACACTCGACGAAGCGGGACACGGCCCGTGACACGCCCGTGTCATGGGGCGTGTACCCCATTCGTCGAGCTTAACTTGACGCAAGAAAAATTCGTCGAGTCAAGGAGGTCACGCCCAGGTCACGGCCTGGGTCACGCCCGTGACAGGGGGCGTGTAGCACAAAAACGACCATTTTCCCCTTTTGTGAAAAATGTTCCTGGGACGTCCTAGACCATTTTTGCCTGAAGCACTTTTTACCCCTTTTTGTTTCCTGAACCAGCAACTTATTTTGAGCGACATTCCCCGGGCGCGAAAACGTGCAACCATTCCCTAAGAGGCCTCACCGAGTCCCTCATTTGGACTACGGTTTGCTGGGGAATCGTGCAACTCGGCAACCAAAACAGCCACTCGCATGCCCGCGGGAAAAACCATGCTCAACTACAATCAAAGCCAACGTAACGCCCATCATGCGTACGTAATAAAAATCCGGGGCGTTACAATCTTTTAGTCATCACCACCATGGACGATCCATCAAGTTCCGATTCAGTCCTAACATCGAAGTGATTCACATCACGCTTCACTTCCGCTCAGCCTCCCGATTTTGAAATTCGCGATTAAGAGACAAATTCAACACCCGAGGCTGAATTTCTCCAACTGAGCTTTGCGGCTCTTGCACTTCCATAGCATGAAAGCGAGGTTGCGTCCGGGGTGCAGATGACTCGGCCACTGCTTTACCCTTTTCTTCATATGACGCACCTGTCTTTTTCTCACTCCCTGGAGGGGCATTCCAACAGAATTTTGTGATGTGTCCTTGCTGCCCACATTTATAGCATATACGCGTATCAACACGTCCTGGTTCATAAGTAGCCCCCGAAGAAACAGTCGACGGAGCTGATTCCACAGGCCTAAATCTTTTCTTCTCTCGTCGTCTAAACTCCAATTGATCCGATTGCGGCACTTTAAACTCTGACTTTTCCGCTGCCACTCTCTTATTCTCGTGTACTCGCTTCATATCCTTCTCCAAGGCACGGGCTGTCTCGACCAACGCTTGGAAGCCTTGGCTCACCGAACTCGGAAATGACAACCTCAATTCATCCCGTAGTCCTTCATAAAACCGATATGTCTTTCATGCTTCCTCCGTGAAGGTAGATCCCGCATATCTCCCCAATCTTGTAAACTCATGCAGGTAGGTATCAATATCTCGCTCACCCTGCACCAGATGTAGAAACTCATTTTTCATCGCAATCCTCTGCGACACTGGCACATACTTGGCTAAAAATATTTGGGAAAATTCATCCATTGAAACTTCCATTAAACCTCGACCTGCCAAGTGATGCACTTCAATTTCATCCCACCATAATCTTGCATCGCCTTCCAACAGAAAAGTGGCCAACATCACTTTCTGCTCCTCTACTGTCCTGATTGCAGTTAGGATCCTTTTTACCCTTGCCAACCAATCTTTTGCCTGCGTTGGTGAAAGCGCTCCACCAAACGTAGGTGGATGAAAGTGCATAAAACGTGTCAATGAGTCGTCACTTGCTTGCGCTTCCACCACCACTGCAGCATGCTCTTGCCTTGCACCAGGCCTTGCCTGTCCAGTTGGTTATGCCTGTAACACTACAAGCACTATCTCCGTTACCACCCATATGGCCTCTGCCGAGGGAGGCATAGCCGCTTCCATGGGTGCTGCACTCTCATCAGACCGCTGGGGCTCAGACGGCCCAGCTCCATCCCTCGCCACCTATCAATGTATAGAACACCATTAATACTTCCAATCATACCGGTCCTGCTACATTGACTACACACTCACGCACATCCTGTGCATGACATACATTCCTAGTGGACATTCATGAGTTCATTTATGTTCTCTCCTCCCATACAATCTCAACCTCCCTCTGATACCACTTTGTAATGCCCCCACCTGTCACATGACATATAACGGTGGGTCTGGCAGGGGCCCCACGCCATATATCACAGACAAGCGAAGGAATTATGTGTGTAAATCAAACTCTACGCGTATCCTTAACTCATTCCATTCTAGCACAGCATTTTTATGTTAGCATGAACTCAAACCAGAATGTCCACCAATATATAAATACCACATTTATATATAACAACACTAGGAATGTATACAACCCACACACCCTGGCCTTACGGCCTTACAGGTTCCTCTTTTACACATCAATAATTTCGTACATCGTCACGCAGGTCGGCCACACATGAAATCCAAACACAACTCTTTGCATGGCCTTCAAGGGCCTATCGCAGCAAGCTAGTCATTCCGCTTATTCATTTCAAGCCGCAACACCTGCAATTCAATATCCAAGCCAACACAGAAAACAAAGTAACGGTCAGCATTTGGCTGACCCATTATAACGACCCTACCCCCTACCCGGGGTAGTGGTTCCTTCCCTGTATACATTGCCATCAGCTATCATCAAGTATCATCAAGCATATATCATTTCCCACTAGCAACTAGCAAACACATTACATCACAAATGCTGGAATCCACCAGATGCTCCGTGCACTCAGGGCACCTTCTTGGCGTACCGAAATCCACCAGTCATACACCGCCAATCAGAGGTTTTAACTTGTTGGTTGACCGGACCTAGCCCACCACTCTCGCAAGCTGGCGACATCCCGCCCGAACCACTCAGAGGTACAACCTCACAGCATTCATAAACAACCAGAGTAGATCGACCCACACCATGTGGTGTGGCAAGCCGGCTTTATCCAAGCTCCCCAAGCATTACCACCCATCGACCCCCTCCTATTCCGATCGACCCACCCATGTGGTGCAGCAAGTCGGGTTTAACTCGGCTCCCCAAGCATTGCCACCAATCGATCCCTACCTAACTAGATCAACCCACCCTAGTGGTGTAACAGGCCGGGTTTATCTCGAGCTCCCCAGGCGTGCTACCAATTGATCATATCATAACCAGGAGCTTCATCAAAGCCTCCTCACATTCAGCAGCACATCCATACATTCATCACAACAGAAATCCATTTGCATCTCATCAAATCCACGGAGTCTTCTCCGGTTTACCCATGAACATCACCAATCCAGACTACCGGTCCAGATGTGCTTCACACAGCATGCCTATGTCGTACTCCATATTTCCGGCTCTAAATGCAGACTCAACAAAGGAATCACTTCCACAAATCCACCTCTTGGTGGAGGATTCCAAGCACAGCATAAAGAAAGGACTTCGATATCCAAGAAGGAGATCGTTACCCTTGAAGATCGCTTTGGTGCCATGAAGTAGCCGGATGGAAATCACCGCATCGGCTCTGCCTTCACAAATCCGCTCTCGGATCTTCGCTTCGCACTCCGCAGCTCCTCTAGCAGCTGGTAGTCTCCTCCCTTCCCTCTTGCCTTAGGCCTTTCTTCCTCCCTTTCTTGGAATAAAATGAAGAAGAAGAAGAAGAAGAAGGATTATATCCCTTTTTCTCGGCCTTTACCTGGACAAAGCCCAACCACTGGATCCAGGAAGATGGAAACAAACGGCTCAGATTTGGCCAGAAAAGTCTAAACACGGCCTGACACGCCCTGTGACACGCCCGTGTCACAGGCCGTGTCCCTCTAAGCGGCAGTCAACCGACTCAATCCAGCCAATACACGGCCGTGTGACACGCCCGTGTCATGTGCCGTGTCCACGACACGCCCTCAGACACGCCCATGTCTGAGGCCATGTGCATCAACGAAAATAATCCCAAAACAACCTGAGACTTCACACGGCCTGGCACATGCCCGTGTTCCTGGCCGTGTGCACTAGACACACCCGTGTCCCACAAACATGCCCTAGAGCAAGAGGTCGAGCTGAGTTTGACTACCACTGACACGCCCTATGACACGCCCGTGTCACAGGCCGTGTCCTCACTCGACACTCGACACTCGACTATCGTCGAGCAAAAGTCGTCGACCTCACGACTCGACACAACCCAGGCATGACACGCCCTGGGACATGCCCGTGTCCCAAGCCGTGTCACCCATGCCAGAACCCAACTTGGCCCAAAATGACCCAGAACTTCGGGGTGTTACATCCAAGCTGGGGCCAAAGGTAATCTTTCGTGATTCAAAGTGTGGCCAGTCAGAAGGTTATGGAAAAGTGAAAATTGGAGTTGTCACCTTCAAGAAAGTGACATATGTCAGAGGACTCAAACATAACCTCATCTTCATAAGTCAATTATGTGATGAAGGTTATCAGGTACACTTTAACTCAACCTCCTGCACTATCTCTAATAAAGAAAAACAAATTTTTTTAATTGGAAATAGACAAGGCAACATCTACTTAGTTAATTTCTACTCTGCCAATTCAGATATCTGCTTACTCAACATAGTTAGTACTCAGAATGAATTATGGCATAAAAGTCTAGGTCATGTTAATATCAAAAATATTGCTAGGCTATCAAAAGGCAGCCTTGTGAGAGGCTTACCTTCTGGCCCCTACAAGAAGGAAGGCCTTTGTACGGCTTGTCAACTAGGCAAGCAAACTAAAACTAGCTTTAAGTTAGTTAATAAAAGTGATTCACTTAGGATTTGGTATTTGCTACACATGAATCTCTTTGGACTCATTATTGTGCAAAGCCTAGGAAGGAAATCCTACACTTTAGTTATTGTAGATGACTTCTCAAGGTTCACTTAAGATCTAAGTCAGATACCTTTAAAGTTCTTACAGATTTTATCAGGACCATACAGATTGAGTACTCTACTCATGTTGCATTGATCAGAAGTGATCATGGTACAGAGTTTGAGTCTCTTCTTATACATGAGTTCTGTGAGAAGGAAGGTATCAGACACTATTTCTCAACTCCTAGAACTCCCCAACAAAATGGGATAGGTGAAAGGAAAAATAAGACCCTAATTGAAGCTGCAGGCACATTGCATGCAGATGCTTACATGCCATTAACCTTTTGGGCAGAGGCTGTAAGCACAGCAAACTATGTCCTGAACAGGAGCTTGATATATAAACTAAAGAATATGACTTCCTATGAATTACTTAAAGAGAAGAAACCTAAAATCAACTATTTTAAAGTATTTGGATGTATATGTTATATACATAACAACAACAAGAAATACATTAGAAAATTTGAAGCTTAGGCTGAAGAGGGAATTTTTCTAGGATATTCCCAAGTAAGCAAAGCTTATAGGGTATTCAATAAATCATCTTTAAAAATTGAAGAATCTATTCATATTACTTTCGATAAGGCTAATATGTCTTGCAAGGATAAAGAGATTTCTACCAGCAATCCTTTGCAGGTACCTCACTTGTGTGAGAATTTGGATGGACTAAGCCTCACCCAAGAGGTTCCAACACATCCTTCTCCACAAGTTAATGAAGAAAGTGAAGAAAAAAGCACCGAGGAAGGTGAACCTCACCCAACAGCAAATATAATTCCACAAGAGGAATTAATTCAAAATGTTGTTGCTGAACCAACTCCACCAAATGATCTTGTCACACTAAGGGATCACCCTAGATCTCAAGTGATTGGAGACATATCAGTAGGTGTACAGACAAGGCATCAACTCAACCAAGAATTGATGCATGTCTGTTTTCTCTCTCAGGTTGAACCTCAATCCATAAAAGATGCTTAGCAGGATCCCCACTGGATCATTGTAATGCAAGAGGAACTTAACTAATTTGAGAGATGTAGAGTTTGGGATTTGGTTCCAAGACCCCAAGACTACCCAATCATTGGAACCAAATCGGTATACAGAAATAAACTGGATACCCAAGGTACAATTGTGAGGAACAAGGCTAGGATTGTTGCTCAAGGATACAGGCAAGAAGAAGGTATAGATTATGATCAAACCTTTGCACCAGTTGCAAGGTTAGAGGCCATCAGAATTTTTCTGGCCTATATTGCCTACAAGAAATTCAAGGTGTATCAGATGGATGTGAAGAGTGCATTCTTGAATGGAGTACTTAAACAAGAGGTTTATGTTGAACAACCTCCAGGTTTTATCTCTCCAACTCATTCTTATCATGTTTTTAAATTGTATAAAGCTCTTTATGGTCTAAAGCAAGCTCCAAGAGCTTGGTATGAGACCCTAGCTAGCTTTTTGATAGAGCATAAATTCATTAGAGGCATAGTAGATAAAATACTTTTCACTATACATAATAAGGATCAAAGCTTGTTAGTACAAATATATGTGGATGACATCATATTTGGGTCTACTGATTCCAAATTATGCAAGAGGTTCTCTGACCTATGCATTAAAAATTTGAAATGAGTAGCATGGGTGAGCTCGCCTACTTCCTTGGTCTCCAAGTGAAGCAGCTCCCTGGTGGCATCTTCATCTCCCAAGCTAAATATTCTAAAGAGCTTATAAGGAAGTTTTGGATGGCTGATGCCTCAGCAAAGAAAACACCCATGGCTATAAATATTGTAATAGACTCTGATGCACATGGGAAACCTGTGGATCAGAAACTATATAGGGGTATTGTTGGGTCCCTACTATACCTTACAGTGAGCAGACCTGATATTATGTTTGCCACATTCCATTGTGCTAGGTTCCAGGTGAACCCTAAAGAATATCACCTAATTTTCTTAAAAAGAATTTTGAGATATATAAAGAGTTGTCCTAGTCTAGGCCTATGGTATCCTACTGAGTCAGAATTTGAGTTAACTGGATACTCAGATATTGACTTTACAGGATGCAGGGTGGAAAGAAAAAGTACCTCTGGAACTTGCCAGTTCCTTGGGATGAGATTAGTGTCTTGGTTCTGTAAGAAACAATCATCTGTGTCCACTTCAACTGCTGAAGCAGAGTACATTGCAGCTGGCAGCTGCTGTTCACAGATGTTGTGGATTCAGAATCAACTACTGGACTATGGTCTCAACTTAAATAATTCAACTCTACTCTGTGATAACACAAGTGCTATAGCCATAGCACAAAATCCAGTCCATCACAGTAGGACCAAGCATATAGATATTAGTCATCATTTCATTAGAGAGTGTGTAGACAAAAACAAAATTAAACTTGTCTATATCTACACTGATTTACAAAGAGCTGACATTTTCACCAAACCTCCGGATGAAAGAAACCACATGTTCTTTATAAATCAGCTTGGAATGATCAATGGAGAAGACTTAATTTAGTTTCTGTCTACACTCGACGAATTTGCCAAAGTTCGTCGAACGGAGTTCGACGAACTGGGGAGAGTTCTTGAGATATTCGTCGAACGGAGTTCGACGAACTCTCTATGAGTGAAGTTATTTTCGTCGAACGGAGATCGATGAATCAACTTCAGAAAACTTTCGTCAAATGGAGCTCGACAAAATGTCTTCAAATCTTCAGACTGAGCTCAACGAATTGTTTGACTCTAAATTATTTCGTCGACCTCAGATCGAAGAATTTTCTAATTTTTGTGGAACGGAGTTTGTCGATTCATATTCTGGAAAACCTTATATCTAGGTTTTCTTTGACCTCCATCCCGCGCTTTCAGTTCCTTTGCACTTGATCTTTGCTTTTCTCTTGCAGGTGCTCTCATGGCGATTCAAGTAGGAACTCTTACCGCAATGAAATATGACACAGGGTTCGATGTCGACTTCAATTCCTTTCAACATTCAGACCCTATATTCCTGACAATCCTGCAACTACTTGAAGACCAACAATTGAAGAATCTGCTATCGACTAGAATCAAGATCTCTACCACCGAAATCAGGGAATGGATGTATACTTCTTCTACCACAGATGATAACACCATGTCTCGAAAAATCGCGGGAAATGATGTTTCTCTCACTCCCACCATTTTAACAGAAATATTTGGCTTAAGTAATGGTGAAGAGGATTTAGAAATGGATACTAAAGAGTATGATGAGATACTAAGTCTAATGGGTTATTCTGGACAAACCCCTAACAAATTGCTGAAGAACCATCTTTCTGCTGAATTCAAATTCCTAGCAGATATAGTGGGCAAAGTCTTGGTGAGCAAGCACACTGCACACAACTATATAACCAGGCACCAATTTCTGGTTATATGTGCAGTGGTGAACAAGAAAAGGGTGAACTGGGCATAGATCATGTTTGATCTTATTAAGAAAAAGAATAATAAAAAGAAAGTCTGTTTTGGAAGAATCTTAGGGATCTTCCTAAAAGAAAAGGGTGCTGAATCACGGGTCTCCCAGACCATATTCATAAATGCCAGCAAAAGGCTAACTTGTGCTCTTTTTGTCAAGTGGGAGAGGACCATCACAAAGCCCTCCAAGTCTCCCTCTTCCACAAGAGCTTCTGAAAGTACAAGGGCTGATCCAGCCACTTCCCACCCTTCTGAAGAGATCCCCCCTACACCTCCATCATCTTCCACCACTCTTTCTCTCCAACAAACACAACAACAACCTCAACAACAACCACAACAACCTGTTCATGTTCCTACTCCAGCTGCATCTCCTGGCACTTCTCCACCAATAGATCTTACTGACATCCCCTATTCCCCTCCTCAGGAATATCAACAACATTCTCCATCTCAATCACCGCAACCAACCCCACCTCAGTCCCCCCATGATACCCACATTCCTTCACCACCTTCATCTCCCTTACCTCCCCATCTAGCCAACATCCCAACATTCAATCTACTTTCCTCCCCTCTCAACACTCCTTCTGCACAAGATACAAACATGCAAGATGCTATCACTCCTACTCCACCGTCAACTTCCATTCCTCCATCTGTTTCACTTCAAACACCTTCCATTCCACCATCTGCCCATTTACCATTGGAACCCTCCACCATTTCATCTCTTATTGCACTGCTTACTCCTCTCCTCAAGAATTTTATAGCAGAGGCTATTTCACCTCTTGCTACTTCTATATCCTCCCTTGCTGCTCAAATAACTACCCTCTCTGCTGCACCCTCTTCAGTAAGGGGCCTGGCTCTAGTTTGCACTGAAACCAGGCAGGGGGAGATACTTGATGAAGAAGCAGCAGCAATAACAGCAGCAGCATCAGTATCCCCAGCAGCAGCAACAACAGAATTAGCAACGACAGAATTAGCAGCAGAATAATTAGCAGTAGTAGATGTTGATTTAGATTTATCTGATTTATCTGATTTTATTGATTTCATTGATACTGAAATGGATGTGGATGAGATTGCCACAGAAGAAATCAGTGCTGGTGGTGATTATATTATTAATACCACAGTTGATTTGTTAAGTCTGTTAAGAATTTTTGATACAGCTTATTTGAGCCTTCCTCTAGAAGATAGTACTAAGCCATCTTTGGCTATAATCCCATACACCACACCAATAAGCCCCAAAGTTGCCAAGCAACTCAAGGCAATTTTTGCTACTCCAGAGTCTCCAGCCATCTCATCTCCACCTAAGGCTGACTCAGTCATCATTTCATCCCCTCCAAAAACCATTTCTGCTCCATTTTTATAATGTATGATTCCCCCATGCCTGATCTGGATGAACTGATCATGGCTGATATACAAGAGGAAAATAAGTTAATTTCTGAAAGCACTGAAGTATATATCTCTCCAGCTCCTGCTCCAGCCCCAGTCCCAGCTCTTCCTTCAGTTACTACTCAGGCTAAAAAGCCAATTGACAAATCAGTACTAAAGGCCATTGATGCCTTATATGATGCTCCTCCAGATTCTGATGATGATGATGAAGAAGAAGATGAGGACTCAGATGAAGAACCTAATAAAAAGAAAGTTTCTAAGAAGAGGAAATCTCCTCCACCTCATGTTCTAAAGCCCAACCCAGCAAATGACACACCCTATTACATACTCTAGAAGATCACTCCTTACAAGGGCATGCTAGCTTGGATGTGGTTGTCCAAAAGTGAACAGAAAGAAAGGAAATGAAGCAGAAGATATTCTCCTCCTCCACAAATACTCAGGAAGGATCCTCCTCCACCTCCTCCTCCAACTGCTGGTGCTTCAGGAACAACATCTCAAAGGTCTACCCAGTTTCAAACATACCAAAGACATCAGGGTAGATCTTCATCTTCAGGAAGCAGCCAGCAGAGACATTACTCATCTGGCAAGCAGCACCAATAATAACAGTAGCAGCATCAACAACAAAAACAGCAACAACTCCCTGAACGTCAAAAAGCTGAAAGCTCTAACAGACCTACTTCCCCTGTACCATTTGAAGATCCTGAAACAGCTACAACAGCAAGGATGGCCAGGTTCCAGGAACTGGTTGGCCTTTCCATGATCAACAAAGCTAGAGCTGAAGGGAAGGATACATCTGAATACACAACAATGTCAAAGTAAAGAAAGGAAGAGTTGAACAGGTTTGCTAAAGCTAATAAATTTTTCAATGTTGATGACTATATAAAATTGCATCCAGAAGCAGTAGTGCCCAGGGCCACATCATTAAAAATCATAGGGGTTGCTGACATGACTATGACGAAGGTGCAAGCTACTGATCCATATAGGGAAATCATATTCACAAAGAAAAAGGCAAAGAGAAGAAGCAATAGGAGAAAAAGTAAAAGAAGTGAAACCTGAACTGATAAGTTTATGTTGTTTTGAAACTACTTATTAATTTCTTGATACAAAGCTTACTGTATGTATATATATATATATATCTGTTGCATGTGTCAATTTTTCCTGCCAGATATATGTTTTCTTGCTTTGTACATTTTTTGTTTCATTATGAGTCTGTAATTAGTGACCTCACCCAAATAGGGGGAGATTGTTGGATCCCTAATTTGATTTGGGCTAGGTTCACTAAGTTAGGATCATCTGACCCAACATATATAGCCAGGGTCATGGTTATGTCTTAGAGTATAGGCCAAGTCCTTAGAGTTAACACTACATGGACCAGCCATCAGCAGACTGTATAAAGACTCAAGACTTAGAGAAATATCAAAGACTCATAAAATGAGTTCGACGTTCGTCGAACTCAGGTCGACAAAAGCCATGCTCAGCTCGACGATCTCAGAGATAATTCTCTGAGCTGAGCTCGACGAACTTGGTATTCAAGTCGACGATCTATGGGCATTTTACTTCAACAACTTATTCCAGAAACAAGTAAATATTCGAAGTCCAGGATCATACACCAGTCGACGAATTCACCTTCTCAGCTCGACGAACTTGGACCACATTCCTGGCAAGACTTATCTAGCATTTAGAAGTTCTCAGGTCGACGAATCTAGTTCAAAGGTCGATGAATCTAGTTCTCAGGTAGACGATTTCTGGCAACTTCACTTTGATACTTCATTCCAGATACATCTATAATATTCTAAGTCCAGAAACACTTTGCTGAACTCCAATCGACGAACTTAGATTATCAGCTCGATGAACTTCATGCATAGAATTGGCAAGGTTCTCGAGAAAGCAGTTGTCTGTTCTGCAGTCGACAATCTTGGATCTCAGCTCGACGAACAGCTATTATTAGATGAACAAACTTAACTTCTCAGCTCGACGAACTATGGACTTAGCTTGACGAATTCTATTATCTGTTCGACGATTCCAGACGTTGTTATTTTCATCCATCTATCCTTATTCTATGACAATAATTCCTGAGTAATCAATACTAAAATATTCTCTGAATATTACCGTTAGAAGCAAGCATTTATTACAGTCTTCATCAGGATTATTGGTTGCTGATTTTCAATGAGACAGTTGGGGAAATCATTCAATTCAAAATATTCTCCAGGCCGTTAGCAATGAATGCAGAAGAATTTCAAATTTGAAAAGGAAGATAATATGGAAAATACAAAAGGGATTTTTCATCTCCTTTTTACACACAAGACAGACACATAGACAGACAGTCAGTTTGTTAATCAAGGATCAAGAATCTTCTGTTGCTTTCTCTCGACAACGCTCTGAGACAAAAAGAAATAGAAAGCTGATATAGAAAAAGAAGCCCTAACCAGAGAAAGAACATCAAGCTGAAGAAGAAGAAGAACAGCCAATCCAAATCAAGAATCTTCTTCTATCTTCTACAAGGACTCTTCAAAGGACAACAAATCTTCTATCTGTCAAGGAGTTCCTAGAGTTCATCTAATTAAAGCAACAGTTTGAAGGCCTATCACCCTGAAGCAAAGCTCTATTTTTCCTGAACCATTCAATATCTCAGGGGGAGCCTTTGCTAACATCAAATCCACAAAAGTCTTCTCAGCTATTTTGAGAAAGAGAAGACATAATCAATCTCTCATCCCCCCCACTATATAAAGGGTTCTTAACTCCCTTCAAAAGTTATTCTTGGTTGCAATTCACCTAACCAAAAGACTTGAGATTTGGTTTTTGAGCACCTGACCAAAAGCTCATTGGTGTCAGGCACCTGATCAAAAATCTGAGTGGATTCCTACCACGGTGGTAGAAGAGTGGATGTACCCAGGTTGGGGAACCACTATAAATTTCTTGTGTTGTTTGGTTGCTCTTTTCTTTTGTTTCTTGTTGTGGCTGTAACAGTCAAGATTGCTATGTTTGTGTTTTAATTTAATTCCTGCAGCACTAGGACTAGATTGAAGTAGTTAGAAAATTTTATAAAAACCCTAAATACTCTATTCACCCCCCCCCCCCCCCCCCTCTAGAGTATTCCAGATCTAACCCCTCACTTTCAAGATTGATGTGGATGTAGACTCCATGTACATGAAGTACAGCAAGATAGTGAACGACTTGAAGATTTTAGGAAAGTGTTTCTCAAATGGAGATTTGGTGAGAAAGATACTTAAGTCACGTCCCCCAAAGTTCAATCCAAAGGTGACTGCCATCTCGGAGTCACACGATCTAAAGTCTCTCCAAATTGACAATCTTATAGGCAATTTGAAAATCCACGAAGTGGAACTGAGGATTCAACAACAGGACTATAGCCTGGAGCTAAGAAAGAAAGCTTTTGTGTTGAAGTCTAAGAAGGAAGTGGAAAGTGAGTCCGATGAGAGTGACAATAGAGATGAAGAAAGTCTGTTTGTGAAGAAGTTCAGGAAGCTCATGAAAAATTCGGAAAGATGAAATTCATTCAGGAAATTTTTCAAGAAGCAAGAATCTGGGTATAGAAAATGAAAAGCCCAAGCGGATGGAGAGGATGATGAAGAGAGATCACCACCTGAGTGCTATCACTGTAGGAGAGTTGGCCACATAATGAGCAAGTGCACAAAATATCTAAAAGAGCAGAATGAGAAGCGGCATAAGAAGAAGGATAAGAAGAAAGTTCTGAAAGCTGAAACCTGAGATGACATCACATCTGAGGAATCTAGCAGTTCAAGCTCAGAGACTGAAGAGGAGGCCAACATATGCCTGATGGGAAAGGACGTCTCATCATCTGATGACGAGAGCAGTGTGCAGAGCGACACTGAGGTAAATCCTCCTTCTTATGAAGATTTATATAATGAATTTTTACAAACATGCAATATTTTGATAAAAGTTTAAATGAAATTAAATTACTGAAATTTGAAAATAAAAAATTAAAAAATGAAGTAAAAATATTTGGGAAGGAGAAAGTAACTTGCCAAGAGGATTGTCCGTCTTCGACAAGAATACTAGAACTTGAGAAAGATCTCTCTAAGTCTCGGTCTCGGGTTGAATCTCTTACAAGAGAAAAGGAGACCTTATAGAGTTCTCTAAAGCTTTCTCAATCTCAATTAGAAGGCAACAAAAAGTTCTTTACAAACCAATGCAGCACCATTGCTGTCAAAAACACTACATTGAGAGGACGAGTCCGTAATTTAGAAATGTCCACAAACAAGTTTGGAATGGGACAAAAATCAATGAATATGATGTTGGCGAGCCAATGTTATGGTTCTGCAAAATTTGGAATCGAAAACTTTCCAGAACACTATCGCACAGCGATATCCACTGTCTCCAGCGATAAGGAAAAATTCAAAAAATCGCCTAGTAAAAACAAAAATAATAAATCTACTATCATTGCTGCTCCCAGCAAAAATTCAAAACCTATTTTGAAAAATCTGTTAACCTCTTTCATCACGTGTGTGAAATGTAATAGGTTTGGTCACACAACACACACTTGTAAGAAGACGGGATATTGTTCTGTAAAACAAATCTGGGTACCTAAGGCATCCACCTACACTATGAGAGGACGCACTTGGGTAACCATATCTTTACTCTCATCCTGTTTCTAGGTGTGTTGGCAGACTACGAACAAAGAAGATGTGTGGTACTTGGACTTAGGATGTTCTAAGCACACGACAGGCAACAAATCAAAGTATCTTAGCCTAGAGATGAAGAAAGGAGGAGTAGTCACATTCGGCGATAACGGAAAAGGAAGGATCATCAGTACTAGAGTAGTAGGTAACAAATCATTTACTATCTCAAATGTTTGTATGTTAAAGGTTGGAAGCATAACTTAATTTCTATAAGTCAATTATGTGATATTGGTTTAAATGGCTTAGTTGACTAATCTTCAAATATGTGCAAATTTTTTGATTCCAAAATAAATTATATTGTTCTTACTGCTCCTAGATTTCAAAATGTTTACATGATTAAATTTAATGATTTATCATATTTTTCATTAAAATATTTTATATCTAAAATGTTGAATTAGATTTGTAGCATAGGCGTCTTGGACATTATAGTTCCAAGCTAATAGTAAAATTGTCTCAAAATAAACTAATTAAAGGTTTACCTATGTTACATGGAAATCTATCTTCTTTATGTTCACCATGTCAAAAAGGAAAATTTTCAAAATCATCATTTAAGAGTAAAAATGTCATTTCCACTACTAGACCTTTACAGTTGATTCATATGTATTTGTTTGGTCCAGTTAATACACTAAGTCTAGGAGGTAGAAAATATACTTTTGTTTTAATTGATGATTATTCTCGTTTATGTTGGACAATCTTCTTAACGTTAAAATCTGATGCATTTTTAGAATTTTCCAAATTATGAATACGTGTTCAAAATGAACTAGATTTAAAAATAAAGTGCATTCGTTCAGATCATGGAGGTGGATTTGATAATGAAAATTTTGTATCTTTTTGCAATGAGTTGGGTATTAAACATGAATTTTCTGCTCCTCGCACAACGCAACAAAATGGTGTGGTAGAGAGGAGAAATATAACTTTATAAGAACTAGCTCGTACTATGCTTTCAGAATACAAATTACTTAAATCATTTTTGGGCTGAAGCCATTAGTACTGCTTGTTATATTATTAATCGTGTTAAGCTTCGACCTTTCTTGAAATTAACACCTTATGAATTATATTTTCAAAAGAAACCAAATGTATCTTATTTTAAAGTTTTTTGTTGTAATGTTTTATTTTGAACACTAAAGATAATTTAGGCAAATTTGATGAAAAATTTGATGAACGCATTTTTATTGGCTATTCTTCAACTAGTAAGGCTTATAGAATTTACACTAAAAGGATAAAAATTGTTGAAGAATCTATTCATGTTAAATTTGATGAGTTTTTCTCGTGTGTAGATTGCAACGCCTCCATTCGTCCCATGGAATATAATGGTGGGTCCGGCCGAGGCCCCACGCCATATTTCACAGACAAACGGCGGAATTATGTGTGAATATCAAAATCTCGTTCTACTCGTAGCCTAACTAGAAGCATTCTAGCGCAGCATTTTAAGTTATATGAACTCATCCACATGAATGTCCACTAAGTATATATAAACTCCACATTTACATATAAACTAGGAATGTATACAACACACACACGCTCATGGCCTTAAGGCCTTACAAGTTGCTCTTTACAAATATACAGTTTCATACATCGGCACGCAGGCCGGCCACACATAAAATCCAAGAATTCTTCGCACGGCCTTCGAGGGCCTTTAAGCAGCAAGGGCATCAATCTCTGTGTTCCAATTCAGCCCGCCCAGCACCTGCAATTAGACATCCACCAAAAGAGGGGTAAACAAAGCAACGGTCAGCATTAGCTGACCAATTATAACGATCCTAACCCTTACCCGGGGCAGTGGTTCCTTCCTTGTATGCATTGCACTCATAATATCTACCAATCACAAACAAGTGCTCTCAGGAACAATAGTATCACAAACGTCGGCCTCTGTCAGACGCTCTATGCGCTTAGGGCACATTACGGTGTACCGGACTCCGTGGTTGTTAAAATTCAACAACCCGCAGACGCCACCTCGGATATCCTGTTGAAACTCAACAAACCGGAGGAGGATACGTCCACTTATAATGTTGAATGTTTTCCCGGATCTTGGAGTTAGCAGGGGTTATCTCAATAAAGCAGTAACGACCAGCAATACATGCAGCACAAGCGACTTTATTGATCAAGCGCAAACTTATTTACAAGGCGAGACATACATGGCGAGACATGCTTCACCAACAACCAAACTAGGAGAGCAGAGACAGTTATAAAGACAAGAAACAAAATAAGCCGCGCGGACTCAATCAACAAGCCGTCGGTCTACTGCTGTGGAGTCCGCTCAGTTCGTCAGGTCGCCAGACCACAACCCAAGCCGCGCGGACTACTCCTTATTCCAATGCTTAGCTCTTCACCGCTGATCTGCAAGCTGCCTGACCGCGTGGTCGCCTAGCTGCCAGACTGCACACGCTGCGATACCAAATGGAACAGTCCGCCTGAAGCAGGCGACTCCCTGAACCCCAAACCAAGTTGCCAAAGAGAAGACCGTCTAGTCGCTATCCGCGACCTGCTGTTTACCGCCTGTTGCTTAACCACAGAGTCCGCACTGTCCCTGACCGCAATCAGAGCCAAGTCCTAGCTTTCCAGCGCTATCCGCACAACCTGCACAGCACATCCGGTCAACTTCATCAAACCGCACGGACACCAAGGTCCAGACCGCAGCAACTTACGCGAGCTCAATAACTGTTCACTTACTTTGGTCCGGGTTATGCTTTATTTTTTTTCCTGATGTGACAATGGTCCTATTTATAGGCACGATGATGATTGTGGTCACCGCCCTAGTCGATAGGATCACAGCCACATCCAACAGCTAGAACAAGTGCGTCCGCCAGCCCGCGGACACACACTCCAGTTCGCCGCTCCTGTGCAGATAGCCAGTCTGCCCCAGCTTCTCCAAAGCCGTACTCCAATCTCCAGTTCGCCTTGTCTCCGAGGGCCAAGCCAGGACCACCACAGCAGGACTCTACAACAGCTATGTCCGCCAATCCGCGGACACAGCACCAGCCCGCTTAACCTGAGCCCGCAGCCTCGCCATCAAGGCACCTGCCGGACTCAGTGGACACCAGGCTTCCGTCCGCACATCCCGAGTCCATTGCCTCATTTCCAAGGTCCCTGCCGGACTCAGTGGACACGCAGATCCAGTTTGCTTACACAACAAACCCCAGTCTGCATCCCTGAGTTCATAACCTCATCACAAGGCTAAACCGAACTCAGCAGACTCTAGCTCCAGTCTGCACGCTCTTGCACAGGCAATACTTCAGTTTTTATATCCCCAAGCTAGCAATCAAGGCAACAACACTTCTACCGAGCTTGGCAGACTGAGGAAAACAATCTGTGCTCCACTTCATGATCTCCCCGGATTGAGCCAACCTGGACTTGGTTCAGCACCCACCAAGTCCAGTACTGGCCACAAGGGACAGTCCATACTTACTGGCGGACACTGGATCTAGCCCGCCATACCGGGCGACCTCCAGCTTCTGTCCGCACTGACCGGCGGTCTTCGCGACTTCCACTTGCCGCTGCACCAGAGCAAGACCAAGGCAACTGCCAAACCGGTCTGCCGAGCTCCAGTTCATCAGTCTGCTTCATGTCGGACTTCTCGGATATGGTTTCTATCCGCCCGGTTACTTCATGGGATTCAACCGTCTGCTGAGTATATACTAGCCTGACAGACTGCTACTGTTGTCTGCATAGTCCGCGCGAACAGACCGCCCTGGCCGCCACAGAGCAAACCGCCCACAACATACCTATTGACTTAGCAGTCTGCCAACCCTGTCCGCGTAGGCCGCGTGGATAGGTCCAAGTGCTCCATTCACCCACTTTCACTTCACAAATTTCAACACTCCCCCTTGAAGTGAGAAGTGGTGAATAACTCCAGCAGCTCCTGTAACCTTGCACCAGGTCCTTCCAATAGCATCTACGAGGAGATGTCCAAGACATAGTCCTCTCTCCGCATATCATGGACCATAAGGGATCCCTCCAGCATCTCCCAAAAGGAGTCATGCTTCCCTCAGCCTTCTTCATCAGCTTCAACCTCCACTCATGCATCATAGGAGTATTACCAACTACCTTGGGCACAAAAGCCCAAGCCTCATTACCTCTGAGAGAAGTCACCTCTTCAGTCTTGGTGTCCACCACCTCCTTGATTCTAGTTGGGTCATCACAGCCAGAAGAACCTTTCTCGACCTGAGGGCTAGCAAAGAAACATGGGACCAAGTCCGTCGTGTTCCCTTCGCTATATCGAGCTGGTGGCTTACTGATCCTCTTCGATCTCCGAAGAACATGATCATGTCTAACCACCTCCACTGCTTCTGAACCAGCTCCGTTCCCGAGCAAACCAGGAACAATGCTCCCCTTGCTTCCAGAACAAGACACCTCCTTACTGGAACGAGAAGCACCTGGAGCAACGTTCCCCATGCTACCTGAACCAGAAGTCTCCGCTCTCGAACAAGAACTACCTAGAACATCGCTCCCCTGCTTCTTGAACTGGAATCCTCCGCCTTTGAGCCAGAATAACTTGGAGCATCGTTCCCCCTACTTTCTGACCCTGATGTCTTTGCCCCGGAGCTAGAACAACCTGGAGCTCCTGGTGACTCAGGCAACTCCACTTCCTTAGCAGCAGCCTCCTTCAACCCACCATCTAACCTGCTAATCACTAGCTCCATATGAGAGCTACCACAATACGTTGTCAACTCATCGAAGACAATGCCCCTAGACACTATGAGTTTCTTTCTCGCAGGATCCATACATCTCCATCTTCTCCTCTGCTCATCATACCCAACAAAGACTAGCTTTGTCTTGAGAGCACCTGGAGAGTGTATGTAGCAGGTAGATCCAAACACCCGTAGGTGCTTCACACTGGGCTTTACTCTGATCATCAGCTCAAAAGGAGTCTTCACTATGATCGAATTAAGAGGCATCTGGTTGATGACATGAGCAGCACAGGCCATCCCTTCCGCCCAAAGAGCCTTCGGAATGCCTTTACTCTGAAGCCAACACTTGCAGGTCTCTGTTAACCAACGGATCATCCGAGCTGAAACACTATCTTGTTGTGAAGTATGTCCACAAGAAAGCTCATTCTGGATCCCTTGCTTCCTGCAAAAGTGTGAGAACTCGGTTGAGCCAAACTCACCACCGATACTTGTCCTCAACACCTTGATCCTCAGGCCAAGCTGTCCTTCCACAAGCTTCTTGAACTCCACAAACAAGCGCATCATGTTGGACTTCTTCTTCATGAAGTATACCCAAGTATACCTTGAATAGTCATCAACCAATATCAGCATGAACCTGCTGCCTCCAAGACTGGCTGTGACGGTCGGTCCCACCAGAGCACAATGGACAACCGTCAACGGTGCTTTACATCTGGATTGTGCCTTATCAACCATGAAGCGATAAGCTTCACTATGCTGACATCCTGCACACCCCTGACCATCGTCATAGGATGACAATCTAGGCAAGCCTCTTACGAGTCTTCTTTCCGCCATTGCTTTCAACTTGTCCATCCCTACATGCCCCAGTCTTTCATGCCAGATAGCTGCACTATCACTGGCCTTCATCCGATCAGCTCCAGAACTTTTTGATAACCCAACAATGTTCTTTTCCTTCCTCCCTACTTGAGCGACGTTCGCTGAGAGCAAGACAACCTTGCACTCCTTTCGAAGATGACCGTACTGCTTGTATTTATAGCACCTTGGTCCTTCCTTCCTCTTCCTATCACGCCTAGGAGAAACACTCATTTCTTCCTGATATGAAGTAGAGGGACCATCTTCTGCAGCAACCTTCACCTCCATCCTGAACAACCCATCAAGGGAAGTCCAAACCTCCGCAGCTGACCGACATCCACTGATATGGTCCAAGAGCTCCGATGAGATCACCTGCTTGAGAATAGACTCCGCTTTCGCATTTGTCTCCTTCCAAGCTCTCATTGCTTCAGCATTGCCAGCAGTAGCCTCTTGTCTTCCTGCTCCGCATACAACCTCCCAAAGGTCCTCACCAAGAAGAAAGCTCTTCATACAAGACTTCCATCTTTCAAGGTTCGTCTTTGTAAGAAGATGAATTCCAAGACAACTTGCATCTTCCACTGCCATGGTTCTACCACTGGTTTCCTCTTCATAAGAGCAACTACTTCCGTTGATCACTGCTTGAACACTCCAACCTCCCTCTGATACCATGTTAAAATTCAATAAACCCGTAGATGCCACCTCGGATATCCTGTTGAAACTCAACAAACCGGAGGAGCATTGTTGGGTACATTGGTTCTAATGTACCTGATTTGAAGAAGCCTCACCCAACTCAATGATATACATCAAAATGTATTTGATGTATTTTGAGTTTACATGTGCAGGTTAAGTATTTGCAGGAAAGAAGAAAAAGTTTCTAAGTCCATGTGTCGACACCCAGAGGGAAAGTGTCGACACTTAAGAAGACTTGTGTCGACACCCAGGCAAGCAGTGTCGACACTTGGAGTCATTGTGTCGACACCAGGGATGCTGAGTCGACACCAGACAGAAAGTGTCGACACAAGGAGCTGTGTCGACACTCGGTGAAGAAAAGACAGTGAAGCTGTGTCGACACTTAGCAGTTATGTCGACACCCAGAAAAACTGTGTCTACATCAGAAAGTGTCGACACTTGGAAGCTGTGTCGACACTCAGCAAAAGTCTGTAGAGACTAAGTACAAGTGTCGACACCCAGAACAATGTGTCGACACTCAACAGAAGAGTCAACACTTGAAGTAAGTGTCGACACCCAGAATAATGTGTCGACACTTAGCAGAAGAGTCAACACTGGAAGTAAGTGTCGACACCCAGAACAATGTGTCGACACTTAGCTGAAGACTCAACACTTGAAGAAAGTGTCGACACAAGGAGCTGTGTCGACACTTGGCAAAGAACAGCAAAGTTCAACAAAATATTCTAAGTACAAGTATCGACACTAAGGGAATGTGTCGACACTCAGCCAGAGTCTCAGCAAAAGAAGAATGTGTCGACACCCAGAGCAATGTGTCGACACTCAACAAGTATCAACACTGAAGATATGTGTCGACACCAAGAAGCAATGTCGACACTTAACAGATTCAACACATGAAGATGTGTCGACACAAAGTTGTTGTGTCGACACTTAAAAGAATTCAGCAAGATACTGAAGTACAAGTACTTGTGTCGACACTCAACTTCAGTGTCGACACGTGAAGAAGAAGTAGTGTCGAGATACAAAATCTACAACACAAGGAGTTGTGTCGACACCTTGTACACTAGTGTCGACACTTAGACAACTTGTGTCGACACTTGGTCTATAAGTGTCGACACTTAAAGACAGAAAGTCTCGACACTTAAAGACAGTTACAGAATTTTCAAGAACTGACTGGATGACTTGACAGCTGCCATTCCAGCCGGTCTACAGCACCTGTCAGAGTTGTCAGAATTCAGTTATGAACCGGACCAGCCGGTTACCATGAAGAAGGCCTATAAATAGGCTTATGCTGTCTACAGAAAGTGGTTGTTGAAGTTGTTAAGACAGATCAAGTGGCTGTTCAGACAAGTAATACAAAGAAGATCTAGCTATCAAGTGAAGATCTAAGAAGTTAGAGAGAGAGAGCTCCATCCAAGAAATCAGCTGTTGGAACCCAGCTGAGAAGAAGGATTCAGATTGGTCTGAATCTTAAGAAGTAGAGATCAAGGATCAACTGCAGAGGAATCAGTCTTATTGTGTTCTACTTTCAAGAAGCTTTGAAGAAAGCCAAGTCAGATTGATTTCAGCTGAGTTCTTCCAAGAACTCATCAAGAATCTCACAACTTATCTCTCTTTCATCTAAGTTGTTGAGTTTATATATTTTGTATTCATTATAACGTGTAGGATCCTTAGGGATCTGAGATTGTAAGCCTGCAATTATAAAGGTTGAGGGTAGGAGAGTTAAATCTCTGAGTGTAGGCCTTGGTGGCTGAGTGTAGGCCTTGGTGGCTGAGTGTAGGCCTTGGTGGTTGAGTGTAGGCCTTTGTGGCTGAGTGTAGGCTTTGTGGAAAAGCTGAGTTGTAGGGCCTTGGGCCTGAGGTGTAGGAGCCTGTTTTGGGTTCTGAGTTAGTGGAGAAGTTTGGCCGAATCTAGTACACTACTAGATAGGCGAAGGGGGAAGTGGATGTACCCAAAGCTTGGGGAACCACTATAAAACTCTGTGTCTACTGTGTGTATGTGGATTGCTGTGATTACTGAATGAGTGCTGTGATAAATTAGATATAATTCTGTGATATTATCTGTTTGCTGCCTAAAAAGTTAAAAAGATTCAAGTCACATATTCACCCCCCTCTAGGTGCTTAGGGACAATATCTTTCAAGTGGCATCAGAGCCAGGTTCCTCAAAAAGGACTAACAGTCTGAGTAGATCCTGTTGGCAGATTCAGTCTAAGTGAAGTACAGAATCAAGAAAATCAAGAACCATGGGTTCCACTGAAAATCACAAGGAATTGGGATCCATGAAACTACCTATATGTAGGAAGGAAACCTTTGGCATATGGAAGGAAAGGGTAAGGCTTTTTATGGAAGCTTCAAACCCTAGAATTTATATCACAGTAAAGGAAGGGCCATATGTGCCCATGAAGGTGTCAGTCCTAGATGCTAATCAGAGAACACCAAAGGATTTCTCTGAAATGACAAAGGATGAGATTGTTCTAGCCACCATGGACAAGAGGGCTCAGAACATCATAGTGAGTGTCATAGATGATGCAACTTTTCAGAATCTAATACACTGTAAGACAGCCAAAGAGATGTGGGATACTCTTATTGTGTATATGGAGGGTTCTGAAGAAGTCAGGCAAGACAGAAAATCCTTGCTAAATCAAGAGTATGAAAGTTTTAGACAAGGAAAGGGTGATAGCATAACTGAGTGCTATAAAAAGTTCTACAGGATAGTGAATGAACTCATGTCCTATGGTAGAGAGTTCAGTAATTATGAACTCAATGACAAGTTTCTAAGGTCCCTAACAAAAGATTGGGACACCAAGATCTGTGCCATTAGAGAAATGGCTAAGTTGGCAGAAATTCCTCCACCTACACTGTTTGGCAAACTGTTGTCATATGAAATGCAGTTGACAGTGAGGAAAGAAGAGGAGAAATCCACAAGAAATGAACACAAGGAAAGGACAGTGGCCTTTAAATCAGAAGCCCCCAGAAAGTATAGAGGTAAGTCACCTACTCCTCTTCCAAAGGTTGCTGAATCTGAGTCAGATGAGTCAGTCAGCACAAAATTTGAAAGCAGTGAAAGTGATGAGGACTTTGCTGCCTTCACTAGACATTTCAGAAGTTTTTGAAGAAGAAACAGTGGAGGACAAGGCCTTCTACTTCACAGGGAAAAGAAGACTTGTATCAGAATAAAAAGGCTTCAAAGAAGGACGGGAAAAAGACTAAGTCTAGCAAGGCTACACTTTCAAAAATAGTGTGCTATTGCTGCAATAGACAAGGCCATGTTGTTGCAGATTGTCCAGAAAAGAGAAAGGAGTCTAGTGACAAGAAGAAGACTCATTTCAAAGGCAAGAAAGAAAAGTCATTTGTTGCCAAGAAGGAGAAGACCCTGTCAGATATCTCTTCATCAGAAACTGAGTCAGATGCTGAGGCATATATAGGGCTGTTTGCTGAAGAAGAAGAAGAAGAAGAGTTCATGTAGATTATGGAGTCTATATATGAACAAGAAGATAGTCAATGCCAAGGGCTAATGGCATTGATAGAAAGTGACAAAATCCTGGAGCAGTCAGGACCTAGTAAGGTACAAAGTTCAACTTTAAGTTCAGTTTCTTGTGGCAGTACAGAATCAGATTCATCCTCATCAAATGATGAGAGTGCATCTGAGTCTAAAGAAGATATTCATCAGTTGATAGATGAATACAAGGTTCTGTTGCAGGCTTACAAGAAGAGCAAGTCCCTAGCCAAAAGTCAGGCAAAGGAAATTGCTAATCTTAAAGCTGCTGCAACTGAGTTTGAGAAGTCATTTGATCAAAAGCTCAATGAGATAGCCAGATTGAAGCACATAACTGTGATTCAAATGGGAACTATATCATTTAAGAATGATCAAATCAAGAGTCTGGAGATTAATCTTCATAAGGAGAGAGATCTAGTTGCTAGGTTTTCTAAACCTAAGTCAGTTCTACCTTTAATTGATGAATTTGTTCATCACAAAGGCAAGGCTGGACTGGGTTTTATTAAACCTGCAAGGACTGTCCAGTCCAAGTCCAAGGGCAAAGCCCCAACACTCAACAAGCCAGCTGTGGATAAAATAGCTAAGACTGTACCTAAGCAAAGATACAATAAGTTTGAGTATTGGTGTTGTGGCAAGGTTGGCCACTTTGCAATGGACTGTTGGCACAATGCTAGTGCCAAAGTGAGTAGCAAACTGGCTGTTGGAAAACCAGCAGGTAGTCTTGTCAGGATGCAAACTAACAAATACCAAGGACCCAAGAATACTTTGGGTTCTAAGGTTCATTAATCTGTTTTGCAGGTGAGTCCAAGTTGCCATGCCCCAATATGGTACTTGGACAGTGGATGTTCCAGACATATGACTGGAACAAGGAGTTTACTAAAGGACTACATTCCAATCAAAGATGGTCCTAAAGTCACCTTTGGTGGTTCTGAAAAAGGAATCATCAAAGGATTTGGTAACATTTCTAGTAACTTAGTTACCATTACTCAAGTGGCTTATGTTAAAGGGTTGAAACACAACCTAATAAGTATAAGTCAATTAAGTGATGTAGGATATGACATCTCATTTGTTAATAATGGTTGTCATATCAAGAGGTCAACTGATCAAGAGATCATTTTGACAGGATATAGAAAGAGGAATGTCTACTGCCTAGACATTATGTGTGAGACCATTGGTTCTCAAGTGTGTCTTGTAGCAGATGAGAAAGTCTCTCATTGTGTCAAATGGCACAAGAGGCTAGCCCATCTAAACTACACGACAATTGGCAAACTCTTTAGCAAAGAGTTAGTGAGGAATGGTCCTCAAGTTAAGTGTGTTAAAGATGGTATTTGCTCAGCTTGTCAAAAGGGCAAGCAGACTAGATCCACCTTTAAAAGCATTGAGAACAAAGATGCTGTGAGGTGCTTATACCTCTTGCATATGGATCTCTTTGGTCCAATGCCAGTTCACATCTTAGGTAGGAAGGTCTATACCTTTGTAGTTGTAGATGACTACTCAAGGTTTTCCTGGGTGTTCTTTCTAAGACAGAAATCTGAAACACCCAATGTCTTCTATAGCTTTGTTAGACAAATTCAGAATGAACTAAATAGTACAGTGGTCAAAATACGAAGTGACCATGGTACTGAGTTTCAGTCTGATAGCATGACAAAACTATGTGAAGAATTTGGGATATTTCAAGAGTTTTCTTCACCAAGGACACCTCAGCAAAATGGCATTGCTGAGAGGAAGAATAGAACCTTGATTGAGGCTGGTAGGACCCTATTAAGTGATACATCACTACTAGAATATTTCTGGGCTGAAGCAGTTAATACTGCATGCCATGTTATTAATAGGGCTACCATTACTAAAGGCCTCAACAAGACCCCCTATGAGGTTGTGAAAGGCAGGAAACCAAACATATCCTACTTCAGGATCTTTGGTTGCAAATGCTTCATACTTAACAATGGAAAGTCTTACTTGACTAAGTTTGCTGCCAAGTCCCAAGAGGGAATTTTTGTTGGGTACAGCAACAATAGTAAGGCTTATAGAGTCTACAACTTGTCTACTCAAGTTGTAGAAGAGACTGTACATGTAGTATTTGATGAAACTAGGCTTATTAACAATGAGTTGTCTAGTAGTGTATGCAGCCCCACAGGTTTAACAAAGAAGATGGACAAGCTCACTCTAGAAGAAGAATCTACTACAAGACAGCAAGTAGAAGACAGTGGCTGTTGTCCAGGGGGAGTACTACATGTACCAAATGCAAAAGAAGTACAAGGAGTATAGCAAGATGATGAAACTGAAGAGGTTCAACCAGAAGTCAGGATGCCTCTAGCCAATAGGCATCTTAGAGATCATGCAGTAGAGCAGATTATTGGAGATCCAAGACAAGGGGTACAAACAAGGAGCAGAAATCTGAATGCAGCAATCTACTCCAGTTTTCTATCTCAAATTGAACCAAAGAAGTTTGAAGAAGCCATTCTAGATCCACAATGGACTGAAGCAATGCAAGAAGAGCTGAATCAGTTCAAGAGGTGCAAGGTCTGGGAACTTGTTCCTAAACCTAAAGACCACAATATAATAGGAACCAAGTGGATCTACAGGAATAAGATGGATGAACAAGGAGTCATCATTAAGAATAAAGCAAGATTGGTTGCTAAAGGATATATGCAGGAAGAAGGTATTGATTTTGATCAAACCTTTGCTCCAGTAGCCAGACTGGAATCCATAAGAATGTTCCTGGCCTATGCAACCTATCAAGGATTCAAAGTTTACCAAATGGATGTCAAGTCAGCATTTCTAAATGGTAATCTTAATGAAGAAGTCTATGTGGAACAGCCCTCAGGTTTTGTTGATTCAACTCTACCTAATCATGTCTATAGACTTAGGAAAGCTTTATATGGGTTAAAGCAAGCCCCTAGGGCTTGGTATGAAACCCTATCTAGTTTCCTCATTGAGAACAAGTTCTCAAGGGGGAAAATAGATAAGACTCTATTCCTTAGGGAATCTAGAGGCAAAGTAATACTAGTCCAAATATATGTAGATGACATTATATTTGGGTCTACTGAAAGTAGCCTTTGCAAAAAGTTTGCAAAACTAATGCAAGGTCAATTTGAGATGAGTAGTATGGGAGAGCTAAAGTTCTTCTTAGGTCTCCAAGTAAGACAGACTGAGAATAGATTATCCATTTGTCAGTCCAAGTTCACCCTAAAGCTCATAAGGAAGTATGGTATGGATTCATCCAGCACCATGAAGACTCCTATGGGGTCAAGTATGTCTCTTAGCAAGGATGATGCAGGGAAACCTGTAGATGAAACCTTGTATAGAGGGATAGTTGGCTCCCTATTATACTTGACTGCAAGTAGACCAGATATCATGTATGCTACATGTGTCTGTGCAAGGTATCAAGCCTGCCCTAAAGAGTCTCATTTGACAGCAGTCAAAAGAATATTGAGATATCTAAAGGGCACTCCTTATCTAGGCCTCTGGTACCCTAGGAATGGGGATTTTGATCTAACAGGTTATTCAGATGCAAACTTTGCAGGATGCAAAGAAGACAGAAAAAGCACTACTGGAACCTGTCAATTCCTAGGTGGGAGACTGATTTCATGGAGTAGCAAAAAACAAACAAGTGTGGCTATCTCCACTGCAGAATCAGAGTATGTGGCTGCAGGAAGTTGTTGTGCTCAACTTCTGTGGATACAACATCAGCTTGAGGACTATGGATTTCAGGTAAGTATAACTCCACTCTTCTGTGATTATACTAGTGCTATTTCAATAGCCAATAATCCTGTATCCCATAGTAGAACAAAACATATTGAAATTAAATATCATTTTCTTAGGGAGCATGTAGAAAGAGAAGATATTTTACTTGAATATGTTAGAACAGATAATCAACTAGCTGATATGTATACTAAGCCCCTAGAAGAAGCTAAGTTCAATAGGTTTAAGATTGAACTAGGAATGATAAACTTAGAGTAAGTTTATAGTATTGGAAATTGGCTAAGTAAAAAGGTGTCGACACACAGAGATATCTGTGTCGACACAGGAAGTTGGTGTCGACACTTCAGGGAAAAGGTGTCGACACATCTAGAAAGTTGGTGTCGACACTTCAGAATATTAGTGTCGACACATGACAAGTTGGTGTCGACACAACCAAGGTGGTGTCGACACTTAGTGTTTACTCAGAATTATCTAAGTAAAGTCTCGACTATGTGTTGAGTTAAGTGGTGTCGACACATAAACAAGTGTCGACATATATAATCTGTTGACTAAACTTGTGTCGACACATAGGTGTCGAGACATTATAAGTCAGTGTCGACACTTATTGCCAGTGTCGACACAATTTAAGTTGGCTGCCCGCCTTTTCATCTTCAAAAGTAGAAAGGTATAAATAGGGTTTTGCCTTAGTCTGTCGACACGCTTTCAAAAGTTTCGAGACCAAAACTTCTGTGTCGACACCTCTCTTCTCTCAGTTCAAAATTCTTCAAACCCTAATGGTGCCAAAGCTTGAGGAGAACGTCAATGAAGGATACGAACTGGTGCGCGACGCATTTGATGATGCCGACCAAGAAATCAAGATAGTAGTAACCCTAGTTGCCGACTCAGGGTTAGAATATCTTGTTTCAGAGCCTACAAAGATCTGGAAGAAGGAAGTCTTGGAATTCCTCAATGGAGCTAAGGTAGATGAAACTGGATTCAAGATCAAATCCAGAGTCCATGGTGAGAAGGTGAAGGTATCACCTAAGAGCTTGAGGAAGATTCTACAGCTACCCAGAACTAAGGAAGAGGTGAAGTAACAGCTTCCAGGACCAGAGATGCATTGGCATGGTGTGGCCTGGATTCTAAGATGAAGATTGGATCAGTGTTTCTTATAAAGGGCATGAACAGCCAAGGGAAATTCCTTTCAGAAATTGTTGGAAAGGTAATATTAAGCAAGCCAGGAGGGCATGATAGGATATCTGCCTCAATGTTCAGCATTATGACCAGGATTATCTTCACTCTAAACACTGACTGGTCTGTTATAGTGTTTGAGAAAATCAAGGAAAGCCTGAAGAAGCCCAACCTGGGCAGAATTTTAAGTCTTTACCTTGTTGGTGTTATACCTGAAGTTATGGGTCAGGCTGCGGGAAGGAAAATCAAGCATATGAGAAAAATGGATTTGAGGATATTCTCCAGATGGGACAGGGTGTTGACTAAGGAGATGCCAACCCCTGAGAAGATAATTTCTGAAAAAGTATCACCACCAAAGAAGAAGAGGAAAGCTGCTCCAGTGGCTCAAGTATCCACTAGCAGCTCTGACAGTGAAGAACAAGTTGTCTTCTCACCAGATGAGAATGAGGAAGGACCTGCTGTAAAATCTCCAGCTCCTCAAGATGTTGCTGAGATCCAGGGGGAGCTACCTCAAGCTAGCCCCATACACAAGGATCACATCCAGGGGGAGCCACTAGTTATAGAAGAGCCCACTCCTCTTGAAAGTGAGCAAGCTACAACTACAATTCTAGAGGTAATTACTGAACTAAATGCTTTAGATTTTCCTATAGAGGATACTGATTTGACTGATGTTCATCAGCAAACTCAGCTGGATAGCCAAGTCCCAGATGCTGTCATGGAAGACACATCTGTTGAAGTTGTAGTTACTGATCCAGTGGTTGAAGAGCCAAGCCTTTCTCCAGCTCATTCACCCCAAGAATTTACAATGGAAGATTTATTCATAAATCTGGATCAACAAGACTTTGGCAAGGACACTGCTGCTGCTGAAGTAGAGAATGCTCCAGTTGAGGGGGAGCAAGTAGTACATGTTGAAGAGCCTGCAAGAAAAGAAACTGAGAAGGCACCAGATGTGCAGACTGAGAGGCCCCCAAGCCCTAAGGAGAGGGTAGAAATTGCTAGCTCCTCAGCTTCAGAAGATGAGGAAGCTGCAAGGGAAAGGAAAAAGAAAATTTATGTCTTCAAAAGAAGGAGCCAGAGTTATAAGAAGGCTCTCCAAACTGTTGCTCCACAGTCTGCACTACAGCCAGCCCCAGCTTTTGACTATAGTGCACTGATGGTTGCTATGCAGATCAAGCTGGATGAGCATAGAAAAGCAATAGAGACTTATGTGGATGAAGGGCAGAAATCATTACAGTTTGATTTGGCCCAGGATATTAAGTCAATAAGATTTGAGATGAATCTTAACAAGAAGGAGATGACAGACTACTTCCACAAAGGGGGTAAATGCAGTAGTGTACTTAGCTACACACCAAGAAAAGATTAAGACTCAAGTATATGACATAGCCCTGAAGCAAGGATATATACTTGAAAATCAACTCAGAATGAATGACAATTTGACAGAATCTCATAATGCTATTGTCACAGAAATGAAGAACATTGCTGCTGGCCTGACAACTTCTACTGCTACTGCTATGACAGCTTTTGATAAAGCACTGCAAGAGAGCTTAACTGATATTACAACTGCTATTCAAGACTCTCAGAAGCTGATCTCTGAAAAACTCCAAAGGTTAAGACCTTTCTACAGGGATGGAGTCAATTATCTCAATGCTCAAATCAGATTTCAAAAAGATGACTTAAGGGATCATATTGAAAGAGAAGTCATAAAGGGGGAGAGGGTCTTAGTCAAAGCTGGCTCTGACCATGCAAAATGGGTTTCTAATTCCATTAGAGCCACTCTTTGTTATCCTCCTCTTTGTGATGATGATAATGTAGCAGAATCAGGAATTAACCCTGCCTATCTTGGAGGTGAGCAACCAGAAGTAGCTCAAGTTATCTACCCTCCTCCAGATTTTGACATGATTCATGCTGACATACAGTCCATGTATAGCCCACCTGGGGGTAAGGACAATGTCATTATTGAAAAATTTGTTCAGCCAATATCTGAAGCTATGCAAGAGGCACTGTAGAAAGAAGAAGAGACAAGATTGTCTAAGAAGAGGTTTAGGGAACAAGCTGAACAAAGACCAGACTTTGAGCAGTGGAGCCCTATCTCAAGAAATATCATTTTGACTGCCTGGAAAGCTGCCAAAGATAATGTGCATGACAGGAACAAATGGTTTTCTGAGGCTGAATGGAGGAAACATGAATCAAGGCAGGAGGCCATAGTTCAATATAGAAGGAAGGCCAAGATGGGAAAGCTACCTCCTACAGCTCTGGAGCCTAGCAAGTACTTTCCCAAGCCTTATCACTACTTTGAGAGGCAAAAGATTAAGGCTGAGGAACTCAATAAGAAGGAGCTGAAAGGTAAGAAGCCTGCTGAAACAGAAGATGCTGAAGCCCCTGTACAAGCAAGGATAAAATCTGGAAAAGGGATAGTGATCAAAGAGGCTGATCAAGAATAGATTTAGAATTTTCTTAAAGTTTACTATGTAATCTTTTTGATGATAAACATTCTGTAAACTTTTGAAAATGAATATGACAAAGTATTGGAACAATGTGTTGTGTGATAAATTAGCTATGTGTTAAATTTATTTCATAATTGTTCTGAGATGTTATCTGATTATGCATGTTTGTTTAATACATGTGATGTACTTTCCTGTTTACATAATCCTGTCTTACATCATTTTGTAATTTTATTATGAATGGTGTATATCATTGACTAAGGGTTATGACTTCTCCAAATAGGGGGAGATTGTTGGGTACATTGGTTCTAATGTACCTGATTTGAAGAAGCCTCACCCAACTCAATGATATACATCAAAATGTATTTGATGTATTTTGAGTTTACATGTGCAGGTTAAGTATTTGCAGGAAAGAAGAAAAAGTTTCTAAGTCCATGTGTCGACACCCAAAGGGAAAGTGTCGACACTTAAGAAGACTTGTGTCGACACCCGGGCAAGCAGTGTCGACATTTGGAGTCATTGTGTCGACACCAGGGATGCTGAGTCGACACCAGACAGAAAGTGTCGACACAAGGAGCTGTGTCGACACTCAGTGAAGAAAAGACAGTGAAGCTGTGTTGACACTTAGCAGTTGTGTCGACACCCAGAAAAACTGTGTCTACATCAGAAAGTGTCGACACTTGGAAGCTGTGTCGACACTCAGCAAAAGTTTGCAGAGACTAAGTACAAGTGTCGACACCCAGAACAATGTGTAGACACTCAACAGAAGAGTCAACACTTGAAGTAAGTGTCGACACCCAGAACAATGTGTCGACACTTAGCAGAAGAGTCAACACTGGAAGTAAGTGTCGACACCCAGAACAATGTGTCGACACTTAGCTGAAGACTCAACACTTGAAGAAAGTGTCGACACAAGGAGCTGTGTCGACACTTGGAAAAGAACAGCAAAGTTCAACAAAATATTCTAAGTACAAGTGTCGACACTAAGGGAATGTGTCGACACTTAGCCAGAGTCTCGGCAGAAGAAGAATGTGTCGACACCCAGAGCAATGTGTCGACACTCAACAAGTATCAACACTGAAGACATGTGTCGACACCAAGAAGCAGTGTCGACACTTAACAGATTCAACACATGAAGATGTGTCGACACAAAGGTGTTGTGTCGACACTTAGAAGAATTCAGCAAGATACTGAAGTACAAGTACTTGTGTCGACACTCAACTTCAGTGTCGACATATGAAGAAGAAGTAGTGTCGAGATACAAAATCTACAACACAAGGAGTTGTGTCGACACCTTGTACACTAGTGTCGACACTTAGACAACTTGTGTCGACACTTGGTCTATAAGTGTCGACACTTAAAGACAGAAAGTCTCGACACTTAAAGACAGTTACAGAATTTTCAAGAACTGACTGGATGACTTGACAGCTGCCATTCCAGCCGGTCTACAGCACCTGTCAGAGTTGTCAGAATTCAGTTATGAACCGGACCAGCCGGTTACCATGAAGAAGGCCTATAAATAGGCTTATGCTGTCGACAGAAAGTGGTTGTTGAAGTTGTTAAGATAGATCAAGTGGCTGTTCAGACAAGTAATACAAAGAAGATCTAGCTATCAAGTGAAGATCTAAGAAGTTGGAGAGAGAGCTCCATCCAAGAAATCAGCTGTTGGAACCCAGCTAAGAAGAAGGATTCAGATTGGTCTGAATCTTAAGAAGCAGAGATCAAGGATCAACTGCAGAGGAATCAGTCTTATTGTGTTCTACTTTCAAGAAGCTTTGAAGAAAGCCAAGTCAGATTGATTTCAGCTGAGTTCTTCCAAGAACTCATCAAGAATCTCACAACTTATCTCTCTTTCATCTAAGTTGTTGAGTTTATATATTTTGTATTCATTATAACTTGTAGGATCCTTAGGGATCTGAGATTGTAAGCCTGCAATTATAAAGGCTGAGGGTAGGAGAGTTAAATCTCTGAGTGTAGGCCTTGGTGGCTGAGTGTAGGCCTTGGTGGCTGAGTGTAGGCCTTGGTGGCTGAGTGTAGGCCTTTGTGGCTGAGTGTAGGCTTTGTGGAAAAGCTGAGTTGTAGGGCCTTGGGCCTGAGGTGTAGGAGCCTATTTTGGGTTCTGAGTTAGTGGAGAAGTTTGGCCGAATCTAGTACACTGCTAGATAGGCGAAGGGGGAAAGTGGATGTACCCAAAGCTTGGGGAACCACTATAAAACTCTGTGTCTACTGTGTGTATGTGGATTGCTGTGATTGCTGAATGAGTGCTGTGATAAATTAGATATAATTCTGTGATATTATCTGTTTGCTGCCTAAAAAGTTAAAAAGATTCAAGTCACCTATTCACCCCCCCCCCCCCCTCTAGGTGCTTAGGGATAATATCTTTCAAGCATACGTCCACTTATAATGTTGAACGTTTTCCCGGATCTTGGAGTTATCAGGGGTTATCTCAACAAAGCAGTAACGACCAGCAACACATGCAGCACAAGAGACTTTATTGATCAAGAGCAAACTTCTTTACAAGGCGAGACATACATGGCGAGACATGCTTCACCAACCACCAAACTAGGAGAGTAGAGACAGTTACAAAGACAAGAAACAAAACAAGCCGCGTGGACTCAATCAACAAGCTGTCGGTCTACTGCTGCGGAGTCCGCTCAGTCCGCCAGGTCACTAGACCGCAACCCAAGCCGCGCGGACTACTCCTTATTCCAATGCTTAGCTCTTCACCGCTGATCTGCAAGCTGCCTGACCGCGAGGTCGCCTATCCGCCAGACCGCACATGCTGCGATACCAAATGGAACAGTCCGCCTGAAGCAGGCGACTCCCTGAACCCTGAACCAAGTTGCCAAAGAGAAGACCGTCTAGTCGCTATTCGTGACATGTTGTTTACCGCCTGTTGCTTAACCGCAGAGTCCACACTGTCCCTGACCACAATCAGAGCCAAGTCCTGGCTTTCCAGCGCTATCCGCACAACCTGCACAGCACATCCGGTTAACTCCGTCAAACTGCACGGACACCAAGGTCCAGACCGCAGCAACTTATGCGAGCTCAATAACTGTTCACTTACTTTGGTCCAGGTTATGCTTTATTTTTTCCCTGATGTGACAAGGGTCCTATTTATAGGCACGATGATGAGTGTGGTCACCGCCCTAGTCGATAGGATCACCGCCACATCCAGCAGCTAGAACAAGTGTGTTCGCCAGCCCGCGGACACACATTCCAGTTCACCGCTCCTGTGCAGATAGCCAGTCCGCCCCAGCTTCTCCAAAGCTAGACTCCAATCTCCAGTCCGTCTTGTCGTCGAGGGCCAAGCTAGGACCACCACAGCCGGACTCTACAACAGCTATGTCTGCCAATTCGCGGACACGGCACCAGCCCGCTTAACCCGAGCTCGCAGCCTCGCCATCAAGGCACCTGCCGGACTAAGCGGACACCTGGCTTCCGTCCGCACATCCCGAGTCCATTGCCTCATTTCCAAGGCACCTGCCGGACTCAGCGGACACACCGATCCAGTTTGCTTATACAGCAAACCCCAGTCCGCATCCCTGAGTTCATAACCTCATCACAAGGCTAAACCGAACTCAGCGGACTCTAGCTCCAGTCCGCACGCTCTTGCACAGGCAATACTTCAGTCCACATATCCCCAAGCTAGCAATCAAGGCAACAATGCTTCTACCGAGATTGGAGGACTGAGGAAAACAATCCGTTCTCCACTGCGTGATCTCCCCAGACTGAGCCAACCTGGACTTGGTTTAGCACCCACCAAGTCCAGTACTGGCCACAAGGGCCAGTCCGCACTTACTGGTGGACACTGGATCTAGCCCGCCATACCGGGCGACCTCTAGCTTCTGTCCGCACTGATCGGCGGTCTCCGCGACTTCTACTTGCCGCTCCACCAGAGCAAGACCAAGACAACTGCCAAACCGGTCTGTCGAGCTCCAGTTCATCAGTCTGCTTCATGCCGGACTACGTGGATATGGTTTCTATCCGCCCGGTTACTTCTTGGGATTCAATTGCCTGCTGAGTATACACTGGCCTGACAGACTGCTGCTGCTGTCCGCGTAGTCTGCGCGAACAGACCGCCCAGGCCGCCATAGAGCAAACCGCCTGCAACATCCCTGCCGACTTAGCAGTCCGCCAACCCTGTCCGCGTAGGTCGCGCGGATAGGTCCAAGTGCTCCATTCACCCACTTTCACTTCACAAATTTCAACAGTGGTAACACCATCGATTAGAGTTTATTAACATGTTGGCTGGCCAGTCCTACTCTAACACGCAATTTGTGACATTCCTCCCAAACTACTCAGAGGTGAGGACCTCATGACAAACTTGAGCATTAACAGATCGACCCACAACTGTGGTGCAGCAAGCCGGGTCTGTCTCGCGTCCCCCAGGCATTTCCACCCATCGATCTCCCAAAACAACCAGGGGCAGGTCAACCTTTCCCGTGCTCAAACCATCAATAGCGCACCACTAGATGCGGGTCATTTTTCCCTCCTAATTTGCCGCAGCTTTCCGCTCTCTCAGAGCAAATAGCGCTCACCGCGCTCACACCACAAGGAGCTTACACAAAGCATCCAGGAACCGTACACAACATAAGTAGCTTACAATCACAAGTCATAGCATCACATAATACACGGAGTCTTCTCCGGTTCACAACATAACCATCACCAATCCAGACTGACGGTCCGGGTGGGCTTCACACAGCATGACTATGTCATACTACACACTTCCATCTATAGATGCAGACTCAACTGGGAATCACTTCCGCTTTCCACCTCTTGGTGGAGGATTCCATGCATATGCATAAAGAAAGGACTTCGATTGTCCAAGAAGGAGATCGTTACCCTTGACGATTACTTTGGAGCCATGAACTAGCCGGATGGCAATCACCGCCACGGCTTTGCCTTCACGAATCCGCACTCGGCCCACGAATCAGCCCGATGAAGCTTCTCCGACAGCCTTCTCCCTTTCCTCCCTTGCTCTCTCTCTCACTCTCTTTGATAAGAAGGAGAAATGGCTAAAATGAAGGAGCTTATCCCCTCATTTCGGCCTTATAAGTAGCAGGGAAGGGCCTGAACCATTGTATCCAGGAAGAAGGAAATGAACGGCATTGATTGCCAAGAAATAAGCTGAACATGGCCTGACACGCCTTGTGACACGCCCGTGTCACAGGCCGTGTACCTTAAACGACACACAACCGACTCAAATCCAGAACAGTACACGGCCATGTGACACGCCCGAGTCACATCCTACACGTCCTTGTCACATCCTACACGCCCGTGTCTAGGAGTCGTGTACCTCAAACAACATACCACCAACTCAACCCGAGCGGGACACGGCGTGTGCCACGCCCGTGTCACAGGCCGTGTATCCCATGATGCACTCGTGTCCATCAGCACACGCATTCCTGTTGATGAGAAGTGAAGGAACTCCATAGTTAAGCGTGCTTGGGCGAGAGTAGTACTGGGATGGGTGACCTCTTGGAAAGTCCCCGTACGGCACAGCTTAACTGTCGAGTTCGCTCATCAAAGGGAGGTTGCGGCCACCAACAACCCGCCCGTAGAGGGAGAGGGGTTGGGGTGCTTGGGATGCAGCCTGGTAGCATCGCCTAGAGCGGAGCCGTGACACCATCACATTGGATCGGCGAGGGGCGTTACAATAAAAGTGCACTTTTATTGTAACGTCCGCTTCCACCTTTCGTGGATCAACACCACTAGGACTTAGGCGGACCGTTACCAGGCTGCAGCCCAAGCACCCCAACCCCTCTCCGTCCACGGCTGGGTTTTTGGTGGCTACAGCCTCCCCTTGATGAGCGAACTCGACAATTAAGCTGGGCCGTACGGGGACTTCCCAGGAGGTCACCCATCCCAGTACTACTCTCGCCCAAGAACGCTTAACTATGGAGTTCCTTCACTTCTCATCACCAATTGAGCTTAGCTTAACTGGTGATGAGAGGTGAAGGAACTCCATAGTTAAGCGTGCATGGGCGAGAGTAGTACTAGGATGGGTTACCTCCTGGAAGTCCCCGTACGGCCCAGCTTAACTGTCGAGTTTGCTCATCAAGGGGAGGTTGTGGCCACCAACAACCCGCCCATGGAGGGAGAGGGGTTGGGGTGCTTGGGCTGCAGACCGGTAACGGTCCGCCTAAGGCCTAGTGGTGTTGATCCACGAAAGGTGGAAGGGGACGTTACATAGATACTATTCCCTCAGGTAATGATGAAGAGCCCTTTCCTCCACTATGGTCAGATGATGATGAAATCCTTGGAGACAAGGAAGAAGAAAAAGAAAAAGAAGAAATGCAAGAATATGTGCCTCCAAGCGAGCTGAGATTCTCAAAAGATCATCCACAATATTTGATTATTGGATAACCATCAAGAGGGACTAATTCCAAAGAATCTCATTTAAAAATGGTTAAACGTATTTTTAGATATCTTATTGGCACATCTAAGATAGGTTTATGGTATTCACACAATGATACCTTTATTTTACATGGTTTTTTTGATTCTGATTATGCTGGTTATTCGTTAGACCGTAAGAGCACAAGTTGCACTTGTCACTTTCTAGGCCCTTCACTAATTTCGTGGTCATGTAGGAAACAGAATTCTATTGCCTTATCCACCACCGAGGCTGTGTACATTGCACTAGGTAGTTGTTGTGCACAGGCTCTTTGGATGAAACAAACATTAGAAGATTTTGGAATTAATCATGACATGATTGAATTAAAATATGATAACAAGAGTGCAATTGACTTAACATATAATCCAGTTCATCATTCTTGGTCCAAATATATTGATGTACGCCATCACTTCATTGGAGAACACATTAAGCAAAATACAATTAAAGTTAGTTTTATAGGCACTGATTCACAACTTGCCAATATTTTCACAAAATCACTTCCAGATTCCCGTTTTTCATTACTAAGACTAGAACTAGAAATCATGAACCTATCAAGCTAATGAATTGACATAATAAGTAAACAAAAAACTTTAATTAACATAAAATGATAATTAACATTAAGAAAACCATAATATTAGAAGTCAATAATAGTACTACAACATCACTCACATCACAGATTAAGTCCAATAATATTACAACATAGAAATTCGAACAAGAACATTAAATTTTTTTTAAAAAGCACTGTCGTCGGCGATAATGACTCTCTCTAGGCGATATCATCTGATTTCCAGTCAGCCTGAAATCTTCAAAAATTTATGATATCCCCTGCACTGGTGTCCTCTTGATCATCAGCTGAACTGTGTTCACTGCTTCTTGTCCGGCGAGGTCGGCGAGTAGATGATTGGGGAGGCTATACAAACGGATTCTCCCATTCGGCCTCTTCTACGGGAGTGGGCTTTAACTTGAGGTTTTTGGTCAGAAATTTGAATAATTTCTGAATTCCCAAAAAGTTCTTCTTGACCTCCCTCTTATGTTCTTCGAACGACTCTCGCAAGTCGTCAAAACCTTCCCGCAAAGATCTACCTCTTGGAATCGGTGGGTTTCAAATAGTGGACACTGGTTCGCTACTCCTTGCAGATCCTCCTCGTACTGATCGGCCAATGGAAGGTGTACCACTCGCAGAGAAGATAGAGGGCACACAATAATTGAAATAATGGTCTGGGTCTATCCAAGTGTACTTCCTATACAATATATGTTGGATGACCGCTCCAAGTGGTAGTGTGCAAAATTTCTTCCAAGACTGACTCTAGAGTCTAAATGTGTAACGTATTATCGAAAGAATCAAATCTGCCATATCGAACGGCTCTCGTTCCAAAATCATATATGTGACATAGCTCAATTGATTCATAATCTTCCATGTATCATCAGACATAAGCAAAATGGTGTGCCACAATATGTCCTGCACTATTCGTGTATCTGCGGTGAGAGTTGTTGTAGATTGAATAAGGGTTTTGATGGAATTACCATGCTAAATCATATTCAAGAGTGTCCAGTCTCTATCCTTCCGATAATTTTCTACAACATCTATAACATTTTCCTGATCTATTAACCCAAATTCTTCCCTGAGATCATAATGGGTTATCTCTATTGTCTGTCCCTATATCGGTGATCATACATCACCATTTAGTTCCGTGAATCGAGGATATTTTAAATAATTGTAGAACTCCCTAATTAACACAGATGAAAATGTATTCTGGATAATGACGGACATTATTCCAGCCATCGCTAATAGGTCATGAATATGTGCGTGCTGGACGGAATCGAATTCGATGACCCGTCCAATCCCAATATTCGCATTTTCTATCCCAGGAAATGTTTGATAGGAGGAATATGAATCACTGCCAGTACTTCTGCAGGCTTTCGAACTAGAATCCATTGACGCAGATCAAAAGAAATGTTTTTAAAAAAATTCACGAAATTTTCAATATCGACAGTCGGCGACACCCACTGTCGCCGGGTGATACAGGAATTTGATCTAATGCAACTTTTGACCCAAGATCTGAAATTTCCCTTACTTCAAATAACAGATCTAAAATTTTTTCAATGATTTTTTCACATTTCTCTAATGATTATTAAGCTATTATTACTCAAGCACTATCCATCATCTTCCTCATTCCCTATAATATAAACAATTTTTTTGGAAAACAATAGATCTGAGATTAGGGATCTTCAACTTCATCATTATATGAAAATCCTACTCCAAATTCATATATATATATGATCTCCTCTCCCAAAACACAAGCTTTAACCAAAAATTCCTAACCATGGAAAAAGGTTCTTCAAAAACTGAAAATTTTTCATCCTAACTTGCATACATCTACCCTAAAACCATTTAGATTCAAAAATCCCTAAGGAAGAGGAATCAAAATCCAACATTTTACCTTGAAATTGAAATTTCGCCAACTTCGAGTTCTTCTTCCGTGTCGATTCTTTAGGAAATAATGATGGGATCGGTGTTGTTGACATGATTCGTCATTTATTATATTATTGCACTATCGCTAATCTGCGATATCCGATGTCACCTTGCGATAGAGCAAAATTGCCATTAGACGAATTTTTCCTCATTTCTCAGGTTTAGGCATGGTTCAATGCATATTCTTTGATTTTGGGTTCCCAGTAATATAGTTCAATTGTTCAACCATCACATATCCTTTTCTACATATATAGGTACTAGTGTTTTTATACTTGTGAAATTGTTTTTGCATTCCACTAAGTATAAGAAATGTTTTAGTTATGATAATGTTCTTTCACCCACATTTGTGAAAATCTTAATATTGCTTCACCTTACTGCATTTGTGAATTATGAATGTTCTACCATAACCAATAGAATTACATGCTACCGCTAACATTTTATCCTAGTTTTTTTTTGCACCATTCATATTTGATTATCCTATATGCTCACACAAGTGAATTCGTACTCCTTTGTCAAGGCAAACAAAAAAATATTCAAAAAAAACAAACATTCAACATCTTTATTAATGTCATTCAAAATTAAAATAAAAGGGGCTAACAAGGAACCTCCACAAAAAACTACTTACCCTTCTGATAAGTCTTAATAAACACTGTGAGGTTAAGCACATTGGAGAGAATTGTAAAGTTTCTTGTGCAACTATATATCTGGATATTCTTTTTATATGTTCTCTAAATTATTGGGTACAAGCATAGCTTATCATGTATACCTCTATGTTATGTTGTTTTTTCGCATACCACATATTCATATATTTGTAAGGCATATGCATATGTCTTTTTCATCAAACTATCACATGTTCACAAAATTATCTTCTCTAAAATTTCTTCTTATGAGAATTAGACCAAAAATGATTCTAACTTAGTCTTCACTAGTGTATGTGTGTATGATATAAATGAATGTATGTTGACAATGTTCGTGTTTACTCATTTTCTTCTTTACTATACATTGATTCACATATTCTATACTTGATTTCTCCTTTGTGTTTTTCCTCTTTAGCTTCCGCCCCACTCTGCACTCTTTTGACAATACCAAAGGGGGAGAATTTCCTAAGGAATCTAAAAATCATTCATACTCATTGTTTACTAACTAATTTACATTTAAATTACATTAAAAGCACCATAGGTTCAATATGCTTAGATTTAGGGGGAGTACACCTGTAGGGGGAGTGTTACATCCAAGAGAAGTTTTTCAATATGCTTAGATTTAGGGGGAGTACACCTGTAGGGGGAGTGTTATATCCAAGATATGTTTGTGCACATACAAATGCTTAGTCTTGATACTCATAATTTCTAACACTTTATAGATCATTCATGATTTCTTTCTCTGTGGATTTGTTATTATCAAAAGGGGGAGATTGTTGGAGCATGCATTCCATGTTTCTTGGTTTGCTAATAATAAATCTCATTTGTATTTGATCTTTAGGTGTTTTAATGTGCAGATTTCACAAGTCTAACTCTGATGGCATTTGGGTGCTGATTCGGGTTGGAACAAATAAGCTCAGGAGATATCGTCAAGCGATATTGGGTATCACCAACAAGTGACAATGGCATGTGTAGTTAACGCACTATCTCCACACAGTTGGCAGTTACTGTCTCCATCGCCCAATGACAATAGGTATTGCAAGGCAATAGTCCATGATAGACATGACATATCTGCGATGCGAAAATGTGGAGTATGTGGGACACGTGACAGCCAGTACCGATTGAATTAATTGGTTTCAAGATATCCTAAACACCTAGATGGGGTGTGAATATGTTCAATTCCTTTTTATTAAGGCAGGCAGTATATTTTTCTAGTAATTAATCTATGCAATAACTATCTCAGCATAGCTTAAACACAAACACAGCCGACACAGATTGCACACAAATTTATAGTGTGTTCGATCCTTAGTTTGATTTGGGATAGGTTCACTAACTTAGGATCATGTGACCCACAATGTATAGCCAGGGTCATAGTCGTGTCCTAGAGTCTAGGCCAAGTCCTTAGAGTCAACATCACATGGACCAGCTATCAACAAGACTACCAGAGACTCAAGACTTAGAAGATTTCAAGACTCTGTAAAGTGAGTTCGACGTTCGTCGAACTCAGGTCGACGATTGTCCTGCTCAGCTCGACGATCTCAGAGAAACTTCTCTGAGCTGAGCTCGACGAACTTTATTCTTTGGTCAATGAATCTTTAGACTACTACAGCATTCTGTCAAGACTATGTTCTCTAGTCTCAGGTCGACAAACTCAGTTCTCTGCCCGACGAATTCTGCATTATCTACTTCAACAACTTAGAACCAGAAGACTCGTGTCGACACTCAGAGTATATGTTGATGCCAACTGAGTCGACACTAGAAGAACTTGTGTCGACACTTTGGAAAGGTTGTGTCGACACCATACAGAAGACGTGTGTCGACACACAGAATATTTGACAACTCCAGAAACTCAGCTCGACGAACTTCAGACACAGAAAAGTCAAAGTTTTTGAAGCATACAGTTCTGTTATCAGATCGACGATCTTGGAATTCAGCCCGACGAACAGAAGTTATCTGATCGAAGAACACAGCAACTCAGCTCGACGAACAGAAGTTATCTGATCGACGAACACAGCAACTCAGCTCGACGAACCGTGAACTCAGCTCAACAATTTTTGTCATCTGTTCGACGATTCCAGACTAAGTCATTTCCAGCCTTGTCCCCATTATTACTGCAATAATTCCTGGGTAATCAATGCTCTAATATTCTCTGAATATAACCGTTAGAGGAGCATTGATTAGGATATTCTCCAGGATTATTGCCTGCCATTTTTCCACGGGACAGTTGGGGAAATTATTCAATGGTGCTTATTCTCTAGGCCGTCAGCATTGAATGTAGAAGGAATTCAAAATTCAAAAGACCAATTTCCCCAAAAAATATAAAAACTGATTTTTTCTCTTTTCTTAGAAAGAGACAGAAAGAAAGTCAAAAAAATATACAGAGAGAAGATTAGTGAATCAGATAAGAAAAACATAACCCGTATGCTCTCAGTCTGACACAAGATTTCTGATATAGAAGAAGAAGAACAATCATTCAAATACCAAGAGTCTTCATTCTTCAAACTCTCCAGGACACTTCATAAGACAACAAATTTTTCATCTATCAAAGAAGTTCCTGAAGATCTCTCTGATCAAGGCTGAAAGCTTGAAGGCCTATCACCCTATACAAAGCTCCAGTTCTCCTGAACTCTTCTACATCTCAGGAGGAGCTTTGACAACATCACTGAATATACTTAAGTCTTCTCAGTTTATTGAGAAAGAGAAGACCTCATCACTCTCTCATCCCCAGCTCTGTAAAGGGTTTTAATTCCCTTCAAAATTATTCTGGTTCACAAGTCTCCTTCCAAAAGACTTTAGGTTGGTTTTTGAGCACCTGATCAAAAGCTCATTTGTGGCAGTCACCTGATCAAAACCTGTAGTGGATTCCTACCAGGGTGGTAGAAGAGTGGATGTACCCAGGTTAGGGAACCACTATAAAATTTCTTGTGTCGTCTGGTTGCCCCTTTTCTTTTTGTTCTTATTTTGCTTGTGTTTTTAGGACTGCTGTGTGCTTATTTATTTTATTTTAATTCTGCACCTTTTAATTACAGCAGAAGTTGTAATAGTTTTATAAGGACCTACAAATACTCTATTCACCCCCCCCCCCCCTCTAGAGTATATTAGATCTAACACATCACTTTCAATTAGTATTAGAGCAGGTTCCTTTGGTTGTACAAGCTAAACCTTGAACCAAAGATCCTTTGTTAGATCTAAACATTATTTCATTTTCATTTAGATTATAAACACAGTCATGACACAGAATAAGGATTATGCAAGCACCAGACCTCCAGTTTGCAATCTTAATAGGTTTGCCATCTGGAAGGCAAGAATCAAGTTGTACATGAACTCTATTAATGAAGACATCTACAACTCTATTTTGACAGGTCCCCCACAGGCATGTACATCTACAGCATCTTCTAGCAACAATACAGTCCCACCACCTGAGTGGACTGAAGCCCAAAAGAAAGCCAAGATTGCTGATGCCAAAGCCATGAACATATTGGCTCAGACTATGTCAAATGACATCTTTCAGAAGGTGGCTGAGTGCACCTCTACAAAAGCAATATAGGATTCACTCAATCAAATGGTTGCTGGCTCAACAGATGAGAGGAAAGATAGAAGATCAAACCTCATCACACAATATGAAAACTTCAAGAAGGATGAGGAAGAAATAGTTGAAGTGATGTACAACAGGCTTAGCTCCATCATCAGTGAGCTAAGGACCATAGATAAAGAAATCACCTTGATTGAAGTGAATGATAAGATCCTAATGTGCTTCTCAAGCTCATGGGACACCAGGATCTGGCCAATCAAAGAGGCTAGAAGCTTGAATGAGATTTCAACTAAATCTCTCCTGGGAAAGCTCAAATCTTATGAGCAGCTAATCAAGTCCAGAGAAGTAGTGGAACACAGGACTCCTTCTCCAGTAAGGAAAGAACAATTCATTGCATTCAAGGCTGCTGAAGAAACTGAAGCCCCAATAGTCAATGAAGAGCTAATGAGTCTCTTTGCCAAGAGATTCTTCAAAATGGCAAGGAAAGACTTCAGAAAGAAGTCATCCAGAAATGACAGCCAGCCAAGGTATGACAAAACCCCCACTAAAGAGGTAGTGTGTTTTAGGTGCAGGAAACCAGGACATTTCATGTCTGAATGTCCTGAAAATCAAAAGAAGGAAAGAAGAAAAGAGAAGGAATTAAGAAGTAAGCATTACAGCAAGCCCTCTTCCAGCAAGCACAAAAAGAAGGACAAAGGATTTGCGGCTGAAACATGGAGTGACACAGAAGATGAATCCACATCTTTCAGCTCCAGTGAAGAAGAAGAGGAGGTCAAGGCAAAGGAGGTTTGCCTCATGGCAATTGATGCAAGCAGTAGCAGATCAGATACATATGAATCTGATAATGAAAAAAACCTGTCAGCTGAAGATCAGGTAATAGCATCTTATGATTTTGAATTAACGAATTTAAATTTGAATTTAAAAACCTATGCTTAGATTTGATAAGCTCTGAGAAGGAAATCAAACTTTTCAGAGATAAATTGAATGATCTAGATAAAATCACTTCTGAAAATACAAATCTATCAAGTGAACTGAAATCTGCAAATGAACAAATTAATTTTCTGAAATCAGAACTTAGCAAAGCTAAGATATTAGAAGAATCATTAAATGGCAGAAGTTTGAAATTTCTAGATATAACCAGCACAGTAAATGCTAGAACAAATAACTACAGATTAGGATTAGGAGCCAAATCTAGTGAACCAACCCTAATCCAAAGAAATCATCTTTCAAAACCTGTAAATTTTATCTCTGATAAAGGAAAGAAAAACACTGAACAAGTAAACAAGATTAATAAAATTCTAGAACAAATTGAAGCTAAGGACAAAATTAAAAACCAGAAGAATGATAAAAATAACAATGTTCAGCAGTTATCGTCGAACTCGGATCGACGATATAGGAACAGATCGTCGAACTCAGAACGATGATCTTTGAACGCAAACTTTAATAATAATCATTCGTCTAACTGCGATCGACAAAATTTGTATGGTTCGTCGAGCAGAGGTCGACGAACGTGGGACACAGAAAATGAATATGTTCATTCTCTGGGCAGAGATCGACGATCTCAACCTAATTCGTCGAACTCTGGTCGACGAACTTACAGAAATTTGTCGAACCCAGAAAGACTTAACCAAACTTTTAACTATAACTGCAACTTAAATAATTCTAGAAAAGCTTTTAATCCTCTAGCTGATTGGGTTATACCACCTAGAAGATATCACCCTCTAGGATATAAATCTCACCCAGAATTTTCAGTTATTTCCAGCTTTTAATATCAACAAAATAAAGGACCCAAGGTAACCTGGATCAAGAATATTTAACTGCTTTCATTGCAGGAGAAGAGCTATCCAGGAGTGAATCAGTCATGGTATGTGAACAGTGGATGCTCCAAACACATGATAGGTATCAAGGACAATCTCACCAATTACAAGTCCAAGCTAGGGCCAAAGGTGATCTTTAGTGATTCAAAAAGTGGTCAGTCTGAAGGATATGGAGCAGTGAAGATTGGAGTGGTTACATTCAAGAAAGTAACATATGTAAGAGGACTCAAACATAACCTCATCTCAATAAGTCAACTTTGTGATGAAGGCTACAAGGTAGCTTTTAACTCTAGCTCTTGCATTATTTTATCTAAAGGAAACAAACCTGTTTTAATTGGAAATAGACAAGGCAACATATACTTAGTTGATTTTCTATCTACCACTTCTGATATTTGTTTACTTAATTTAATTTGTAACCAGAATGATTTATGGCATAAAAGTCTAGGTCATGTAAATCTGAAAAACATTGCTAGGTTATCTAAAGACAACCTTGTTAGAGGTCTACCTCCTGGTCCCTACAAGAAGGAAGGCCTTTGCAGGGCTTGTCAATTAGGCAAGCAAACTAAATCTAGTTTCAAATCCATTAATAAAAGTGATTCACCTAGGATTTTGTATTTGCTACACATGGATCTATTTGGACCCATTGTTGTACAAAGCCTAGGAGGGAAATCCTACACTTTGGTTATTGTAGATGACTTCTCCAGGTTCACTTGGGTATCCTTTCTGAGATCTAAGTCAGATACCTTCAAGGTTCTTACAAATTTTCTCAGGACCATACAGATTGAGTTCTCTACTCATGTTGCATTGATCAGAAGTGATCATGGCACGGAGTTTGAGTCTCTTCTTATGCATGAGTTCTGTGAGAAGGAAGGTATCTGGCACTGCTTCTCAGCTCCTAGAACACCCCAACAAAATGGGGTAGCATAAAGGAAAAATAGGACACTCATTAAAGCTGCAGTTACATTGCTTGCTGATGCATACATTCCACTAACCTTTTGGGCAGAGGCTGTACACACTGCAACTATGTCCTGAACAGAAGCTTAATTCACAAACTAAAGAACAGGACTCCCTATGAATTGCTTAAAGGGAAGAAACCTAAAATCAACTATTTTAAAGTATTTGGTTGTACCTGTTATATACATAATAACAATAAGAAATACATTAGAAAGTTTTAGGCTAAGGCTGAAGTGGGAATTTTTCTAGGATATTCCCAGGTAAGCAAAGCCTATAAGGTCTTTAATAAATCATCACTGAAAATTGAGGAATCAATTCATGTAAGCTTTGATGAGACTAACATGTATTGCAAGGAGAAAGAAATTTCTACCAGTAACTCTCTGCAGGTACCTCACTTGTATGAGAAGTTTGGTGACCTAAACCTTACCCATGGGGTTCCAACTCATCCTTCTCTACAAGTCAATGAAGATAGTGAATAAGAAAGCATTGAAGGGATTTACTCTCCTCCAACAGCCAACATAATTCCACAAGAGGAATTGGTTTCAAATGTTATTGCACAACCAACTCCTCCCACTGATCTTGTCACACTTAGGGATCACCCCAGATCTCAAGTGATTGGAGACATATCAGTAGGTGTATAGACAAGGCATCAACTCAATCAAGATATGATGCATGCATGTTTTCTCTCTCAGATTGAACCTCAATCCATTCATGATGTAGAACAAGATCCCCACTGGATCATTGCAATGCAGGAGGAATTAAATCAATTTGAGAGATATAGAGTTTGAGATTTGGTTCCAAGACCACAAAACTACCCAGTTATTGGAACCAAATGGGTATACAGAAATAAGCTTGATGCCCAAGGAGTTATTGTGAGAAACAAGGCTAGGCTTGTTGCTCAAGGCTACAGGCAAGAGGAAGGAATAGATTATGATCAAACCTTTGCTCCTGTTGCATGGTTAGAAGCCATAAGAATATTCCTAGCCTATGTAGCCTACAAGAAATTCAAGCTCTACCAAATGGATGTGAAGAGTGCATTCTTGAATGGAGTACTAAAAGAAGAGTTTTATGTTGAACAACCTCCGGGTTTTGTCTCTCCAACTCATCCTTTACATGTATTCAAGTTGCATAAAGCCCTCTATGGTCTAAAGCAAGCTCCAAGAGCTTGGTATGAGACCCTAGCAAGCTTTTTATTAGAGTATAAATTCATCAGAGGCATAGTAGAGAAAACACTTTTCACTAGACATCATAAGGACCAAATCTTGTTAGTACAAATATATGTGGATGACATCATCTTTGGGTCTACTGATTCAAAATTGTGCAAGAAGTTTTCTGACCTCATGCATTCCAAATTTGAAATGAGTAGCATGGGTGAGCTTTCATATTTCCTAGGTCTCCAAGTGAAACAACTCCCTGATGGCATCTTCATCTCACAAGCTAAATATGTTAAAGAGCTAATAAAGAAGTTTGGGATGGCTGATGTCTTAGCAAAGAAAACACCTATGGCTACAAATGCTGTGATTGACTCTGATGCATCAGGGAAACCTGTAGATCAAAAACTATATATGAGCATTGTTGGGTCCCTACTATATCTCACATCTAGCAGACCTGATATCATGTTTGCCATATTCCTTTGTGCTATGTTCCAGATGAACCCTAAATAATCTCACCTAATTTTTCTAAAAAGGATTTTGAGATATATAAAGAGTTGTCCTAGTCTAGTCTTATGTTATCCAACAGAGTCAGAATTTGATTTAACTGGATATTATGATGCTGACTTTGCTAGATGTAGGGTGGACAGAAAAAGTACCTCAAGAACTTGACAGTTCTTTGGTATGAGATTAGTGTCCTGGTTTTGTAAAAAGCAATCATCTGTGTCAACCTCCACTGCTGAGGCCGAATACATTGCAGCTGGTAGCTATTGCTCACAAATGCTGTGGATACAAAACCAATTACTAGACTATGGTCTCAACTTAAATAATTTAACTCTACTCTGTGATAACACAAGTGCTATAGTAATAGCACAAAATCCAGTCCATCACAGTAGGACTAAATATATAGACATTAGGCACCATTTCATTAGAGAGTGTGTAGACAAAAATAAAATTAATCTTGTCTATATCTACACTGATTTACAAAGAGCTGATATATTCACCAAACCTCTAGATGAGAAAAATCATGTATTCTTTATAAATCAGCTTGGAATGATAAATGGAGAAGATTTAGTTTAAGTTCTATCTGCACTCGATGAATTTTCCAAAGTTCGTCGAACGGAGTTCGACGAACCGGGGATAGTTTGAGAGATCTTCGTCGAACAGAGGTCGATGAACTCTCTATGAGTGAAACAATGTTCATCGACCGGAGATCGACGAACTTGCTTTAGAATATATTCGTCGAACGGCGCTCGACGAATTGTCTTCAATTCTTCAGGATGAGATCGACGAATTATTTACTTCTAAATAATTTCGTCGAACTCAGTTCGAAGAATTGTTTTTGTTTTCGTAGAATAGAGTTTGTCAATTCATATTCTGGAAAACCTTATATCTAGGTTTTCTTCGACCTCCGTCCCGCACTTTCTGTTCTCTTGCACTTGATCGCTATTTCTCTCTTTTGCAGGTGATTTCATGGCGATTCAAGCAGGAGCTCTAGCCGCTATGAAGTTTGACACCGGATTTGATGTCGACCTCGAATAATTCCAGCACTCGGATCCAATCTTACTATATATTCTGGAACTTCTGGAAGAACAGAACTTGAAGAATCGGATGACTACAAGGATAAAGTTGGCAGGAATAAAACTCAGAGAATGGGTCTATACTTTATGCACATCTGAAGACAATACTATGACAGGATCAATCGCGGGTAACACTGTTTCCTTAACTCTCGTAGTTTTAACTGAAATCTTTGGTTTGACAAATGGAGAAGAGGAATTAGAAATTGATTTTGAAGAGTTTGATATGATGCTAAGTCTGATGGGTTATGCTAGTGACAACCCAAATAAATTGTTGAAGAAACATCTGTCTGCAGCATACAAGTTTCTGACATACTTTGTTGGGAAGGTCTTGCTTGGCACGCATAATGCCCATGACTACATCACAAGGCATCAGTTCTTGGTCATGTGTGCAGTGATAAATAATAAGCAAGTGGATTGGGCTCAGATCATCTTTGATCTGTTAAAGAAGAAAAATAATAAGAAAGAAGTGTGTTTTGGAAGGATCGTAGGGATCTTCCTAAAGGAGAAGGCTGCTGAATCCCTGGTCTCCCAGACAATATTCATTAATGCTAGCAAAAGGCTTACCCGTGCCTTGTTTGGCAGGTGGTAGAGGACCATAACTAAGCCATCCAAGGCTTCTACCTCTTCCACCCCAGCTTATGAAGGCACCGGGGCTGTTAAAACCACTCCCCAACCTACTGAAGAGATTCATCCAACACCACCATCTCTTCAAGCCCACCTTCCAGTAACACAAATCCATCCCTCTCCCACACCTCCATCATCCCCTACTCAACTTCTTACTCCACCAGAATCTCCACATGCTTCACCAACACCAACTCCTCCGTCATCTCCACTTCCTCCTCATTTATCCTCCATACCATTTTTCAACATACCTCCATCATCTCCCAATTCCCCTTTTCCTCCAAACACCCATATGGAAGATGCCACCCATCCATCCCCATCAATATCTATCATCCCTTAACATGCATCCCCTCCAGATGCTCACATACCAGATGCTCCACCTCCTATCCCTCCCATAGTTCCCACTTCAACACCTTCTGCAACATCATCTACCACTCCACCATTGGACACCTCAACAATTGCTTCTCTCATTGCCCTCCTCACTCCCCTTCTCAAAACACTAATAGCAGAGGTCATTAAGTCTCTTACTACTTCAATTACTACCTTATCTGGACAGATCACTGCCCTTACTACTGCCCCATTTTAGTCAGGGGCCTGGCTTCAGGTCTTACTGAAACCATGCAGGGGGAGATGTTTGATGATGAACCTGCAGTAGTTCCAGCAATAACAGCTCCAGCAGTAGAGGAAACAATAGTAACAACAGATTGTATAGAGTATGTTGATATATATGATATTGATTTTATTAATTTTTTTGATACTGACATGGACTTGGAAGAGTCAGTCTCTGAGAAAATAATTACTGGTGGTGATTTCATCAATAGTCCCACAGTTGATTTAGAGAATTTGTTGAAGAATTTTAAATTTGCAGTTTTGAGATGTCTTACAGCAGAACATACTACTAAGCCATCCTTGGCTATTGTACCATATACATCCACAGTAAGTCCACAAGTTGCAAAGTAACTTAGTGATAGTTTTGTTGTTCCTGAGCCCATAGTTATTCCAGCTCCTTCAGTAATTTCTTTTGCTCCTAGTTATGTCATGGATGTCTCTCCATTGCTAGATCTGAATGATGTGATCTTGGCTGACATTCAACAAGAGGAAAAGGCAGCTGCTGAAAGCACTGTCAGAGTTGATGACACTCCAGCTTCTTCTATGGCTTCTCCTCCAGCTCCTGTTGATATTCCTGTTCAAGCTCCTTCTCAACCTGATAAGCCTATCATTTCTGCTGAGGCACTGGAGGCTCTGAATGATTTATATGATAATACTCAAAGATCTGATGATTAGGATAGTGATGATGAGGATGATGATGATGAATCTGATGATGAACCAAAGAGGAAGCCAGTATCCAAGAAAAGAAATGATCCTCCTCCTCCTCCTGCTCCTAAGCCAAATCCATCCAATGACACTCCCTACTACATTCTTCAAAAGATAACACCATATAAAGGGATGCCAGCTTGGATGTGGCTGTCCAAGAATCGCCAGAAGGAGAGGAAGAAAAGCAGAAGGTACTCTCCTCCTCCAATTCAAAGATACAGAAAAGATCCACCTCCTCCACCTCCTCCAGCTGCTGGTGCTTCAGGTTCTAGTTCTCAAAGATCTACCCCTATTCAAACATATCAAAGACATCAAGGGAGATCTCATCATGAAAGCAGCCATCACAGGCAATATTCTTCAGGAAAGCAACATCAGCAGTAGCAACAACATCAACAACAACAGCAACAATCCACTGAAAATCAACCAGCTGAAGGCTCTAAAACACCATCCTCTCCCCATGTTCCTTTTGAAGATCCTGAAACAGCTACTACTGCTAGAATGTCTAGGTTCCAGGAACTTGTAGGCCTTTCTCTGATTAACAAGGCCAAAGCTGAAGGAAAGGATCCCTCTGAATATACTACCATGTTAAAGTACAGGAAAGAGGAACTTAAGAGATTTGATAAAGCTAACAAGATTTTCAATGTGGATGACTACATGAAGTTGCACCCAGAAGAAGTAGTCCCCAGGGCTACATCTCTGAAGATTATAGGGGCTGCTGACATGACCATGACCACTGTACAAGCATCAGATCCTAACAGAGAAATAATATTTACAAATCCAGGAGACAAGAGCAAGGATGCAATGCTAAAGGAAAAGAAGCAGAAGAAGTGATTTTGAACTCTCTTTATCTTTCTGCATTATTTATAACTGCTTTATATTTTCTGAACAAAGCTCATGTATATATATATGTTGCATGTGTTATCTATCTCTGTCAGATATATGCTTTTTCTGCTTTGTTTATTTTCAGTTTAAGTCTGAGTCTGTGGTTAGTAACCTCACCCAAATAGGGGGAGATTGTTGGATCCCTAGTTTGATTTGGGCTAGGTTCACTAACTTAGGATCATATGACCCACAATGTATATCCAAGGTCATAGTCATGTCCTAGAGTCCAGGCCAAGTCCTTAGAGTCAACATCACATGGACCAGCTATCAATAAGAATGCCAAAGACTCAAGACTTAGAAGATTTCAAGACTCTGTAAAGTGAGTTCGACGTTTGTCGAACTCAGGTCGATGATTGTCGTTCTCAACTTGATGATCTTAGAGAAAATTCTCTGAGCTGAGCTCGACGAACTTTATTCTTTGGTCGACGAATCTTTGGACTACTATAGCATTCTATCAAGACTATGTTTTCTAGTCTCAGGTCGACGAACTCAGTTCTCTGCCCGATGAATTCTGCATTATCTACTTCAACAACATAGAACCAGAAGACTTGTGTCAATACTAAGAGTATATGTCGACACCAACTGAGTCGACACTAGAAGAACTTGTGTCGACACCCAGATCATCAGTCGACACTTTTGAAAGGTTGTGTTGACACCACACAGAAGACTTGTGGTAACACACAAAATATTTGACAACTCCAGAAACTCAGCTCGACGAACTTCAGACACAAAAAAGGCAAAGTTTCTGAAGCATACAGTTCTGTTATCAGATCGACGATCTTGGAACTCAGCTCGACGAACAGAAGTTATCTGATCGACAAACACAGCAACTCATCTCGACGAACAGAAGTTATCTGATAGACGAACACAGCAACTCAGCTCGACGAACTGTGAACTCAGCTCAACGATTTCTTACATCTGTTCGACGATTCCAGACTAAGTCATTTCCAGCCCTGTCCCCATTATTACTGCAATAATTCCTGGGTAATCAATGCTCTAACATTCTCTGAATATAACCGTTAGAGGTGCATTGATTAGGGTATTCTCCAGGATTATTGCTTGCCATTTTTCCACGGGACAATTGGGGAAATTATTCAATGCTGCTTATTCTCTAGGCCGTCGGCATTGAATGTAGAAGGAATTCAAAATTCGAAAGACCAATTTCCCCAGAAAATATAAAAAGAGATTTTTCTCTTTTCTTAAAAAGAGACAGAAAGAAAGTCAAAAAAAATATACAGAGAGAAGATTACTGAATCAGACAAGAAAAACACAACCCGTCTGCTCTCAGTCTGACACAAGATTTCTGATATAGAAGAAGAAGAACAATCATTCAAATACTAAGAGTCATCATTCTTCAAACTCTCCAGGACACTTCACAGGACAACAAATCTTCCATCTGTCAAAGAAGTTCCTGAAGATCTCTTTGATCGAGGCTGAAAGCTTGAAGGTCTATCACCCTGTACAAAGCTCTAGTTCTCCTAAACCCTTCTACATCTCAGGGGTTGCTTTGACAACATCACTGAATCCACTTAAGTCTTCTCAGTTTATTGAGAAATAGAATACCTCATCACTCTCTCACCCCCACCTCTGTAAAGGGTTTTAATTCCCTTCAAAATTATTCTGGTTCACAAGTCTCCTTCCAAAAGACTTGAGGTTGGTCTTTGAGCACCTGATTTTTGCTCATTGGTGGCAGTCACCTGATGAAAACCTGTAGTGGATTCCTATCAGGGTGGTAGAAGAGTGGATGAACCCAGGTTGGGGAACCACTATAAAATTGCTTGTGTCGTCTGGTTGCCCTTTTCTTTTTGTTCTTGTTGTGCTTGTGTTTTTAGGACTTTTGTGTGCTTATTTATTTTATTTTAATTCTGCACCTTTTAATTACAGCAGAAGTTGTAATAGTTTTATAAGGACCTACAAATACTCTATTCACCCCCCCCCCTCCTCTAGAGTAGATTAGATCTAACACATCACTTTCATAGTGGCTCCCCAAGAGATGGGTACATGCACTTTCCCCCTTCGCTTATCTAGCAGTATACTAGATTCGACCTAACTCCCTTCTTTCTTCTCAGATCCTCAGATCTTACAACTCAGAACCCAGAATGGTTCCTACAACTCAGACTTCAGCAAGTCCTACAGCTCAGATCCTCTCAGAGAATCCTACATAAGAGTGATTCCACACTCCTACAACTTAGGCAATCAAGCCCTACCTCAGCCTCTTCCATAAGGCCTACAACTCAGAGAATTCAGTCTCCTACCTCAGGCACTCAGCCCTACCTCAGCCTTTATAGATATAGGCTTACAACTCAGAGAGATAACTCTCCTACACTCAGATCTATAAAAGCTCCTACAGAGAAAATAGATTTTATAAAGAACAAATCCTTCACCAAGGTAGAGAGAAAAAAGGGTGAAGGCTTCTTAATCAGTTCTTGAAAGATCTGACTGCTTTAGATCCAACCTGTCTTAGCCTCTTCAAGGCTTCTTGAATCTAAACAAAGTAAGGTTGATCTTCTTGTGAAGTTGGAGATGATCTTCAATCCAGCTTCTTTCTTCTATTCAGATGTGGCTCTGAATTCTTCTTGCAGACTTGTTCAGAATCTGCCTTCTCTTGATGACTTGAAGATGACAAGTCCTTTCTACTTAGATCTATCTCTTCTATCATCTCTTGTTGTTCATTTATTCATTTTTTCGGTTTGTTGATAGAACGGGTCTTTATATAGATTCTTCTAAGGTTACCGGCTGATCCGGTTCATAACGGCCTTCTGACAATTCTGACAGATACAACAACATTGTTAGTTATGATAGCTGTCAAGTCTTCCGTCGTGACACTTGATCCCTCATTGTACTCTATCTCAGCAGAAAAGTGTCGAGACAATACTTCAAATTTGTCGACATAAATAGACCATGTGTCGACACAACTCTTGATGAAGTCGACATAGCTTTCATAATGTCGACACAGCCCTTATTTATCAACTCAACACAGCTTCTGTGGAATGTGTCGACACAAGTCCTGTGTGTCGACATAACAACTTCTAGTCTCGATAAAGTTGTTGTTGACAGACTTCTGGCGTGTGTCGACACAAGTCCTGTGTGTCGACACAGTTGTTGTCAACAGAATTCTAGAATGTGTCGACACAGTTGTTGTCGACAGATTTTCTGTATGTCGATGCAAGTCCTATGTGTTGACACAATCTGGCTCCTAGTGTCGACATAGCCTTTCCCAAGTGTCGACACAATTCTTCTCAAGTGTCGACACTTGTACTTCGAGCCTTTTCTATATTTCCCTAACCTGCATATTGAAACTCAACACAACATCAAATACATATTGATGAATATCATTGAGTTAGGTGAGAATTATCCAAATTAGGTACACATTTTCCAATGTTCCCAACAATCTCCCCCTATTTGAAAAAGTCATAACCCTTAGTCAATGATATACATCACTTATAATAAATCAAATACTATGATGTAAACAAGTATTTCAAAGACAAGAGTAACCATAAGCAGTCATTACATGTAATAATATTATCACAAAAATGTGTTATAACATAATAAACATGCATCACAAAATTTTAAGTATCCAATATCAAATTAAAACTAAATCAAGGAATTTTATTTATATATGTTCAGCAAAACAAGGATTTAGTCCAAAATTTTACATTGACCTAAGCCTAGAACATCTAATTCTAGGATTGATCATGCTCCTTGATAACAATTCCTTTGCCAGACTGAATCCTAGCTTGTACATTAGCTTCAGTGTCATCAGTCGGCTTCTTTCCTTTAATATCCTTCTTTTTCAGCTCTTCAGCCTTGACCTTTTGCCTTTCAAGGTAATGATATGGCTTTGGAAAGTATTTGCTTGGCTCTACAGAAGTAGCAGGTATCTTCTGCTGGAACCCTAGTTCTGATTTGGGTAAGGATCACTATTAGGCTTGCTTAGACTAACCCAAAATGTATAGTCAGGGTCATAGGTTTATTTCTTTAGTATAGGCCAAGAGTCAACATCACATGGATCAGCCTACAACAGCTTGTCAGAGATTCAAGAAGTTGTGTCGACACCTAGAAGAATTGTGTCGACATATAGAAAGTTTGTGTCGACACCCATAAATATTGTGTCGACACACAGAAATGCTGTGTCGACACCCAGAGGATTTGTGTCGACACAACAGACTATCAGTCGACACAGATAATATTAGTCGACACTAGCTCAGTCGACATAAGAAGGATTTGTGTCGACACAGTTCACAGATTATTAGTCGACAGTATCAGTCGACACCAAAAGGACTTGTGTCGACACCCAGAACCATCTGTCGATATAGTTCACAGAAGCTATTTCAGAAGTATAAGTCAAATTCTCAGGTCGACGAATCAAATTCTCAGGACGACGATTTTTGGCTTCTTCAATATGACATTCCAGAAAATATTCTAAGTCTAGAAACAATTCTCAGCTCGACGATCGTCGATCTCCCAACGACAATCTCAGAGTATTCTACTCTGAACTGAGCTCGACGATCTATGAGCTCAGGTCGACGATCTTGTGCTTCTCAGCAGTTATCTCAGATCTATGATAGTTGCTCACAGGTCGACGATCTCTTAACCCAGTTCGACGACCTCTGAGCCAAGCTCAATGATTTTGTTACTGCCTTCAGTTATCAGTTCTCTCAGTCAGGCAAATATATTCTGATAATTAATGCTGATATTCTCAAGGCTGATAGCCGTATCTCATGAAGCATTGATTATGGTATTCACAGAATATTTGGTCAAGACAGTTATGGAAGTGCATTTATGATTGTCAGCCATTCTACCTGTTTGGGCTCCTAAATTCTTGCAGAGAATTAAGTACTATCTGGGAATTCAAATTCAGGTCGTTAGTCATTCCAAAAACATACAGAGAACTTAAAAAGACAGAGACAACAAGAATCAAAGAGTCAGTCAGAAAATCAATCTTTATTGCTCTGAAGGCCTCCTGTTTTTGCAAAATACAAGGAAGAAGGAGAACTTGCTGAACACAAATCTCTCTAGTCTTCTTCCTTCATCAGGCTTCAACAATCTATAGAGAGCTCGAATCAACATCAATTTGAAGACCTACACCCTGGACAAAGCTTCCTTCTTCCTGAAACTACTCAATATCTTATAGGGAGCTTTGGCATCATCAAATCCACATAGTCTTCTCATTGTGTTTGAGAAAGAGAAGACTGTCATCTATTTTTCTTTAACCTCTCGTGTACAGGGTCTTATTCCCTTCAAAAGTAAACTCCTTGGTGATAGGGCACCTGATCAAAAACCTATTGGTTTTTAGGCACCTGATCAAAAGCCTGAAGGGTTTCTAGATCTACCTGAAGCAGATCTTGTGGTGATAGGGCACCTGATCAAAAACCTAAGTGGATTCCTACCAGGGTGGTAGAAGAGTGGATGTACCCAGATTTGGGGAACCACTATAAAATTTCTTGTGTCGTCTGGATTGCCTTGTGTTTTCTTTGTGTATTGTGCTGTGATAGTTTCTTGCTTTTATCTCTTTCATATAAGTATCAATATTTTAATTCCGCAATAAATCTAAACATTTTTATACTATATTCACCCCCCTCCCCTCTAGAGTAAACTGTATCTATCCCTCACTTTCAATTGGTATTAGAGGGTGTGTTTTTAAGGTTGTACAGGCTAACACCTGAACCTAAGATCTCTGATAGATATCTATTTACTTTATTCTTTGTTATACCATGGCACAGTACAAGGAATTTGTAAGCACCAGACCTCCAGTTTGCAACTTGCAAAGGTTTGGAATCTGGAAGGCAAGAATCAGGCTTTATATGAATTCTATTGATGAAGACATTTTTGCTTCTATCTTTACAGGAGTACCTCCACCACCAGCTGCCCCTGCAAGTACTTCCTCAAACATGACTGTAGTAGCTCCTCCAGACTAAAATGATGCATACAAGAAAGCAAAGATTGATGATGCAAGAGCCATGAATATACTGGCACAAACAATGTCTGATGACATATTTCAGAAAGTAGCTGAATGTGAATCAGCCAAGGCCATCTGGGATTCCTTAAACCAGATGGTTGCAGGATCAGCAGATGAAAAGAAGGACAGGAAAGCTCATCTTATCTCCCAGTATGAGAATTTTAAAAAGGAAGAAACTGAGCAAGTTTCTGAGATGTACAATAGACTCAGTCTCATTGTTAATGAGCTGAAAACTCTTGACAAAGACATCTCAGTCACAGAAATAAATGACAAGATTCTCATGTGCTTCCCCAGCTCATGGGACTCTAGAATCTGGCCTATCAGAGAGACCAGAAACTCACATGAGATGACTACAAAATCAGTCTTAGGAAAGCTAAAATCCTATGAACAGCTGCTGAAGACAAGAGAAGCTGAGCAACAAAAGACTCCTACACCAACTAGGAAGGAGCAGAATATAGCTTTCAAAGCTTTAGAAGAATCAGAAACTTCTCCATCAAATGGAGAGTTGATGAGTCTCTTTGCAAAGAGATTCTTCAAGATGGGGAGAAAAGAATTCAGAAGGAAATCATCAAGGAGTGATGATAAACCAAGGTATGATAAAACCTCTTCTAAAGAGATTATCTGTTTTGGTTGCAGGAAACCTGGACATATTCTTCTAGAATGTCCAGAAAACAAGTATAAGGAAAGGAGAAAGGAGAAAGACTCCAAGAAGCACTCCAGCAAACCATCTTCCTACAAGCACAAGAAGAAGGAGAGAGGGTTTGTTGCAGAAACATGGAGTAACACTAAAGAATCATCTTCCCCCAGCTCTAGTGAAGATGAAGAGGAAGCAAAGGACAAAGAAATTTGCTTAATGGCCATCAATGCTTCAGGGCATGTCTCAGAAGAAGAAGAATCTGAAGAATGTTCAGATTGTGATCAGGTATTGGAAGAATTCGACTTTACCTCTTAAGATTTTAAAAATGACTTTAAATCTATGTGTAGTGATCTGATTAGATCTGAGAAGAAAATCAAACTTCTTAGAGATAAACAATTTAAATATGATAGCTTAGTATCAGAAAACATTAAATTGAAAAATGAAATAGACATGTATAGTGAACAAATTACTTTTCTGAAAGTTGAATTAAGTAAAGCAAAACAGCTAGAGGAATCACTGAATGGAAGAAGCAAACAGCTAGTAGAGATTACCAGCACACTTAACGCTAGACTTAATAGAAGTAAGTTAGGATTAGGTGCATCATCCAGTGAACCACCAATTATTAAGAAAAACCACTTTTCACAACATATAAAGTTTATTTCAGATAAAGGTAAGAAGAATACAGCACAAATTAAAACAGTTAACAAAGTTTTAAAACAAGTTGAGATAAATAAAGAAAAACAAAAAGCTAAGTCTGAACAAAAATCGTCGAACCAAGATCGACGATCTCAGCATTATGCGTCGAACGACGATCGACGATCTCAGAACCCAGAGCTTGAGCCTAAACACTCTGCAAATGGGGATCGACGATATCATTATGTATCGTCGAACAGAGATCGACGATCGTGGAACCCAGATAATAGCCACTATTATTCTGAGAACCAAGATCGACGATATTAATGTTGGTCGTCGAAAGCAGATCGACGATCTGAACTAAAATCGTCGAACCTAAAATAGTTCTATCAAAACTATAATTTCAACAGAAATTTCAATAAGAATTCTAACCCTAAACCTTTCAATCCCTTAAATAACTGGATAATCCCACCTAGGAGATTTCATCCCTTAGGTTATAAAAGTCAACCTGTATACTCTTATATTTCAAGTTTTAAGTATGAAAAGAAGCCAGGACCCAAGGTTACATGGTCCAAAATATATAAGTTTTCTTTGCAGATAAAGACCTATACTATCATACAGGATAAGTGGTATTTGGATAGTGGGTGTTCCAAGCACATGACAGGAAACAAGGCCAATCTAAGTAACTATAAGGCAAAGCTAGGTCCAAAGGTTATATTTGGAGACTCAAACTTTGGTCAGATAGAAGGCTATGGAGAATTTACACTTGGAGCTGTCACCTTCAGGAAAGTGGCATATGTAAGTGGGCTGAAACATAACTTGATATCCATAGGACAGCTATGTGATACAGGTTATGAGGTATATTTTTCTGAATCTAAATACAATATTTCTCTAAACAGCACTACTGTGTTATCAGGTATTAGGTTAGGTAATATCTATTTAGTTTATTTTAATTCTGCTTGTTCAGAAATCTGTTTATTTAACTAGGTTAGCAATAATAATACTTTGTGGCATAAAAGGATAGGACATGTAAATCTAAGAAACATTGCTAGGTTATCTAGGGACAACCTTGTTAGAGGATTGCCCTCTTGCCCCTACAAGAAGGAAAGCCTTTGCAAGGCTTGTCAAGTAGGCAAGTAAACTAAAAATAGTTTTAAATCAGTTAATAAGAGTGATTCACCTAGGATTTTGTATCTGCTTCATTTGGACATTTTTGGACCAATTGTTGTACAAAGCCTGGGAGGGAAGTCCTATACTTTAGTTATTGTAGATGACTTTTATAGGTTCTCTTGGGTTTTCTTCTTGAGAAACAAGTCTGATAATTTCAAAATTCTTACAGACTTTCTAAAATGCATAAAGATTGAGTACTCTACTCCAGTTGCATTGATCAGAAGTGATCATGGCACTGAGTTTGAATCTTTTCCTATGCAAGAATTCTGTGAGAAGGAAGGTATTAGACATTGTTTCTTTGCTCCCAGAACTCCTCAACAAAATGGGGTAGTTGAAAGGAAAAACAGAACACTCATTAAAACTACAGGCACATTGCTTGTTGATGCTCACATGCCTCTATCCTACTGGGCAGAAGCTGTAAGCACAGCAAATTATGTCCTGGATAGAAGTTTGATACACAAACTTAAAGGCAAGACTCCCTATGAATTACTCAAAGGGAAGAAACCTAAAATAGACTACTTTAGAATTTTTGGTTGTATCGGTTATATACATAATAACAACAAAGATTATCTTAGAAAGTTTGAAGCCAAAGCTACAATGGGAATCTTTCTAGGATATTCCCAAGTTAGCAAGGCATATAGGGTTCTCAATAAATCGTCCTTGAAAATTGAAGAGTCAATACATGTTACATTTGATGAAGCTAATATGTTTTACAAGGAGAAGGAAGCTTCTACTAGTGATCATCTGCAGGTACCAAGTCTATGTAAAAAGCTGGATGACTTAAATCTCACCCAGAAGGTGATATCTCATCCATCACCACAAGCAAATGAAGACAATGAAGGAGACTCTATGGAAGAAACTGAACTTCCTCCAACAGCAGAAGTAATTCCACAAGAGGAATTCACTCCAATTGCTGTTATTGTACCAACTCCACCATCTGATTTTGTCACACTTAAGGATCACCCTGGATCCCAAGTAATTGGAGACATATCAGCAGGTGTACAAAGAAGGCATCAAATCAACCATGATGTGATGTATGCCTGTTTTCTCTCTCAAATTGAACCTCAATCCATAACTGATGATGAGCAAGATCCCCATTGGATCATTGCAATGCTAGAGGAACTAAATCAATTTGAAAGAAGTAGAGTTTGGGACTTGGTTCCAAGTCCTAAAGGCTATCCAGTAATTGGAACTAAGTGGGTTTTCAGGAATAAGCTTGATGCCCAAGGTGTGATTGTGAGGAACAAGGCTAGGCTTGTTACTCAAGGATATAGGCAAGAGGAAGGAATTGACTATGATCAGACCTTTGCTCCAGTTGCCAGGCTAGAAGCTATAAGGATTTTTCTGGCCTATGCTGCTTTCAAAAAGTTCACAGTTTATCAGATGGATGTCAAGTGTGCATTCCTAAATGGAGTACTACAAGAAGAGGTTTATGTAGAACAACCTCAAGGTTTTGTCTCTCCAACTTCCCCCTCTCATGTTTTTAAACTGCATAAGGCTCTCTATGGTTTAAAGCAAGCTCCAAGAGCTTGGTGTGAGACCTTAGCCAGCTTTCTTTTAGGGCATGGTTTTTCTAGAGGCATGGTAGATAAAACCCTTTTTACAAAATTGCATCATGATAAAATCTTATTAGTACAAATATATGTAGATGATATTATATTTGGTTCTACTGATCCCAAATTGTGCAAGAGATTTTCTAATCTAATGCATTCTAAATTTGAGATGAGCAGCATGGGAGAGTTATCCTATTTCCTTGGTCTCCAAGTGAAACAATCTACTAATGGTATCTTCATTTCCCAATCTAAATATGTTAATGAGCTTATTAAGAAGTTTGGGATGGCCGATGCATCTTCTATGAAGACTCCCATGGCTGCCAATGCTGTATTAGACACTGATGAACATGGAAAGCCTATTGATCAGACCAGGTATAGGGCCATTGTTGGATCCCTACTATATCTAACAGCAAGCAGACAAGATATCATGTTTGCTACATGTTTATGTGCTAGGTTCCAGGTGAACCCTAAAGAATCTCATCTTATTTTCATAAAAAGGATTTTAAGATATATAAAGGGTTGTCCTAATCTAGGACTCTGGTATCCATCAGAGTCAGCATTTTAGTTGACTGGATTTTCAGATGCTGACTATGCTGGATGCAGGGTGGACAGAAAGAGCACTTCAGGAACTTGCCAGTTCTTGGGTGATAGACTTGTGTCCTGGTTTTGCAAGAAGCAAACCTCTGTATCAACATCTACTGCTGAAGCTGAATATATGGCTGTTGGCAGTTGTTGTTCACATATTTTATGGATACAAAACCAACTCTTAGATTATGGTTTCAATCTAAATAATTCAACCATCTTCTGTGATAATACTAGTGATATATCTATAGTACATAATCTAGTGCATCATTCTAAAACAAAGCATATAGATATAAGACATCATTTCATTAGAGATAATATAGACAAAAAGAAAATTAATCTAGACTTTATCTCCACTGATTTTCAAAGAGCATATATTTTCACCAAACCCCTTGATGAAAAGAAGCACATGTTCTTCCTGAATCAGCTTGGAATGATCAATGGGAAGGATTAATTTAATTTTTGTCTTCTGTTTTTGGATCTGTTCCTAAATCGCCGAACGAAGATCGACTATCTTCGAACAACTCTTGAGCTAAATCGTCGAACTACGTTTGACGACAGCTCTGTGTGAAGACAAAAATCGTCGACCAGAGATCGGCGACTTTGCTTCAATTAATTGATCGTCAAGCTATGCTTGACTATCAATTTCCGACTGAGATCAGAGACCAAAGATATTATTTGTTTATAAATTAATCTTTGACCTCAGATCGACGTTTTTGTTTTTATCGTCGAAGAGAGATCGTCTTTTCTATTCCAAAAACCTATATGTAGGTTTCTCTTCGATCTCTGTCCCGCGTTTTCATATTCTATTTTCCCTTTGCCCTTGATCACCTCTCTCTTGAGTTTACAGATCTTCCATGGCAATTTCTACAGCAGCTCTTTCAAAGATGAAGTTCACTGTGATCTTATCTTTTAATTGATCAAAGAATGGGATTACTCTTCCTCAACAAATGTCTGCTTCCCTTTTTGCTTCCTCTGTCCCTTCTTCATCTAGGGGCCTGCTTCCAGTTTTCACTGAAACCAGGCAGGGGGACGTGTCCAATGAAGATGCAGCTGGTTCATCCTCAGCAGACCTTCAAGCTCAGTCTCCTCCAACAGTACAGTAAGAAGAAGTGTTTCAGAAATTTTGTGCAGATATAGATGACCAATGAAGCTGAAGCAGTTCCAGCAGCAGCAGCAATTCCAGAAATAGCAGAAGCAGATTATGATGATACAGATTGTAATGTCACAAGTTTTGGCATGGTTCAACATCAACAACAACATCAGTAATAGCAATAGTAGAATCAAATGCTCCAATTTATTGCTTTGTATTTTCTTTGTGTTATGTAAATAATGTGCTCACCCAAATAGGGGAAGATTGTTAGAACTCTAGTTCTGATTTGGGTAAGGATCACTATTAGTCTTGCTTAGACTGACCCAAAATGTATAGTCAGGGTCATAGGTTTATTTCTTTAGTCTAGGCCAAGAGTCAACATCACATGGATCAGCCTACAATAGCTTGTCAGAGATTCAAGAAGTTGTGTCGACATCCAAAAGAATTGTGTCGACACACAGAAAGGTTGTGTCGACACCCAGAAATATTGTGTCAACACACAGAAAGGCGGTGTTGACACCCAGAGGACTTGTGTCGACACAACAGACTATCAGTCGACACAGATAATATTAGTCGACACTAGCTCAGTCGACACAAGAAGGATTTGTGTCGACACAGTTCACAGATTATTAGTCGACAGTATCAGTCGACGCCAAAAGGACTTGTGTCGACACCCAGAACCATCTGTTGACACAGTTCACAAAATCTGTTTCAGAAGGATAAGTCAAATTCTCAGGTCGACGAATCAAATTCTCAGGACGACGATTTATGGCTTCTTCAGTATGATATTCCAAAAAATATTCTAAGTCCAGAAATAATTCTCAGCTCGACGATCGTCGATCTCCCATCGACGATCTCAGAGTATTCTACTCTGAACTGAGCTCGACGATCTACGAGCTCAGGTCGACAATCTTGTGCTTCTCAGCAGTTATCTCAGATCTACGATAGTTGCTCATAGGTCGACGATCTCTTAACCCAGTTCGATGATCTCTGAGCCAAGCTCTACGATTTTGTTACTGCCTTCGGTTATCAGTTCTCTCAGTCAGGCAAATATATTCTGATAATTAATGTTGACATTCTCAAGGCTGATAGCCGTATCTCATGAAGCATTGATTATGGTATTCACAGAATATTTGGTCAAGACAGTTATGGAAGTGCATTTATGATTGACAGCCATTCTACCCGTTTTGGCTCCTAAATTCTCGCAGAGAATTAAGTACTGTCTGGGAATTCAAATTCAGGTCGTTAGTCATTCCAAAAACATACAGAGAACTTAAAAAGACAGAGACAGCAAGAATCAAAGAAAGAGTCAGTCAGAAAATCAATCTTTTTTGCTCTGAAGGCCTCCTGTTTTTGCAAAATACAAGGAAGAAGAATAACTTGTTGAACACAAATCTCTCTAGTCTTCTTCCCTCATTAGGCTTCAACAATCTACAGAGAGCTCGAATCAACATCAATCTGAAGACCTACACCTTGGACAAAGCTTCCTTCTTCCTGAAACTACTCAATATCTCAGGGGGAGCTTTGGCATCATCAAATCCACATAGTCTTCTCATTGTGTTTGAGAAATAGAAGACTGTCATCTATTTTTCTTTAACCTCTCGTGTACAGGGTTCTTAATCCTTTCAAAAGTAAACTCCTTGGTGATAGAGCACCTGATCAAAAACCTATTGGTTTTTAGGCACCTGATCAAAAGTCTGAAGGGTTTCTAGATCTACCTGAAGCAGATCTTGTGGTGATAGGGCACCTGATCAAAAACCTAAGTGGATTCCTACCACGGTGGTAGAAGAGTGGATGTACCCAGATTTGGGAAACCACAATAAAATTTCTTGTGTCGTATGGATTGCCTTATGTTTTCTTTGTGTATTGTGATGTGATAGTTTCTTGCTTTTACCTCTTTCATATAAGTATCAATATTTTAATTCCGCAATAAATCTAAACATTTTTTATACTCTATTCACCCTCCCCCCTCTAGAGTAAACTGTGTTTATCCCCCACGTTCATCTTCCTAGCTTTGAGGTCTCTTCTGAACTGATAAATGGCATCTTGCCGCTTCTGATACTTGCTCCATTCTTGTGCAGAGTACCATTTGCCCCTATCATGCATGTTATCTTTAATAGCTTGCCAGACAGTGAGAATAATGTTTCTAGAGGTGGGACTCCATTTCTCAAAATCAGGCTTTAATTCAGCCTGTACTCTAAACCTTTTCTTAGAAAGTTGAGCTTCTTGCTCTCTTTTCAAAGTAGCTTCAAACATTTCCACCTTTTTAATAATCACATTATGAACCTCATGTGGAGGACTGTACATTTGTTGTACTGCAGATTGAATGCCCTCAAAATCAGCAGGTGGATAAATAACTTGAGCTACTTCCCGCAAACCCCTTCATTGGAAGCCGGTTGAATGCCTGATTCAGCATTATTATCATCATCACACAGGGGTGGATAACCAAGAGTTGCTCTGATAGCATTAGTGATACATTTAGCATGATCAGAGCCTGCATTGACTTGTATTCTCTCCCCCTTTATGACTTCTCTTTCAATATGGTCTCTTAGATCATCCTTTTGAAATCTTATCTGATTAGGTAGGTAATTGGTGCCTTCTTTATAAAATGATCTGAACTTCTGCAACTAATCAGCAATGACCTTTTGAGAGTCCTGAATAGCAGTGTGGACATTAGCCAAATCTGCTTTGAGTTGTTTATCAAACTCAGACTTTTCTTTAACCATGTTGGCAGTGAAAGTAGTGGCTTTATTCTAGAGTTCTGTGACAATAGCATTGTGGGATTCTATTAGATTGTCATTCATTCTGATTTGGTTTTCTAGAACATAGCCTTGTTTAACTGCAATGTCATCTATTTGAGTTTTGGCTTCCACTTGTTGCTTGGCTAAATAGACTACAGCTTTACCTTCCTTATGGAAGCAATCTGTCATTTCCTTTTTATGCAAATTCACTTCAAATCTGATAGATTTGATATCTTGGGCCAGCTGAAATTGCAATTCCTTATTGCTCTCATCAACATATTTTTCAAGTGTATTTCTTTGGTCATCCATCTTTACTTGCAGTTGCACCAGAAGTGAACTGAAGTCTACGGCTGGAGCTGGAGTTTGTGGAATAGCCTGCAAAGCTTTCTTATAGGTTGAGCTCCTTTTTCTGAGCTCCACAATTTTTCTCTTCTTAGCCCTGAAGGCTTCTTCATCTTTAGAAGAATCAGATGAACTTTCTATATCCACAGTGTCTTTTGGACTTGTGGTAATGATGGGCATCTCTTTTTCTATTCTTGGCTGCTCCCCCTCAGTCCTTGCTCCTTGGATGTTAGGAAATAACTCCTTTAGAGTGACCTATTATTACATTTGAACTTATGGAATAACAGTCTCTTTCTCAGTAGGTAGACTATCTGTAAATGTAAAAGTATCTTCCATGGTAATATCAGTTTCATGTACCTTGTCTTGATTATTCTGTTCAGCATCATTCATACGTACAGTCAGTATAGCATTTTCAGTATTTATAGCAGCTTGATTGATATCCAGTAGTACCTCAAGTATAGATTATGTAGCTACTTCACTGTCCAATGTAGCTATATGGACAGGTGGATCTTGCTCATGAGCTCCCCCTGAAGGTAATGCCTCTTATTGAGTTGAAGCTGGAGAAAGCTCATTGGCTCCCCCTTGATGAGGCTCTTCCTGTACCTGATCCTCTGAGATGTTGGTGGCAGGAATCTGCTCCCCCTGCATCTGACTATTAGTTATCGTTTCTTGAGCAGGAGATTTGCTAGTCCTTTCTGCTCCTTCTTCATCAGAGCTGAAAACAACCACTTCTTCTGAATCACTGGAAGATTCAGTGGTCTTGGAGGTTGTTTTCTTCTTTTTCTGAATCTACTTTGTTTATTTCTGAGGGGTAGAAACATCTTTAAACAGTACCCTATCTCATCTAGATAGTATACTTATGTTCATTCTTCTCATGTGATTAATCTTAGAACCTGCAGATTGATTTATCACTTCTGGTATGTTCTCAGCCAGAAATACGCTCAGTAATCTGCCCAGATTAGGTTTCTTGATTCCTTCTTTGATCTTGTCAAAAACAACAGCAGACCAGTTTATTTTTACCTTGAATATAATCCAGATCATTAGATTGAACATACTTGCTGAAATCTTATCATGTCCTCCTGTTTTGCACAGAATAACCTTTCCTAGGATCTCTGACAGGAATTTGCACTGGGAATTAATTCCCTTCCTGTTCATGGATGATCCAATCTTGGTAGTGGGATCCAGTCCACACCATTGGAGAGCATCTTTTGTCATGGAGGATGCTAAGTCATCGTCTTCCTTAATCTTGGGAAGCTGTAGTGTCTTCCTTAAACTTTTCTAGGTGAGTTTGACCTTGGTTCCTTGAACAGATGACTTAATTTTCAGGTTCGTCGAATCCATTGATACCAACGAGTAGAATTCAAGAACTTCCTTTTACCATATCCTTGTAGGTTTTGAGACCAAGTACTCCAATCCATTTTCTGTGATTAGGGTAATCACAGCTTTGATTTCTGGCATGGCAGTCTCAAACGCATGACGAACCAGTTCATAGCTCTCATTGATGTTCTCTTCCAGCTTTGGCGCCATTAGAAATGAGAGGGAGAGTGAAGAAGGAAGATGAAGGCTTGTCAACACAAAGATTTGGTCTCAAGAATACTGAGAGCATAGTCGACAGGGTTTTACTTCCACCTATTTATATGTTTCTACACAAAGAAGGTCAAAAGGCGGGTTAAAATACTCTTTTTGTGTCGACACTGTTGGGATTGTGTCGACACAGACTATTAAAGTCTTGACGGAGAATGTAAAGGTATTATAAGACTATGTGTCGACACCATCTGCGATGTGTCGATACAGACAACCTTAAAAGTCTACACTAATTTCTGCTATGAGAGATAAGATTTCTAATAATAGAAATGACACTAGTAGAATCACAATATAATGGAGTTCTACTTACCTGGATGTCATAATCTTCAAGCTGATGTTGTATCCATAATAGCTAAGCACAGCAACTGCATGCAGCTACATATTCAGACTCAGTAGCGGATATAGCCACACTTATCTGCTTTTTGCTGCTCCATGACACCAATCTTCCACCTAGGAACTGACATGTGCCAATTGTACTTTTCCTGTCTTCTTTGCATCCTGCAAAGTCTGCATCTGAATAACCAGTTAGTAGAAAATCTTTATTCTTAGGGTACCAAAGTCCAAGATTTGGTGTTCTCTTAAGATATCTCAAAATTCTTTTGACTGCAGTATAATGAGATTCTTTTGGGCTTGCTTGATACCTAGCATAGACACATGTAGTATACATGATGTCTGGTCTACTAGCAGTTAAGTAATGTAGGGAGCCAATTATCCCTCTATACAAAGACTCATCTACAGGTTTTCCTACATCATCTTTGCCTATAGGCATACTTGACCCTAGTGGAGTTCTCATGGTGGAGGCTGACTCCATACCATATTTCTTAATCAACTCCTTGGTGAACTTAGACTGGGATATGGACAAGCCATCATCAGTCTGTCTAACTTAGAGTCCCAAGAAGAATTTCAGCTCACCCATGCTGCTCATTTTAAACTTCTCTTGCATAAGTTTAGCAAACTTTCTACAGAGGTTCTTTTCAGTTGATCCAAAGATATGTCATCAACATATATCTGGACTTGGATGATCTTACATTTTGATTCCCTTAAGAATGGATTTTTGTCTATTTTCCCCCTTGAGAATTTGTTCTCAATGAGTAATGTAGACAGTGTTTCACACCAAGTCCTAGGGGCTTGTTTCAAACTATATAGTGCTTTCTTAAGCATATACACATAATTATGATAGAGAGGATCTACAAAACCTGAGGGGTATTCAACATAAACTTCCTCTTTTAGGTCACCATTCAAAAATGCTGACTTAACATCCATCTGAAACACCTTGAACCCTTGATAAGCTGCATAGGCAAGGAACAACCTTATTGCTTCCAACCTTGCCACTGGGGTAAATGTCTGATCAAAGTCTATTCATTCTTCCTGTCTGTATCCCTTTGCCACTAGTCTTGCTTTGTTCTTAACTATAATGCCATTTTCATCTAGCTTGTTCCTGTAGATCCACTTAGTCCCTATTATATTGTGATTCTTTGGTTTAGGAACCAACTCCTAGACTTTGTATCTTTTGAATTAATTCAGCTCTTCTTGCATGACATCAATCCAATTTGGGTCTTGTATTGCTTCTTCAAATTTCTTGGGTTCCATCTGGGACAGGAAACTTGAGCAAAGGACTGTGTTCATGTTCTTGCTCCTTGTCTGAATACCATGACTTGGATCACCAATAATTTGGTGTGCTGGATGATCCTTTAGATGTCTTATTGCTGGAAGAAATCTATCTACACCTTGATTTTCTTCAATCACCTCACCATGTTATACTTCATTGTCTTCATCATCAGCTTGTGGGTCTTGTACTCCCCCTGGACAGCATCCATCATTTTCTTCATCCTGCCTTCCAGGTTGGTCTTCACTAATGGTTAGCTTGTCCACCTTTTCCTTCAAACCTATAGAGCTACAAGAAGTACTAGACAGCTCACAGTTGATTAGTTTAGTTTCATCAAAAACTACATGGACAAATTCTTCTACAACTTGAGTAGTCAGGTTGTAGACTCTGTATGTCCTACTATTGTTGCTGTACCCAACAAATATCCCTTCTTGGGATTTGGCTGCAAACTTAGTTAAATAGTGCTTGGCATTATTAAGAACATAGCACTTGCTACAAAAGATTCTAAAATAAGCTAAATTTGGTTTTTTGCCTTTCATTATCTCATAGGGTGTCTTCTTGTGACTTTTGGTGATGGAAGCCCTATTGAGAAGATGACATGCATTGTTTACTGCCTCAACCCAGAAATATTCTGGGAGAGAAGTGTCACTTAGTAGGTTTCTACCAGCCTCAATAAGAGACCTATTCTTTCTTTCAGCAATACCATTTTGCTGGGGAGTTCTAGGTGAGGAGAACTCTTGATGAATCCCTAGTTCTTCAAAAAACCTTGTCATGCATTCAGACTAAAATTCAGTCCCATGGACACTTCTGATTTTGACCACTGAATTGTTAAGTTCATTCTGAATTTGCCTAACAAAATTGTGGAAGATAGTAGGGGTTTCAAATTTCTGTCTTAGGAAGAAAACCCATGTAAATCTAGAATAGTCATCCACAACAACAAGTGTATAGACTTTTCTACCTAGACTATAAACTAGCATAGGACCAAATAGATCCATATGAAAGAGATACAAACACCTCACTGAGTCTTTGGTATCAAGACTGTGGAAGGAGGTCTTAGTCTATTTGCCTTTTTGACAAGCTGAACACACACCCTCCTGGATACACTTGACCTGAGGACCACTCCATACTATAGAGTTGTCCTATTGACTTGTAGTTCAGGTGAGCCAGCCTCTTATGTCATTTGACATAATGAGAAGCTTTCTCATTTGCAACTAGATAAATAGGAGAGTTATTATTCTCACAATCAATTTGAGACAGTAAACATTTCCTTTCATATAACCTGACAAGATGACCTCTTGATCACTTGTCCTTCTAATCTGACACATATTCCTAATAAAAGAGGTGTCATAACCAAGATCACTCAGTTGGCTTATGCTTATTAAGTTATGTTTCAGACCTTTCACATAAGCCACTTGAGTGATAGTGATTGAACTATTGGAAATGTTACCAAACCCTTTGATGACCCCCTTTTCAGATCCACCAAAGATCACTTTGGGTCCATTCTCTATGGGAGAGTAGTCCTTCAGCATCCTTCTGGTTCCAGTCATGTGCCTGGAACATCCACTGTCCAAGTACCATATTGGGGTATGGCAACTTGGACTCGCCTGCAACAAATAAAATTACTTAACCTTAGAACCCCAATAATTATTGGATTCTAGGTTCAGGTTAGACTGAAAATTGACATGCCTGCCTGCAGCCTTTCTGACAGGTAAGCTGGCAACTTTCCTGACTGTAGTGTTATGCAAACAATCAATGGCATAATGACCCACTTTGCCACAACAACAACACTCATATCTATTGTATCTGCTATTGAGTACAGCCTTAACAGCATTGCTGTCAGCAATCCTTAAAGCTGTAGGTACAGTGGTCCTTTTATAGAGTGTTGGGACTAGTGCAACAAACATTGATGATTCATGAAGAACATGATGTATTTGTTCATGGGCTGCCCTATTAGCATTTGCACCCTTGTCATTCTGATCTCCAAGCTTACATTGACCATGTGTAATGTCATGGTCATAACTGTTAGAAGGCTGCATCACTTTCCTGAAAGTAATAGGGGGTTTGAAGGCTAGTGGCTGAACTGGGGCTTTGCCTTTTCTTTTGGAATTAGCTGCTCTAGTTCTTCCCTTGAAGCCTAATCCTGTCTTACCCTTTTGGAGGATGAAGTCATCAATTAAGGGTAAGACTGATTTTGGCTTTGAGAATTTAGCCACAAGATCCTTCTCTCTCTGAAGTCTGACTTCCAGACTCTTGATTTGATCATTTTTAATGCAATTATACCCATCTGAATAAAAGTTATATTTTTTCAGTTTGGCAACTTCATTCAACTTCAAATCCAGCATTTTTGCTGAATCTGATGCAGCCAATTTAAGAGATGCAATTTCCTCAGCCTGTTTCTTGTTAAGGATTCTACTTCTCTTAAGAGCTTGCAACAAATCACCATACTCATCAATTAGTTGATGAACATCCCCTTCAGATTCAGAACCATCCTCATCTCTTGATGCAAATGCTTCTGATTCTGATCTAGTGTAATAATTAGAAACTGAAGATAGGTTATTTACCTTACTTGGACCAGGCTGATCCTGGCACTGATCTTCCTCAGATATAGCCATCAGCCCTTTTCAATGAAGATATTCAATCCCATTGATAGAGTCCAGCATTTGCAAGAACTCAGATTCTACTGAATCCTCTTCAGTAGTGAACAATCCTATATAGGCTTCAGCTTCAGTCTCTTCTCCTAATTCTGATGATGATGAGTCAGTCCAACTCTTATCCTTCTATGCAACAAGGGATCTCTCCTTCTTGCCCTTATTTTGTTGCCTCTTTTTATCTTTAGATTCCTTTATTTTATCAGGACAATCAGCTATGACATGTCCTGGCCTATTGCAACAATAACAAACAATTTTAGAAGAAGTTTGTTCACTGGGATTAGAGACATACCTGTCATCCTTAGATGATTTCTTCTTCTTGTAATAGTCATCCTTGGAGAAGGATGAAGATGGCTTTGATCTCCATTTCTTTTTCTTCATGAACCTTTGAAACTGCCTTGTGAAGGCAGCAAAGTCTTCATCAGATTTGTGACTATATGAAGTGTTGATGTCTTAATTTTCAGATTCAACTTCAGCCATTCTCTTGGGAGGAGATGGTGACTTTCTCCTGCCCTTTCTTGTGGCTTCAGCCTTAAAAGCAACTGACTTCTCTATGTGTTCATACCTATTGCTTTTCTCCTCCTCCTTTCTGGCAGTGAGCTGCATCTCATAGGATAATAGTTTTCCAAATAAGGTTGGTGGAGGTGTATCTGCAAGTCTGGCCACCTCTCTGATGGCACATATTTTAGTATCCAATCATTGGTTAGTGATCTGAGAAACTTGTCATTTAATTCATAAGTTCTAAAGACTCTTCCATATGTCATTAGCTCATTAACAATTCTAAAGAATTTCTTATAGCATTCAACTATGCATCTTTCTTAGCTCGTCTAAAGCTTTCATACTCTTGATTTAACATAGACTTCCTATCCTCTGTCATTTCTTCTGTTCCCTCCATATAGACAATCAAAGTGTCCCACATCTCCTTGGAGGTTTTGCAATGGACCAGATTTTGGAATGTAGAGTCATTTATGGCACTCACAATTATATTTTGTGCCCTCTTGTCTAAGGTTGCTAGGATGATCTCTTCCTTAGTCATTATAGATTTTTGGAGTCTTGAGGTTAGCATCAATAACTGATATGTTCATAGGAATAAATGGCCCTTCTAGCACCGTGATGTAAATTCTTGGATCAGATGCTTCCATGAACAATCTGACCCCCCTTTCCATATGCCAAAAATTTCTTTCCTATAGATAGGAAGTTTCATGGATCCAAGTTCCTTCTAATTCTCACCTGAACCCATTCTGTCTAACTGATAACTGCCTTATAGATCAATTCAGACTGTTAAGTCTAATATTGAGTAACCTGGCTCTGATACCACTTGAAAGAATTGGTTTCAAGATATCCTAAACACCTAAAGGGGGGTGAATAGGTTCAATTCCTTTTTTATTAAGGCAGACAGTATATTTTTCTAGTAATTAATCTATGCAATAACTATCTCAGCACAACTTAAACACAAACATAACCGACACAGATTGCATACAGATTTATAGTGTTTCCCCAAGAGATGGGTACATCCACTTTCCCCCTTCGCCTATCTAGCAGTATACTAGATTCAGCCTAACTCTCTTCCTTCTTCTCAGATCCTCAGATCTTACAACTTAGAACCCAGAATGGTTCCTACAACTCAGACTTCAGCAAGTCCTACAGCTCAGATCCTCTCAGAGAATCCTACCTCAGATTGAGTCCATACTCCTACAACTCAGGCAATCAAGCCCTACCTTAGCCTCTTCCACAAGGCCTACAACTCAGAGAATTCAGTCTTCTACCTCAGGAACTCAACCCTACCTCAGCCTTTATAAATATGGGCTTACAACTCAGAGAGATAACTCTCCTACACTCAGATCTATAAAAGATCCTACAGAGAAAATTGATTTTAGAAAGAACAAATCCTTCACCCAGGTAGAGAGAGAAAAGCGTGAAGGATTCTTGATCAGTTCTTGAAAGATCTGACTGCTTTAGATCCATCCTATCTTAGCCTCTTCAAGGCTTCATGAATCTGAACAAAGTAAGGTTAATCTTCTTGTGAAGTTAGAGATGATCTTCAATCCAGCTCCCTTCTTCTATTCAGATGTGGCTCTAAATTCTTCTTACAAACTTGTTCAGAATCTGCCTTCTCTTGATGACTTGAAGATGACAAGTCCTTTCTACGTATATATCTCTATTTTATCTTCTCTTGTTGTTCATTTATTCATTTTTTTGGTTTGTTGATAGAACGGGTCTTTATATAGATTCTTCTGAAGTTATCGGCTGATCTGGTTCATAATAGCCTTCTGACAGCTCTGACAGATGCAACAGTATTGTTAGTTATGATAGCTGTCAAGTCTTCAGTCATGACACTTGATCCCTCATTGTACTCTATCTCAGCAGAAAAGTGTCGAGACAATACTTCAAATGTGTCGATACAAATAGACCACGTGTCGACACAACTCTTGATGAAGTCGACACAGCTCTCATAATGTCGACACAGCCCTTTTTTATCAACTCAACATAGCTTCTATGGAATGTGTCGACACAATTCCTATGTGTCGACACAACAACTTCTAGGCTCGACAAAGTTGTTGTTGACAGACTTTTGGCATGTCTAGACATAAGTCCTATATGTAGACACAGTTGTTGTCAACAGAATTCTGGAATGTGTCGACACAAGTCTTGTGTGTCGACACAGTTGTTGTCGACATATTTTCTGTGTGTTGACACAGTTATTATCGACAGATTTTCTGTATGTCGACACAATCTAGCTCCTGGTGTCGACACAGCCTTTCCCAAGTGTCGACACAATTCTTCTCAAGTGTCAACACTTATACTTAGAGACTTTTTCTGCATTTACTTAACCTGCACATTGAAACTCAACACAACATCAAATACACATTGATGAATATCATTGAGTTAGGTGAGGCTTCTCCAAATTAGGTACATATTTTCCAATGTACCCAATACGATACCTAGTGTCGCCAGGCGGTGATACCTAGTGTCGCCAGGCGATATCGCCAAAATATAAAAGCCAATCATTTTTTTGTGGAGATAACAAATTTTCATCATCTGGAGTGTTCATTCCTGTTTAGACGATCCAGAGAGCCCCAGAATCCAGAATTAGTCTATACACTCAAAAAAGCAAAAGTGCAAAAGATTGACAGTACGTACTCGACATTCAAAGTAACCCTGACAAGGATTCGTCGGCACCTTCAGAGCATTGTTTGGAGGGAGTTTTCATTATAAAGTTTTCAATTTATTTTGTTATTTATTCTTATTATAATCGAGATGGGAAAATCGTAACCTTGTGCGTGGAGTCTAAGTCCTTGTGTGGCTTAGGCGAAAATCACTGCCTTGTGCATGGCATTTAAGTCCTAGCGTGACTTAGGGGAAAATCACAGCCTTGTGTGTGGCATGCAATTCCTTGTGTGGCTTGGAGAGAAATCGTTTCCTTGTGTGCAATATCTAGATCGTGTTTAGATCTAGGGGAGGCTAGTAGCAAGATCTAGGGAGATATATGTTTTAGCCTGCCGGTCCTTGGTAGAAGGACCGGCGAAATCAAAAGTAAATTGTAATTTTCATATGCCTTTGTCTCTAGCTCTATAGAGATATATTATATTCTGATTTAGCATTTTTGAAATAAATTATTATTGTTTCAGTTTTTATAAATCTCTCAGTGTTCAATTCTACTTATGAAAAATTCATCCTGACTTCCCTATTTTCACTAAGTAAATTTTTTGTACTTAGAGAAATTTTTTATACACGATCCAACAAATACCAATTATATAAGTCACTTCACCCAAGTCCTTCATAGAGAAACAATTCCCTAGGTTGTTCTTAACAACTTGTAGGTTTGGTTTGACATTCCCGATCAGCAGCATGTCATCTATATACAATATCAGGAAGACAACGATGCTCCCACTAATCCTCTTGTAAACACACGGTTCATCATCGTTTTTGATAAAACCAAACTCTTTGATCTTTTCATCAAAATTAAGATTCCAACTTCAAGAAACCTGTTTCAATCCATAGATGGATCTCTGCAGTTTGCATATCTTAGTGGCTTCACATGGAGATACAAAACCCTCGGGTTATGTCATATACACTTCCTCAAGGAGGTTTCCATTTATAAAAGCCATTTTGACATCTCTCTTCAAGATCTCGTAGTGATAATACACATCAATAGCAAGCAAAATTCTGATGGACTTAACTATGGCAATAGAGTAAAAGGTCTCATTAGAGTCAATACCATGAATTTGCTTGAAACCTTTAGCCACAAGTTGCCCTTTGAATGTATGTACATTCCCATCCATGTTGGTCTTCTTCTTGAAGACCCACTTGCACCCTATCCCTTCAGGTGGTTCCACTAAAGTCCAAACTTGGTTTTCATACATGAAGTCCATTTCAGATTTCATAGCTTAACTTCTCGTTGTCCGGTCCACTCATAGGCACTTGGTAGGTTGCTGGCCCATCACTATGATCCATAAGCAACACATTACCTATTTGAGACACGAGAAATCCATATCTCTCAGGCTCAAACCTTGGTCTACCAAATCTACATGGAACTTGTGTTTCCTGAGCAGGCTCTCCAGCTACAACAACTTGTAGTCCTGGCTCAGGTTCCAATTCCGGTCCATTCACAGTTTGTCGTTCTTGAACTTATTCAAGTTCTACCCTACTAGTCTTTCTACTTAAGAACTCTTTCTCAAGAAAGACACCAGTCCTTACGACAAACACTTTGCCCTCAGATGGTAGTTAGAAATAGTACCTTTTAGTTTCCTTAGGATATCCCACAAGATAACACTTATCTGATTTGGGTTCTAGCTTTTCAGGCATTTGACGTCGCATGTATGCCTCACAGCCCAAATCTTAATGACTGACATACTAGGATGCTTCCCAGTCCATATCTCATATGGTGTCTTTAGAACCGCTTTTGTTGGTGCATAATTTAGTGAAAATGCAACAGTTTGTAGAGCAAAACACTAAAAGAAATCAGGCAGATCTGCATGACTCACCATCGACCGTACTATATCTAACAGAGTATGATTCCTCCGCTCAGACACACTATTATGTTGTGGTGTTCTATGTGCAGTGATCTGTAATACAATACCACACTCTTTCAGATGATAACAAAACTCATGACTTAGGTATTCGCCACCTCAATCAGATTGGAGTGCTTTAACCTTCTTACCCAATTGGTTCTCTACTGCATACATAAACTCTTTGAACTTTTAAAATGTTTCATATTTGTACTTCATAAGATATACGTATATGTATCTACTGAAATCATCAGTAAGTATAACAAAGTAGAAATACCCACCTCTAGCCATAGAACTCGTGGGTCCACATACATCACTATGTATTATACCCAAAAGATCATCATCCCTCTAATTGTTTCCAGTGAAAGGGAACTTAGTCATCTTGCCTAACAAACAATATTAGCATCTCACAAATGATTCATAATCAAATGAGTCCAATAGTCCATCTCTATGGAGCTTGGATATACGTTTCTCATTTATATGGACCAAACGACAATGCCAAAGGTACGTAGGGTTTGATTCATTTGTTCTTAGTCATTTAGTATTTTTTGTATTATAGATATGATGGTCTAAGTTCAAAACATATAAACCATTAAACATTTGAGCTACACCATAACAAACATCATTCTTAAATATTGAAGACCAATTGTTCTTAATTATAAAACAATATCCAATCATGTCCAAACACGAAATAGATATAATGTTTATAGTTATGAACGAAACAAAATAACAGTTATCTAGTTCTATTGCAAGTCCACTGGGCAAAGAAAGATGGTAGACACCTATGGCAACAACAACAAATCTTGCTCCATTGCTAACACACAGGTCCACCTCCCCTTTACTAAACAATCTTCCCCTTCCCAGTTCCTGCACATTTATACAAATATGAGAACAGCATCTGGTATCTAATACCCAGGATGAAGTAGCAGAAAGGTTTATCTTTATAACATATATACTAGAAGTGGAAGTCATACCTCCCTTCAACTTCTGCAAACCCTCAATGTATGAAAGACAATTCCTCCTCCAATGACCAGCCTTGCCACAGTGGTGGCATTTCCCTTCTTTTACCAAGCCCTTCTTTTTTAGTGCTGAAGATATGGGTGTAACATCCCTCAAACAATTAGACCCCTAAGAGTGGTTTTATCATGACTAGGTAATGACAAAACCTTAGGAAGCTCAAGAAGACCAAGTGAAATAAGGCATGAAGGTGGAAATCACCTTGGTCTACAAATAGCACAGTCCAAGTACCAACCCTAGGGTTTGACTTTGGGGATTCAACTTGATCCCTTTACTCCACCACAACATCCCTAACCTTTAAGAGTTTCATTGGGTCACTAAGGACCATTTGGGGTCAATCCAAGTGGTCAAGTTAACTAAAGTCAACCCTAACCCTAAAATGGTCAAAGTAACCTAATAAGAGTCAAGTGACCATTAAGGTGCCAAACCAACCCTTCCCATGCCTCCCTAGACTCTACGAGAGACCAATGAGTCACTAAGGACTCATTGGGGTCGAATCAAAAGGTCAAATTGACTAAGGTCAACTCAACCTTAAAATGGGTCAAACTAGCTCAAGTTGACCCAACCTAGCCCAATCCACTTGGGCTAAGCCCAATTTGAGTGGTCTACTAGCTTTAGGAGGCTGACAATTACCTAAAATGCCATCTAAATTCTGGAGATGGTGACTAGGAGAGAGAAACCTCAATTTCCCCTTTAATGGAGGAGAGAGAAAGTGAAGAAGATGGTCATTCATGGCTTGGAAGGCCAAGGGCCTCCTCTCTTCAATTCCAATGGCTTGGTTCATCTCCCCTGATCAATTCTCAGGAGATCAACGGCCATGGCCTACCCCATCGGTGGTTATATTCAAAGAATTTTAGTTGGCCGAAAACTCCACTAATGGCCATTAATGGCATTGAAGCCATGACCTCCCTCTTCGCCAACTGGTTATTTTAAAAGCTTCCCCAGACCTAGAGCAGTCATTTCCACTCTTGCCCCAAAGATTTCTAGCCATTTGGTAGTGTTGTTGCAGAGCACCCGAAAGCACCATCACTGTCAATGGCGACACGGCGATAGGCCTGACTCCAGCCACCCCAAAAGGTCCTGTCTTCCTCCTCTCTCTCTCTCTCTGTGTATATATCTTCATCTGTTGGCCCCAAGGTTTGGGTCCAATTGTCCCCTGATCAAGGGAGCCGAGAGCTTGATTTTTCAAGCATTTCTTCCAAGCATAGCTCATTGTTCCGGCCACCTCCAGCCAGCCCACCACCGCGAATCGCCGTCCTCCACTTCAACGAAGGTGGTGGTCGCAGTGGCCGGCCTGGAAAGGGCGTGGGTGGCTGGGAAATCACGGGAAAATACCGCCCAGGACTAGACAATCTCAGTCGTTGGCGCATTGTGGACGATGACAAGATGTCGTCGATTTCGCGTCAAGATTCATGCTGGCCAATTTAATTAAGGATTATATTATTTCATATTATTTCATTTCTGTCATAGTTATTATAGTGTTCTGAAATAAATATTAAAAATGCATAGATCCCTTTATTGGGAAAACAACAAACATCAAAGTTGTATCCATTGAAATCTAGTTTATTTTAAAATTGATTTAAACTCGTTTGGTCAGTGGTCTGACCACATCACTCAAAATGGTGCAGTCTATACATAGGCCTGACCAGAGACTAGTTTGAGTGCCCCCACTAAACCAGTTAGGCAAATGCCTTGAAATTTGGACCATAGGCTCAATATATAGACACACTAATCATATCCAAAAATGGGAAATTCTGGAAAATATTTTCCTATCATTTTGGTAAAAACTTAACAAATAATGTATGATTTAAGTGGATGGTCTATTGACCTCAAATACCTCCAATATTTTGGTGGTTGACCATTAAGGTCATGGTATGACCCTGCTAAACATTTCATCTCATTTGAGGTTGATTTGATTAGGAATTTGTGTGACTAAGGTTTGGCCTCATGAGGGGAAGATTATGTCAAAAGTGCACATGGTGGTTTGAGTGGGCAATACTCATCCAAAAGGGATGGATATTTGGCCACTATCTTAATTGTAACGCCCCGAAACTCAAAGGAGCGAAGGGGGACGTTTTGGGCCAGTTTGGGTTCTGGCTGAAGGCACACGGCCTGGGACACGGGCGTGTCCCAGGGCGTGTCAAGCGCGTGTCAGCACTTAGCCGCGAAGTCGTCGAGATTTTCTCGATGATTCGCTGAGAATGGGCACACAGCCTGCGACACGGGCGTGTCGCAGGGCGTGTCGACCTGTGTCGACACTTAGCCGCGGAGTCGTCGAGTTATACTCGACGAATCGTTGAGAATGGGCACACGGCCCGCGACACGGGCGTGTCGCCGGGCGTGTCGACCCGTGTCGACGATCATCCTGGGGAAGTCGTCGAGATTCGCTCGACGATCGTCGAGACAAGGCACACGGCCTAGGATACGGGCGTGTCCAAGGCCGTGTCATCCAGTCGTCGAACTTCACGCGACGAAATGTCGAGACTGTGTACACGGCATGGGGCCCAGGCGTGTCAAAGTGACACGGGCAAGGACACGGGCGTGTCCTAGAACCCGTGCAGTGCTCGGGTTGAAAATGGGGAAAAATCTTGGGGTACACGGCCGGCCTCACGGCCGTGTCAGCTGGAACACGGGCGTGTCAGCTCGAACACGGGCATGTTCGATACCCGTGTGTGGTTCCAGGAGATTCGATTTTGACGGCGAATGCGGCACACGGCCCTGGACACGGGCGTGTGCCAGGCCGTGTTCGGTCCAGATTGGGCATTTCAGCCCCGAATCAAAGCCGTTCGTTTTCTTAGGTTGAGATCCAACGGCTGGGGGTTGTTCCTGAAGGGATATACTCGGGTTTTGACTTAGAAAATCCATCACTTTCTTACCTTATCATCTCTCCAAGCCCTTGGAGAAAGAGGAGAGCCATTGGAGGAAGAAGAACTAGATCCCGCCATTGGAGGAGCTTCGGAGCTCCGAATCGCGAGCCGACTCCGGATCCACGGAGGCAGCGCAAGTGCGGTGATTTCCATCCGATTACTTTTCAATGGCGCCAAAGAGGAACTCAAGGGTAACGATCCTCAACTTGAGCATGAATAGCTCTCTTTCTTAGCATAGGAAGCCCGCTCTCGCGAGTTTGCGGAGAGTTGAAGGCGTTCCTTCGGGTAGATAAGTAAAGTCCCCATTGTTTAGAGTCCGTATGCGAGAACGGACATAGGCATTTTTGTGTGAAGCCTACCCGGACATGTTAGTCTGGATCGGTGATGTTACATTGCATAAGGCCGGAGGAGACTCCGTGCTATGGTTTGTTTTTCGGGTTTTCTACGCGGTAGATTGCAGCAGGGAGCCTTGGGGACTAACCCAAAGGTGCACCCGGAAAACTGGGCGGATACGAGATCTTGCCAACTTGGTGGCCTGAGAGCCAACTCGAACATAACTGAGTTATGTGATTTGCGGTAGAATGGGACTCGGAGGAAGTTTGACCCACGCAAATGGCTTAAATTGTCGTTGCGATGTGAGCACGGGTTAGATGGAACCGTACCCGCTTTATGTCATTCGGTTAGAGAGACCTAAGGTTACGTGGCACTCGCCGTTGGCATAGATGTGAGTCTTCGGCGGTCAATGGCTTAAACTGACGTGACTCATGCCAAGAAGACAAATTGCTCATAGGTTTGGCCGTCTTAGTGGCGGTGGTGAGTACGGAATGTTAATGGCTTTAATTGACGTGACATCGACCGGTTCACCGAGAATGTGCCCTGAGTGCACGGGGCGTGTGGCCGTGCGAGCCAACGTCTGTGTTGAAATGGCTATGGATATATACATTGCTCGCTTATGCTAATGAAATGCAGGGAAGGAGCATCGCCGCCCTGAGTTGGGGGCGGGATCGTTATAATTTGGTCAGCATTGCTTACCGTTGCCTTGTTTTGCCACCGTGCGGTGGTTTATTGCTTGCAGGTGCAGCTGGACCAAGCGGTCAATAGCGGGCTAAAGCCCTTTTTGCGAAGCTGGCCCTCGAAGGCCCAAGTAGAAGTGTTTACTGCTTTATTCATGTATGACCGGCCTGCGTGCCGTGGTTTGTAAAACATGTAATTTTCAAGTGAAACACTTTGTAAGGCCTTAAGGCCGGTTTTGGGTATTTTTGTATAACATTCCTTTTGGTATTAGTGGACATTCATGCTCCTATGCTGGGTTCTTGTTTACAACTCTTATAAACTGCTTCCGCTAGAATGCTCTGTGTAGGACGTTGAGATTGGTTGGATGGTTTCCATACGTAACCACCCGGTCTGTCTGTGGTATATGGCGTCGGGCCCCGGCCGGACCTACTGCTATATACTATGCGACGGATAGGGCGTGTTACAATTTGGTATCAGAATACTGGTTTTGGTCGGGCTTAAAGTGAATTCGTGGGCGAATTCTTTTTAAGGGGTGGTGAGCACATTGTGTGCGTCATCGTTATAATGGTAAAAGAACCCATGAATGTCCACTTAGGAATGAAAATACTCGTGTTTAAGGAATCTGCGTGTTCCTATAATTGCTGTTTGCAATTTATTTGGTCGCTTAATGGTGTTTTGTACCACTATAGGTGACCAGAAGTGGTGTTGGGCCGTCAGAACGCCGAGTTTCTGAGGCTAGTAGTGCACCGGATGTTGCTCCTACAACACCTTTGTCGGCTGAAAATATACGATTGGTGGCTGAAGCGGTGTTGGCCGTGATTAATGCGCAGCCTGGAAGGCAAGCGCAGCAGCCCGCTCCCGTGATGGAGCAAGAAGCTCTGCGAGAGGCTGAGCCGAGGAGGGTGGAGCAAGTGGTTGTAGAACCGGTAGTGCCAAGGAGGGCAACTGAGAGGCAGCTAAAGCATGTAATGAGATTTAACCCTCCGTTATTCTCGGGGTTGAGAACCCTATCTCAGGCTGAAGACTGGCTCTCTAGGGTGAAGAGAGTCATGACGGCGACGGAGACGGAGGAGTGGCAAATGACCACCATCGCTACGTTCCTGCTGGACGGTGAAGCGAGGATGTGGTGGGAAGGATTGGAGCTGCATCATTTGATAGGTAGACAACTGATAGACGTTCCGATGGAAGAGTTCTCGGGATTGTTCTTAGCAAGATACCTCCCTTCTACTCAGAGGATTTCAATGGAGAATGAGTTCCTGAAGTTGGTTCAGGGTGAGAGGAGCTTGGATGAATATCTCCACGAGTTTACGTGGTTGAGTCGCTATGCTAGCTCCACCATCATGGATGAGGAGCGCAAGACTAATCGATTATACGAAGGCTTGAGGGATGAGTTGAGACTGCTACTGTCGGGGCCAATGACGCAGGGTTTCTTAACCTTGGTCAATACTGCCCGGTCCTTGGAGAAGGACATGAAGAGCGTGCAAGCGAAGAAAAGCTTGGGTGAAAAAAAATCTGAGTTCAGAGTGCCGACTACTTCAAAGTCTGGCTATCGGAGGTCTTTCAAAAAGCATAGGACTTCGGGTCCAGCTCCTTCTGGCGCTTCTGGGGCGACTACGGGTCGGACCCCGGGTGCGTGTTTTATATGTGGAAAGATGGGGCATTTCGCCCGTGATTGTTGGAGCGGACGTCCTAAGTCCGAGAGGAGGCCGGGAGCTACTTATGAAGAGAAGGGAAAGGCGGTGGAGTCGACCGCATCCCATTATGCTCCGGCCCAACCAAGGGTCTACAATCTTGGCCAACAGGAGGCCATTAAACAAGCTGATGTGGTGACAGGTACGATTTAATTTATAGCAAGTCAATTTCTTTATATGCTTGTTATGCACATGTTACCTTACCACTACTTGTTTAGGATTTGTATTGATTTGTGAAAATCCGGCACGAGCACTCTTCGATACGGGAGCTTCACACTCCTTCTTGTCCGAAGGATTTATATCACGCATCGGAGTCCCTTCTTCGATGGCGAAGGACAAGTTGGATGTGTTGTTGCCCAACGGGTGTTCGATGCGAGCGGATAGGATCTGCGATGTTAAGATTTGTATTGGGGAGCAGGAGTTCGACCTGCGGGCGTCTTTACTTCCATTAGTGGAGTTCGACGTCATATTTGGCATGGACTGGCTCTCGGAGCAGCAGGCCCATATAGATTGCGGTAGCAAGGAAGTCAAGCTGGGAGCAAGTCGTGAGATGACTTTTACGGGCTTAAAGGGGTCGAGCAAGACGTTGATGTCTGCTCTTCAGGTGGTGAAGGCGGTTCGTGCCGGAGCAGAACTGTTTTTTACACTAGTGGAGGTTGCAAAGCCGAAGCCCGCTTTGGATTGTATTTCAGTGGTATCGGAATACCCTGATGTGTTCCCCGCAGATCTTCCTGGAGCCCCGCCTCAGCGGGAGATAGATTTTACGATCGAGCTAGTGCCAGGTGCAAAGCCGGTGTCACGATCTCCGTATCAGCTAGCGCCTAAGGAAATGACGGAGCTGAAAGTTCAACTGCAAGAGTTGTTGGAGCAAGGGTATGTGCGCCCGAGTTCTTCGCCTTGGAGCGCACCGGTCCTCTTTGTTAAGAAGAAGGACGGAAGCTTGAGATTATGTTTTGATTTTCAGGAGCTAAACAAGCTGACTGAGAAGAACAAGTACCTGATCCCTAGGATTGATGATCTCTTTGATCAGTTAGTCGGGTCGACGGTGTACTCGAAGTTAGATCTCAATTCTGGGTACTATCAGCTGCGGATAAGGGAGAGTGATATCCCGAAGACAGCGTTTAGTACGAGATACGGGCATTATGAGTTTACGGTCATGCCATTTGGGCTGACTAATGCGCCGTCAGTATTCATGGATTTGATGAACAGGACGTTCAGGGAGTACTTGGACCATTTCGTGATCGTCTTCATCGACGATATTTTGGTGTACTCGCAAAGTGAGGAAGATCACTTCAAGCATCTTCATTTGGTGTTGGAGATGCTAAGGAGAAATCATTTGTATGCCAAGTTCTCGAAATGCGAGTTTTGGCTATCCTCAGTAGCGTTCCTCGGGCATATAGTGAGTGGAGAGGGTATTGTTGTGGATCCGGCGAAGATTGTTGCGATACGGGAGTGGCCTGAGCTTGCTACGGTAGCAGAAGTCCGGAGCTTTTTGGGGCTTGCCGGCTATTATAGGCGCTTCGTAGAGAACTTCTCGCGGTTAGCGTTACCTCTCACTACTTTGACGAGGAAGGATCATAAGTTCGTTTGGACGCCGGAGTGCGCGCGAGCTTTTGAGGAATTGAAGTGTCGGTTGTCCACGGCGCCTGTGCTGAGTTCGCCACGTGGAACCGAAGGCTATGAGATATATAGCGATGCTTCAGGCAGCGGTTTGGGTTGCGTGCTACTGCAGCACGGAAGCGTGATAGCTTATGGCTCGAGACAGCTAAAAGTGCACGAGAGGAATTATCCAGTCCATGACTTGGAGTTGGCGGCCGTGATTTTTGCCTTGAAGCTGTGGAGACACTATTTGTACGGTGTGAAGATTGATATCTACACCGATCACAAGAGCCTAAAGTACCTGATAGATCAGAAGGATCTGAATATGCAGCAGCGTAGATGGATGGAGTTCCTGGGGGACTATACATTCAAGATCCACTACGTGCCTGGCAAAGGGAATGCGGTTGCGGACGCGTTGAGTCGCCGAGCCCCAGCTCAAGCCAATTGGCTATCGGTGCATGATGAGCGGTTGGTGCGGGAGTTGGAGGCGTTGGAGATTGTTTGTGTGGATAGACAATCAAGTGCTGAAGCAGTTCTGAATTGGACTGAAGTCCAATATGACCTGGCTGATCGGATTCGGCAGGCTTTGCATATGGATGCTCATATGAAGTAGTTCATGATAGAGGCCCTGGATAGGTCAAATTCCCAATTCGTCGTGGAGGACGGATTGCTTTGGAAAGACGGTCGTCTGTGCGTCCCAAGTGTGGGCAATTTACGGGTGGAGTTGTTGTACGAGGCGCACCATACCAAGTACTCGATTCACCCGGGGAGCACGAAGATGTATCGTGATGTAAAGAAACTATTTTGGTGGCTGGGTTTGAAAAAGGATGTGGCGCTATACGTAGCGAAGTGTCAAACCTGCGCCTTGGTAAAGGCAGAGTGCCAAAAGCCGGGAGGATTTCTTAAGTCCTTGCCTATTCTGGAGTGGAAATTTGACGACATCTCTAAGGACTTTGTGCACGGTTTGCCAAGGTCGCAAAAGGGGAACGACGCCATTTGGGTGGTTGTTGATCGATTAACGAAGGTGTCGCATTTTATTCCGCATAGGAAGGACGATCCGGTGGAGAAGCTGGCAAAGCTTTATGTGGATAATATAGTACGGCTTCATGGTGTGCCCCGCAGCATCGTGAGTGACCGAGATGGGCGGTTCACGTCCAATGATTGGAGGCTGGTGCAGCAAATGTTGGGAACAAAGCTGAAGTTTAGCACAGCCTTCCACCCACAAACGGATGGGCAGACCGAGAGGGTTAATAGAACCATGGAAGACATGCTCCGCATGTGTGTCTTGGATTTTGGAAAGTAATGGGAAGACCACCTTTATTTGGTGGAGTTCGCATACAACAACAGCTACCAAGCAAGTATTCAGATGGCGCCTTTCGAGGCCCTATATAGTAGAAGATGTCGCACGCCGTTGTCTTGGATAGAAACGGGTGAGTCAAAGTTGTATAAGCGATCGGAAGTAGAGGGTGCTACTTCTTTGGTGAGAACCATTCGGGAGAGGTTGCTTATCGCTCAGGACCGGCAAGCAAAGTACTATAATGCCAAGCACAGGAACGTGGAGTTCGTTGTGGGCGATTATGTATACTTAAAGATCAAGCCGTTCAAGGGTGTCTCGCGGGTGCGGCGATTGAAAAAGCTAAGCCCAAGATACCTTGGACCATTTGAGGTTCAGGAGCGAGTTGGGGAAGCGGCCTATCGGCTGAAGCTTTCAGTGGAGCTAAGTGGTTTACATGATGTATTCCATATTTCGGTTCTTCGGAAGGCGGTGCAAGAGCCTACGCAAGTGATCGCGGTTGATCAAGTGCCGGTGGATAGTGGGCTAACGACAAAGGTCAAGCCCGTGCGGATTGAGGACTCGGAGGTCAAGCGACTACGTAATAAAGAGATCAGGATGGTCAAGGTCCGGTGGGACAATTGCGGTCGTGAGGAGCTCTCTTGGGAGCGAGAGCAGACTATGCTTGACGAGTATCCGGAGTTGTTCCACTCAGGTACAAAATTTTGTTTTTGTATGTCTTTCCTTTATGTAATTTCGTGGGCGAAATTCTTTTAAGAGGGGGAGAGTTGTAACGCCCCGAAACTCAAAGGAGCGAAGGGGGACGTTTTGGGCTAGTTTGGGTTCTGGCTGAAGGCACACGGCCTGGGACACGGGCGTGTCCCAGGGTGTGTCAAGCGCGTGTCGGCACTTAGCCGCAAAGTCGTCGAGATTTTCTCGATGATTCGCTGAGAATGGGCACACGGCCTGCGACACGGGCGTGTCGCAGGGCGTGTCGACCCGTGTCGACACTTAGCCGCGGAGTCGTCGAGTTATACTCGACGAATCGTTGAGAATGGGCACACGGCCCGCGACACGGGCGTGTCGCCGGGCGTGTCGACCCGTGTCGACGATCGTCCTGGGGAAGTCGACGAGATTCGCTCGACGATCGTCGAGACAAGGCACACGGCCTAGGACACGGGCGTGTCCAAGGCCGTGTCATCCAGTCGTCGAACTTCACGCGACGAAATGTCGAGACCGTGTACACGGCCTGGGGCCCAGGCGTGTCAAAGTGACACGGGCAAGGACACGGGCGTGTCCTAGAACCCGTGCAGTGCTCGGGTTGAAAATGGGGAAAAATCTTGGGGTACACGGCCGGCCTCACGGCCGTGTCAGCTGGAACACGGGCGTGTCAGCTCGAACACGGGCGTGTTCGATACCCGTGTGTGGTTCCAGGAGATTCGATTTTGACGGCGAATGCGGCACACGGCCCTGGACACGGGCGTGTGCCAGGCCGTGTTCGGTCCAGATTGGGCATTTCAGCCCCGAATCAAAGCCGTTCGTTTTCTTAGGTTGAGATCCAACGGCTGGGGGTTGTTCCTGAAGGGATATACTCGGGTTTTGACTTAGAAAATCCATCACTTTCTTACCTTATCATCTCTCCAAGCCCTTGGAGAAAGAGGAGAGCCATTGGAGGAAGAAGAACTAGATCCCGCCATTGGAGGAGCTTCAGAGCTCCGAATCGGGAGCTGACTCCGGATCCACGGAGGCAACGCAAGTGCGGTGATTTCCATCCGATTACTTTTCAATGGCGCCAAAGAGGAACTCAAGGGTAACGATCCTCATCTTGAGCATGAATAGCTCTCTTTCTTAGCATAGGAAGCCCGCTCTCGCGAGTTTGCGGAGAGTTGGAGGCGTTCCTTCGGGTAGATAAGTAAAGTCCCCGTTGTTTAGAGTCCGTATGCGAGAACGGACATAGGCATTTTTTTGTGAAGCCTACCCGGACATGTTAGTCTGGATCGGTGATGTTGCATTGCATAAGGCCGGAGGAGACTCCGTGCTATGGTTTGTTTTTCGGGTTTTCTACGCGGTAGATTGCAGCAGGGAGCCTTGGGGACTAACCCAAAGGTGCACCCGAAAAACTAGGCGGATACGAGATCTTGCCAACTTGGTGGCCTGAGAGCCAACTCGAACATAACTGAGTTATGTGATTTGCGGTAGAATGGGACTCGGAGGAAGTTTGACCCGCGCAAATGGCTTAAATTGTCGTTGCGATGTGAGCATGGGTTAGATGGAACCGTACCCGCTTTATGTCATTCGGTTAGAGAGACCTAAGGTTATGTGGCACTCGCCGTTGGCATAGATGTGAGTCTTCGGCGGTCAATGGCTTAAACTGACGTGACTCATGCCAAGAAGACAAATTGCTCATAGGTTTGGCCGTCTTAGTGGCGGTGGTGAGTCCGGAATGTTAATGGCTTTAATTGACGTGACATCGACCGGTTCACCGAGAATGTGCCCTGAGTGCACGGGGCGTGTGGCCGTGCGAGCCAACGTCTGTGTTGAAATGGCTATGGATATATACATTGCTCGCTTATGCTAATGAAATGCAGGGAAGGAGCATCGCCGCCCAGAGTTGGGGGCGGGATCGTTATAATTTCTTCAGCATTGCTGACCGTTGCCTTGTTTTGCCACCGTGCGGTGGTTTATTGCTTGCAGGTGCAGCTGGACCAAGCGGTCAATAGCGGGCTAAAGCCCTTTTTGCGAAGCTGGCCCTCGAAGGCCCAAGTAGAAGTGTTTACTGTTTTATTCATGTATGACCGGCCTGCGTGTCGTGGTTTGTAAAACATGTAATTTTCAAGTGAAACACTTTGTAAGGCCTTAAGGCCGGTTTTGGGTATTTTTGTATAACATTCCTTTTGGTATTAGTGGACATTCATGCTCCTATGCTGGGTTCTTGTTTACAACTCTTATAAACTGCTTCCGCTAGAATGCTCTGTGTAGGACGTTGAGATTGGTTGGATGGTTTTCATACGTAACCACCCGGTCTGTCTGTGGTATATGGCGTCGGGCCCCGGCCGGACCTACTGCTATATACTATGCGACGGATAGGGGGTGTTACATTAATGTCATATAAAACACCCCCACAAGAGATTTTGGGCGGTTTAGGCTTGGAATGCCCTAGAACCCTAGTGTGAACCCTGGGGTTTGATTTTGAGCCTATTGAAGGACATGGGACCATGTGTCTTTGGAATGTCTTGGAACTTGGTAGATGAGTTCATATGGTGGAAATAAGCCCTAGGAAATGTAATTAGAATTTTAGGAGCATTTAACCCCTCTAAAATAGTTTAGGATCAATTAGGGTACTTTTACTCATAATATTATTGCATAGCTATATGATCTTGGATGTTTATGAAACTTAGGTAGTGATCTTATATATTTATTATTAACCTCTTGAAATTTTGGTATGAACTTTTTGATTACATTTATAGTACATTCACAAACCTAGTACATGCTCTCTTAGCAAGGAAAATTATTATGAGTTATTCACTCACTGGAAAATTATGATATTTGGTTTGAGGATTTTCTAAGGTTTCATCATACTCTGTAATTTTTTATAAAATTTTTGGAAGGCCTTATATAGGTTGCTTGACAAAGTGCCTTTTGTAGAATATTTCTAAATGATTTATTTGGGTGACCAAACATGCTTAGAGAATTATGATTTTTGGCTAGTAGACTTTTCTAGTTACTCTTGACATTTGGTAATTTTTCTATAATATTTGGATTATTATTTCTATTGTTTCCTGTCTTGCCCTATTAATGAAGTTATTTAATAACAAAATAGTTTGGTGGTCAACCTTTTTAGAAAAAAAATTGTGAATTTCATTATTTATTGTTATTTTGAGGATATACACTTGTCATAATTTTTTTGAGGTCATACCATGTCAGAAAAGTATACTTGATGTTCAAAAGCATAGCTGGCCTGATGTTGTAGAAAATTAAATAAATGCCAAATAAATTAGGAAAAATATTTTATTTTGGGTTTATACTTAAATTATCATATTAGACCCCCAATAATAATCTTAGGTCATTTGGATGAATATTTGGAGGAGGGCATCATTCATGCACATCATATAGCTCATTAGGTCTGTACATAGTAAGTTGTTGAAATAAAATATCGTGTAAGCCTTGGAATGGGAGGGTGGGATAGATGGTGTGCATGGTCTGGTTTGGATGTGGAAGAGGAGTCGGGTTGTGAGAGCCTAGTTGGCTAAGTTAAGGTTGTGCTCGGGATCGACGATGGTTCGTCCTTCCTTGGAGGAAGTCTAATAACACTTAGGTTTAGTTCAAGTGTAAGATCGGGAGAGTTGGGACATGGGTAGATAACCACAATAATAAGTATCTTGAGAAAGTGAACTTTGGGCTTCAGCCCATCATAGTTCCTAGTGCCCTCGAGAGCCCTTCACAGGGAATGCCCTGGACAGTCCAAGGTTAACCTAAAACCGTATGACTAAAATGTCAAAGAGCAATTAGTAAATACTAGGGCTTCACTTTCACTCACTCCGATGACTCAGGTGGTTATCTTGGTTTGGTTGTCCGAGCGGTAGGCTCGGTGGTTGAGGAAATGGGCAAGTTAGCCTAGCGAGCCAAAGGCTCAGAAGGTAGTCGTAACGGACAGGTTAGTCCGGGGAGCCGTTGGTTCGGGAATTCATGGCTGCATGTGCATAAGGTGGTGGGTCTTCGATATTTGACAGTCATTCACACTTACGTCAATATGATGACTCTACACGTGTAGTTTACACTTAGTTAAGGAAAAGACTAGTTGATTTATCAGCATTAGTACGTGGTGACTCTAGTGTGTCCTTCAGAGGCATAAGTAAGGGATAGGCATGGTAGTGCGGATACTTGCCTAAGAGTGGGGTGGCCCAACCCACTGTCTTTATTGGCCACTACGAAGGGCCCTGCAGTGAAGCTAGCTTCCAAAATCGGGGAACTAAAGGTCTGTGCATATAGAGTCTTGTGTGAGTGTGTGTTTCACTTGTATAAACATATCTTTAAACTCACATAACATAGCATATCATGTCATCATAAATCTTCAAACCTTACCCATAACGTATAAATTGGTATGAGATTTTTTATATGTTAGGCCATGCAAAACAACCCCATAGTTCATAAGCTTTTGTGGGCATGCTTATAAGCTATGGTTACTTTCCTTATGGTTATCTGTTACTTTTCTTTATGGTGCACTTTACTTTCTACTCTTTATTGCACAATTACTATAGTATTGCTAGCTTGCATTTCATTCTATACTACTGTAAATATTACAATATAACTTCAAGATTAGTTCCAGCATCACCTACTCTTGTTTACTCACCATCATAGCTTTCCTAATACTCCTCCTGCATGGTGCTTAGGAGCCACTGGGGGAGGGTTGGGGGAAATCAGGCTTAGTATTTTTGACTAACGATTAATGGACCAAATATTTCAGGGTCTCCGGATGGGAGACAGGGAGCAGCTGTAGGAGATGCTACACTAGCGGAGTGCAGTGCACATGGAGGTGGGCCAGTCTAGTACAGGAGCACAAGCTTCAGGATCCGTGAGTGATTAGTATATTTTGCTTCCGCGGGAGTGTTGTAATGATGCCATGATGTACCGGGAATGAGCTCGTTTATCTTTGTCATTTTTTTTTCATTTCTATGTGGACTGTGATGTGTTTCAGCTTTCTTATAATACATGTGATATTGGACTTAGACTTATTTGTTCTAATTATATGCTTCTATTTCTTTGTTGATCATTTATGCAGGCAGGATCATCATTTTGTAGCGGCGACCTTCTTGAGTGTTGGTGTCACCACAAGAAGATGATTTTGGGCATAAGACCCCGGAGGAAAAAAAATGGGGTCTTACATTGGGCACCAAAGCAAACTTAGGTCCTACCTTCATCTTCTTGAAGCCATTGGCATTGCCCTTGCCTTTATGCACCATCAGTATGGGGCTAGAAGGCTTAACTTTCTTCATGTTGATCTCAGTTCTTCTTAACATGGCTAGGAGCTCAGGCAGTGACTTGTCTATTTCATTCATGTTATAGTTCAATACGAACTGCTCATAACTGTCTGGCAACGATTGCAGGATCAGGTCTGTGGCCAACTCTTGGCCTAGAGGGAAGCCTAGTCTCTTAAGATTCTCTATATACCCAATCATCTTGAGTACGTGAGTCCCTACTAGGTCCCGACCTCCCATCTTACACTGGAATAAAGCATTAGTGACGTCAAATATCTCTTGAAGAGCTTGCCCTTGAAACATTTTCTTAAGATGCTCGTCAATTTCCTTGCAACCCATGTTCTCATTTGCTTTTGGAGCTCATAGTTCATGGTTTCCAGCATGAGACATTCGACATCTAAGGATTCATCAAGATACTTCTTATAAGTATCCTTATCAGAATGGGGCGCATTCCCTATAGGCTCTTTAGGGGATTCCACTTCCAAAACATAGATCTTGCCCTCTTGCCTGAGAACAATTCTCAAGCTCCTGTACCAGTCTAAGTAATTCGTCTCACTCAGCTTCTCCTTCTCATGGATGGCTCTGAGGGACAAGGTCGAGTGAGATCCACTAGCTATGGAAATTCTACAAGGATACAGTAGAGAAACATCAGTACTACATTTCGAAATACATCTTATTTACTTCAATTAGGACTTTAATCAAAATACTTCCACTATTTTTATCAAACTGATAACCCTCGATATCAATTTGAAGGGTTTATGCGAGTTACTCTCTTATTGGATAAGATCCATATTTGACTAACATTATGAGTCAGCTTTGGCTTTTCTCTCACAATGTAGCTATTTAGGTAGGCAACGCTTGCCAATTGCATCATAATGCAATTCAGGTATGGCTGGTGAATAACTCTTTATTTGCATTCATCATATGGTGCATGCCAACCCTATGCCTCTGAGCACTCAACCTTTGAGGTCACCCAGTTAAGTCTGACCCGATATCGATAGTGGGATATCAAAATTATCCGCTCACACCCTTACCAAAATATATTAGTACACCTTGCTTTGGCAAGCCCACACCTCATCGATCGAGGCAGGAAGAGTCTCATCCATCCGAAGGAATCTAAATACTTAATATTGCTTAAGGGATTTTTAAACAATTGATTAACACTTAATCATTGTTAACTATTAACCAGTGTAAACACCCACAGAATAAGATAACAGTAATCATAATCCAAATGCATCCCCGATGTACACAATAAAATCATCAACACTTCATAAACTGAGCTAAATCTGAACATCTAGAACCCTTCCAAATCCTCAGATTTACATGCACTGGACATGAGCAACACCAACTCCACTTACACAGTAGACAACGTCGTCTCTCTTATCTGAGGTAGAAAATCTAACACATACTTGGTTACAAGAGAGACGGTTACTGTTAAGGAGTAATAACAAAGAAATCACATGCGTTCTTGGTGGAGTTCCAACAATAGATTTAAGCATTTTAGAACACTTCTAAAATTTCTAAATCTACACGCCATAGATTTATCAACTTCTGAAACAATTAATATTGCCGACAATCCTCCCTCTGATACCACTATTGGGTTTTGCTAGGATGGCACAACACTTGTGCACACAGTGGAATTAAAGAACAAGAAAACCTAAAAGAGTTCGAATCGGGCAATATATATGAATCAAAAAGTAAAACTTGATGTAAATAAAATTATATTTGTGGGACTGAGTCTATACTCAACCTAGATGCTCCAGAAAAATCAACCAGTCACTTAGCTGCTTGAGTCCTGAGCATAAAAAGAATACATGCGCCTCTACAGAAAATCCACACGAACGGGAGAACCTGCAGCCACTTATCGAACAAGCACAAGGTCAAGAGAGGACACTCAGTGTCTCGACAGACTACTAGATCTGTTATAAGAGAGGCGACAACAACACTCGCTGGGATCGGGATCAGCGACAGCGATGACGAAAGGCAGAACAACTTCCAACAAGATTTTAGTGCTTTCGTATTTTAGCACAGTGCAACTCATGTGCTTAGACAGAATAATCGGTAGGTCTCTGGAAGAAACCCTAAAGACTTCTATTTATACCCAAGGAATAAACAGAACAGATCCCGTCGCTATATGCGGACCCAGGACTTAGACTACAGAACTTCAGCGAGACAACCCTTATCTCGACGAATCATTGATTATCTATGGCATATATGACAAATCGTCGAGTATCATTATATACTCAATGAATCATCGAGTATCCATAGGATACACGACGAACTTAATGCCATCCTCAACTGAATCAACGCTTGACTCTGCGAAGGCGTTGAGTGGACTCAACACTATCAACGCTTACTGCGTCATGCTCAACGAATCGTCGAGTATCATACCTACCCATCTAATGGCGTTGAGTGCACTCAACGCACTCAACGCCAAAAGGCAGATTCGTTGAATGTCGTTAAGTGAACACAATACACTCAACGCCGAAGTGCCAGATTTGTCAAGTAAACCCTAAACTCGACGAAGGTGTTAAGTGAACTCAACGAACTCAAAGCCTGAGACCCAGACTCGTCGAATCAACACCTTGACTCAACGAATCGCCAAGTATAGTCAATACACTCAATGCTTAACTGCCATACTCGTCAAATCAACACTTTAACTCTACTAATCATTGAATATACTCAACTCACTCAACGTCGTCATTCGACGAGTTAACGCTTAACTCGACGAAGGCAATGACTGGTCTCAACGTACTCGACGCCATTAAGTTAGGTTGAACTAAGTCTTATCAACTCATCATATGAGCTAAACCATACTAATCCAATCTCCCAATTTCTCCACAATCTTATGTGCGACCTTGATAGGCTCATACTGAGTTGGCAGTGAGGCCACCTACTTGATCACTTCCAGATCACAATGGTAACATCAACAGTCTCACACTTGATCTTGAAAGTATCAAACAAAAGCTTCATAAACAATTAGTGGCATCTAGCAATACATCATTGCTCCCCAAACAGTAAGAGTTAATAAACTCAAAAGCCATTATGACCAATGTTACGGTTTTGTCATGTCCATTTATCGCTTACATCCGGATATAACTAGAGGTATAAACCGTGTCGCCCTCATAATTGTTCAATCCTAGTTTCCTGATCTATAATGGACTTCCAGAAATTGGTGAGCCCAATATTATATATTGACTCAACCAAGCATCTCCATGTTTTTCTCAGTCACATTCCATCAAGGGGCCCATAGATGCAACTCCTATCATAAAGGAGGACAAATCCCATCTCTTCTAACACGCAAACACCCAAATGATTCGTAACATGAAATGGCCTCAAGGCAAAAGGCCTTTTAAGACTCACATACCTCAGCCACCGGGCGATGAGCGAGAAGTTTATGGGATGCCGCCAGATCGGCCTTTAGTGTGGCTGCCTCAGCAACTGCGAGATCCCTTGATTTGAGTGCCTCGATAAGGTTATGCTCAATGTTGATGCTATAACTCCCAGTCATGTGCGCGAGCTCGAACGCGCACAGTTGGGCTTGGACTGATTCGTAGGCGAGAGTCCGGGTAGTCTCCCGGTCATATATACTAGCATCCACCTGGCTGTAATGCCCAAAACCAAGTGAGAAGGCTTCGCCGCTGGTCGTGTCTTACTCAATCCAGAAAGGGAGGAGTGACGAGATCGAGACTCGGTTGGCTTCCGGGTCCCATCAGAGCAGGGATTGGTCATCTTGATCTAGGAACTTCTCGCCGAAGCCAAAGTTCTGATGCCCCCTCGGCACCAGTTTGGCGGAAATGTTCTCGGCGGAGGCGGCAACCAGCCTAGCGACATCGGCTTCGCCTACGGCAGGTGGTTCTTCGGCGGGGGTCTCGGCGACGGACTTACCCTTGTCCGTCTGGGATAGTTTGGATATCTTGGAAGGTGTCGAAGGGGCATCAGGCTTCCGCTTCCTGTCATTGGATTGGGAATAAGCGCCCGACTCATTTGGGAATGCGAGAGCAGCGGACTTGGTGAGAGCCAGGGTAGCGGCGGAATCCCTAGTCTCGTAAAAAGGCTGATGTGATCACCTACGAAAGCCATACAGGTCAAATCTCCCACTAAAAAGCAAGAGGTAAGGAAAATAGGGCGGAAAGGCACCTTCACCGGCGGAAACTGGAGGAAATCGATGGAAAACGTCGAAATAGAATCGAAATCCCGCCGCAAGAACTTCAAGTCAAAGTTTTTGCTCCCGAAGAAGTTGAGGAGAGCCGTCTCGCGTCCCCCAAGATTCAGATGTTGGTAGGTTGCCTCGTCATACTCAACTGGTTAGAGGGGTATGTTGGCAAAGTTCCCCGATACGAATACAAATGTTCGGGCCTAGTCGTGTTTTTGTTGGCGAGACCGCTGGTCTTCACCGTCTGGCCGGAGAAGAAAATTATCCCATTCTTTGCCCGGAAGTTGAAAAGCTTCTGGAAGATGGACAGGTTGAACTCGATCCTTTTTGCGCATATATAGCAGGTGAAAGATACTAGGATCGCAACGGAGTTGGGGTTGATCTGGGCCAGCACTACCCCATAGTATCGAAGGGCCTGGAGCACTACCCGCCAAAGGGGGAGGTGGAACCCCACCTTGAAGTGTTCTAGTCGAATAGCAAGCTCTCCCTACGACAGGAAGTTTACACTGTCCTCATTCCTAGGGTTGCGCATGTAACACCTCCCCTGTAATGACCAAATAATATGGGTCCGGTCGGGGCCCCACAACATACAGACTCCACAGCTTCAGTATTAAAAGATGATATGTAAACTACCCAAACTCAAAACTCAAATATCAATAGCGGAAACATACAATCAAGACTAGGAGTTATCCACCAAACCAAGAGTATCAAAATGGACTTAGGGCCTTACATATCATAAGTCCAAGAATTAAGCATCATTAAACAACAATAACGTGCACATGCACTCCTAAGCTACATCGGCATGCAAGCCAGATTACATTTCATGGAGCATAACATTTAATCAGAATACATGCAAATAATAGAAAGATCACTTCATGCTTCTTAGGCCTTTTTGGTCGGCGAGCTTGCTCCTACTTGCGATCCTTGCCCTGTAAAAATTTGGTTGTAATGTGGGTCAGCAAAGTCTGACCTCAACTGTGTAACCAACACATCTCCTCTCTATCGTCCCTAACAGACCCCGGGGCACTCCATCACCTTGCTGGTCAGCACTTCATATGCAACAATACAAATACATTTAAAGCTGTAAAATAGGTTTGGATGTCTCATACAACAAACACGTTTCTATGTTGAGCATATAATAAAAGGGGCCTACAATGCAGCATGAATGCAATCTCGGGTTTCACCCAAGGCACCCTAAAGCGTATGCTTCTAACACATCATCACATCGGGTACTTCCAGTTTCTCCATCGGCGTTCAAGCCGCAAACACAAGGGTACTCTAAATTCCCCCCAAATGGCATACAAACCGCAAACACAAGGGTGCTCTAAATTCCCCCAAACAGCATACAAGCCACCACACAAATAAAACGATAACAAACCTTGCTAGACAATACCCGTCGAGATGACCCAGGCCCGACTCCAATATCAGGATCAAGTCCACTGAAGAAGACCTAGCGGGACTAAGCTGGAATCATCCGGGCTTATCCAAAGCTCGGTATTCTAATCAGTTCCATAGAAGGGGGACTTTTCTCGCCGGGACACTCTCCACACATGACTTTGCAATGTCACGGGCTAGCCAGCCGACCGTAGAGACAAATCACAGTTTAGCACATCACAATCCCATGCCTTTCCCACCCAAATCCACCGTTCATACCGTAGTGTTCCCATGCCCCAAGGAAACCATCTACCGTCACAACGGAGCTAACCTTGTCTAGTTTCGATGAACGTTACCGTGCCCCAAGGAAACCATCTATCGTCACAACGGAGCTAACCTTGTCCGGTTCTGCATACGCGTACTCATGAGATATGCGGGGGGGGGGGGGGGGGGGGGGAAATACAACATCACTAATGACGTATTGTCGCTATGCATCTTCATCGAGTCGGACTAAAGGTCGCGACTACAGCTTCACCCACATTGCCTAATCCACTAACAGAGTGGATTTCTAATACAATATCATGTCGGGGATGTACACAATCGACCCGGTGACTCCTCTTGAACCATGACAACCCAAATCCCTCTCATTTGAGAGATCTGGTGCCTATATGCTTGAAATAAAAATAAGAAAAGGAAAAGATGCCATACACGCATCGTATAACTGAGAGGAGAAGTGTCGTTACCTTACGACTCCTCTTCTTAGCCATGAAACCCTTGTCTTGCACGGATAAAACTGAGCGCCTCCAAGTCCTCTACCCAGATCTCGCCTTGGAATGACGATCGGAGGTCTGAAGCTCTGTCAATGGAGAAAGAAAGCTCTTTTCTTCCCCATCCCACCTTTCTCTTCCAAACCCTAACTCTCACTTCCCCAAATGAGAAAATGAAGAGAAACAACCGTTCGGCCCTATATAAGCACTCTGGAGGAGAGTCTTGGGCTTATGATCGAATCCTAAATGAAATCGGACGACTATGAAGCCAAACGATAGAATTGCTTTCGTCCGCTACCGTAGGGTGGTAACTACCTACCGCCGAGCGGTAGGTTCCCGAGCGCTCGGCCAGAAAATAATGATGCGCTAACGCCGGCAATAAGGCTAATGCCGCGCGGTAGCATTTTTCTCGAGAACTCGACGTTCGACGAACTGGGCACTTCATTCGACGAAACGGGGCTATCGTCGGGCGATAACTACTATTGTCGGACGGTAATCCTCCAGTGCTCGACGAACAGATCTTTTGATCGACACTCGATGAATCAGAGCTATCGTCGAGTGATAACTATCTAACGCTGCGTGCTAGCACTCAACATCTGACCACTCGGCGCTCTCAGCGCCTGCCCACTCAATGCTCTCAGCGCCTTGCCACTCAACGCTACGCTACCGTCGGGCGGTAACTACTACAGTCAGGCAATAGCTTCCAGAGATTCGTTCTGAAAACTGGGGGTGTTACAACTCCTCCCCCCTTAAAATAATTTCGTCCTCGAAATTACTCTTCATACAGGAAGACAGCAAGAAAATTGTTGCAATAAATTCAAACATTATTACAACAATTTACACACTCATTGTCATTCAGGCAAACAGTAAGAAAAATGTTGCAACACCTCAAAATACAGTTCCAGCACACCTAACACTGTTCCACCAACACTATACAAACAACTCTGGATAGTCCTCGCGCATTGCTTCCTCACGCTCCTAAGAGAACTCATCACGCCCGCAGTTGTCCCAGCGCACCTTTACGAGCTTCACTTCTTTGTTCCGCAACTGCCAAACTTCTGGGTCCTCTATTCCCACTGGACGGACTTTCGTCCTCAGGTCCTCTTCTATCGGCACCATAGTCGGTCTGATCACCACACTAGCCTCCACCAAGGCTTTCCTCAAGATGGAGACATGGAAAATATCGTGTAATCCACTCAGCTCTGTAGATAACGTCAATCAGTAAGCTGATTATCCAATGCATTTTATAACTTCGAACAGTCCCAAAAACCTCGGACTCAACTTCTTGAGTCGGCGAATCCACGAAATGCCTTTGAACGGCTTAATCTTAAGATAGACCCAGTCTCATACCGCAAACTCCACATTCCTATGGTGACCATTAAAATACTTCACTTGCTGGTCCTGGGCAACCTTCATGCGCTCCTGAATGGTTCGCACCAACTTGCATGCATCAGCTACCACTTATTTTCCCAAAAGTTTGGTGTCTCCCGCCTCTACCCAGGACATTGGCGTTCGACACCGCCTCCCATATAAAGCTTCGTATAGCGCCATCTTTATACTTGCTTGGTAACTGTTGTTATAGGTGAACTCTATCATGAAGAGGTGATCTTCCCAATTCTTCCCAAAGTCAAGAGTACACATTCTAAGCATATCCTCCATTGTACGGTTTGTTCTTTCTATTTGTCCATCAGTTTGAGAATGGAATGTCGTACTGAACTAAAGCTTCATACCCGAACTTTTCTGAACCAACCTCCAGTCTTTGGACATGAATCGTCCGTCGCGATCACTAATTATTCTCTTAGGAATCCCATGTAATCGCACAATGTTGGAACATACAACTCTACCAGCTTCTCCATGTTGTCCTCTTTCTGGTTTGGGATGAAATAGTCCACTTTGGTCAAGCGGTCCACAATCACCCAAATCGCGTCATTTTCCTGCTGCGATCGAGGTAAGCCATGCACAAAATGCATGGAGATGTCATCAAACTTCCATTCGGGAATCAGAAGAGGCTTCAGGAACCCGCCCGACTTCTAACACTCGGCCTTCACTAAGGCGCAGGTTTGACACTGACTCACGTACAAAGTTATATCACGCTTCAAACCAGGCCACCAAAAGGATTTCTTCATATCCAAGTACATCTTGGTACTACCCGGGTGAATGGAGTGCTTCGTAAAGTGAGCCTCAAACATCAAATCCACGCGGAGCTTGCCGAACTACAGTACACAAATCCTTCCATCCTTCCTTAAGATCCCGTTAATCATCTCCCCGGCACTACCCTCACCTATTTGCACTTCCACCACGAATGGCTGCAACTCTTCATCCAAACTAGTCGCTTCCAGTATACGATCGGATAAGTCGTTTTGTAACTCAATCCAGTTCAATCGAGCCATGCTTGACTCACCTCTTGCTACGCACTCAATTCCAAGGGACTCACAGTCCCACATTAACCGCTCATCATGAGCTTCGATCCAACTCCCGCAACCAGAGTATTTCCTACTTAAGGCATCCGACACCACATTGGCTTTGCCTGTCATATACTGAATCACCACTTGATAGTAACCAAGGAATTCTACCCATCTATGCTGCTGCATATTCAAGTCCTTTTGGTCTAGAAAATACTTCAAGCTTTTATGGTCCGTGAAGATCTCCACCTTCGCACCATACACATAGTGCTGCCACAACCTTAGTGCAAAAATTACCGCCGACAATTCCAAGTCATTGATTGGGTAATTCCTCTCGTGAGGCTTCAACTGCCTAGACCCAAAAGCTATAACACTGTCATGTTGCACCAACACGCAACCTAGCCCAAATCCTGATGTGTAACTGAAAATCTGAAATCCTTTAATCCCTTTAGGCAGTCTTAGGATTGGAGCTATCATTAGTCTTTCCTTCAGGGTGTCAAACTCCTGATTGCACTCTTGAGTCCACACAAACTTCTGATCCTTATGAGTTAGAGAAGTGAGGGGTAGAGCTATCCACGAAAAGTTTTCCACAAACCTTCTATAGTACCCGGAGTCCAAGGAAACTACGGACTTCCACCATGGTTCTCAAAATTAGCCAATCTTTGATGGCCTCCACTTTTGTAGGATCCACTGCCACCCCATCACCACTAATCACATTGCCCAAAAATGCTGCATTCTCTAACCAGAACTCACACTTTGAGAACTTTGCATAAAACTAGTTATCTCTCAACACTTGCAACACTAATCGCAAATGAGTCTCATGCTTCGCCTCTGATTTGGAGTATACCAAGATATTGTCAATAAAGATGACAACAAAAGAGTCAAAGTACTCACGAAATACTCGAATCATCAGATCCATGAATACTGATGGCGCATTCTGTACAATCTCGGGCTCGCGAGAGTCCCTCAAGATGAGAATAGAAGAAAGTTGGCGAGAGATGCTTGTAAAACCTCGGGCTCGTGAGAGGCCTCAAGATGCGAATAGAAGAAAGTTGTCGAGAGATGCTGATAGGCGAGTTGGACCAGATGGTCCACTCGCAGGAGGCGAGACGGGTGGTCTCAGAAATGGACGAGACGCCCCCTTTTGAGATGCGAGTTGGCCTTTACAGGTGAGAGGGCCTCATGGCAAAGGATGTCTGCGAGACAAGCAGGAAGGCCCGTCTCGCAGATGGGTGCTCCCCCAATCGCTGCATGGAAAGAAGGCCGTTTTTATATTTCTACACCCAAGGGGGATTTTACTCTTCTACCCCGGGTAATTTTACCCTTTTCCCCCTAGTGGTCTGCATATAACACTTCAGAACAGCAAAGTTTGGCTGTTGGCAGACCCGACCAGGAGTACTCTGGTAATTTCAGGTCAGCACAGTATGGTTATTGGCAGTCCAAACTCAGAAAACTATAAATAGACCCATAGGGGTTCTTCAGAAGCACTTTTTCCCGGGACTTGAGAGGATTGTTTAGTGCTTTTGAGGAGCTCCAAGCCAAACTTTTGGCTTTGGAGGGGAAGCACTCAGAGATCTTCTAGGTAAGCGGTGGGACCTCCCTACTGAGGCTTTGTGTCAGTTTCTGGTCCTTCACGACCGGTCGGAGGACGGAGCTTGGGATGAGTAGGTGTTGGTTGTAACGCCCCGAAACTCAAAAGAGCGACGGGAGGCATTTTTGTACCAAATTTGGTATTTGGCCAGGGCGTGTCGGGGCATTCGATGGTCGGCCAGCGATCTCCGTTCGACGATCTGTCAGCGATCTGCGTTTGACGATCGGCCAGCGATCTCCATTCGATGATCTGGCAGCGATCTGCGTTCGACGATCAGGCCAGCGATCAGCGATCGGCGATTTGGCAGCATTCGACGATCTTGGCTCGACGATCGTCGAGCGCGGGGCGGATTGTGGCATGTTTGACTCTGTCGATGCGGAGTGTCGACACAGAGGTTTTTGGAGGGATCTTGACTAAATCTCCCGACACAATTTGATTGGTCGCGGACATGTCCTGCTCCGGTTGGTGAACCGTGCAGTGTTTAGCCCCGTTTTTCCAGGTCAGACCTGGATCAAAGCCGTGCATTTCCATTTTGTGGGATATGACGGCTGGTGGTTAATCTGAGTGGGTTATACCGGAGTATAGGGTTTCAAAACCCTTATCTTCTGTCGCTGGTTCTCTGTCTAAGTTCTAGAGAGAAGGGACAGCAAATGAGGAAGAATAAATCTAGATCTGGTCATTAAAGGGGGCTTCGGGACTCCAAATCGCGAGCCGACTTCGGATCTACGAAGGCAAGGAGATTGCGGTACTTTTCATCCGCGTAGATTTCCATGGCGCTAAGGAAGAATGCTAGGGTAACGATTCTCTACTTGAGCATGTGAAGCTCTTCTTTTCCCTTACATAGGAAGCCCGCTCTCGCGAGTTTGCGGTGAGTTTGAGGCGTTCCTTCGGGTAGATATGTAAAGTCCCTGTTGTGTAGAGTTCGTATTCGAGAACGGACATAGGCATGATGTGTGAAGCCTATCCGGACAAGTTGGTCTGGATCGGTGATGTTGCATTGCATAAATGGCCGGAGAAGACTCTGTGCGTTGTTGGTTTTCAGGTTTTCTACGCGGTAGATTGCAACAAGGAGCTGTGGGGATTAACCCCAAGGTGCACCCGAAAATCTGGGCGGATGTGTGATCCTGCTAACATGATGGCCTGGGTGCCAACTTGAACATAACTGGGTTATGTGAAGTATGCGACGGAAATGGGACTCAGGAGAAGTTTGACCCGCGCATATGGCTTAAATTATCGTTGCGATGTGAGCATGGGTTAGATGGAACCGTACCCGTTCTATGTCGTTCGGTTAGAGCCGTTGGTATAGATGAGGGTCTTCGGCGGTCTATGGCTTAAATTGACATGACCCATGCCGGGAAGACAAAATGCTCATAGTTTGGTCGTCAAAGTGGCGGTGGTGAGACCGGGGTGTCTATGGCTTAAAATGACGTGACATTGACCGGTTCACCGAGAATGTGCCCTGAGGGCACGGGGCGTGTGGCCGTTCTTGCCAATGCCTGTGATGAAATGTTTATTTATACTGCTGGTTTATGCTAACAAAGTGCAGGGAAGGAGCATCGCCTCCCCGAGTTGGGGGAGGGATCGTTATAATTTGGTCAGCATAACTGACCGTTGCCTTTGTTTGCCACCATGCAGTGGATTGTTGGTTGCAGGTGCTGCGGAGCCGAGTGCTAAATAGCGGGCTAAAGCCCAAGTTGCTGAGCCGGCCCTCGAAGTCCTAAATTGGGTGTTTTCTTTTATTCATGTATGGTCGGCCTGCGCGCCGAGGTTTGATAAGTAAAGTTTGTTTTAAAGAAGATAGATTTGGTTTTATATAATCTTTTACGTATATAAGTCTATCTCTTTTCTTACTTATATCCTGTGGATTAAGGCAAGAGTACCTATCGCATATGAGTATATTATTTTGTAGAAAATATCAAGGTCATATTTTTCCTGGGATCGGTGTTAATTATTCTACTTTTTAGAACGAACTATTATTTTATCGAACGAACGGAGTGGAGTGTATATAAAAGAAAAAAAAAATTATATATACGTGATTTTATTAAGATAGGGACTTAGAAGGTAGTCCTCGATTTCAGAATTACTTTGAGAGAATATTAATTCACCTATTAAAGAACAACTTTATTCCTTAATTACCTAACTTAACGAGAGGGTCCCTTTGGTAGCATCACTGACTCGAAAGTATGACCGGGGAGGCTTGCGTTTAAAACGGGTTAACGTAAACGTAGTGTCTCTTCACCTGGTATATGATCAATTAACAGAAAACCCTAGTTAGGATAACTAGAAAGTAGAGTTGAAATAGTTGAAAATAATATCCAGCGAAGAGCTCATCTTGACCAAGTGCTAAGGGTTCTTAGCCTCTTCTCAGGATGGGGGCGGTATAAAGTATAGAAAATAATATCTACCTATCTATCTTAATCCAGGACTTAAGCTTTCGCTTCGCCTTTCATTCGGGATAGGGTAGTAAAATCTAAAATTTTGCAGAGCTTTCGCACTATCTTAATCCAGGTCATAGGCTTTCGCCTCGCCCTTCATTCGGGATAGTATTAAATAATAAGGTTTTGAAAATAATTTTGAAAGCAGTTTCACGCTATCTTAATCCAGGACATAAGCAGAGCTTCGCCTTTCATTCGGGATAGTATGAAAAAATTAAAGGTGAGTAAAAATGAAAATAAAACAGTAAAATACTCAGAATTGAATTTGAAAGAGTCTATTTTATAAAGTCCAAAAATTATTACAACTTTCTAAAAAGCTGAAAAGAAAACTTAAATATTACAACTTACAGAACTTTTGAATACTTGAAAGCTACTACCAGTTCCTTGTCAGAGAACTGGGGAGTCCTAACAGTTCTTAAGGAAGCTGCTAGTGTTCGAATAATTTTACAAAGCTCTGGCCCTCTATTTATAGGAAAAAATAAATGCTTTTGGAAAAGCACTTTTGGAAAAGTTGCCAAACAGCTTATGGAAAAGCTGCCAAACAGCTGTTGCAAACGCTGAAAATCTGCTTATAGGACAGCTGGCTATTGGACAGCTTGACACGTGGCGGTTTGGATATGGATGGAGCTGACTTGGCTGGCTGGATAAGAATGGTCCTGGCGGGTTGGCGGGTTGCGGGTCCGAGTAGCAGGTTGCGGGTCCGGGTTGCGGGTCCTGGAGAGTTGGCGGGCTGGACTAAATCCATACAAAAAGTGCGCTGGCCTGGTCTCGATCCCAAGCAACCAGAGAGAACAACTAGACAACACTCCACTAAGCCAATTGATCTTGGCTGTTTGAAAACTGCATATAATATATTTATAATACATACAATACAGATTTTATTATACTATAATTTTTACAATCTTATATTATTTTAAAATATAATTATATTATTTTCAGATAACTAAAACTATTTTTTAATAATATTTTACATTAGTAATAAAATTTTATTTAAAAGATAATATACATAATATTACTTATATAATATTACTAAATATTAATAATACTATACTTAACATATTATATTATAATTTATAAGTACAGTGTAATTAATTTATATACATTATATTAACTTTTATTATTATTATTATATATATTATATACTATATGAAAGTAGTATAAATATTTATATTCTTATCATAACTTTACTATTATATTTAATATTTATTATAATAGTTATAATCTCCTTTTATTTTTATTTTATATATAAATAGTATATAAATACAACAATTATATATTTTATTTAACTTATATCTAAACAATGTATATTTGTTATAATAGATTATTTAATTTCTAAAAATATTTATTTAGAGAATAAAAAAACAAACCATTTATTCAATAATTTACATAAAATTTTACAAATTATATTTAGAAATTAAACTAAAATGTATACTAAAATGTTTATAAATAACTACTCATCAAATACCCTCATACTTAATTTTTGCTATTCCAGAGCAAATGTAGAGTTGAGTATATTTACAAGTTATGAAATTTTCTATTTACTATCAATTTAATTCTTCAAGATAAAACATGTATAAACATCCGGTGAATAAAGAGTTAAATGCTTTCGTATATATATATCATTGATACCAGAGTTAGAATTTATAGCCATAAAATGTTTTTGAAAACAAATAGTAAGCACATATTAAAATCAGATATAATAAGGATAGAGTGGCTTTATGACTACTATATCTTGTATGAGATATGTTGAAAAATTACAACCTATTAATTATGCTCTCTCAAAATTTTAAGCAAAATTAATTCAATTTTGTAGTGGTTTTATGGGATATCAACTTGGTGGTTTTGCCTATATAGGAGGTGATGAATTTTATCCTCTCACCTTTTTTTCATATTCATGCATTGTTACAACTATTTTATGAAAATATTTTCCAAAATAGCAAAAAACACTTTGCAGAATTAACTTTGAATTAATCCAATGCATATGTTTAGGAGCACATACTCCATTTCATATGATCTTTTAATATTTATTGGATGCCTATGTTTACGGAATTTTTTTTTATTCCCATGGACATAAGATCTTTTCTTTTCTAGGAGCACATACTCCTAGATGCTTGCGTGCGTAAAGAAACATGCCAAGCGAAATAGTAGGTAGGGGTTGTAAAAATAATTTTGATAAAAGATTTTGAGAGCAATGGTAATAGCTTGATATTTTCTATATTTTAACAAGATTGAAGTAATGATAATTACAGTCTAAAATTGTTTGGTGAACATAATATGATAGCTTCTATTGTATATATATGTATTTCTTTTGATATATTAAAGCAGGCTTGCTAAAACACTAACTCCGATTGTAATGAAATTTTACAAGATAGGTTTAACAAGTTTATTCCGGATATTTATATCTATCTAGTTATGAGAAGGAGTAGTAAATTTGAAAATTAAATAAGTTGCATTTTTATCAACTCAGATTTTTGGAATATATTTACAAAGTATGGTTTTGAAAATTTAGACTTGTTTTGGATGAGTAATAAAATAAACAATGTTTTTATTTTAAAAGGAAAGATATAATATAAAAGTGATACAAAATTGCAGCTAAAAGCACCCCCATACTTATGTTAGGCATAGGTATGAAGTGAAAAATATGTACAGAATATACAAAAGCATAAAAGATGGAAATATACAAGTGAATTTATATTTCGAGGTAATGGAGTAGTGTTATGGTTTCAGGTTTTTTTTGAAAAGGGTCTCCAGTCAAATATAGTTTTAAATGGTGCCCGTTTACTTTGAAAGTTCCTAGTTCAGGGTTAGAAATAAGAACGGTCCTATATGGCCAGATTTGTTTAACAGTATAGGGTCCGGTCCATCGGGATTTTAATTTTCCTGGAAATAATTTAAGACATGAGTTATATAGTAGGACAAGATCACCTGGTGAAAAAGATTTTGAAATTTAATTTTCCTATCATGATAAAACTTAGATCGCTCTTTATAAAATTTATTATTTTCATAGGCGTTTGCACGCCATTCCTCAAGTTCATTGAGTTGAAATTTACGTTGTTCGGCGGCTAAGTTTGTATCTAAGTTAAGGAATTTTAGCGCCCAGTATGCGCGATGTTCTAATTCTACAGGTAGGTGGCATGCCTTTCCATATACTAAACGATAAGGTGTACAACCGATCGCAGTTTTGAATGCTGTACGGTAGGCCCAAAGTGCATCATCTAATTTGAGGGACCAATCTTTTCGATTGGTATCTACAGTCTTTCTAATTGCGCTTTAGTTCTCTATTGACTACCTCCACTTGGCCGCTTGTTTGGGGGTGATAAGCGGTAGCGAGTTTATGAGTAACTCCATATTTGGCTAACACTTTAGCCATCTGGGTGTTACAAAATGAGTACCTCGATCGCTAACTATACCCTAGCGTGCCAAAACGTGAAAACAGGTTTTCAGAATTTAACGACGACTCTCGAGTCAGCGGTGGGAAAAGCTTGCGCTTCAGCCCATCGTGAAACGTAATCGACCGCTACTAAGATATAACGATTTTTAAAAGAAGAAGGTAAAGGGCCTACAAAATCTATGCCCCACAGATCAAAAATTTCACATTCTAAGTAAAAGTTTTGGGGCATTTCGTCCCGACGGAAATGTTACCTGACCGTTGGCAGCGGTTGCAAACGCTTACCAATTTTTGAGCGTCCTTGAATAAAGTAGGCCAAAAGAATCCTGCTTCAAGGGCTTTACATGTAGTCCGGTTGATTGATAATGTTCCGCCGTTGGTCCTTCATGGCAGTGCCGTAGTACTTTTAGTCCTTCCTCGTTCGAAATACATCTTCTAATTACTTGGTCGGCACAGACTCGGAATAAATACGGGTCTTCCCAAAAGTAGTTTTTTAAGTCAGAAAAGAATTTCCTCTTTTCTTGAAGTGAAAAAGCTTTTGGAGGACTCGGGCTACTAAATAGTTAGCCAAGTCTGCGAACCAAGGAGTAGAAGAGTTTGTTACCTTTTCGAACGCGAGAAGACTTTCTTCAGGGAATTTATCTTCGATGTCGGCTTCCACGAGTGTATCTGTTGCAGCATTCTCTAGTCGAGAAAGATGATCGGCTGCCAATTCTCTGCGCCTTTCTTATCTCGGATCTCTAAATCAAATTCTTGTATAAGAGAATCCAACGTAATAAACGGGGTTTTGCATCTGCCTTAGTTAGTAAATATTTTAAAGCAGAATGATCCGTAAAAACTATAACTTTCGATAGCGTTATATAAGATCTAAACTTATCAAATGCAAATACAATTGCCAGTAGTTCCTTTTCGTGTGTGTAATTGGTTTGTGTGGATGTGAGAGTTTTACTTGCATAATAGATAGATGAAAATATTTTGTCTACTCGTTTGTCCTAAGACAGCTCCTACCGCATAATCACTCGCATCACACATGATCTCAAAAGGAAAGGACCAGTCTGGGGCTACTAAAATAGAGAGTTGATAAGTTTGACTTTAATAATATTGAATGCTACTAAGCATTCACTATCGAATATAAATGGGCTTCTTTTTCTAATAAATGAGTTAACAGTTTTGTTATTTTAGAGAAATTTTGAATAAACCGTCTATAGAAACCTGCATGGCCTAAGAAACTTCGAATAGATTTTACATTTGTTGGAGGAGGAAGTTTTTTCAATTATTTCTATTTTGGCCCTATCGACCTCGATTCCCTGGGAAGAAATTTTATGACCGAGAACTAACCCTTCGCGGACCATAAAGTGGCATTTCTCCCAGTTCAACACTAAATTCGTGTCTTCACAGCGTTGAAGAACACGAGCGAGGTTATCTAAACATGTATGGAATGAGTCTCCAAATACGGAGAAATCATCCATAAATACTTCCATAACGTCCTCTACTAACTTGCCAAAAATAGCTAGCATACATCTTTGAAATGTAGCTGGCGCATTACAAAGTTCCAAACGGCATTCGCCTATAGGCAAAAGTACCAAAGGGGCAAGTGAACGTAGTTTTTCTCTTGGTCTTCAGGGGCTATAGGAATTTGTAAATACCCTGATAACCATCGAGAAACAATAATATGAGTGACCCGAGAGTCGCTCTAATATTTGATCTATAAACGGTAGTGAAAGTGATCTTTACCGGGTGGCATCATTAAATTTTCGATAGTCGATGCACATCCTCCAACCCATAACAGTACGTGTTGGAATTAGTTCATTATTAGCGTTTGGCACTACCGTTATACCGCCCTTCTTAGGGACGACTTGTACGGGACTAACCCATGTGCTATCTGAGATTGGATAAATAATTCCTGCGTCTAATAATTTCATTACTTCAGCTTTTACGACATCTTTCATATTAGGATTTAAACGTCGTTGGGGCTGGATAGATTTACGAGGGTTATCTTCCAAAAATATTTTATGCGTACAAAAAGATGGGTTGAGTCCTTGATATTCAGAAATTTGCCATGCTAATGCATGACGATGTTGTTTTAACACTTCTATTAATTCAGACGTTTTTTTATCATTTAATTCGGCAGAAATGATAACAGGGAGTTTCGATTCGGCTTCAAGGAAAACGTATTTTAAATGTGCGGAAGTGTTTTCAGCTCGAGGGTTGGTGGTTTTTCATATGAAGTTGGGGTTTTTAGAGTTGTAGAAGTTAAGGATATAAAGGTTCTAAAGGGTCATCGGTAGGCATTTCTTGTGAAAGGGTAAGTCTGCCAAGTCCGATTCTTCTACAGTTATTGAAAGTAATCAGAATAGGGAAACCATTTTCCTCAAAAGAGGCTTCCGCAAGATAGCAGGAATTGTCGTTTATTAAAGAATTTTTCATAGAGGGATCTATATCGATAGTAACCTCGTCATATCCTACTCGTAAGAGAAGTCTACCGTTACTTATGTCTATTATCGCGCGAGAGGTTGCGAGAAAAGGATGACCGAGAATTATGGGAACATCGGCGTCTTCCTCTATGTCAAGTATAACAAAGTCTACCGGGAAGATAAACTTGTCTATTTTGACCAGAACATCCTCTACTATCCCTATTGGATATTTAATAGAACGATCTGCTAACTGGATGCTCATTTTTGTTGGGCTGAGGTTACCTAATCCTAGTTTTTGAAAGAGCGAGTAGGGCATTAAATTTATGCTAGCACCTAAATCTACTAACGCATCTTTTATTAATAGATTACCGAAGAGACACGGGATGGAAAATCATCCCGGATCGTTTAATTTTGGTGGTAATTTATGTAATAAAACGGCTGAACATTCGGCGTTAAGGAAAACTCTCGAAATATCTTCGAGTTTCTTTTTATTTGAAAGTAACGCTTTTAAATATTTTCGTATTTAGGCATCTGTGCAATTCCCTCGCAGAAAGGTATATTGATTTGAATTTGTTTTAGCATTTTTAGAAAGTTTTTATATTGTTCATCTTCTCGTTCTCTTTTAATTTAGATGGATAAGGTAAAACAACATGTGGGGAAGAAATTCGCGGGGTTAGGAGGCAGAGACGTAACGGGAAGTGATGTAGGAAGGCTAACCTTAACTTCTTTTCTACCCTAACGGGTGGTGGTAGCTCCCTGCCACTTCGTAGTTTAACGGCTTGTCAACTTGATGGGTTACTGGAATGGCCAGTATCCCGCGGATTTGGTTCCGTATTTTCTGGCAAATTACCAGGTTGGCGTTCCGATAACATTTTTGAAATTTGTCCAATTTGTGTTTCTAAGTTTTTAATTGATCCGGTCAGGTTCCGGATATTGGACTCATTAATACTGACATATTTCGTAAATATGTCTTCTATCGGGGTTGGCCTAAATTGGTGCGGCTGCGGTGGTGGTATTTGTGGTTGTGGGGGTTGCGGTGCAAATTCCACTTGGATTTGCAATCGGAGGGCGTTGAGCATTATTGGGGTTGCTCCATGAAAAATTAGGATGGTTCCTATATCCTGGATTATAAGAATTATTATTATTATTATTATTATTTGGATTATAGGAATGTCTATATGAGTTCCCCATATAGTCGACTTCTTCATTATTATTAGTTGAATTAGGCGGATTCCAAGATGTAGAGGCGTAGGAAGCAGATATTCCTGCCAATTGTTTAGTTAAATTTTCTACTTGGAGTGCTAAAGTAGAAGAAGTGTCGAGCTCATAAATCCCAGCTTGTTTAGGGCGTGACCTTGGCACGTTCCACTGGTACGCGTTCATGGCCATCTCCTCAAAAAGGGTTTGAGCGGCCTCGGGGGTTTTGTTATTGAGCGTGCCCCCAGCGGCAGCATCAATGGCTTGCCTGGTTTGAATATTCAAACCATTATAAAATATTTGTACCTGGAGCCAAGTTGGCAGTGCGTGATGTGGACACCGACGTAGATATTCCTTAAAACGTTCCCAAGTCTCATACAGAGACTCGGACTCGCCTTGTACAAAGGAAGAAATATCCGCACGCAGACGTGCGGTTTTTGCAGGTGGAAAATACTTTGTAAGGAATTTTTCGGTCATTTCAGCCCAAGTGGTAATAGATCCTCTGGGGAGAGAACCTAGCCACTGTTTGGCTTTCGTTCGTAGCGAAAAAGGAAATAAGAGAAGACGGATGGCATCATCAGTGACGTCATTTATCTTAAATGTGTCGCATATTTCTAAGAAGTTGGACAAGTGTGTGTTTGGATCTTCGTCGGGCAATCCATCGAATTGAACGGAATTTTGAATCATTTGGATTATACTCGATTTAATCTCGAAGTTATTATTAGCAATTGTTGGACGAACGATACTAGACCCGGTGTCATCTAAATTGGGTCGTGCATAATAAGACATGGTCCTTTGGGGGACCACCTCTGGCATTTGTTGTTGTTCTGCTGCCATTTCTTGTACGTGTGCGGTGCCTACGGACTCTTCCAGATTTAATACAAGCTCTTGATTCAGAGATCGGAGGCGCCTGTGAAAGGTGCGATCGATTTCAGGATCAAGTTCAAGAGTTAAATCAGATGGAGTTCTGCGGGTCATACACTAAAAAAGACTTTTTGAGAAAAACAAAAAAACTTTAAAAACAGGTTTTATATAAACACAGGTTTTATATCAACTAGTTTTTTATAAAATATATCTAAACACAAATACAAACACACGAAAAGACTTAAAACGGAAAATAACTAAAAACAGATTTTTTATATAAAACAGGTTTTCTATAAAATAGGTTTTATAATAAAAATCAGTTTTTATTATAAACTAGTTTTTTTTAAGAAGAAAAGTTTTATATAAAATACGTTAAAATAGTAGGTTAGGTTTTTTTTGTTAGAATTCGTTAGTGGTTAATAAACTTGTTAATAAAAAAGTTTTCTTTAGGTTATATAAAAACAAAGTTTTTTTAAATTCAGGGGATTTTATGTTTGTTTTATTTTTATAAAAAACTAAGGTTTTTAAGTACAAGAAAAAAAAAAGGATAAAATTAATAGCGTTCTTTTATTTTCAAATATTAACATACATATAAACTATTCCCGGCATCGGCGCCAAAAAGCTTGATAAGTAAAGTTTGTTTTAAAGAAGATAGATTTGGTTTTATATAATCTTTTACGTATATAAGTCTATCTCTTTTTATACTTATATCCTGTGGATTAAGGCAAGAGTACCTATCGCATAGGAGTATATTATTTTGTAGAAAATATCAAGGTCGTATTTTTCCTGGGATCGGTGTTAATTATTCTACTTTTAGAACGAACTATTATTTTATCGAACGAACGGAGTGGAGTGTATATAAAATAAAAAAATTATATATACGTGATTTTATTAAGATAGGGACTTAGAAGGTAGTCCTCGATTTCAGAATTACTTTGAGAGAATATTAATTCACCTATTAAAGAACAACTTTATTCCTTAATTACCTAACTTAACGAGAGGGGTCCTTTGGTAGCATCACTGACTCAAAAGTAAGACCGGGGAGGCTTGCGTTTAAAAGGGTTAACGTAAACGTATGTGTCTCTTCACCTGGTATATGATCAATTAACAGAAAACCCCAGTTAGGATAACTAGAAAGTAGAGTTGAAATAGTTGAAAATAATATCCAGCACAGAGCTCATCTTGACCAAGTGCTAAGGGTTCTTAGCCTCTTCTCAGGATGGGGGCGGTATAAAGTATAGAAATAATATCTACCTATCTATCTTAATCCAGGACTTAAGCTTTCGCTTCGCCTTTCATTCGGGATAGGGTAGTAAAATCTAAAATTTTGCAGAGCTTTCGCACTATCTTAATCCAGGTCATAGGCTTTCGCCTCGCCCTTCATTCGGGATAGTATGAAATAATAAGGTTTTGAAAATAATTTTGAAAGCAGTTTCACGCTATCTTAATCCAGGACATAAGCAGAGCTTCGCCTTTCATTCGGGATAGTATGAAAAAATTAAAGGTGAGTAAAAATGAAATAAAACAGTAAAATACTCAGAATTGAATTTGAAAGAGTCTATTTTATAAAGTCCAAAAATTATTACAACTTTCTAAAAAGCTGAAAAGAAAGCTTAAATATTACAACTTACAGAACTTTTGAATACTTGAAAGCTACTACCAGCTCCTTGTCAGAGAGCTGGGGAGTCCTAACAGTTCTTAAGGAAGCTGCTAGTGTTCGAATAATTTTACAAAGCTCTGGCCCTCTATTTATAGAAAAAAATAAATGCTTTTGGAAAAGCACTTTTGGAAAAGTTGCCAAATAGCTTATGGAAAAGGTGCCAAACAGCTGTTGCAAACGCTGAAAATCTGCTTAAAGGACAGCTGGCTATTGGACAGCTTGACACGTGGCGGTTTGGATATGGATGGAGCTGACTTGGCTGGCTGGATAAGAATTGTCCTGGCGGGTTGGCGGGTTGCGGGTCCGAGTAGCAGGTTGCGGGTCCGGGTAGCAGTTTGCGGGTCCTGGAGAGTTGGCGGGCTGGACTAAATCCATTCAAAAAGTGCGCTGGCCTGGTCTCGATCCCAAGCAACCAGAGAGAATTATTATACTATAATTTTTACAATCTTATATTATTTTAAAATATAATTATATTATTTCCAGATAATTAAAAATATTTTTTAATAATATTTTACATTAGTAATAAAATTTTATTTAAAAGATAATATACATAATATTACTTATATAATATTACTAATATTAATAATACTATACTTAACATATTATATTATAATTTATAAGTACAGTGTAATTAATTTTATATACATTATATTAACTTTTATTATTATTATTATTATATATATTATATATTATATGAAAGTAGTATAAATATTTATATTCTTATCATAACTTTACTATTATATTTAATATTTATTATAATAGTTATAATCTCCTTTTATTTTTATTTTATATATAAATAGTATATAAATACAACAATTATATATTCTATTTAACTTATATCTAAACAATGTATATTTGTTATAATAGATTATTTAATTTCTAAAAATATTTATTTAGAGAATAAAAAAAACAAACCATTTATTCAATAATTTACATAAAATTTTACAAATTATATTTAGAAATTAAACTAAAATGTATACTAAAATGTTTATAAATAACTACTCATCAAGGTTTGAAAGACATGTAATTTAAGGAAAACAATTGCAAGGCCATAAGGCCAGTGCTTATGTATTTGTACTTCATTCCTGTGGTTTTGTTTAGTGGACATTCATGCTTATGCTGTGTTCTTTAAATTGCAACTATTAAAAATTGCTTCCGCTAAAACGCCTCTGTGTAGGACGTTTGATTGGTTGGATGGTTTCCATTGAGTAACCACACAGTCTGTCTGTGGTATATGGCATCGGTCCCCGGCCGGACCTACTGTTATATGCTATGTGACGGATAGGGGGTGTTATATTAGCTACGCCCCTATTTTTTGAACTTTTGTCGAAGTCAAGTTTTTGCTTAAACAGTCCTGGTGCGGTGAGCGTAGAAGGTAGCCGATATAAGAAAAGCTTGAGTTTAGTCCTATGTCAGGAGGTGAAGGTGAATGATCTACTTCAGGAGATTCCCCCTCCCGGGGAGAGGTGGCGACGAGGAAGATGCTGGAAGACTTCAGGCGAGAGGTCTTGCAAACCATCAGCTTGGCCTTCTCAGCAAGGAGCGAGTGGGCAACGCCTCAGGTTCCGATAGAGGAGGTCCCACTCTTAGGCGAGAACGCCCCTGGACAGCACCCGGGGAAGGAGGTCCCGGCGGAGGCTGGTGAGAGGTATGTGGAGGCGTGAGAGCTCTTCCCAGACCAGCTTCCCGGGAAGGATATTCCGACAGAAGTTGGTGAGAGGGATGCGGATGTGCGAGAGCTCTTCCCTGGGCATAGTCTCGTAGATCGGGCCAGCCAGCCGAGGCCGCGAGACGTGCCCTCTCGGCAGGCAGGTGGCGAGAGCCCATTCAGTGAGCTCATCATCTCGGCCCCAGTGCCGGAGGGGTTCCGAGAGCCCGACATGTCTTATAACTCGGGGAAGGATGACCTTGTACAGCACGTACAGTGGTTTGAAGATGTTGTTTCAATAAGGCAGATGAAGGATGCCTTCAAGTGTCGGTTGTTTGCCATCACGTTGAAGGAGAAGGCACGAGACTGGTTCTACCAGTTGCCGGCAAGGTCGATCTACAGTTTCAAGGATCTACGTCGAGGTTTCATGTTGAGGTTCTCAACATCGAAGAAGCGTAAGAAGGAGGCAAAGTGCCTGTTTGCGGTGAGGCAAAAGTAAGACAAGACGTTGGGACATTATGTGGATCGGTTTCAGGAAGAGGTCCTCCTGGTACAGGAGGTCCCAGGGTATACGTTGATGCTCGATTTTACTCTGGTACTGAGGCCGAGTTTCTTTAGCATGGATTTGAATAGTGTACCCCCCTCCCTCTTTTGAGGAGCTCATGGAGAGGGCGGTGAAGGAGACAGACTTTGAGAGGGCCAATCCGACATTTGCAAGGAAGCTGGCCAGGTTGGCGGAGGATGATGTGAAGGAGCCGGAAAAAGGAAGGCGGAGGGAGCAGAGAGAAGAGAGGAGGAGGGAAGAGCCCCGAGGATAGGGGCAGCAAGTACTGCATCAAGGACGGGGGGCCCGGGAGCTGAACAACCGGTTAGGTTGGAGGTCTCAGGAGGGGCACCCACAGGATCTAGGAGGAGGTTTCCAGGGAAGAGACCACTTTCGCGAGCCGAGGTGGTTCGATCAGCCTGCACGGAGGCAGGAGCTGAGGGGTCATTTCCCATATCAGCAGGAGACGATGGAGGTCAGTCGAGGTAGAGGAGGAAGGATATGAGCTCGAGGAGGAGTTGGAAGGAGAGATGGTGGAGAAAGGAGAAGGGGCGGGGCGGCATTGCCTTTCTGTGACTTCCATCAGGAGGAGGGCCACGCAACATCCACCTGCCCAGAGTTCTTATAAATGAGAGATGCTAGGGGGTCGAGGAGGCAGGCTCCACCAGTAAGGATCGACGATGTGCAGTATGAGGAGAAGGAATATAGATGCGAGGATTGGGTCGATGTAGGAACTAGGGGAGGGATCGGGGTGATCCACGGAGGAGTTGGGATTGAGGCAACTCGAAAGGGGAGCCTCCAGACCATGTTCCAAAGGGGGATAGCCTAGACCTCCCAGGCCCCCCTCCAAAAGAAAAAATTACCTTTTCTTCAGCTGACATGCCGGATTATGAGGACCCGTTCTGTGACACCTTGGTAATCCAGACGGCGGTCGAAAACTTTACAGTCTCCAAGATCTTGGTGGACAACGGGAGCTCTGTGAACGTGATCTTCAAGAAGGCTTTCGATGGGATGCAGGTCGAGACCAAGAGGGTCATAGCTTCATATGGGCCGTTGTTTGGTTTCTCAGGAGAAAGGAAGGAAGTAGAAGGAGGGGTGGGGCTGCATGTGAAGTTTGGGCGCGTGTCACGGAACTGCAGGTTCGTGATCGTGGACTCCCTGAGCAACTATAGCGCCATCTTTGGGCGTCCCCTCATCGGCGCCTTTCGCTGCGTCCCCACCTCGTTTCATCAATGCCTCAAGTTCAACAACGGAGCGATGCAGGTTAGGGTCAGAGGGGACCCGAAGGTGGCAAGACAGTGCTACGTTACGACAGTCAACACCATATCTTGGATGGCAGAGGCGGAGGAGTTGGAGAAGGAGATGGCGGCACAGGAAGAGGTTGTCGGAGAAGAGTAGATGAGCCTAGAAGAGGCGAGGAATGAGATTAAAGAGGTTGACGGGGAGGAGGAGATTGAGGAGGAGCAAAGGGGAAGAGATGTGCAAGAGGTCCAGGGGAACAGAGAGGTGGAGCGGCAAGAGGGTCGGTAGGTCGAAGTGGAAGGAAGTGGAATTGAGAGGGAGGCCCATGGAGTCATAGAGGTTGAGCAGGAGCAGAGTGAGAGCCTAGGGGAGTCGATGGAAGTTGAGGAAGAAGGAAGGGAGGAAGAGTTTCGATAAAAAGAGGAGTCAAGGGCCAGTTGGGAGCAGTCGCGGCTGGAGCCGGCTGAGGAGGTGGTGGAGATGGAAGTCTTCACCATCGCCAGCCAAGTACAGAAGGTACGGATCAGCGGGGGTCTGAGTCCTGAGGACCAGGAGCGAGTGCGGGCTTGCATCCAGAGCAACATTGACATCTTCACTTGGAGTGTGGCCAACCTGTCGGGCATCGATGCGGATGTGGCCTGCCACCGCCTGAACCTGGATCCTAGGATGCGCCCCATACACCAGAAGATGAGGACCATCGCAACCAAGCTGGAAGAGCAAATCCGTGAGGAGGTCAAGAAGCTTCTGTAGGCTGGCTTCATCTCGGAGATCCAGTACCCAGGCTGGGATTCCAACATGGTAATCGTAAAGAAAGGGGGAGGGAAGTGGCACATGTGTATTGACTTTTCTTTATTAAATAAATCGTGCCCCAAGGATTATTACCCCTGCTTCGAATCGACGCGCTGGTTGATTCAGCCATTGGGTTTTCAATTATGACTTTTTTAGATGCTTTTGCAGGATGCCACTAGATTCGAATGCACCCTCCCGACGTCAAGGACGACTCCTTCATCATAAGGGAGGGATGCTTCAGTTATAAGATGATGCCCTTTGGGTTGAAAAACACAAGGGCTACATAACAACGCATGATGGATCGAGTCTTCCAAGGCCAAAGGGGGAGGAACCTGGATGTCTATGTTGATGCCCTAATGGTTAAAAGCAAAGGTGTGGACTCGCACCTTCGCGACCTGGAGGATATGTTCGCCACCGTGCGAAAGTTCAAGATGAGGCTAAACTCCTTAAAGTTCATTTTCGTGGCGAGCCGTGGGAAGTTCCTTGGGCATCTCCTGACCCCAGCGGGGGTGAAACCCAAACCAGATAAGGTGAAGGCTATCCTAGAGCTGGAGTCACCAGGCAACGCTAAGGAGGTCCAGCGCTTGACAGGCAAGCTGGCCGGCCTAAGTAGATTCCTATCCAGGTCGGGAGAGAAATGCTCATCATTCTTCAAGGTGCTGCGGGGTAACCAAAGGTTCGAGTGGACCGTCAAGTGTGAAAAAGCTTTTCAAAGGCTGAAGAAGTAGCTCTCCCTGGCTCCTCTACTTCAAAGCCCAAAGGAGGGGGAGGACTTGGCCTTGTATCTTGGAGTGGGAGCAGAGGCGGTGAGCTCTGTTCTGGTTAGGGAAGAGGGTTGGAAGCAGTTGCCAATCTACTATGTTAGCATGATACTAAAGAAGGCATAGCTTCGTTACCCTATCTTAGAAAAGTTGGCATACACCTTGATAATTTCGGCCAGGATGCTCCGGCCATATTTCCAAGCACATTCGATCAGGGTGGTGACAGACCATCCCCTACGTAAGATTTTTGAAGGAGTGGAGCACTCGGGCAGGCTGGCCAAGTGGTCTATCGAGTTAAGTGAGTTCGATGTCTCATTCATGCCAAGGCTCTCCATTAAGGCGCAGGTGGTGGCCGACTTCTTGGCAGACTACGGTGTGGAGGTCGGGACTGAGGAGTCGCGGCAGCAGGAGGCGTGGAAGATGACGGTTGATGGAGCCTCGGGAAAGCACTCCCTCGGAGCAAGAGTGGCATTGACAAGTCCTCAAGCGATCACCATAGAGCAAGTGGTGTTCTTGCACATTCCAGCAACTAACAATCAGGCATAGTATGAGGATGTGATAGCCGGCCTTTGTTTGGCAAAGGAGCTTGAGATCCAGGATGTGGAGGCTTTCACGGACTCATTGGTGGTGGCATCGCAGATTCGAGGAGAGTTCGAAGCTCGGGAACCCACCCTTGTGAAGTACTTATCAAAGGTGAGGGCGATCATCGGAGGGTTCTGGACGTTCTCAATTCAACATGTTCCAAGGGAAGAAAGTATAGTCGTCGATCGATTGGCTAAGTTTGGACCTCGGGGAGGAGGGACCTTGATTGATCTGTTCCGTCCAGCGATCGAGGAAGGGGAGCTCATGGAAGTAGATCGGCGACCCTCATGGGTTGATCCCTTCGTGACCTTCTTTATCACGGGAAACCTCCCTGAGGGGATCAAGGAGGCAAAGAATTTTCAGCATAAGGTGGCCCATTATCTCATGCATGAAGGATTCCTACATCAAAAGATGCTTTCAGGCCTTCTGGCGCGATGTGTGGCGGAAGAAGAGACCCGACGGATTCTGGAGGAGGTGCACTCTAGGGAATGTGGTAGCCATTCTAGAGGTAGAACGTTGGAGGCAAGGGTGGTCAGGCAGGGGTACTTCTGGCCCACCCTGAGGAAGGATGCCGCGGAGTTTACGAGGAGGTGCCAAAAAGTCCAGCTCTATGCCCCCCTCCAGCTCTTGCCCGCTCAGAGGCTCTGAAGCATCATGGCACCATGGTTGTAAACTATCCGGGGAATGTATTTAGTTGGGCCATTCCCTCCAGCCAATGGTGAAAGGAGGTTCCTCTTGGATATGATCGACTACTTCTCTAAGTGGCTGGAGGTTAAGGCGCTGGCCAAAGTAACCTCTCAGGTCATCAGGAACTTCGTTTGGGGAGAGATCATCTGCAGGCACGGGCTGCCTCAGGCCATCGTCACGGACAATGGTCCTCAATTTGCAAGTGAGGAGTTTATAAGTTTCTGCACTCATCTGAGCATCGACCTCAGGTTTTCCTCCGTCCACCACCCCAGGAGCAACGGTCAGGTGAAGGCGGTGAACAAAATCATCATGAATCTGCTCAAGAAGAAGGTAGAGAATTTGAGGGGGAGTTGGGTGGAACACCTCCCCTCAGTATTTTGGGCCTTGCGGACAACTCCGAACACGGCTACTGGCGAGACCCCATTCAAACTTTCCCATGGGTATGAGGCGGTCCTGCCTGTGGAATTTGAGGTACGGTCCCCACGAGTTGCGGCTGCAGGTGATGGAGACGAGGCTTGGAGGCTAGAAAATGAAGAGGGCTTATGCCTCTCACTGGACATGTTAGAAGAGCTATGCAATGTCGTGGCCATCAGACAAGAAGAGATCAAATGGCGGATGGCAAGATACTTCGACAAGCATATCATGAACAATCAATTCGTGGAAGGAGATCTGGTGCTAAAGAAAGTTGATGCTGCGGGGAGATCCGCCCCTGTGGGTAAGCTCAACCCAAATTGGGAAGGGCCTTATATTGTTGAGATGGTCCTAAGAGCAGGAGGATACCACCTCCAGGATGTGGAGGGTAGGACCATGAGCCACGCCTGAAGCGGGGATGACTTGAAACGCTTCTACCCATGAGAAGGGAGGGAAAAAATTGTATACTCAAATCAAGTTCATTATAATATATTTTTCAAATCACTTCTTGTCTTGATCTACTGTGAAATTCTAATGACAGGAAGATTTCCGCTTCTGCACTACTCCGAGCGCGGCTCGGCCCCAGGTAGACCCACTGTGCAGGCTCTCATTAGCTGTCAGGTCCAAAGGCTCGCATGTGGGGGAGAGGTCTGGTTCTTGGTCCTGGTTCTGCACTACCCCGAGCGCGGCTCAGCCCTAGGTAGACCCGCTGCGCAGGCTCTCATTAGCTGGCAGGTCTGAAGGCTCGCCTGTGGGGGAGAGGTCTAGTTCTTGGTCCTTGGTTTTGCACTACCCCGAGCGCGACTCGGCCCCAAGTAGACCCGTTGCGCAGTTTCTCACTAGCTAGCAGGTCTGAAGGCTCGCCTGTGGGGGAGAGGTCAAGTTCTTGGTCTTTGGTTTTGCACTACCCCGAGCGCAGCTCGCCCATGTAGACCCGCTGTGCATGCTCTCATTAGCTGGCAGGCCTGAAGGCTCGCCTGTGGGGGAGAGGTCTGGTTCTTGGTCCTTGGTTCTGCACTACCCCGAGCGCGGCTCGGCCCCAGGTAGACCCGCTACGCAGGCTCTCATTAGATGGAAGGTCCGAAGGCTCGCCTGTGGGGGAGAGGTCTGATTCTTGGTCCTTGGTTCTGCACTACCACGAGCACGGCTCGGCCCCAGGTAGACCCGCTGCACAGGCTCTCATTAGCTGGCAGGTTCGAAGGCTCGCCTGTGCGGGAGAGGTCTGGTTCTTGGTCCTTGGTTCTGCACTACCCCAAGCGCGGCTCGGTCCCAGGTAGACCCGCTGCGCAGGCTCTCATTAGCTGGAAGGTCCGAAGGCTCACCTGTGGTGGAGAGGTATGGTTCTTGGTCCTTGGTTCTACACTATCCTGAGAGCGGCTCGGCCCCACGTAGACCCGCTACGTAGGCTCTCATTAGCTGGCAGGTCCGAAGGCTCGCCTGTGGGGGAGAGTTCTGATTCTTGGTCTTTAGTTCTGCATTACCCCGAGCATGGCTCGGCCCCAGGTAGGCCCGCTATGCAGGCTCTTATTAGCTGACAGGTCCAAAGGCTCGCATGTGGGGGAGAGGTCTGGTTCTTGATCCTTGGTTCTGCACTACCCCGAGCGCGGCTCGGCCCTAGGTAGACCTACTGCGTAGGCTCTCATTAGCTGGCAGGTCCGAAAGCTCGCCTATGGGGGAGAGATCTGGTTCTTGGTCCTTGGTTCTGCACTACCCCAAGCGCGGCTCGGCCCCAGGTAGACCCGCTGTGCAGGCTCTCATTAGCTGGCAGGTCCGAAGGATCGCTTGTGGGGGAGAGGTCTGATTCTTGGTCCTTGGTTCTGCACTACCCTGAGCGCGGCTCGGCCCCAGGTAGACCCGCTACGCAAGCTCTCATTAGCCAGCAGGTCCGAAGGCTCGCCTATGGGGGAGAGGTCTAGTTCTTGGTCCTTGGTTCTGCACTACCCCGAGCGCAGCTCGGCCCCAGGTAGACCCACTGCGTAGGCTCTCATTAGTTGGCATGTCTGAAGGCTCGCCTATGGGGGTGAGGTCTGATTCTTGGTCCTTGGTTATGCACTACCCCGAGTGTGGCTCGGACCCAGGTAGACCCGCTGCGCAGGCTCTCATTAGCTGGCAGTTCCGAAGGCTCGCCTGTGGGGAATAGGTCTGGTTCTTGGTCCTTGGTTCTGCACTACCCCGAGCGCAGCTCGGCCCCAGGTAGACCCGCTGCGCAGGCTCTCATTAGCTGGCAGGTCCGAAAGCTCGCCTGTGGGGGAGAGGTCTGGATCTTGGTCCTTGGTTCCGCACTACCCCGAGCGCGGCTCGGCCCCAGGTAGGCCCTCTGGGCAGGATCTAATTAGTTGGTAGGTCTGAAGGCCCGCCTGTGGGGGAAAGGATTGATTCTTGAAATATTGGTTCTTGGTTATTGGAAATTTTGCATCACCTCGAGCCTGGATCGGTTCGGGATCCGTTGCCCAAGATCTCATCGAGCTAGCAGGGCAATAAACTCACTCAATGGCAGAATGATTGGGAAAACCTCCTTGAGAAACACCCCTATTAAGTCTAAGGAAAAATAAATTATGAGGCAAAAGCTGGAGCGGTGCGAGTGGAGGCACTCACAGTTGGCAATTACGAGGACAGTCTCGCCTACAGTGAGTGGGCACTCGTGCGAGACGGAAGACTCGCTTTAATAATAGTTAAGCAGGCTACGTCACTTAAATCCACTCGCGCCGGGAGTATCCCGAGCCAAGGCGAGAGGGTTATACCAGTTAGATCTCACAAACAAGTAATATAAGTGACGACTCGCGCTCCAAAAAAGGTCAAACTCTCCAGCGAAGTTGTGAGACAAGACATAGCATTGTATCGTGGCGTGAGCGCATCACAGGGTCATCTCGCAGGGTCGTCTCGCAGTAAACGAGATTGAGCAAAGTGACAAGCAAACTGAAGAAAGTAAGAGTGAGTTGGCGAGACGGAGGGATGACATCGTTTCGCAAATAAAGGCAAGAAAAAAGAAAAGCGAGCGAGTAGAATAAAGGGACAGAACAAAAATATACATCTGATCAAATATCATTTCATTACAAGTCAGTGTTTTTTGATCACAAAAAATAAACTTAAAAAGAGTAGCTTTAAGTTTTTACAGCAGCAAAAAAGAGGAGGAGAGAGGGATTCTGGATCTTGGAGGAAATGTGTCATTTCCCCTCGCCAGAAGAAGAATCCTCGCTCTCCTCGCCAAAGAGCTGGGGAAACAGGTCGCGGACGGTCACCGTCTTAGAGCCATCCTTCATGACCGCCGGCTCCTTCATCATTTTGAGGACCAGCTCTACCGCCCTAATGCTAGTGTCTCGACACTGCTCCTCGACTTCGTCAAAAGAATAATGCGGCGGTGCCTGGAAGGGTTGGCGGTGAGACGATGACGCGGCGTTGTCCTGAAGGCGAGCGTTCTGGGCTTTCAAGTCCTTGACCTCCTCCTCCAAGGCCGCCACGCGCGAATGCAGCCACTCCGCCGTCTCGGCATCCTGCGAGATGCCCAAACATTAGTAAAGTGTATTGAAGAAGAAAAATCCAAGGGTAAGGCTAAGGCTTACCACGCCGCCCTGGGCTGTGGCGAGGAGGGTCTCGGCGATAGACAACCTTTTCGCAAGGTCTTCTGATCTCTCTAGCTCCGCCGCCAGGCTTGTCTTGTTGTCCTTCCATTTTTGTTGATGTATATAAGGCGGCGTGAGGAGCGGTGCAAGAACTCCAAAGCACGCATTTGAGCGTGGGAGGTCTTCAGGACGAGATCTCATGTGGAGTCGCTCTCAGGCGAGACTGCATCGAGACCGCCGTAAAGACCATACCCCACGATGAAGGCATGGCTGGTGGGGATTTCCTACTCCTTCCAAGGGGGAAGGAGGGTGGAGATGGACACGCAGTTTGCGTCCCTCCCCCACAACAGAAAAGGGTCGCCAGCGACATCTGAAACCACGGGGCCCAAGTTGAAGTTCATATGGGAAGAGGGGGCGGGACAGCTGGAGGAGTCTCCTTCGCAAGAGGTGGTGGAATCCTGTTGATTGGATGTGGCGGCAGGCTCATCAGGAAGAGTCGTCTCGCGGGTAGGTGAGACAGCCTGATTAGGAGGCGAGCGGGGCGACTGGGACCCCTCCACAGAGATGGGGCTCAAGGACCCCGATATCTCCTTCTTCTCCTTCGGGGTCTTTTTTTCCCCTTGTAGACAACCACGGATTTTCTCATCTTTTTTCTGGGATGGCTGGAGTGAGAGGGAGCCATGTCTCCTATAGGTCTCTTCAGAGGGGCACGAGCCAAGGACTCTCTCGCCGCCTCAGCTTCTGCGCTGGCGAGATCAAAGCCCTTGGTTGGATGGATGTTGCTCTTGTAAGGATGGTGGGCGGGTACGACTGGCTCCCCTAGGAAACAAAACAAGAAAGTGATAAGATGGCGAGACGGGAAAAAACAAAGAGCGAGACAAGAGAGCGAGAATACTTTCACCAGGAAGCACTGGAGGCAGCAAGTCGAGGCCTCGTCGCAGGAAGTTGACTTCGCAGTTTTTGTTGACGAAGTAATCGTACAGCAACCTATCTGTGCCGCTGACCTGCGGGGTTGGGTAGAAACTCTCAGGGGAGACACATGCGCGAGCGGGACGCCCCCAAAGTCACCACGGTCGCCACGGATGAAGACGAACCTCGTGAGCCAATGGTGATTTTTGTTTGGCGTCGCGCACACCTTGAGCCCTTGACCGGGGAAGTACGAGACGTCGTCGACATTGGCGTGATAGATAAACAGCTTGAGGAAGACCGTCAAGCTGAACTCAATGCGCTCCCGACACATGTAGCAGGCGAAGGATATCAACACTGAAATGGCGTTAGGGTTAAACTGCGCCGGACGATGCAAAAGTACTTGAAAACCTGCTTTACCTCCGGCCATAAAGGCAACCTCAACCCCGCCTCAAAGTGCGAGACGGGGAAGGCGAGCTCTCCCGGATAATATGTGTTGATTGACTAGCCAACCTTGTGGGGCTGCGGTTCGAGCCCCTCCCCTAGGTACTCGCGGATGAATCCGCGATAGTCCTCTTCAGAGAGCCTGCCAAGCGGGAAGTCGTGGTCAATGAACTGCTTCCCGCAGTGGCTGCGCCCCTCATCCTCCTCAACTCTCTTCTTACCCATTCTTGGCGAGATGATTGTAGGCGAGAGGGTGAGAGAAAGGAAGTAGAAAGAGTGAGAAGGATCGGTGAGATGGAAGCAACAAGGGAGCAAGAGCTTGGACACTGCAAGAGTGAGAGGCGCGTATATCCTTCTGATCCAGGGCCGGGGTATTTATAGCAAATATGGTAAAGTGATTAATGAGTGGGAAAATGTACAGGGGAAGGGGAAGAGTCGGCCGAAGGTTCTCTCTCTCTCCTGAGCCTCGATTTGTGTGGACCGTCACAATCACCGGAGAGTGATTAAAAGAAATTAATGAAAATGAAGATATTAAAGTAGCAATAATAAATGTTTAAAAAATACCATCCCGCGTATGGCGGGCACCAAGTCCTCTGACATTAATGGCGAGACGGCACCACAAGGCATTACTTAATTATTATTATTACAGCACTCAAATACAAAATAAAGAAGAAGGGGCGAGACGGACGGCCTTCAGTACGGGTGTCATTGCCAGCGGCCACCGCGAGCTTCGGCGCAGGGAGGCCTACTGCGCGAGTGGAAGGTGCGAACGGACTCAAGCCCACGGCGAGCGAGACGAAGCTGCATGTAGACCTCGCTGATGATGGTATCAGGGTTGGTTCCATCGACATCTAACTCGGCATGAACTTCGGAAGATAAGCGAGCGCACTCATTCTCCAACCATTCGATGCGCCTATCCGCCGCCTACTTGTCCTGCACCAGCAAATGGATGATGCGCGCATGATTCTTGAATAACTCGGTCGTCTTACGCTTCATCTCTGTCGTGTTCGAAGGGTCGCCCAGGTAGTCTTCAATCCCGTCAATAGGAGGGGGAGGCAAGATGACGAGTCGCCCAGGGTGCTCCTCATCAGGCGAGTCGGTCTGGGCGCCTGCACAAGGAGTAGAGGGGCAGGGTGATAGAGGCTCCCATAGGAGGGTATGGGAGTAGCGAGTGGGGCAGAGAAGCGAGAGGGAAGGTTTCTCACCAGGAGGACGGGAAGTCCCGGAGGGCTGGGAGGGGTCGTCCCTCCTCTCGCGGGGAGGAGTAGATGGAGGAGTGGAAGATGGTTGCGAGTCACATCTTTGCGGTGTACGTCGGTGTTGTCTCGCGAACCTTCCATTCGTTTTAAAGCAGCAGGGGCTCCCTGAAGAAACAAAAAATTAAAGAGGGCAGATACCGATGTTGAAGAAGTAAAAAAAGAAGCGAGAGCTCATCTCTTTTTCCCTGGGAAATGCGAGAGGAGGAGTGGGGCAGGTTTCCAGGGCAGCGCGAGATGGCTCCTCGGCGGAAGGGGAGGGGCTACCTGTTTTTACCTTCTTCAGGCGAGACGACGAGGGCGGTAAAGAGGATAGGGGCGAACTAGAGTTAAAGTAAAGGCGGCCACATTGGCCTTGTTCTTCTTATGCACCAATGCAAGGCGCTCGTGAAAACTCTGGCTGTGAGACATGATGAACAGTTCAAGCCAAAGAAAGAGAGTATGCAATGGGGGATCCTGTATTCGGGGCAGGAATCCTATATTTATATGCTCCGGTGGGGGCCTTGCAAAAGATTCCCCCATAAATATGTCCATAATTATGCCTTAATGACGAGCCTCGGTTAGACATTCTTTCCGAGCTTAGAATAATCTCGAAAAGAGTGGGATTGTGTACAACCTCGGGCTTGCGAGAGGCCCTCAAGATGCGAATAGAAGAAAGTTGGCGAGAGATGCTTGTACAACCTCGGTCTTGCGAGAGGCCCTCAAGATGCGAATAGAATAAAGTTGGCAAGAGATGCTTATAGGCGAGTGGGAACAGATGGTCCACTCGCAGGAGGCGAGATGTGTGGTCTCAGAAATGGGTTAGATGCCCCCTTTTAAGAGGCGAGCAGGCCTTAACAGGCAAGAGGGTCCCCTGGCGAAGGATGCCTGCGAGACGAGCAGGAAGGCCCGTCTCGCCGATGGGTGCTCCCCCACTCGCCACATGGAAAGAAGGTCGTTTTTATATTTATACACCCAAGGGGGATTTTACTCTGCTACCCCGGGTAATTTTACCCTTTTGCCCCTGGTGGTCTGCATATAACTCTTCAGAATAACGGAGTTTGGCTGTTGGCAGACCCAACCAGGGGTACTCTGGTAATTTTAGGTCAGCTCAGTATGGTTATTGGCAGTCCAAACTCAGAAAACTAAATAGACCCATAGGGGTTCTTCAGAAGCACTTTTTTCCCGGGACTTGAGAGGATTTTTCTGTGCTTTCTGAGGAGCTCCAAGCCCAGCTTTTGGCTTTGGAGGGGAAGCACTCAGAGATCTTCTGGGTAAGCGGTGGGACCTCCCTGCTGAGGCTTTGGGTCAGTTTCTGGTCCTTCACGACCGGTCGGAAGACGGAGCTTTGGACGAGTAGGTGTTGGCTACGCCCCTATTTTTCGAACTTTTGTCGAAGTCAAGTTTTGGCTTCAACACGTTCGTTAGCCCGAATGACATCACCGAGAACTCAAAATGACTATACCTCATCCCAAAATCCATCTTGGGTATGTCCTCATCTCGAATCCGTAACTGATAGTATCCTGACTTCAAGTCCAACTTAGAATACACCACTGACCCCACCAACTGGTCGAACAGGTCGTCTATCTGAGGAATCAGATACTTATTCTTGACAGTCAGTTTATTAAACTCTCGGTAGTCTATACACAACCGCATACTACTGTGATACAGGCCCAAGGTTTCGACGGATTGAACAACGCGTTCAAAGGTATGTCAGCTAACTAAATATCTAGCGCGTGGTTTCTCATTGACGCATTATGGAATACTCAAGCAATTAATGGCACAATTTCCACAATAATCAACGCAAAGGGTCACTACCCCTTATTGAGATTGAACAAGTACTATATGCCAATGTTCCCTGAAGCGAAAAGGACCTACCCGATCCGGACAATTAGCAATTCAAATTAAAATTATACGCAGACATTCACAATTCCTATATGAGAAAATCTTGACTAAAATAGTGATTTAAAATTAAGTCCAAATTAATCCCAAAATAATTAATAAGAGGGTTGCCAAATCACTTGAACACCAAAAACTCAAGGCTAAGGAAACCGATTTCTGCAAGCGTTCACGAGATTTTACCAGCTCCAATTTATACGAAAAATATTCGGACAATTAACGCTTTAAAATTTAGATTTAATCTAGCACAATATTCAATATAATTCAGGACAAATTACCAGCCTTCTAATTCCACCATATCTCACAAATTGTAGAATAAACACACAATGAGATGGATTAGAATTCGTTACCCCAAAAAACTAAGAGAAATCCATCCACAGAGATGAGTGGAGGAATCGCATAAGACGGTGGTTGATTTTCTATTTCCACCCAAAGCCTCGGATCTGCGTCGGATAATAAAGTTGCAAGGCGTTCTTCCTTTGCAATAACCTTTGGGGTGAGGGAAAATTTGAGGGACTATATATATGGAAAGTGGAGAGAGAGAGAAGGTGGTGGAAAGAAAAGTTGAGGGTGGCCGGGTGTGGTTTTGGTGATGATGAGGGTGGTCGGGGTGTGTGTTGGATGGGAAGAGAGGGCTCAGGTTGGTGGTGGTGGTGGTCGAGTGGAGGAAGGGGAGGAAAGAGGGTGGCGGGTAGGGAGGTGGCCGATTAGGGTTTCTGTGAGAGGTTGATGGCTCGATTTGAGGAGGATTAAAAGAGGGGCTGTCTAGTGGAGACTAGAGGAGGAGGAGTAGGAGGCGGAAAGGGAAATATAGAGGAGGATGGAGATGGCCGGCGGCCAAGAGGAAGAAGCCTGAGGGGGGGCCAAAATTTGAGAGGAGAAGGAGAAGGAGAGGGAAAAAAGATCTCAAGGAAGACTTAGGGATTTCAAATTCTTTTCAGTCATTCTCTACATTATTCTTCATAACATGGCTATATATAGCCTACACCACTCAATCTCCTCCAATTCAAATTTCAAAATTAAACTATGATGGTTATGTGCACCCATCATGAAATAAAAACAATACAAAATTTAAATGCATGAAATTAAAACACTCTTGATGGTTATAGGCACCCATCATTACATGAAATGAAATAAAAACTAAAAATGCTTAAAAGAAAAATTAATAAAATAATAATTTGATAAAATATATAATTATAATTATTTAATTTATAATTATATATTTTATTTAATGGCGGCGGCGGACGTCGAGCAAAACATGTAGCGGCTGCGGTGTTGGCGAAGACATGGTAGAAATTCATCTTCGAGCTTGCGGCATCGATTGTCCCAATCCACGAACTCTCTATGACGGGGATCAACGGCCGCATCAGATTCGTCGCCATCAATCCTCCCCTACTAAAAATTAATCATCACCGATGAGTGGCCCGTGAGGGGAGAATAGTTAGAAGCAGCAGCAACATGGGGCATATCTGGCCCCGCAATCCGTGTCGTAGTAGTATGAACATCCCGTAGCACTAAGAACCTGTCAGGTATAGAAATTGCAAAACTCAAAATGGTGTCAGGCAAAAAAAATTAACTTGAATCTTACCATACAGTTCATGACCCAAGTTGTCCATGTGGAAATTAGATACGACAATACTAACACTCCCTAACCTAAGAGAATATTTAGTGGTAGGAAGAAACGACGGAGAAAAGCACTCAGGTGGAACAGAGACGTGCAGTAAAAAGTCCGGAAACTTGAAATAAAGTGAAACAACCCGTGCTATACAAAAATCTAAAATAAAAGCATGAAATCCGACGTTCTTCATAATCATGGATGGGTCGGCATTCCTATATATTTATTTATTAACGGAGCCAGAAGTCATCCGCTCGAGAAGTGACCAGACCAAACCCAAATCACTAAATCTAGCGTCGGACGGTCTCGTAAAGGAGTGGAAGTGCGTGCGACATAACTTAAAATGAAATACTAACGTCCTAGACACATGAGAAGAGAATCTATGTGCTACATGACTAGACCCAAACACGGAGAACAAGGGGGCTAAGTCAGGTGGCACAGGAGCCTGGTAATCAGAGATAATTTTTATGGGCTCCGACACCGCAGTCTTAATTTTAATTTTAATATTTTCACGCTTGGCATGAAGATATGCCAAGGTGAACCGCTCATCATAAACAATTGAATTGGACACTCCCAAATGTGAAAATATGTGCGAGCGACACAACTCAAGGGACCCAACTATAGTCACTAACGTGGGGAAATGAGGGTCATCAAATGGCGGTGGTCAAATACGTGCGACCGGGTTTGGTATATAAGTATATCTAGGGGACTCCACTTTCAGATGCACAATTGCCAAAGAAACAGAGTCAGTCATAGTAGGGGATGGAACTGTAGACGGGCACGCAGAAAAATGATCTATCAAAAGTGACGTGTAGTCATATCTATGAGGTGCGGTGAATAGTCCAAATACTAGTGCGCTCAACATAGTCATATAAACACGTTGAACCAACGTCAAAGTAGGAACTAATAAAGTGGGTGTGACACAACAAATCAGACTAGGAATACTGGATCCACGTCCTAAAAAGTCAACAAATGTGTGCAAATAAACAGGGGGAAGGGTCAGTAAAATAAAACCCAGGATAAAATCCGTATCAGTAAAAAATTCACCCAACGGTGATGACATCAAAGAACTCTCATCCGGGTGTACAACAATAGAATCGTCCAAAATTACCCTTCCCTTAGATGGTAACTCATCCACAATAACACTTGGGACATCCTCACTCTTAGGCTCCTCAGACAACTCAGATATAATCTAAGTGGGTGCGATCGTAGGCTCTAACACGATGGGGATCATATCATGGAGAGGTCACTCAATACTAGGGTGATCAGACACAATGCTAGTAGGGCACGTAATAGGCAACGTGATACTCTCACAGATCAGATTGTCATCATCCTATACATCATCTTCCAAATCACTAGGATATCCAAGCTCCTCAACGTTAGAATCATCTGAATTGTCAGGCACTATCCTACATGTCGAAATACTCTCACCTAGCTGGTCATCGTTAGAATACAGAGATATCGCATCTATATCAGAGTCCTCGGGGGTATCAGTCACAAGCTCAGGAGGCTCAGACGTCGGAGCTAGAGGAGCCAACACCCTAGTAGTAATATCTTTGGAGTCCCAATTATGGGGTCTAAATTGCTTATTTTCCCTAGAGGTGGAAATAGGCACCCTTTGTGTATTACTACCACTGTGGGGATAAGATATAACCTGAGGTATATGGTCACTCTTATAAGCAGCTACAAGTCTAGTGCCATAACTAGTCTTGCTAATGGGTGGCATAGGGTCACTCCTATAATCAGATATGGGTCTAGTGCCATAACTATATGGGCTCACAGGTGTGGTGCTATTAGTACGAAGGTAGTCGGGATCAAATTGATCCGAGAGTACGTTTCGCATGTGCGTCCAAGCATATTGATAGCTACCGACACGATGCCCTTCGTTTAGCCAAAACACGCGGGCTTGACCTACTAATCGCTCTCAGGCAATGCTAACCTTTTGGTGGTCGTCTCATACGTGACAATCAAAATAAATTTATATCCCCTTAAGCCAGTCTCTAAAAATTTGGGGACACCCTAAACTGTCATAAGTAGGTGCAACATTCCTAGAATACCTAAAAACGTCAATTTCTCGCTCAGGGTGACGGTCTAAATGATAGTGGGGTTGCCTAGGGGTGGTGGTGCCACTTGGTTAGCCTTTAGTTACGCAAGCGAAACCTTAGTCTCATCCATTACAGGGGAATGAATTGGTTTCCTAACATTCGTCATGGAACCAAAAGATTGTAATCGGGAAACGTTAACGTCATAGGCCATTTTCTAGTGTTGACGGGAAAAAAAAAATCTACTCGAATCGTGTGCACATGCAATGAAGTAATAATTCTGACCCTTATAATCTAAGATAGATGGAATTATTCCTGCTAAATAATTAAGAAAATATATATATATTTTTTTTTGATTTTCTTGCTGAAAATAATATGGTGATTAGTAAAAAAAACTTTTTTTATTTTTTTGCTGAAAAATAAAAATATAGGCCGCTATTTGCAGACCAACAATTAAATTTTATAACGACTTAATAAAAATAATGAGTTAATGAAAAAAATAAAATTTTTTGGATTTATTACTAAGAAAATGATGGAAAATTTTGAGAATTTTAATTTTTTGAATTTTGAGAAAAACTAATAATTTTAGGCCGCTATTTGCAGACCAAAAATTTAAAAATTGATTTATATGTTGTTCAATTAAACGGGCAGTCGGTGTTCAAAGCAAAAGGGGGAGGGGCCAATTAAGAAATTGATGTGAACCTCCCACTTATACCAAATTGATGCAGGCCCAAGGTTTCGATGGATTGAACTACGCATTCTTAGGTATGACAGCTAAATAAATATCTAGCATGCAGTTTCTCTTCGACACAATATGGAATACTCAAGCAATTAATGGCAAAATTTCCACAACAATCAACGCAAAGGGTCTCTACCACTTATTGAGATTTAACAAGGGCTATATGATAATGTTCGCTTAAGCGAAAAGGACCTACCCGATCCAGACAATTAGCAATTCAAATTAAAATTATACGCAGACATTCACAACTCCTAAATGAGAAAACCTGACTAAAATAGTAATTTAAAATTAAGTCCAAATTATTCCCAAAAAAATTAATAAGAGGGTTGCCAAATCACTTGAACACCATAAAGTCAAGGCTAAGGAAATCGATTTCTACAAGCGTTCATGAGATTTTACCCGCTCCAATTTATACGAAAAATATTTGGATAATTAACAGTTTAAAATTTAGATTTAATCTAGCACAATATTCAATATATATCAGGACAAATTACCAGCCTTCTAATTCCACCATATCTCTCAAAGTGTAGAAGAAACATACAATGAGATGGATTAAAATTCGTTACCCAAAAAAACCAAGAGAAATCCGTCCACAGAGATGAGTGGAGGAATCGCACACGATGGTGGTTGATTTTCTATTTCCACGCAAAGCCTCGGATCCACACCAGACAATGAAGTTGCAAGCCGGACGATGAAGTTGGAAGTCGTTCTTCTTTTGCAATAACCTTTGGGGTGAGGGAAAATTTGTGGGACTATATATATGGAAAGTGGAGAGAGAGAAGGTGGTGGAAAGAAAAGTTGAGGGTGGTCGGGTTTGGTTTTAGTGATGATGAGGGTGGTCGGGTGTGGGTGTTGCCTGGGAAGAGAGGGCTCGGGTTGGTGGTGGAGGTGGTGGCCGAGTGGAGGAAAGGGAGGAAAGAGGGTGGCGGATAGGGAGGTGGTAGACTAGGGTTTCTGTGAGAGGTTGATGGCTTGGTTTGAGGAGGATTAAAAGAGGGGCTATCTAGTGGAGACTAGAGGAGGGGGAGTAGGAGGAAAGGGAAATAGAGAGGAGGGGGAGATGGTTGGCGGCCAAGAGGAAGAAGCCTAAGGGGGGGGGGGCAAAATTTGAGAGGAGAAGAAGAAGGAGAGGGAAAAAAAGATCTCAAGGAAGATTTAGGGATTTCAAATTCTTTTCATTCATTCTCTACATTATTCTTCATAACATGGCCATATATAGTGTACAGCACTCAATCTCCTCCAATTAAAATTTCAAAATTAAACTATGATGGTTATGTGCACTCATCATGAAATAAAAACAATACAAAATTTAAATGCATGAAATTAAAACACTCTTGATGGTTATAGGCACCCATGATTACATGAAATGAAATAAAAACTAAAAATGCTTAAAATAAAAATTGCTAAAATAATAATTTGATAAAATATATAATTATAATTATTTAATTTATAATTATATATTTTATTTAATGGCAGCAGTGGACGTCAAGCAAAATATGTAGCGGCTGCGGCGTTGGCGAAGACACGGCAGAAATTCATCTTCGAGCTTACGGCATTGATCGTCCCAATCCACGAACTCTCTATGACGGGGATCAATAGCCGCATCAGCATCGTCACCATCATACCGTCTTTCTTCTTCACAAACAACACTAGCGCGCTCCAAGGTGAAGAACTGGGTCTAATATACCCTGCTCCAACAGTTCCTGCAACTGAACTTTAAGTTCGGCCAACTCTTTTGTTGCCATCCTAAAAGGAGGACATGATGTAACACCCCCCATTCGTCACGAATAATATAATAGAAAGTCCGGTCGGGCCCCATGTCATATGAAACGGACAAACGGAAGAGTTACTAAATGAAGCCAAAAACCCAAAAAACTATGAAAGCGCAATCCTAACACAGAGTTGTATTCTAGCGGAAGAATAAAAGGAGTTTTATAAAAACCACGCCCAAAGGCGAATGTCCACTAATCACAATTGGAATGAAATACAACAACCACAGATTTGGCCTTAAGGCCTTACAACAATAATGTTTAACCAAATTAAATAGTTTGCACACATCGACATACAAGCTGGCAACACAAGAAAAACAACTAAATAAACAATTGGTCCTTCGAGGGCCAGCTCAGCAAGAAGGGCTTCAGCCCGTAATTTCCCACTTGGCTCCGCAGCACCTGCAACCAAACATTCCACCAAGCGGTGGCAAACAAAGCAACGGTCAGCAAGAGCTGACCAAATTATAACAAGCCCACCCCTTTCTCGGGGTGGCGGTGCTTCTTCCCTGCAAGCGAATGAGCATAATTACATAAATCTAAAATGTGCCATTTAAGCACCAATCATCACAAATGTTGGCGCGACTGGCCCAATGTCTCGTGCACTCAGGGCACCTTAACGGTGTACCGGACTTCCCCGAGTCCCGCAACCATCCTAAGTCATGGACTGAATGGCAACACATTGATCATTCTCTAGCAGTGACTCAATGTCCTCGGCTCTCTCCTATGCCTGTATAAACACACAAATTTCCTTAGGTAGTCGAACTACACCACATAGTGCAGGTACAGTTCAGTCAAGCCCGTTGCTCAAATCGTCGTGCCCAACATGCATGATGTAGGTCAACCTCCCCTTGCCTGTTATCGCATACATAACCAATTGTTATTTAACAAGGGTGGCACTCGCGGCCACCTGAGTTGCGCACTCAAGGCACACAACTCCACACACTAGCCTTACGATCTTCGAGAGACGGGCTTCACACAAACACGACAAAACTTCCCAGGAGTTAATGTTGATGATCCAACGACTTCATGCAAATAATAGGGTGTTTCCTGGAGTACACCTCCACTACTAACTGCCGCCCCGGGCAGACCCCCATTTTGAAATATTCAACTTCCACGGATTCTTCTCTGAGAACCCCAGAACATCACCAATCCAAACCAACATATCCGGATGGGCTTCACACAGCATGCCTAAACCGTACTTGCGCTTCCGGGTGCGAATGCAATTAATAGCGAGATGTAAACATCGACGCGTCGGAGAGCACCCTTCCCCCACCCGTCGGTGGAGAGGGGCTTTCATGAAAATATGCTAATTAAGGGCTTCACCTGCCCAAGAAGAAAAGTTGTTACCCTTGATGTGCGTTTCAGAGGCATGACTTGACCTCTAACCCACGTACAACTCTCATTATGGCTGTCCACGCACCGATCCAAGCTCCCAAGGGGTTGTTCTTCTTTTGACACCACTGGTTAGTCTCTCTCAAAGCATCCAAGCCCAAACCCTACCCATCTTGGTCGGCCAAGAAGAGAGGAGATCGGTCACAGCAACAAACTTAGTTGTTGGTTTCTCCCTTAATGGCGGTAGCTAGGATAGAGGGAGGAGAAGGGGAGTGTGAGATCGGGCTACTCCTAGAAAAGGAGAAGGCTCGGGTCGGCCCTTCCAGCGGCGACAGGACGGGTGGCCGGGAGAGAAAGAGACGAGCTTCGACAGCGGCGGCGTGGGGAGAGAGATGGATCGGGATTCTCTTCCTGATTTCACCGAGTGAGGAAGAGAGGGAGTGCAGGATCGGGAGGAAAAAAATACGGCTGAGAGGGGGAGAGTTAGGTTAGGTTTTATATAAAAACCATAGCCTGAAATGATATTCGCACCCCTTGCTATTTAGTCGCACACCAATTAAATTTGCAACACGATTTTGGGGCATTACACGTGACACCGGCCTAGCCTCTGACACTAAATCAATCGAGCAATCGATCTCTCATCGAGGAGATGCTCCAGGAAGCTCATCTGGAAACACATCCTCGAACTCTGCCACTACCGGCACATCTCCAAGTGATAGCCTAGAAAGGCGAACCTCCAACAACGCTACAAGAGCTACTCCTCCCTAGTTAACTACCCGCAACAACTGCATGGCCGAAATCATGGAGCATGCGAATCCACTAAGGGCGTCAAACTTAACTTATGTATGCCCTTCACTTCTCAGGGTCACCACCTTAGATATACAGTCGATACTGGCACGATGCTCTGTAATCCAGCCAATTCCTAATATCAAATTGAACTCAACCAACGGTAGAACTGCCACTACCAATGTGAAGTCAACTCTGTCCAGAATTCAACAAATGCTCCCCTTCGCCCTGGTAGCCGTGGATGACCCATTGGGCATGCGCACCTTCAACTCTGCATCCGCCGGGAACGGCTCAATTCCAATCCTCCGGATAAAACTTTTTGCAAGGAAGGAGTGTGACGCTCCCGTATTAAACAATACCCTAGCGGGATACCCAGAAACTAACACAAAGCCTAAAACATCGGCAACATACATAAACGATCTTGAAAGTTTAAGATAAGATTAACTCAAACTTTCATACCTGTCACAACATCGGGTTGGCGGATCGCTTCCTACTGCCCAAGGTTGTATGCCCTTGTCTGCATGGGTTGGAAACGAGAAGCGCTGGACTCCACCATCTTTCCTTTCTCCACTGTGCTAGGCCCGGAATGCACCGACTATTCTTGTCTAGGCTCCTGCTCCGCTCCACCCTCAGTACAGAAACGAGCTATGTGGCCCAGTTTGCCACACTTGTAACATGATCGTGGTCCCTTAAAGGTAGACCCCCCCCCCACCCCCCGGCATCGTACTATCCTTCTCCCAATTCTTATAAGGATGGGAATTATTTTTCCACTTACTCCCGTCAGTTCTTCCTTGAGATTGAGAAGACTTTCCTTCTCCCTGCTTGGCCGCAAAACCCTTTCGACATTGGGATTGCTCCAAATCACTCTCTGACGTTCTGGCAGCCTCAACCAGCTTATTGAAACCAACATTCTTCATATATATGAGGGGTTGTCTCAGATTCTCCCTCAGTCTGTGGTAGAAGAGATTGTCCCTCTCCAAATCATCAGCCATGGTCGTTCCAGCATAATGACCCAACCGATTAAACTCCTGAACATACTCGCCCATAATTTTGTCTCGCTGTACCAAGTGCAGAAATTGCCTCTGAAGGGCTAGCCTTGTCGACACAGGAATGTACTAATTCAAGAAAGCATTCCTGAATTCTTCAATGGACGGGGTGCGTCTAGGAAACTGGCGACCACTATGGCTCACCCACCACAACTTAGCATCTCCTTCCAACATGAAGGTCGCAAAATGATGGCCCGCGAATAGAATCTTATGTGGGTGGTTGGTTCGATGAGTCGATCGTTGTGGGCTTGCTAAGGGAGGCAAGTGCACCTATCGCAAGTAGTACTCGATATTCGCGAGAATACCGAGGTCGTATTGTTCTCGGGGTCGGGTTGATTATTCTTACTCCTCCAGGAGGACAATTATTTTCTAATAAGTAAGGTGGAGATTTTAATTAACTAAAGACGGAATAAATAAAAGAGCGAAAAATGATTTATAAAAATTCGATGAAGGGTTAACGCTCGGCATCGAATCGGATTAAGACTAAAATAACTTTTCAAAATTATTGAACTTAGATTTCAAATTAATAAAAGGCAACTTGGTCGTGGAGGTTCCACAAATATGAGCACACTTATCTCTAGGAATATTGCTCACCTGAATGCTAAGACTATTCGACCGAACGTTAGTCCGACGAAGGATTCCTCTTAACGCCCGTTTTACGCTAAGAACCCCGCTATTGGGTGGGGTACCCAATCCGGTAGAATTACGCTTGTCCTCTCTCGAGGGTATGCACGCAACTCTATTTACCCAGGGGTGATCTGTCCATACGCGCGGCCTCACGGCTAGCTAGTGTATGGATAATGGAAATAGGGCCCACACATCGATTTGTGGTCCTACGCGTCGTTAACCCGGGGTAAACCTTAAGTCCTTAAATTAAAGTGAAAATAAAGAACTTTAATTATTTCAAATCATTTTAAATGTCCCAATTCTCTTTGATGTCGAGGCTAATAACGATTAGCCACACATCGGTATGTGGACGGCTTTATAATTTTATGAGATGCGAGTTCGTAATTAAGCGCTAAAGGGTTAAAAGAAAAAGACATGAAAATAACAAACATTTAGAAAGCTAAAAAAGTTAGCTAAAACGAGAACTCACACACACTTCAAATTATAAATAAACAAAAAGAACTAAGTTACAAAAAAAAGGAAAATTACAAATCCTACTCAAACGAGTAGGCAGGAAATAAGGGCGTGCCATTTAACTCTTAATGAGTAGGTTTGAAAAGAAAAGAAAAGAAAATTACAAGTCCTACTCAAACGAGTAGGCAGGAAATAAAAGCATGTCATTTAACTTTTAACGAGTGGGTGGAAATAAATGCGCACACACACACACTCTCTACACGAATTGCAGAAAGCAATAAAATAAAGCATTAAAATTTATCTCCTACACACACACACACTCTACAAAATTGAAGAAAGCAATAAAATAAAGCATTAAAATTTATCTCCTACACACACACTCTACATAATTTGAAGAGAGCAATAAAAGAAAGCATGAAATTTTATGCTCATACACTCACACACTCTACACAATTGAAGAAAGCATAAAAAGAAAGTATGAAAATTTATGCTCATACACTCACACACACAACATGAAATTTAAAAGAACAAAGTGAAAAACTAACTCATACACTCACACAAACTAATAAAGAGAAAAATCAAAGTTGCTTACAAATTAAAATCACAAGATTTCTATTCCTAAAGCTTACCAAAAACACATAAAAAGAACAAATAAAAAGAGAATGAGCGCTGAGGCATCAGCCATCCCAAACTTTTTAATAAGCTCCTTAGCATACTTAGCCTGGGATATGAAAATATCATCAAGTAGCTGCTTCACTTGGAGACCAAGGAAGTAGGAGAGCTCACCCATGCTACTCATTTCAAACTTTGAATGCATGAGGTCAAAGAACCTCTTGCATAGTTTGGAATCAGTATACCCAAATATAATGTCATCTACATAAATTTGTACTAACAAAGTTTGATCCTTATGGTGCCTAGTGAACAATGTTTTATCTACAATACCTCTAGTGAATTTATGCTCTATCAGGAAGCTAGCTAAGGTCTCAAACCAAGCTATTGGAGCTTGTTTTAAACCATAAAGAGCTTTATGCAATCTAAAGACATATGAAAGGTGGGTTGGAGAGATAAAACCTAGAGGTTGTTCAACATAAACCTCTTCTTTCAGTACTCCATTCAGGAAGACACTCTTTACATCCATCTGATAGACCTTGAACTTCTTGTAGGCAGCATAAGTAAGGAATATTCTGATTGCTTCTAACCTTGCAACTGGTGTAAAGGTTTGGTCATATTCTATTCCTTCTTCTTGCCTATCACCTTGAGCAACAAGCCTAGCCTTGTTTCTCATAATTATACCATGTGTTGGGTACATTGGTCTAAATGTACCGGATTTGAAGAAGCCTCACCCAACTCAATGATATACATCAAAATGTATTTGATGTGTTTTGAGTTCACTTGTTCAGGTTAAGTATTTACAGGAAAGAAGGAAAAGTTTCTAAGTCCATGTGTCGACACCCAGAGGGAAAGTGTCGACACTTAAGAAGACTTGTGTCGACACCCAGGCAAGCAGTGTCGACACTTGGAGTCATTGTGTCGACACCAGGGATGCTAAGTTGACACCAGATAGAAAGTGTCGACACAAGGAGCTGTGTCGACACTCAATGAAGAAAGGCCAGTAAAGCTGTGTCGACACTTAACAGTTGTGTCGACACCCAGTGAAGTTGTGTCTACATCAGAAAGTGTCGACACTTGGAGCTGTGTCGAAACTTAGCAAAAGTCAGCAGAGACTAAGTACAAGTGTCGACACTCAGAACAATGTGTCGACACTTAGCAGAAGAGTTAACACTGGAAGTAAGTGTCGACACCCAGAACAATGTGTCGACACTTAGCTGAAGACTCAACACTAGAAGAAAGTGTCGACACAAGGAGCTGTGTCGACACTTAGCAAAGAACAGCAAAATTCAAGAATATTCTAAGTACAAGTGTCGACACTAAGGGAATGTGTCGACACTCAGCTAGAGTCTCGACTGAAGATGTAAGTGTCGACACCCAAAGCAATGTGTCGACACTCAACAAGTATCAACAATAAAGACATGTGTCGACACCAAGAAGCAGTGTCGACACTTGACAGATACAACACATGAAGATGTGTCGACACAAAGGTGTTGTGTCGATACTTAGAAGAATTCAGCAAAATTCTGAAGAACAAGTACTTGTGTCGACACTCAATTTCAGTGTTGACACATGAAGGAGAAGTAGTGTCGAGATAAAGAATCAATAACACAAGGAGTTGTGTCGACACCTTGTAGACTAGTGTCGACACTTAGACAACATGTGTCGACACTTGGTCTATAAGTGTCGACACTCAAAGACAGAAAGTCTCGAAACTTAAAGACAGAAAGTCTCGACACTTAAAGACAGTTACAGCATTTTCAAGAACTGACTGGATGACTTGACAGCTGCCATTCCAGCCGGTCTACAGCACCTGTCAGAGTTATTAGAATTCAGTTATGGACCGGACCAGCCGGTTACCATGAAGAAGGCCTATAAATAGGCTTATACTGTCTACAGAAGAGATTGATCAAAGGGTTGTTGAAGTTGTCAAAGTTCAAATTATTAATCAAGTATTCAACAAAGAAGATCTAGCTATTACTTGAAGAATCAAGTGCAGATCTAAGAAGTTGGAGAGAGAGAGCTCCATCCAAGAAATCAGTTGTTGGAACCCAGCTGAGAAGAAGGATTCAGATTAGTCTGGATTTTAAGAAGCAGAGATCAAGGATCAACTGCAGAAGGAGTCAGTCTTATTGAGTTCTACTTTCAAGAAGCTTTGAAGAAAGCTAAGTCAGATTGATTCCAGCTGAGTTCTTCCAAGAACTCATCAAGAAACTCACAACTCCCCTCTCTTGTCTTTGGTTGCTGAGTTAATAATTGTATAATCATTTTTATCTTGTAGGATCCTTTGGATCTGAGTTTTGTAAGCCTGTAATTATAAAGGCTGAGTGTAGTGCTTGAGAGCCTGAGTGTAGGAGATTGAAATCTCTGAGTGTAGGCCTTGGTGGCTGAGTGTAGGCCTTTGTGGCTGAGTGTAGGCTTTGTGAAAAGCTGAGTTGTAGGGCCTTGGGCCTGAGGTGTAGGAACCAGTTCGGGTTCTGAGATAGTGGAGAAGTTTGGCCGAATCTAGTACACTGCTAGATAGGCGAAGGGGGAAAGTGGATGTACCCAAAGCTTGGGGAACCACTATAAAACTATGTGTCTTCTGTGTGCTGTGATTTGCTGTGAATACTGTGTGATTGCTGTGCAAAAGTATATTAGATTCTATGTTTAAATCTGATTGCTGCCATTAAAGTTTAAAAAGAATTTGGTCACCTATTCACCCCCCCCCCCCCCCTCTAGGTGTTTAGGTACTATATCTTTCAAGTGGTATCAGAGCCAGGTTACTCAAAAAGGACTAACAGTCTGAGGAGATCCTGATTGGCAGATTCAGTCTAAGTCAAATTACAGATTCAAGAAAATCAAGAACCATGGGTTCCTCTGAGAATCACAAGGAATTGGGATCCATGAAATTACCTCTATGTAGGAAAGAGATATTTGGAATCTGGAAGGAAAGGGTAAGGCTGTTTATGGAAGCCTCGGACCCTAGGATTTACATTACAGTCAAAGAGGGGCCATATGTGCCCATGAAGATATCAGTTCTAGATGCAAATCAGAGAACCCCAAAGGATTTCTCTGAAATGACAAAGGATGAGATTGTCCTAGCCACCATGGACAAAAGGGCTCAAAACATTATAGTGAGTGCCATAGATGATGCAACTTTTCAGAATCTTATATACTGTAAGACAGCCAAAGAGATGTGGGATACTCTTATTATGTATATGAAGGGTTCTGAAGAAGTAAGGCAAGATAGAAAATTCTTGCTAAATCAAGAGTATGAAAGTTTTAGACAAGGAAAGAGTGATAGCATAACTGAGTGCTATAAGAAGTTCTATAGGATAGTGAATGAACTCATGTCTTATGGAAGAGAGTTCAGTAATTATGAACTAAATGACATGTTTCTAAGGTCCCTAACTAAAGATTGGGACACCAAGATCTGTGCCATTAGAGAAATGGCTAAGTTGGGAGAAATTCCTCCACCTACACTGTTTGGCAAATTGCTGTCATATGAAATGCAGTTGACAGGGAGAAAAGAGGAGGAGAAATCAACAAGAAATGAACATAAGGAAAGAACTGTAGCTTTCAAGATAGAAGCCCCCAGAAAGTACAGGAGTAAGTCACCAACTCCACCTCCAAAGGTTGCTGAATCAGAGTCAGATGAGTCTGTCAGCACAAAGTCTGAAAGCAGTGAAAGTGATGAAGACTTTGCTACCTTCACTAGACATTTTCAGAAGTTCTTGAAAAATAAACAGTGGAGAACAAGGCCTTCTACATCACAGGGAAAGGAAGACTCTTATCAGAAAAAGAGGTCTTCAAAGAAAGACAAGAAAAAGTCAAAGTCTAGCAAAGCTACACTATCAAAAATTTTGTGCTATTGCTGTAATAAACAAGGTCATGTGATAGCAGATTGTCCAGAGAAGAGAAAGGAGTCTAGTGACAAGAAGAAGACTCATTTCAAAGGCAAGAAAGAAAAGTCATTTGTTGCCAAAAAGGAGAAGACCCTGTCAGATATCTCTTCTTCAGAAACTGAGTCAGATGCTGAGGCATACATAGGGCTGTTTGCTGAAGAAGAAGAAGAAGAGTTCATGCAGATTTTGGAGTCTATATATGAACAAGAAGACAGTCAATGCTAAGGGCTAATGGCATTGACAGAAAGTGACAGAATCCTGGAGCAGCCAGGACCAAGTAAGGTACAAAGTTCAACTTTTAGTTCAATTTCTTGTGCCAGTACAGAATCAGATTCATCCTCATCAAATGATGAGAGTGCATCTGAATCTGAAGAAGATATTCATTAGCTGATAGATGATGTTGAAGTATTAGACCGGGCGGCTTAGCGGTCTGATCTAGCGGTTTGTTAACCGAGCGGCTTAGCGGTCTGATCCAGCGGTTTGTAGACCGGGCGGTCTATCGGTCTACCTCTGCGGCCTCTTCTATCCTGCTGGAGTTGCCGAGCGGTTAACCCATCTGTCTAACCGCGCGGCCTGTGCGGTCTCCATTATTCTAGCCGCTCAGTACTGTAAATGTTTAGTCCCACATTGTTTGTATACTCTCTTCTTATCTCCTCCATTCTATATAAGGGAGGTCATACCTTTGTAAATGATATCTTTTTTGGATAATAAAATTCAATTATTCAAAAGTTTATTCGTTTGTTCTCTACTTTTTGCTTCTTTTTGCTACTTTCTAACATGGTATCAGAGGGCACGGTCATTTCCTCCTGATTCTGTGCGCTCTCTGTTGTTCGCGGCTTGTTTTCCGCGTTCTGCGACTTGGTTCGTGGCTTGCCTTCTCTTCTGTCCGCGCGGCTTGTTTCTATCCGCGCGGCTTGTTTCTGTTAGCTGCCCTGTTCGCACGGCTTGCTTCTTCTTGCTTCTCTTCTCCTACTGCTCTTTGTCGCAGCGACCTGTTTCTTGTCGCCGCACTCCTTGTTCTTTCCTGCCGCTCGACTTCCTAGTCGTTGCGGTCTGTCCGCCGTTGTGTTGTCTCTTAACTCGCGGTTTGCTGCTTGATCTGCCTGACCGTGCGGGTTGTTCCTTTCTTACCCGCATCTTGGTCGCGGTCACCTGCTCTTCTCTTCTCTTCTGTTCGCTCGGCCTTTTCAGTCCGCGCGACCTCTTCCCGCTGTGCCTTTGACCTCTTTCTTGCCGCTGCTGTTCGCGCGGCTTCTTCTGTTTCCTAACCGCTCCTGTTCGCGCGGCGTTCTTCTGCTTGCCGGGTTCCCTTACTACCTCCGGTCTCACCACTACTCCTGCAGCCTTCTCCTCCTCCTCCTTCGGGCAACCTTGGCAACCTTTCCAAGCTTGTTGGCACCAATTATCCCGATTGAAGCGTTTCTTTCACCTTTCTCCTTCATTCTCAACGCAAGCGTCATCACCTTACCGATGACCTCCTCTCGCACCTCTCCTGAGTTTGATGACTGGGATGCGATGTGTTGCTCTTGTTCGCACAGGCTGGCCAACAGCCTTTCTGATGAGTGCTTCCCGTCATTCGCGATGATGAGACAGTCAAGGCCGCCTGGCTTCACCTCGCTGCTCTCTATTCTAAGGGGGGGCCAGACGTCCGCATTTATACTCTCTATGCGGACCTCTTTGCCCCCCTCCTCCATGTCACCGGCTGCGGCTTATCAGCAGGTTCAGGCTCTTGGTGCTGAAATCCTCCAGAATCGCCCCTTCTCGCGGACTTGGCCGACCAGCACAAACACTTCCAGGAACTCCTGGTTGTTTGTTATCTTCTTCGTCTTCTGACTCTTATGATATGATCCGCCAGCAGATCTTGGGTGAGGCAGAATCCCCTTCTCGCAAGCAGTTTGTCTCCGCCGATGTGGACTTTTTTTGAAAATGCTTCCTATATTTCTCTCCTCCCGCTTCTCTTCCTTCTCTTCCTTCGGATATCTCCGTTCCTTCCACACCTCTCCACGTTTTCTCACCTTCATCTCCTCCTCCACCCACTCCTTCCCAGTCGTCTCTCCACCCAACCCCTCCACCTCCTCTCCGCTGCCGTCTCTCTCTAGTCCCGGGCCAGCCTTCTCCGCCACGGACGCTCCGGTCGCTGACGCTCCCGTCGCCGACGCTCCCGTTGACCTGGATTTTCCCATTGCCCTTCGCAAAGGGTTGTGGGGTGTACTCAACACCCGCTCCAAGGCTGTTGTTTCCTATTGATCAGCTTTCTCCTTCTCGCAGGTGTTTTGCCTTGGCTATCTCTGCTACTTCTACTCCCCGTACCTACCAGGAGGCTCTCGCTCTCCCTCATTGGAGTCTGCCATGGATGAGGAGATGGCTACTCTTACTGAACGGGGTACCTGGACCCTGGTTCCTCCTCCGTGGGCACTGATGTTGTTGGCTGTCGCTGGGTCTTCGTTGTGAAGTTTCGCCCCGATGGCACTGTGGATCGCTACAAAGCCGCGCTGGTGGCCAAGGGCTTTACTCAGACTTTATGGCGTTGATATTTGATACCTTCTCTACGGTTGCTCGCCTCAGCACATACGGGTTCTTCTTTTCTGTGGCTGTTAACGGGCTTGGGCTATTTCCCAGCTTGATGTGAAGAATGCCTTTCTCTATGGCGATCTTCAGGAGGACGTCTACATGGAGCAACCTCCTGGGTATGTTGATCAGGGGGAGACACGTGTCTGTCATTTGAAGAAGCCATTTATGGCCTAAAGCAGAGCCCTCGGGCATGGTTCGACAAATTCTTGGTTTTGTGGCTACCATCGGCATTCAAAGGAGTTCGGCCGATCAATCCTTATTCATTCGCAAAAACGGCCTCGGGACTGGTGGTTTTGGCCGTATTTGTGGATGATATTCTCCTTACTGGCGATGACCGAGATGGGGTGGACTTGACGAAGAAGCACCTCCGTCAGCACTTGGTCACGAAGGATATGGGCTCCCCAAATACTTTTTGGGGATAGAAATCTCTCGGAAACTTGACTCCTTGGTTCTCTCTCAACGGAAGTATGCACTTGATCTTCTACGAGAAGCAGGATTGACAGGTGCCAAACCAGCTCATTTTCCCATGGCTGTTGGAGAAGACAAAACGTGGACGGATGATTCGCCTCTTCTATCTGATGTCACACGGTACAGACGTTTGGTAGGCAAACTCATCTATCTCACGGTGACTAGACCCGACATCGCCTACGCTGTAGGCAAGGTCAGTCAGTTTATGCAAGCTCCCAGGGAGTGTCATCTTCAGTCCGCACTGAAGATTTTAGAGTATATCAAAGCAGCACCGGGCAGAGGGTTACTCTTTCAGAGGAATGGTCATCTGAGGGTTGAGGCCTACTCAGATTCAAGTTATGCGGATGACAAAGACGATCGTAAATCCACATCAGGTTTTTGTACCTTTGTTGGAGGTAATCTCGTGAGTTGGAAGAGCAAGAAACAGTCCGTTGTTTCCAGATCCAGTGCCGAAGCAGAATACCGGAGTATGGCGTCAACCACGTGTGAGTTAAAGTGGTTGCGGGCTCTCATGCTTGACCTGGGCGAGGTATATGACTGTCCTCTCCCTATGTTCTGTCACAACAAGGCCGCTATACACATATCCAGAAATCCGGTCTTCCATGAGAGAACAAAGCATATAGAGGTTGACTGTCACTTCATTCAGGAAGAGATTTTGAAGAAACAGATTTGTACTCCTTTTGTCACCTCTGACAAAGAGTTGGCAGATATCTTCACCAAGCCGGTTTCTACTTCCTTCTTCCGCATTTGTGACAAGCTGGGCATGATTGATATATATATGCTCCAGCTTGAGGGGGGAGTGTTGAAGTATTAGACCGGCGGCTTAGCGGTCTGATCTAGCGGTTTGTTTAACCGAGTGGCTTAGCGGTCTGATCCAGCGGTTTGTAGACCGGGCGGTCTATCGGTCTACCTCTGCGGCCTGTTCTATCCTGCTGGAGTTGCCGAGCAGTTAACCCACCTGTCTAACTGCGCGGCCTGTGCGGTCTCCATTATTCTAGCCGCTCAGTACTGTAAATGTTTAGTCCCACATTGTTTGTATACTCTCTTCTTATCTCCTCCATTCTATATAAGGGAGGTCATACCTTTGTAAATGATATCTTTTTTGGATAATAAAATTCAATTATTCAAAAGTTTATTCGCTTGTTCTCTACTTTTTGCTTCTTTTTGCTACTTTCTAACAGATGAATATAAAGTACTGTTGCAAGCTTACAAGAAGAGCAAGTCCCTAGCCAAAAGTCAGGCAAAGGAAATTGCTGATCTCAAAGCTGCTGCAATAGATTCTGAGAATTTATTTGATCAAAAGCTTAATGAGATAGCCAGACTGAAATACATAACAGTGATTCTGATGGGGACTATCACATATAAGAATGATCAAATCAAGAGTCTAGAGATCAATCTTCAGAAGGAGAGAGAGCTTGTTGCTAGGTTTTCTAAACCTAGGTCAGTGCTAACTTTAATTGATGAATTTGTTCATCACAAAGGCAAGGCTGGACTGGGTTTTATTAAACCTGCAATGACTGAGCAGTCCAAGTCCAAGTCCAAGGGCAAAGCCCCAACACTCAACAAGTCAGCTGTAGATAAGACAGCAAAGACAGTACCTAAGCAAAGGTACAATAAGTTTGAATGTTGGTGTTGTGGCAAGGTTGGCCACTTTGCAATGGATTGTTGGCACAATGCTAGTGCCAAAGTGTGTAGCAAACTGCCTATTGGAAAACCAGTAGGTAGCTATGTCAAGTTGCAAACTAACAAGTACCAAGGACCCAAGAATACTTTCGGTTCTAAGGTTCATTAATCTGTTTTGCAGGTGAGTCCAAGTTGTCATGCCCCAATATGGTACTTGGATAGTGGATGTTCCAGACATATGACTGGAACAAAGGGATTACTAAGGGACTACATTCCAATCAAAGATGGTCCAAAAGTCACCTTTGGTGGTTCTGAAAAAGGAATCATCAAAGGATTTGGTAACATTTCTAGTAACTTGGTTACCATTACTCAAGTGGCTTATGTTAAAGGGTTGAAACACAACCTTATAAGTATAAGTCAATTAAGTGATGTAGGGTATGACATCTCATTTGTTAAGAATGGTTGTCATATCAAGAGGTCAACTGATCAAGAGATCATTTTGACAGGTTATAGAAAGAGGAATGTCTACTGCCTAGACATTATGTGTGAGACCAATGGTTCTCAAGTGTGTCTTGTAGCTGATGAGAGAGTCTCTCATTGTGTCAAATGGCACAAGAGGCTTGCCCATCTTAACTACAAGACAATTGGCAAACTCTTTAGCAAAGAGTTAGTGAGGAATGGTCCTCAAGTTAAGTGTGTTAAAGATGGTATTTGCTCAGCTTGTCAAAAGGGCAAGTAGACTAGATCCATCTTTAGGAGCATAGAAAACAAAGATGATGTGAGGTGTTTATACCTCTTGCACATGGATCTCTTTGGTCCAATGTCAGTTCACAACCTAGGTAGGAAGGTCTATACCTTTGTAGTTGTAGATGACTACTCAAGGTTTTCCTGGGTGTTCTTCTTAAGACAGAAATCTGAAACACCTAGTGTCTTCCATAGCTTTGTCAAGCAAATTCAGAATGAACTAGACAGTACAGTGGTCAAGATTAGAAGTGACCATGGTACTGAATTTCAGTCTGATAGCATGACAAAACTATGTGAAGAATTTGGGATATTTCAAGAATTCTCTTCACCTAGAACACCTCAGCAAAATGGCATTGCTGAGAGGAAGAATAGGACCTTGATTGAGGCTGGTAGAACCCTATTAAGTGATACTTCACTACCAGAATATTTCTGGGCTGAAGCAGTTAACACTGCATGTCATGTTATAAATAGGGCTACCATCACTAAAAGCCTAAACAAGACCCCCTATGAAGTTGTGAAAGGCAGGAAACCAAACCTATCCTACTTCAGGATCTTTGGTTGCAAATGCTTCATACTTAACAATGGAAAGTCTTACTTAACTAAGTTTGCTGCCAAGTCCCAAGAGGGAATTTTTGTTGGGTACAGCAATAACAGTAAGGCTTATAGAGTCTACAACTTGTCTACACAAGTTGTAGAAGAAACTGTACATGTAGTATTTGATGAGACTAAACTTATTAACAATGAGTTGTCTAGTAGTGTATGCAGCCCCACAGGTTTAACAAAGAAGATGGACAAGCTCACTTTAGAAGAAGAATCTACTGCAAGACAGTATGTAGAAGACAGTGGCTGTTGTCCAGGGGGAGAACTACATGTACCAAATGCAGAAGAAGTACAAGGAGTACAACATGATGAAGATTCTGAAGAGGTTCAACCAGAAGTTAGGATGCCTCCAGCCAATAGGCATCTTAGAGATCATCCAGTAGAGCAGATTATTGGAGATCCAAGACAAGGGGTACAAACAAGGCGCAGAAACCTGAATACAGCAGTCTACTCCAGCTTTCTATCCCAAGTTGAACCTAAGAAGTTTGAAGAAGCCATACTAGATCCACAATGGACTGAAGCAATGCAAGAAGAGCTTAATCAGTTCAAGAGGTGCAAGGTCTGGGAACTAGTTCCTAAACCTAAAGACCACAATATAATAGGAACCAAGTGGATCTACAGGAATAAGATGGATGAACAAGGGGTCATCATTAAGAATAAAGCAAGACTGGTTGCTAAAGGATATAGGCAAGAAGAAGGTATTGACTTTGATCAAACCTTTGCTCCAGTAGCCAGACTGGAAGCCATAAGGATGTTTCTTGCCTATGCAACCTATCAAGGATTCAAAGTTTACCAAATGGATGTCAAGTCAGCATTTCTGAATGGTAATCTTAAAGAAGAAGTCTATGTGGAACACCCATCAGGTTTTGTTGATTCAACTTTACCTAATCATGTCTATAGACTTAGGAAAGCTTTATATGGGTTAAAGCAGGCCCCTAGGGCTTGGTATTAAACTCTATCTAGTTTCCTCATTGAGAACAAGTTCTCAAGGGGAAAATAGATAAGACTCTATTCCTTAGGGAATCTAGAGGCAAAGTTATACTAGTCCAAATATATGTAGATGACATTATATTTGGGTCTACTGAAAGCAGTCTTTGCAAAAAGTTTGCAAAACTTATGCAAGGTCAATTTGAGATGAGTAGTATGGGAGAGCTGAAGTTTTTCTTGGGTCTTCAAGTTAAACAGACTGAGAGTGGTTTATCCATTTGTCAGTCTAAGTTCACCCTAGAACTCATAAGGAAGTATGGTATGGATTCATCCAGTACCATGAAGACTCCTATGGGGTCAAGTATGTCTCTTAGCAAGGATGATGCATGGAAACCTGTAGATGAAACCTTGTATAGAGGGATAGTTGGCTCCCTATTATACTTGACTGCAAGTAGACCAGATATCATGTATGCTACATGTGTCTGTGCAAGGTATCAAGCCTGCCCTAAAGAGTCTCATTTGACAGCAGTCAAAAGAATATTGAGATATCTAAAGGGCACTCCCTATCTAGGCCTCTGGTACCTTAGGAATGGGGATTTTGATCTAACAGGTTATTCAGATGCAGACTTTGCAGGATGCAAAGAAGATAGAAAAAGCACTACTGGAACCTGTCAATTCCTAGGTGGGAGACTAATTTCATGGAGTAGCAAAAAGCAAACCAGTGTGGCTATCTCCACTGTAGAGTCAGAGTATGTGGCTGTAGGAAGTTGCTGTGCTCAACTTCTGTGGATACAACATCAGCTTGAGGACTATGGATTTCAGGTAAGTAGAACTCCACTCTTCTGTGATTCTACTAGTGCTATTTCAATAGCTAATAATCCTGTATCCCATAGTAGAACAAAACATATTGAAATTAAATATCATTTTCTTAGGGAGCATGTAGAAAGAGAAGATATTTTACTTGAATATGTTAAAACAGATGAACAACAAGCTGATATGTATACTAAGCCCCTAGAAGAAGCTAAGTTCAATAGGTTTAAGATTGAACTAGGAATGATAAACTTAGAGTAAGTTTATATTATTGGAAATTGGCTAAGTCAAAAGGTGTCGACACATAGAGGTTTCTGTGTCGACACAGAAAAGTGGTGTCGACACTTCAGGAAAAAGGTGTCGACACATCTAGGAAGTTGGTGTCGACACTTCAGAAAAATAGTATCGACACATGATGAGTAGGTGTCGACACATCCAAAGTGGTGTCGACACTTAAGTTTTACTCAGAATTTTCTCAGTAAAGTCTCGACTATGTGTCGAGTTGAGTGGTGTCAACACATAAACAAGTGTCGACACATAAAATCTGTTGACTAAACTTGTGTCGACACATATGTGTCGAGACATTATAAGTCAGTATCGACACTTATTGCCAGTGTCGACACAATTTAAGTTAGTTGTCCCGCCTGTTCATCTTCAAAATTAGAAAGGTATAAATAGGGTTTTGCCTTAGTTTGTAGACACGCTTTCAAAGTTTCGAGACCAAACTTCTGTGTGGACACCTCTCTTCTCTCAAGACAAATTCTACAAACCCTAATGGCGCCAAAGCTTGAGGAGAATGTCAATGAAGGATACGAGCTGGTGCGCGGTGCTTTTGAGGATGCCGATCAAGAAATTAAGGCTGTCGTAACCCTAGTAGTCGATTTAGGATTAGAATATCTTATTTCTGAACCTATTAAAATCTGGAAGAAAGAGGTACTATAATTTCTCAGTGGAGCTAAGATAGACGAAACTGGATTCAAAATCAAATTCGGGGTTCATGGTGAGAAGGTGAAGGTGTCACCTAAAAGTCTGAGGAAGATTCTACAGCTACCAAGAATTAAAGAGGAAGATGTGGTTACAGCTACAAAGACCAGGGAAGCTCTAACCTGGTGTGGACTGGATCCTAAGATGAAGCTTGGATCAGTGTTTCTCAGGAAGGGAATGAACAATCAAGGAAAATTCCTCTCTGAGATTGTTGGCAAAGTCATACTCAGCAAGCCAGGAGGGCATGACAGAGTGTCTGCCCATATGTTTAGTATAATGACAAGGATAATCTTCTCTCTGCAAACTGACTGGTCTATGGTAGTTTATGAGAAGATTAAGGAAAGCTTGAAGAAGCCCAACCCCGGCAGAATTTTAAGTCTATACCTAGCTGTACCATACCAGAGGTTATGCATCAGGCTGCTGGAAGCAAGATAAACCATATGAGGAAGATGGATTTAAGAATATTCTCTAGATGGGACAGGGTGTTGACTAAGGAAATGCCAACCCCTGAGAAGATAGTTTCTGAGAAGGAGATTCCACTAAAGAAGAAAAGGAAAATTGCCCCAGTGGCTCAAGAGTCCACTAGCAGCTCAGGTAGTGAAAAACAGGTTGTCTTCACTCCAGATGAGAATGAGGAAGAGCCTGCTGTGAAGTCTCCAGCTCCTCAAGATGATGCTGAGATCCAGGGGGAGCTACCTCAAGCTAGCCCCATACACAAGGATCAAAGCTAGGGGGAGCTTCCAATTGTAGATGAACTCACTACACTGGAAAGTGAACAAGCAACTAACATTATCCTAGAGGTAATCACTGAACTCAATAATTTAGATTTTCCTATAGAAAATACTGATTTGTCTGATGTTCATCAGCAAACTCAGCTGGATCACCAAGTCCCAGATGCTGTCTTGGAAGACACATTTGTTGCAACTCCAATAGTTCCTGATCTAGTGGTTGAAAAGACCAGAATTTCTCCTGCTCAGTCTCCACAAGAGTATACCATGGAAGATCTTTTCTTAAACCTAGATCAAGCAGACTTTGAAAAAGAAACTACTACTGCTGGAGGAGATAATGCTGCTGCTGAGGGGGAGCAAGTGCACATTCATGAAGACCCTGCCAGGAAAGAAACTGAGAAGGCACCAGATGTGTAAACTGAGAGGCCCCCAAGCCCTAAGGAGAGGGTTGACATTGCCAGCTCCTCAGCATCTGAAGATGAGGAGGCTGCAAGGGCAAAGAAACAGAAACTTTATGTATTCAAAAGAAGGAGTCAAAGTTATAAGAAGGCTCTACAATCTATTGTACCACAGCCTATAGTTCAGCAAACACCATCAGTTGATTATAGTGCTTTAATGGTGGCAATGCAAATTAAACTGGATGTGCACAGGCAGGCAATAGAGAAGTATGTGGATGAAGGGCAGAAATCACTATAATTTGATCTGGCCCAAGATATCAAGTCAATAAGATTTGAAATGAATCTTAACAAGAAGGAAATGACTGACTGCTTCCACAAGGGTGGGAATGCAGTAGTCTATCTTGCAACTCATCAGGAGAAGATAAAAGCCCAAGTGGATGACATAGCTGTGAAGCAAGGTTATGTACTTGAAAATCAACTCAGGATGAATGACAATCTGACAGCATCTCATAATGCAATTGTCATAGAATTAAAGAATATAGGTGCTGGACCTTCTACCTCTACTGCTACTGTTAAAGCTGAATTTGACAAAGTATTTCAAGAAGAAATCACTGTAGTTAAGACTGCCATTCAAGACTCCCAGAAGGCCATATCTGACCAACTTACAAACCTCAAACCTTTCTTTAAAGATGGAGTCAGATTCTTGGATAATCAAATCAGATTTCAGAAGGATGATGTCAGAGATCATATGGCTAGAGAAGTCATAAAGGGGGAGAGAGTATTAGTCAAAGCTAGCTCTGATCATGCCAAATGGATATCTAATTCCATCAGAGCTACACTGGGCTATCCTCCTCTTTGTGATGATGACAATGTAGCAGAATCTGGAATTAACCCTGCCTATCTTGGAGGTGAGCAACCAGAAGTAGCTCAAGTGATCTATCCTCCACCAGATTTTGACATGGTGCAAGCTGATATTCATCACATGTATAGCCCAACTGAAGGGAAGTCCAATGTTATTCTAGAAAAAGTGGTTCAGCCTATATCTGAAGCTATGCAGGCAGCTCTTCAGAAAGAAGAAGAAGTTCTACAGAAAGAAGAAGAGACAAGATTGTCTAAGAAGAGGTTTAGGCAACAAGATGAACAAAGGCCAGACTTTGAACAGTGGAGCCCTACCTCAAGAAATATCATTTTGACTGCCTGGAAAGCTGCCAAAGATAACATTCAAGACAGGAATAAGTGGTTCTCTGAAACTGAATGGAGGAAACATGAATCAAGGCAGGAGGCCATAGTTCAACATAGAAGGAAGGCCAAGATGGGAAAGCTACCTCCTACTGCTCTGAAGCCTAGCAAGTACTTTCCCAAGCCTTACCATTATTTTGAAAGGCAGAAAATTAAAGCAGAAGAGCTTAAGAAGAAAGATCTGAAAGGCAAGAAGCCTGCTGATGCTGAAGTTGCTGATGCTCCTGTTCAAGCTAAAGTTCAAGCTGGAAAAGGCATAGTGATTAAGGAGCCAGAACAGAAATAGAATTAGAATTTTCTTGAAGTTTACTTTGTAATCTTTTTGATGTAAAACATTTTGTGAACTTCTGGAAATAAATATGATAGATATTAGAACAATGTGTTATATGTTAAAACTATTTCATATTTGTTCTGTGATGATGTCTATGTCTATTTCATATTTGTTCTGTGATGATGTATATGTATACATGTGTGATTGATACATGTTTATGTTTACCCTGCTATATATAATCCTGCTTTACATCAATTTGTAATTTTATTATGAATGGTGTATATCATTGACTAAGGGTTATGACTTCTCCAAATAGGGGGAGATTGTTGGGTACATTGGTCTAAATGTTCCTGATTTGAAGAAGCCTCACCCAACTCAATGATATACATCAAAATGTATTTGATGTGTTTTGAGTTCACTTGTGTAGGTTAAGTATTTACAGGAAAGAAGGAAAAGTTTCTAAGTCCATGTGTCGACACCCAGACGGAAAGTGTCGACACTTAAGAAGACTTGTGTCGACACCCAGGCAAGCAGTGTCGACACTTGGAGTCATTGTGTCGACACCAGGGATGCTGAGTCGACACCAGACAGAAAGTGTCGACACAAGGAGCTGTGTCGACACTCAATGAAGAAAAGCCAGTAAAGCTGTGTCGACACTTAACAGTTGTGTCGACACCCAGTGAAGCTGTGTCTACATCAGAAAGTGTGGACACTTGAAGCTGTGTAGACACTCAGCAAAAGTCAGCAGAGACTAAGTACCAGTGTCGACACTCAGAACAATGTGTCGACACTTAGCAGAAGAGTCAACACTGGAAGTAAGTGTCGACACCCAGAACAATGTGTCGACACTTAGCTGAAGACTCAACACTTGAAGAAAGTGTCGACACAAGGAGCTGTGTCGACACTTAGCAAAGAACAACGAAGTTCAAGAATATTCTAAGTACAAGTGTCGACACTAAGGGAATATGTCGACACTCAGCTAGAGTCTCGACTGAAGATGTAAGTGTCGACACCCAAAGCAATATGTCGACACTCAACAAGTATCAACAATAAAGACATGTGTCGACACCAAGAAGCAGTGTCGACACTTGACAGATACAACATATGAAGATGTGTCGACACAAAGGTGTTGTGTCGACACTTAGAAGAATTCAGCAAAATTCTGAAGAACAAGTACTTGTGTCGACACTCAATTTCAGTGTCGACACATGAAGGATAAATAGTGTCGAGATAAAGAATCAACAACACAAGGAGTTGTGTCGACACCTTGTAGACTAGTGTCGACACTTAGACAACATGTGTCGACACTTGGTCTATAAGTGTCGACACTCAAAGACAGAAAGTCTCGACACTTAAAGACAGTTACAGCATTTTCAAGAACTGACTGGATGACTTGACAGCTGCCATTCCAGCCGGTCTACAGCACCTGTCAGAGTTGTCAGAATTCAGTTATGGACCGGACCAGCCGGTTACCATGAAGAAGGCCTATAAATAGGCTTATACTGTCTACAGAAGAGATTGATCAAAGGGTTATTGAAGTTGTCAAAGTTCAAATTATTAATCAAGTATTCAACAAAGAAGATCTAGCTATTCCTTGAAGAATCAAGTGCAGATCTAAGAAGTTGGAGAGAGAGAGCTCCATCCAAGAAATCAGCTGTTGGAACCCAGCTGAGAAGAAGGATTCAGATTAGTCTGGATCTTAAGAAGCAGAGATCAAGGATCAACTGCAGAAGGAGTCAGTCTTATTGAGTTCTACTTTCAAGAAGCTTTGAAGAAAGCTAAGTCAGATTGATTCCAGCTGAGTTCTTCCAAGAACTCATCAAGAAACTCACAACTCCCCTCTCTTATCTTTGGGTTGCTGAGTTAACAATTGTATAATCATTTTTATCTTGTAGGATCCTTTGGATCTGAGTTTTGTAAGCCTGTAATTATAAAGGCTGAGTGTAGGGCTTGAGAGCCTGAGTGTAGGAGATTGAAATCTCTGAGTGTAGGCCTTGGTGGCTGAGTGTAGGCCTTTGTGGCTGAGTGTAGGCTTTGTGAAAAGCTGAGTTGTAGGGCCTTGGGCCTGAGGTGTAGGAACCAGTTCGGGTTCTGAGATAGTGGAGAAGTTTGGCCGAATCTAGTACACTGCTAGATAGGCGAAGGGGGAAAGTGGATGTACCCAAAGCTTGGGGAACCACTATAAAACTGTGTGTCTTCTGTGTGCTGTGATTTGCTGTGAATACTGTGTGATTGCTGTGCAAAAGTAGATTAGATTTTGTGTTTAAATCTGATTGCTGCCATTAAAGTTTAAAAAGAATTTGGTCACCTATTCACCCCCCCCCCCCCCTCTAGGTGTTTAGGTACTATATCTTTCACCATGGACATCAAGTTTGTTTCTATATACTCATTTAGTCTCAATGACTGGGTAGTGTTTTGGTCTTGGAACTAAATCTCAAACTCTACATCTCTCAAATTTGTTGAGTTCCTCTTGCATTGCAATGATCCAGTGGGGATCTTACTCAGCATCTTTGATGGATTGAGGCTCAACTTGAGAGAGGAAACAGGCATGCATCACATCTTGGTTGAGTTGATGCCTTGTCTGTACACCTACTATTATGTCTCCAATCACTTGAGATCTAGGGTGATCCTTTAGTGTGACAAGATCAGTGGGTGGAGTTGCTTCAGCAACAACATTTGGATTTAATTCCTCTTGTGGAATAATGTCTACTGTTGAATGAAGTTCAGCCTCTTCCAATAGTTCTTTTTCACTATCTTCTTCAGCTTGCGGAGGAGGAGGTGATGTAACCTCTTGTGGAAGGTTTAACTATCCTAATTTCTCACACAAGTGAGGTACCTGCAAAGTGCTATTGGTAGAAATTTCTTTCTCCTTATAAGACATGTTAGCTTCATCAAACGTTACATGTATTGATTCTTCAATTTTTAAAGAAGATTTGTTAAACACCCTATAAGTTTTGTTTACTTGGGAATATCCTAGAAAAATTCTCTCTTCAGCCTTAGCTTCAAACGTTTTAATATATTTATTGTTATTATTATGTATATAACATATACAGCCAAATACTTTAAAATAGGTGATTTTAGGTTTCTTCCCTTTAAGCAATTCATGGGGAGTCCTATTCTTAAATTTATGTATTAAACTTCTATTTAGTACATAGTTTGATGTGCTTACAGCCTCTGCCCAAAAGGATAGGGGCATATAAGAATCTGTAAATAATGTCCCTGCAACTTTAATTAGGGTTCTATTCTTCCTTTCAGCTACCCCATTTTGTTGAGGAGTTCTAGGAGCTGAGAAGCAGTACCTGATACCTTCCTTCTCACAGAACTCATGCATAAGAAGAGTCTCAAACTCTGTACCATGATTACTTCTGATCAATGCAACATGAGTTGAGTACTCAATCTGTATGGTCCTGAGAAAATTTGTAAGAACTTTGAATATATCTGACTTAAATCTCAGAAAGAACACCCAAGTGAATCTTGAGAAGTCATCTACAATAACTAGGGTATAGGATTTCCCTTCTAGGCTCTGTACAGCAATAGGTCCAAAAGGTTCCATGTGTAGCAAGTACAAGATCCTAGACGAGTCACTCTTATTTACTGATTTAAAGCTATATTTAGTTTGCTTACCTAGTTGACAAGCCCTGTAGAGGCTTTCCTTCTTGTAGGGACCAGAAGGTAAACCTCTCACAAGGTTGTCTTTAGATAGCCTAACAATGTTTTTAATATTAACATGGCGTAGCCTTTTATGCCAAAGATCATTTTGATTGCTAATTATATTAAGCAAATTGATGTCTGAAGGTGCAGAAAGAAAATCTACTATATATATGTTACCTTGTCTATTTCCAATTAAAATAGTTTGTTTTCTTTATTAGAAATAATACAGGATGTTGAGTTAAAGTGTACCTGATAACCTTCATCACATAATTGGCTTATAGAGATGAGGTTATGCTTGAGTCCACTTACATATGTCACCTTTTTAAAAGTGGCTGCTCCAATCTTTACTTCTCCAAAGCCTTCAGACTGGCCACACTTTGAATCATCAAAGATCACCTTTGGTCCCAGCTTGGACTTATAGTTAATTAAGTTGTCCTTGCTGCCAGTCATATGCTTGGAGCATCCACTGTCTAGATACCATTTTTGTTCAACAACTGCACAGCTCTTTTCCTGCAATGAAAACAGTTAGTTGTTCTTGACCCAGGTTACCTTGGGTCCTTTATATTATTGATAAGAAAAACTAGATATTACTGAAAATTCAGGTTAAGATTTATACCCTAAGGGGTGATATTTTCTAGGAGGAATTATCCAATCACCAAGTGGGTTAAAAGGTTTTCTAGTTTGATTAGAGTTGCTGTTATAATTATGATTTTTATTAATTCTGTCTGGGTTCGACGAAAAGTTGTAAGTTCGTCGACCAGAGTTCGACGAAACGGGATGAGATCGTCCATCTCTGCTCAGTGAATGAACATAGTTATTTTCTGTGCCCCAAGTTCGTCAAACTCTACTCGATGAACCATACACAGTTCGTCGATTGCAGTAAGACGAATAATTATTATATAGATCTGCGTTCAGAGTTTGATGAACTGGCCAGATTTCGTTGATCTGAGTTCGACAAAATCTGCTGAACTTTATTTTTATCTAAGGTTTTTTGGTTTCTGTTTTTGTGATTTTTAAAGTTAGGTAATTATTCTGTGATTTGTTTGTTGTTCATTACCACTTTATCCTTAGCTTACACAAATCTAATGGGGGTTGATAATATGTTCTTCTTGAGAATGGGGATAAACTTGATGATGCACCCAAGCCCAGTTTGTCATTCAGTCTGACATTGACTGTGCTTGTGATGTCCATCAGCTTAAGGCTTCTCCCATTGAGAGATTCGTCAAGTTGTTTGGCCTCACATAGCTCTGTTTTTAGAGAATTGATTTGTTCATTAGCTAGAGTTAGTTCTTCTTTTAGCTTAGTGTTTTCAGAAATCAGGTTTTCTTGATTAGATAATTTTTCCCTATGTGTTTTGATTTCCATTTCAGAGTTTATTAAATCAATACACAAGGTTTTAAACTCATTTTTGAAAGTATTAGAACTATAATCAAAAGTTGAACGTACCTGATTAGCTTCTAATTCTGAAGTTCCTTCATTGTCAGATTCTTCTTCATCTGATTGACTTCTGGAGGCATCAATGGCCATGAGGCGGACTTCCTTGGCCCTTGCCTCTTCTCCCTCTTCACTGGAACTGGAAGATGTGGATTCATCTTCGGTGTCACTCCAGTTTTCATCTACAAAATCCTTCTCCTTCTTTTTGTATTTGCTGGAGGAAGGCCTTGAGCTTTGTTATCTTCTGGAGTCCTTCTCTCTTCTTCTTTCTTTCTTTTGATTCTCTGGACACTCTAAGATGAAGTGTCCAGGTTTCCTGCAGCCAAAGCATACTACTTCTTTAGTAGGAGTTTTGTCATACCTTGGCATATCATCCTGCCTTGATGATTTCCTTCTGAAGTCCTTTCTTGCCATTTTATAAAATCTCTTGGCAAGGAGACTCATTAGCTCTTCATTCACTATTAAGGCTTCAGTTTCTTCAACAGCCTTGAATGTCATGTTGTGCTCCTTCCTTGCTGGTGGAGGAGTCCTTTGTTTAGCTGCTTCTCTAGACTTTATGAGCTGCTCATAGGACTTGAGCTTTCCTAAAAGAGATTCTGTGGAAATCTCATTTAAGCTCCTGGCCTCCTTGATTGGCCAGATCCTTGAATCCCATGAGCTTGGGAAGCACATGAGGATTTTATCATTCACCTCAGTGAGGGTGATGTCCTTATCCAAGGTCTTCAGCTCATTGATTATTGAGCTTAGTCTGTTGTACATGTCTACAATAGATTCTGCTTCCTCCTTTTTGAAGTTCTCATACTGGGATATGAGATTTGATCTTCTGTCTTTTCTTTAATCAGCAGACCTAGCCAACATTTGGTTAAGGGAGTCCCAAATGGCCTTGGCTGATGTGCATTCAGCCACTTTCTAAAAATATCATCAGACATTATTTGGGCCAGAATGTTCATGGATTTAGTATCAGCAACTTCGGCTTTCTTTTGAGCATCTATCCACTCAGGTGGTGGAACTGCATGAGTGTTGGAAGTTGATGTGGATGCAGCTGGTTGAGGAGGACCTATCAAGATAGAGTTGTAGATGTCCTCATCAATATAATTTATATAAAGTTTTATTCTTGTCTTCTAGATGGCAAACTTATTTAAGTTGCACATTAAAGGTCTGGTGCTTGCATAATCTTTGTTCTATGCCATGTTGTGAATACAATACTAATAGAAATAAAAGATCAGATCTAACAAGGATATTTTGGTTCAAGGGTTAGCTTGTACAGCCAAAGGAACCTGCTCTGATGCCAATTGAAAGTTAGTGTTAGACCTGATATACTCTAGAGGGGGGTGAATAGAGTATCTTTAAAACTTTAACACTTTTTGTTGTTTAATAAAAATTACTGTGTTAGGAAGCTATTTGATACTAAACTATGTTGTAAGTAAAGAACAGTCCTAAGATAAAATAATCTACCACAGGCACAGCAAAATATAAACTAATTAATCACAGACATAGCAAACCTAACTAGCACAGCCACAGCAAGACCAAAAAAAAGATGGTAACCAGACAACACAAGAATTTTATAGTGGTTCCCGAACCTGGGTACATCCACTCTTCTACCACCCTGGTAGGAATCCACTTAGGTTTTTGATCAGGTGACTGCCACCAATGAGCGTTTGATTAGGTGCTCAAAAACCAACCCAAGTTTTTTGATCAAGAGACTTGCAACTAAGGAATAACTTTTGAAGGGAGTTAAAGAACCCTTTTTACAGTGGGGGTGAGAGAGTGATGGTGTCTTCTCTATCTCAAATACAACTAAGAAGACTTACTGGATCTTTGATGTTAACAAAGCTCCTCCTGAGATATTGATTTGTTCAGGAAGGTTGGAGATTTGCTGCAGGGTGAGTAGGTCTTCAATCTTTTGCTTTGACCAGAAGAGCTCCCGGAACTTCTCGACTGATGAAGTTTTGTTGTCCTTGAAGAAACCTGGAGTGAAGAATGAAGAAAACTCTTGATTTTGAATTGATATTCTTCTTCTTCTGTATCTTGTGTTATTTCTCTGGTCCGGGCTTGTTCTTTTTCTTTGTTACTGTATGATTGCTTTCAGTATTCTGTATATCCATTTTGTCATTTATATCCTCTGTGTAGAAGGAAGAAGAAAAATCCATTATTTTTATATCTTCTATGAAATCTTCCTTCTGAATTTTGAATTCGTTTCAGCATTGATTGCTGACGGCCTTGAGAATGTCTGCATTGATTGATTTTCTCAACTGTCTCATTGAAAAATAGCAAGTAATAATCCTGATAAAGGTCATAATCAATGTTGCGTCTAACGGTAATATTCAGAGAATATTAAGCATTGATTACTCAGGAATTACTGCAATAAAATAAGGATAGAAGGAGGTAAATATCCAAGTCTGGATCTGTACAGAAATCGTTGAGCAGAGAACAGAATTCGTCGACCTGGGTCCAGAGTTCAACGAGCTGAGAACCAAGATCATCGAGCTGAGAACTGCTAACTGCTTGCTCAAGAATCTTGCCAATTCTTTGCATCAAGATCGTCGAGCTGAGAATCTAAGTTCGTTGATTAGTGTTTAGAGAAATATTTCTTGGACTTTAGAATGTTGAAGTAGAGTGTCCAAAAATCGTCGACTTCAGAAATAAATTCGTCGACCTAAGAACATGAATTCGTCGACTGGAGTTCAGTAAAATAATTCTGGACTTGGACTGTTGAAGTATAGTATCCAGGAATTGTCAACCTGAGAACTAAGTTCGTCGAGCTTAGCTCAGAGAATTGTCTCTGAGTTTGTCGAACTGAGTTTGACGAATGTCGAACTCACATTTCTGAACTTTTGAAATTTTTCTAAGTCTTGAGTCTTCTACAGTCTGTTGATGGCTAGTTCATATAGTGTTAACTCTAAGGACATGGCCTAGACTCTAGGATACAAACATGACCCTGACTATACAAGTTGGGTCAAACATCCTAGTTTAGTGAATCTAGCTCAAATCCAACTAGGGATCCAACACAACGCTACATTGAATTCAAATGGGAACAAGATCAAGTCTACTATTCACAGAGAAATGGTAAAAACAACACTCTAAAGTCTGAGTAAATTCCTTCAACTTCCAAGAATTAAAGAAGAGACTAAGGTTGATTCTAATTTGACTACTGAAGCCCTTAAATGGTGTGGGCTGCCCTCAACCACAAACATTGGATCATCCATGACTAGGAAAGGGATTAACTCCAAAGGGAAGTTTCTGTCTGAGATAATTGGGAAGGTAGTTCTCTGCAAAACTAGGGGGCATTATAGGATCTCTTCCTATATGTTCAGCCTTATGACAAGAGTCATCTTCCAGGTGAAGACTGACTGGAGTGCTGTAATCTTTAATAAGATTAAAGAAGGTATTAAGAAGCCAAATCTAGGCAGAATCTTAAGTCTCTATCTAGCAGCCAGCATACCTGAGGTGCTAAACCAGATTATTGGCTCAAATATTAATCATAAGAGGAGAACAGATATAAGAATCATGTCTAGGTGGGACGGAGTATTGTCCAAGGAAGACCCTGCACCAAAGCAAAAGTCCAAACAAGTCCCAAAATCAAAGAAAGATACAGTGCAAGCTGAGGAATCCTCTAGTGACTCTAAAGAATGAGTTGAATTCAGTTCTGATGAAGATATCACTGAATAACCCAGGAAGTCTCCAACTCACACACCTGGAACTGAAGATCAAATTCAGGGGGAGACTGTCCATCTGACAGATAATCAAGAGCTATCAGTCACTGGGGAAACTGTCAATGAAGCGCAGCGAGACAGTGAGACTGCAAACCTCACTGTAATGGAAGTTGTTCATGACATCAACATAGCTGCTGACCCTTCTGAAAGAGAGGCACATGATGTGCATATTCTTGATCTGCCAGAGAAACCTCAGGATCCTGAGACTGATATAATCCAATAATTAGAGACTGTCTTCCAGGGGAGCAAGAAGAGGTACACAAGGAAGATATTTCTGCTGATGCACCAACTAATGCAAGGGTTGAAGGGGAGGCGCTATACCTAGCCCCAAGACTAGATCTAGATGTTCCAGGCATTATAGTTGTCACAACCCGCATTTTCTCAACGATAAAATCGTATCAGAGCAAGAGAAAACACGTGCCGTGATGCCACGTTGTGCAGGGGATAACTGCACACGCTCAGGCAAAACTCCAGACCTTGGATTTAAGGAAAATCGTTGATTAATTATGAAAGAAAAGCAGTTGGGTTGATTGGCCATATCCCTCGGCACGGTGGATCAGCTAGTCCACAATTAAAAGTATAAGTATATGCAGCAGAAAATAGTTTGGTTCAATTAAGTTTACACCCTAGTGAGCATAAGTGTCCCCGAGGGGCAACTCATGGTATGCACGACTCTAAAGTGAATATAATAGATATAAAATGGTAGCCTTTTTACGCTAAGGAAATATAGTGTCTTTGCTTTATAATTATGTTATGCATGATATACATATAATAATGCTTTTAGGGTTTAAAATATCTAACATGCACCCTAGCATAAATCCTTCCCAGAAGCAAGTAAACAACCACTAATAGGCAAAAAACAGCAGTTTAAGTTCATACCCAGCATCGCAAGAAGCCACCAGTGGGCGCCAACAACCTGACACGAACCCACTGGTGAGTATGTATGTCTATACAGAAAAGTAAAGAGCTACCTCACAAAATCGGGATCAGCTGTCTCATCTACCCAAGAGGCCACAAACCAGCCCCACCAAAAGAACTAGCCGCTGAACCGGCTACAACCTGGACCTGAGGCATTTAAGAAAAGAACACCTCAGCAAGGAAATAATCAAAAGAGTAAGTAAAACATTAGAATTAAGAGCAAAAATAAAGGTTTACCAACCCGGCAACAAACTGCTATAAGCAAAAGAAAGGGCATGACAGTAAGAAAAGAGCATTGTCTAAAGCACAGCAAAGCACACCAAGTGCGAGCAATAAAAGCAACATGCTCAACGAAAGAGTCTAACATTCCTAATACGTGGGTAAGTGGCAGTGGTCAAAAACATGGATCTGAATACAGAACCAAAATCAGATCCAACAAAAAGGGCTAAGGGGTCACCAGTGGCAGCTTTAGGGTCCCACACACCAACCCAAACCGGGGCAAAAAGGCGGTGGCCACAGCTCTCCAAATCAAAATCCACCCCTCGAGAGGCCACTAAAACTCCACCACCTGCCACAACCCAAGAGTCGGCAAGCAAAAATTAGCCGAACACCCAATACCACCCCCTAAAGGAAGGGAAAAGTCACACTAACAATCCTAAGGTACACATGAACTCAAGACAGAAATGTCGAGCCCACTCGACGCAGCGTTGAGTAAGCTCCACTCACCTGACGCCTAAAAATACTTAGCCGCAAGTCCTATGCTGAGTAAGCTCCACTCACCTGCGAAAGCTCACTCGACGCTGTCAGTGCTTTCCACTTAGGGTAAACGTAAGTCTTGCTAAAATTGCATCTTAAGCCCTCTCATGCGCGAAAACAGAGAGTTGGAGATTTAATCCCAACCCACGGTTCCGTCCTAACTACTCGGAGCTATCGCAACTAACCCTAAACTGTAACTAGCAGCAACCTCACCCTAACTCTAGCTACCCACTGGACACTAAACCTCCAACAAAAAGAGAACATTGATTAAAATTCCAGAAAAAAAAATAAAGAATCAGCACTTGATTAAAAGCTTGATGTAATAACTCAACCTGCTGCCCTAGGGAGGAAAAAAGACAAAGAGAACAGAGCTTATGCACAAGAAATAAAAACAGATCATGGGTTAGAAACAAATTTGGCAAGGGCAAGGGGCCACTTGCCTCTACCTCTTCGGAAAAACAAACAACAGCCGCACCACAGCTTGGCTCCGGCGGTAAGATCGGCCACCTAGAAGACCAAAGCTGAAACTTGAGGAAAGAAAAGGAATCAGATGCTTAGAAATTCCTGGAATCTACCCTAAATCAAGAAAAGCTTACATGGAAGGGAAGATCTAGCCGAGAGCAAGCCGGATCCGCTATCACACGAGAAAGACGGGCTCTAACCCTCCCGAAATCGCCGGCCAAGACAACCACCGCCTCCTCTCAAAACCCCTTCCGCTGGAAGCTCTCCAGACTCGGGAACGATGAAAAATGAGGAGGAAAAACAGTTCACGGCAACAAAAGATGATTTCAGGAAAAAGTACGGAACACGCCCAAGACACGCCCGTGACACGACCCGACACGCCCGTGTCACGGGGCGTGTACTCACACAATCGACGAACGTCGATCGCCGCTCGACGAAAACACGGGACACGCCCCCCAGACACGCCCGTGACACAGCCCGACACGCCCGTGTCACGGGGCGTGTACTCACGCACCTACCCACTCGACAAAAGTCGATCTCTGCTCGACGAAGCAAGGGACACGCCCTGTGACACGCCCGTGTCACAGGCCGTGTACTAACCCGAACACCGCCCGACGATCGTGGAGCGCCGATCATCGAACAGGGAGACACGCCCCAGTATCATGCCCGTGTTCGACACGACATGCCCGTGACATGGCCGTGTTCTCACTAAAACACCGCCTGACGACCGTCGAGCGCAGCTAGACGAACCGAAGGGGGACACGCCCGTGACACGCCCGTGTCACGGCCGTGTTCCTACAAAAAAAACCCCGTCGACCAAAAATTCGTCGACCGGAGAAACGGGAGCTCTACCCGAGCACGACACGCCCTGGGTCACGGGCGTGACCCCGGCCGTGTCACCCAAACTTACACAGAAAAGAAACCTGCTAACACCTAACAAACGAGAGATAAGGCACCAGCCTACAAGCTCAGCCACAACAGACCACGCACAGCACAACAAACATTACAAACATGCAGCTAACAAAACGACGCCGAAACGACACGAAGGCAAACGATCTCGAATTTCGACCAAAACCGCACCGTAGCTAAACCACCAAGCCACAAAAACAACGGTGAGGTCGAAAACAACATCCGACGATCGAACACTCGGGCTAACACCTCCCGAAGCCAAAACGCAAGCATTTCCCTAAGAGGCCCAACCGAGTCACCAAAACAGACTCCGGCTAGCTGGGGAAACTTGCCAACTGGCTGCAACCAGGCTACACAAGGAATCTACAGAGCTAGGACCGCGCTCTACAACGGAGAAGGGCCGGAAAATGCATCATCGTAACGCCAATCCAATATCAAACAAAACAAAGAAAAACCGGGGGCGTTACAGCCACTCCCCCTAAAAGAAAGTTTCGCCTCGAAACTTTACTCACAACACTCCTATGAAGAAGGAGAGAGAAAGAGCCAGGAAAGGACTATATAAACATAAATAAAACAAAACATACCAGGCACAAGCTCAGGGAAACAGATGAGGGTGAGCCTCCCTCATAGCCGACTCCAACTCCCAAGTCGCGCTTTCTACATCCTGATTCCTCCATAAAACTTTAACCATCGGAATAGACTTCTTCCGCAGCGCACGAACCTGAGAATCCAGAATGCGGACAGGCACCTCCACATAAGAAAGATTCGGCTCCAACTGAGGCACAAAATCCAAAACCTGCCTGCCATTCGATACACATTTCCGCAGCTGACTGACGTGGAAGACATTATGCACGCCAGGGAAATTTGCGGGCAAAGCCAGCCTATAAGCTGATATCCCAATCCGCTCAACAATCGGAAACGGCCCCACGAACCTCGGGTCCAACTTCCTGCTCTTGCCAAAACGCTTGACTCCGATCAACGGGGAGACCTTTAAGAACACTAAGTCCCCCACCAAAAATTCCAAATCCGATCTACGCCGATTGGCATTTTTCTCATATCTCTCCTGGGCTATCCGAAGCTTTTCCCGAATAAGCTTCACTGCAGTTTCCATCTCCTCGAGAGCTTCTGGACCTAACAAAGGTCTCTCGCCAACCTCAGCCCAAAACAAGGGAGTCCTGCAGCGCCTCCCATACAAAGCTTCGAAAGGAGCCATTTGCAAGCTTTCTTGATAACTGTTGTTATACGCAAATTCCATAAGCCGCAAGCGCTCATCCCACCCTCCTCCGTGGTACAGAATATAGCATCGGATCATATCTTCCACAATCTGATTTACTCGCTCCGTCTGACCATTGGTCTGCGTATGATAAGCTGTGGAATATCTCAAATCTATACCCAACCCTTCTTGAAGGCTCTTCCAAAAACGAGACGTAAACCTGGAGTCTCGATCTGATATGATACTCACGGGTACACCATGCAATCTAATAACCTCATCCAAATACAGCTCGGCTATCTTCCTCATCGGATAATCGATCTTAAATGGTACGAAGTGAGCACTCTTCGTCAATCTGTCTACGATCACCCAAACTGAATCATGTCCTTTAGGAGATCTCGGTAAGCCTGTAATGAAATCCATCGAGATACTCTCCCACTTCCACATCGGAATCTCTAAGGGAGTCAGCTTGCCACCCGGCCTGCCATGGTCGGCCTTCACACGCCTGCAAGTGAAGCACTCAGAAACAAATCTGGCTATGTCCTTCTTCATCCCATACCACCAGGCAATCTGCTTTAAATCATGGTACATTTTGGTAGACCCTAGATGGTAGGCAACACTAGATCCATGGGCTTCTCTGCACACCATATCCCGGATATCTCCAACTGCGGGAATGCAAAACCTGCCACGATACTTCAAGGTACCCGCATCATCTATAGAGAAATCTGGTAATTCACCTTTTTCAGCTCGAAGGTATAAATGCAAAAGATCGGGATCATCCTTCCGATGCAGTCGCGAAAGCGCAATCCACGATGGTTCTGCCACTGCCAAGCTACTCTGCGACTCGCAGCTTCCTACAGAAATGTCCATCAAAAGGAACTCTTCCACAAGACTCTCGGCGGAGAGATTGAAAATCTTTCCTGACTTCCGACTTAGGGCATCGGCCACCACATTCGCCTTACCCGGATGATACTGGATTTCAACATCATAGTCGGCCACGTACTCCAACCACAGCCGCTGGCGCAGATTCAACTCTTTCTGAGTGAAGACATACTTCAAACTCTTATGATCCGTGAAAATCTTGCACTGCGCGCCATACAGCAAATGCCTCCACAATTTCAACGCATAGATCACAGCTGCAAACTCCAGGTCATGCGTAGGGTAATTCCTCTCATGAGTCTTTAGCTGCCTCGACCTGTACGCAATCACCTTCCCGCCCTGCATCAAAACGCAGCCCAGTCCGACGTGCGACGCGTCCACATATATAACATACTCACTATCTTCAGTAGGCAAAGACAAAACTGGGGCTGAACATAACCTTCTTTTTAATTCCTCAAAAGCCTCCTCACACTTGCTATCCCATGTGAAGGCTGCATTTTTCTGCGTCAACCTGGTCAACGGCGCAGACAAAGTACAGAATCCCTCTACAAATCTTCTATAATATCCAGCCAAGCCCAAGAAGCTTCTGATCTCTTTGGGAGTAACAGGCCTCGCCCATTCCATAACAGCAGCGATCTTTTCTGGGTCCACCGATATTCCCTCCTTATTTACCACGTGGCCGAGAAAAGAAACTTGAGGCAACCAAAATTCGCACTTGTTCAGCTTGGCGTATAGCTTATGGTCTCTCAGAGTCGTCAAGACCAGTCGCAAATGCCGATCATGCTCCTCCGCATCTTTAGAATACACCAAAACATCGTCTATAAAGACAATCACAAACTTATCCAGGAAGTCCTTGAAAACTATGTTCATCAGATCCATAAAGGTTGAGGGCGCATTAGTCAAACCAAATGACATAACTAAAAACTCAAAATGCCCATGACGAGAGCGGAACGCCGTCCGCGGAACATCTGACTCCCGAATCCTCAACTGGTGATAGCCCGAACGAAGATCTATCTTGGAAAACACGGCACTACCACGCAGTTGGTCAAACAGATCGTCAATCTGAGGCAAAGGGTACCTGTTCTTAATAGTAACCTTGTTCAGTTCTCTATAGTCGATGCATAGCCTCATCGACCCATCCTTCTTTTTAACGAACAGCACTGGAGCACCCCATGGTGAAGAACTCGTCCTGATGAACCCTTTTGCCAACATCTCATCCAGATGAATTCGAAACTCTTCCAGCTCTCGCGGGGCCATCCGGTACGGCGCCTTGGCAATAGGACGCGTGCCTAGCTCCAAATCTATAGCAAACTCGACATCTCGATCGGGTGGAAGACCGGGAAGATCATCAGGAAACACATCAGAGAAGTCACACACCACAGGGATCTCTTGCAAACACGGCACTCTAACAACAGCCCCTACCAGAGAGACCACACAGGCAGAACAACCAGAATCAAGCAACTTCCGATCACGCACCGCAGAAATGACTGGAGACTCCTGGAGAGAATTCCCATAAACGCTCCCTGGATGACCGTTGTCCTTGACGAAGTCCAAGCGCTTACCCTTGCACTGGATCACAGCATCGTACCTTGACAACCAGTCCATGCCCAAGATAACATCGAAGTCCTCCAGGTCAATCACCTTCAGATCTGCCTTGGCTCGAAAATCCCCCAACAAAATCGGACAATCAAGGACACCCAGGTCCATAACCACAGAGCCACCGGAGGGGAACTTAACACAAAAGGCACCACCAACACGATCTAGGCCCAAACTGAACCGCTCCACGAAGGATCTAGCCACAAACGAGTGGGTAGCGCCTGAATCGAAGAGAATGCGCGCCCAGCGGTTCTTTACCTTAAATCGTCCTACAAATAGCGCACGCATCTAAGGAAACAAATGCAAAAAAAATGAAAACTACAACCGTAAAGGGATCATAACGAAACGACTGAGGAGAAGTCAAACCTGAGATAACCTGGGTCGAAGTCTGCGCTTCGTCTGCCGAAAGCACATTCAGCTTCCCCTTTCCTCTATCCAATTGCTGAGGCGGTGGCAAAGCCTGGAGGGTACTGGGTGCAGAATAGGCTGGGACTGTGGGCACTTTGTCTTGAGATGACCCTTCTGCCCACACTGAAAACAGACTTTATCTCTCGACCAGCAACGGGCCGCCTCATGCCCCTTCCTTCCACACAAGGCACACACCAAGTCTCCTCTGGGAGCACCCTGAATTGCGTGCACCTGTTCCTTCTTCTGCGCTCCAAATCTTTTGAAACACTTCTCAAATGGGTGGCCTGGTCGGCCACAGAAACTACAAACCTCTTTGCTCTTCTTTCTCGAGACCGCATCAGGTTCCTGAGGGCTCTTCCCTCCACCGTACTTTCTCTTATCCTTCAACAACTGCTGACCTCTATTCTTGTCATTCTCAATGGCCTCAACCCTCAAGGCAGCTTCGACCATGCTGGCATAACTGACTGCACCGTAGGCATTCGCTAACTGCTGAATATCACTTCTCAGTCCACCCAGAAATCGCTTAACTCGGTCTGCTTCAACACTCACCAGACCAGGAGCAAACCGACTCAACTTACTAAACTCAATCTCATACTCACTGACCGTGAGTTTCCTCTGCTTCAAATGGAGAAAGTCATTCATCAGCCGGTCCCTCTCGACTGAAGGCAAAAACTTACTCAACAGCATCCCTTTAAATGACTCTCAAGAGCATCCTGCCACCAAGCTCTCTTTCTCCCTCAACCACCAATTCTTTGCTAAGCCCTTGAGCTGGTAGGCAGCGAGCATCACTCTCTGATCATCTGTAATCCTTGAATAAGAGAACATCTCCTCAATAGTAATCAGCCAGTCATCCAAAATCATGAAATCTGCTTGCCCATCATAAGTAAGGGGTCTCAGTCGCTGAAACTGGGATATAAACGCCATCTCCGGGGGCACCACAACCAAGGGCATGGGAGGAGCAGGAGGGGCAGGAACAGCTACCCCCTCAGCGGGGTCCGGAACTCTCGGGTCCTGTCCCGCCACCACTGCCACAAGGGACTGAATCTGAGCCTGCATAGCCACCACCTGCCTCGATAAGGTCTCATTACTCTGCCGCAGTTTTCTACCAACGCCTCGCTCTGCGCTCCTGACGTCTCACCCTCGGATTGGGGGTTCGACCTCATTGCAGGACGTCTCGCCATCCTATAATTGCACAAGCTTTAGACGAAACTTAGCCCAACAGCTAGAACAAAACTACCCGGTACAGACAAACACACTTAAATATGAACTTCAACTGCAAAACTTGCTCTAGGAGTTGTTTTATCATGATGATGTTATGCTTAACCTAAGATGGTTCACCACCATCAAACTAACTCATGTGCCTAAACCATGAATGCATGTGTTTGTATTCTTTTTGACTCAAAACCATGTGTGTACATATGTCATCTTGCAAATCTTTAGCTTAACACGTTGTGCTTATGAAATGTTATGCTATGCATGATGTGCTATGCATTCTAAAAAAGCCTTAATGCATGCCATGGGCGGCGTACACATGAAAATGTTATGCATCCCATACTACATAACATTCCCATGCAACGAAAAAAAAGAAAACGTGCTAGCCGCATTCATGTGGTGAGGTTATGCATCCCATACTACATAACCCTCACATGTTGCCTCCTATGGTGGATCCATATACAAACACATATTATGCATCCCATACTACATAATATGCCCCGTATACTTCTTTATGCTCATGAGTGTAGTGTTCGTGCTTTAGCCAAGACGTGCTGATGACATATCGGTGTGTGTATGGTATGACGCTAACCACTAATGCGAACAAGGGGAAAGGTTGCCCGACCATTTGTCAAGCAACCTCCCTCTGATACCAACTGTCACAACCCGCATTTTCTCAACGATAAAATCGTATCAGAGCAAGAGAAAACACGTGCCGTGATGCCACGTTGTGCAGGGGATAACAGCACACGCTCAGGCAAAACTCCAGACCTTGGATTTAAGGAAAATCGTTGATTAATTATGAAAGAAAAGCAGTTGGGTTGATTGGCCGTATCCCTCAGTACGGTGGATCAGCTAGTCCACAATTAAAAGTATAAGTATACGCAGCAGAAAATAGTTTGGTTCAATTAAGTTGACACCCTAGTGAGCATAAGTGTCCCCAAGGGGCAACTCATGGTATGCACGACTCTAAAGTGAATATAATAGATATAAAATGGTAGCCTTTTTACGCTAAGGAAATATAGTGTCTTTGCTTTATAATTATGTTATGCATGATATACATATAATAATGCTTTTAGGGTTTAAAATATCTAACATGCACCCTAGCATAAATCCTTCCCAGAAGCAAGTAAACAACCACTAATAGGCAAAAACAGCAGTTTAAGTTCATACCCAGCATCGCAAGAAGCCACCAGTGGGCGCCAACAACCTGACACGAACCCACTGGTGAGTATGTATGTCTATACAGAAAAGTAAAGAGCTACCTCACAAAATCGGGATCAGCTGTCTCAGCTACCCAAGAGGCCACAAACCAGCCCCACCAAAAGAACTTGCCGCTGAACCGGCTACAACCTGGACCTGAGGCATTCAAGAAAAGAACACCTCAGCAAGGAAATAATCAAAAGAGTAAGTAAAACATTAGAATTAAGAGCAAAAAGAAAGGTTTACCAACCCGGCAACAAACTGCTATAAGCAAAAGAAAGGGCATGACAGTAAGAAAAGAGCACTGTCTAAAGCACAGCAAAGCACACCAAGTGCGAGCAATAAAAGCAACATGCTCAACGAAAGAGTCTAACATTCCTAATACGTGGGTAAGTGGCAGTGGTCAAAAACATGGATCTGAATACATAACCAAAATCAGATACAACAAAAAGGGCTAAGGGGTCACCAGTGGCAGCTTTAGGGTCCCACACACCAACCCAAACCGGGGCAAAAAGGCGTTGGCCACAGCTCTCCACATCAAAATCCACCCCTCGAGAGGCCACTAAAACTCCACCACCTGCCACAACCCAAGAGTCGGCAAGCAAAAATTAGCCGAACACCCAATACCACCCCCTAAAGGAAGGGAAAAGTCACACTAACAATCCTAAGGTACACATGAACTCAAGACAGAAATGTCGAGCCCACTCGACGCAGCGTTGAGTAAGCTCCACTCACCTGACGCCTAAAAATACTTAGCCGCAAGTCCTACGCTGGGTGACGGCATTGAGTAAGCTCGTCTCACTCGACGCTGTCAGCGCTTTCCACTTAGGGTAAACGTAAGTCTTGCTAAAATCGCAGCATAAGCCCTCTCATGCGCGAAAACAGAGAGTTGGAGATTTAATCCCAACCCACGGTTCCGTCCTAACTACTCGGAGCTATCGCAACTAACCCTAAACTGTAACTAACAGCAACCTCACCCTAACTCTAGCTACCCACTGGACACTAAACCTCCAACAAAAAGAGAACATTGATTAAAATTCCAGAAAAAGAAATAAAGAATCAGCACTTGATTAAAAGCTTGATGTAATAACTCAACCTGCTGCCCTAGGGAGGAAAAAAGACAAAGAGAACAGAGCTTATGCACAAGAAATAAAAATAGATCATGGGTTAGAAACAAATTTGGCAAGGGCAAGGGGCCACTTGCCTCTACCTCTTCGGAAAAACAAACAACAGCCGCACCACAGCTTGGCTCCAGCGGCAAGATCGGCCACCTAGGAGACCAAAGCTGAAACTTGAGGAAAGAAAAGGAATCAGATGCTTAGAAATTCCTGGAATCTACCCTAAATCAAGAAAAGCTTACATGGAAGGGAAGATCTAGCCGAGAGCAAGCCGGATCCGCTATCACACGAGAAAAACGGGCTCTAACCCTCCCGAAATCGCCGGCCAAACCAACCACCGCCTCCTCTCAAAACCCCTTCCGCTGGAAGCTCTCCAGACTCGGGAACGATGAAAAATGAGGAGGAAAAACAGTTCACGGCAACAAAAGATGATTTCAGGAAAAAGTACGGAACACGCCCAAGACACGCCCGTGACACGGCCCGACACGCCCGTGTCACGGGGCGTGTACTCACACACTCGACGAACGTCGATCGCCGCTCGACGAAAACACGGGACACGCCCCCCAGACACGCCCGTGACACAGCCCGACACGCCCGTGTCACGGGGCGTGTACTCACGCACCTACCCACTCGACAAAAGTCGATCTCCGCTCGACGAAGCAAGGGACACGCCCTGTGACACGCCCGTGTCACAGGCCGTGTACCAACCCGAACACCGCCCGACGATCGTGGAGCGCCGATCGTCGAACAGGGAGACACGCCCCAGTGTCACGCCCGTGTTCGACACGACACGCCCGTGACATGGCCGTGTTCTCACTAAAACACCGCCTGACGACCGTCGAGCGCAGCTCGACGAACCGAAGGAGGACACGCCCGTGACACGCCCGTGTCACGGCCGTGTTCCTACAAAAAAACCCCATCGACCAAAAATTCGTCGACCGGAGAAATGGGAGCTCTACCCGAGCATGACACGCCCTGGGTCACGGGCGTGACCCAGGCCGTGTCACCCAAACTTACACAGAAACGAAACCTTCTAACACCTAGCAAACGAGAGACAAGGCACCAGCCTACAAGCTCAGCCACAACAGACCACGCACAGCACAACAAACATTACAAACATGCAGCTAACAAAACGACGCCGAAACGACGCGAAGGCAAACGATCTCAGATTTCGACCAAAACCGTACCGTAGCTAAACCACCAAGCCACAAAAACAACGGTGAGGTCGAAAACAACATCCGACGATCGAACACTCGGGCTAACACCTCCCGAAGCCAAAACGCAAGCATTTCCCTTAGAGGCCCAACCGAGTCACCAAAACAGACTCCGGCTAGCTGGGGAAACTTGCCAACTGGCTGCAACCAGGCTACACAAGGAACCTACAGAGCTAGGACCGCGCTCTACAACGGCGAAGGGCCGGAAAATGCGTCATCGTAACGCCAATCCAATATCAAACAAAACAAAGAAAAACCGGGGGCGTTATAATAGTGGAACTTGAGATATCATCTAATTCTGAAAATGAGGAAGCAGCATCAATACTTAAGAAAAGAAAGTTTATGGAGCTAAGGAAAAAGGGCTCTTGATATAAGAAAGCCTTACAGGCTGGCTCCTCATCTACTACTCCTACAATAGATTTTAGTTCTCTGTTAGTACAGCTGCAAGTCAAACTTGATGAGCAAAGACTTGCACTTGAAAAATATGTGGATGAAAGCCACAAGGAATTACAGTTCAGTCTGGCACAAGACATCAAATACATAAGATTTGAGGTAAACTTGCTTAAGAAAGAAATGATAGACTGCTTCCATAAGGGAGGAAATGTTGTGGTATATATTGCCAAACAGCAACAAACCACTAAAACTGAAGTAGATGATCTGGTTGTCAAGCAAGGCATTGTTCTAAAAAATCAGAAAAGACTGAATGAGAATTTGATGGAACTACATACCATCACTCTGACTAAATCGGCTGAACAAACCACTACCATAGAAACCAATATGAACACCAGAAAATCTGCTATAGAAGCATAGATTAAACTACATTTGGCCACAGTTGCTACTGCTCTCCACACATTTGAGTCTACAATTTCAGCTCAAGTAAAGAAGTTTAAAGACTACTATACAACTGGGAACTATCATATTACAGATCAAATAAGGTTTCAGAAGAATGATCTCAGAGATCATATTCATAGAGAAGTCATAAAGGGGGAGAGGGTATTAGTTCAGGCTAGCTCTGAACATGCAAAATGGGTATTTAACAGTATCAGAGCTACCTTGGGATATCCACCCTTATGTGATGATAACAATACTGCAGAATCTGGATGCCAACCTGCATTTTTGGAGGTGATGCAACATGAAGTAGCTCAAGCCATATATCCCCCTTCTGAGTTTGAAGAAATTCAACAGGTAGTCCAGAATATGTATAGCCCTCCACTGGACAAATTGCAAGTAATTTGTGAGGAGGTGGATATGGCTAACTCAGTTTTACTTAAAGAGAAAGAGGCCCAAATATCCAAGAGGAAATTCAGAGAACAGGCTGAGGCTAGGCCTGATTTTGAGAAATGGAGTCCAACCTCCAGAAGCATCATCTTAACGGCATGGAATGCAGTTGCTGAAAATCAATATGATAGGGGTAAGTTGTACTCCAAACAGGAATTGGATAAATATCTTGCACAACAAGAGAAAATTTACAAATTCAGGAAGGACTTGAAGGCTGGAAGAATCCCTGCAAACTCCATAAATCCTTGCAAGTACTTCCCAAAACAATTCCATTACTTTGAAAGGCAAAAGCTGAAATTTGCTCAACTTAAGGCCAAAGACATCAAGGGTAAGAAGCATGTTACTGATACTGAAGCTGAAGTCAAAGCTACTATTCAGACAGGCAAAGGGATTGTCATCAAGGAACCAGATCAACCTTAACTTTAGATTGACTAGGTTCCAGAAGAACTATGTAGATGTTTTGTTGATCTTATAAAAACATAAACCTTGTAATCTTACTTTGGTTATATGATAAAGAAATTCTGGGTTGACAACAGTTTATATATCTATGTCTCTGTATTGCATGGTTTATTTATAATGTTTCATTTTGAATATTTGTGTGTAACATACTATTTCTGCTTATGAATAACCCTGTTTGAAATGTCTGTATACATCATGTTTATTATTTTTGTTATATTGGTGTATATCATTGACTAAGGGTTATGACTTCTCCAAATAGGGGGAGATTGTTGGGTACATTGTAAATTGAGTACCAGATTTGTGGAAGTCTCACATAAGTCAATGATATATGTCAATTTTTATTTGATGGAATTTTGAGTTTACTTGTGTAGGCTAAAGTTTGCAAAAATTATTCTAAGTACAAACGTGTCGAGACACTTATTTAGTGTTGACACCTTTGAAGGAGCTGTGTTGAGACAAGAAGCAAGTCTATGTCGACACACAAGACTTGTGTCAACACCCAGAGGTTAAGTCGACATTAACTGTGTCGACACTCATAATTTGTGTCGACACACTTAGACCTTGTTGTACTGACAATTATAAAGAAGCAACTATGTCGACATCCAGGACTTGGGTTGACATTTGGAGAATCTGTGTCGACACACTGGACTTGTGTCGACACATTCTAAAAAGTTTGTGTCAAGAACTCGATGAAGAGCTGTGTCGACACACGGGACTTGTGTTGACTTACAGAGTTTGAGTCTACATCAGTTATGTCGATAGTTTCTGAAGTATGTCGACATATTCTACAAAGGTAGTGTTGAGACTGAATGAAGAGATATATCGATAGTTTCTGAAGTATGTCGACACATTCTACAAAGGCAGTGTTGAGACTGAATGAAGAGCTATGTCGACAGTTTCTGAAGTATGTTGACACATTCTACAAAGGTTGTGTTGTGACTGAATGAAGAGTTATGTCGGCAGTTTCTGAAGTTTGTCCACAACACCAAAGGAAGTGTGTAGACACCCGGGTAATTATGTCGACACATACTTCATCTGTGTCGACACAAATTATCCTTATGTCTTGACATACTCAGCTGAGTTAAATAACGCTAAGTGTCAAATCTCAAGACTGAAGACTTGATAGCTTCCAGAATCGTCAAGGCTATTTGACATGTCAGAACTGTCAGATGTAAGTCAACTACCAAATCAGTTGGTTGCCTCAGATGTGATCTATAAATAGAGCTGAGCTATCAGAAAAAATATAGAGAGAAGACAGAGAGAAAATAAAGAAGAATTCTCCAAGAAGAATTCACAGAATATTATACAGCAAGAAGATTCTGATTCTAAATCAGAGAAGGGGATAGCTTCTGATCAGATCTGTCAGTGTTTTGTGGATTTAATTCTGCAAGGAGGAAGAAGTTTGATCTACACCAACTTCTCAAGAAGATTCAACCTAGGTTCTCTCTTTCAAGAAGCTTTGAATAAGCTAAGTCAGGTTGAATCAGATTCATTACAGCAAAGAACAGGAGAAAGAAGATCCATCAAGATCTGATCAAGATTCCCTCACCACTCTCTCTATCTGGGTGAAGGAAGAAACATTCTCTTAATCAATTTTCTGTAAGATCTATTTTAGATCTAAGTGTAAGAGATTTAAATCTCTGAGTTGTAAGCCTATGATTATAAAGACTGAGATAGGGTTGTTTGCCTGAGGTAGGAGATTAAGTTTTCTGAGCTGTAGGCCTGGTGATAAGGGCTGAGGTAGGGCTTGATTGCCTGAGTGGTAGGAGTGTGGATTCACTCTAAGGTAGGGTCCTTGGGAAAAGCCTGAGTTGTAGGACTTGTTGAAGTCTGAGCTGTAGGAACCAGTTTGGGTTCTGAGTTTTAAGATCTAAGGATCTGAGAAGGTGGAAGGAAGTTTGGCTGAATCTAGTGTACTGCTAGATAGGCGAAGGGGTAAAGTTGATGTACCCATCATTTGGGGAACCACTATAAATCTGTGTGTATGCTGTGATTTTATAATTGTGTGATGTGGTAGTTGTGGAATTTATAACTGTGCTGTGATTAATTTATTAACTGCCCTAGTGATTTGGAATTGAACCTATTCACCCCCCCCCCCCCTCTAGGTGTTTAGACTTTCTTTAAACCAATTCTTTCACTTACAAATAGAGTTCGTGTGTTGAAGTTTGCTAGATAGCCGTCGCTGGATTTTACACACAAGAACCTAATTGATGAGCTAAAGATGCTCGCTGAAGAGCAGTTCTCCCCTGACTTGGAGAGCAGGAGAGTCAATGCACTAATCAAGTACCTGCTATTTATGTTTCTTTTTCCGCTCAAGGGCTTAAAGATTTCGGCTTGTCTTAATGTGCTTGGTAACTTTGCTTCGTTTACACAGTATAATTGGCACAATGCCATCCATAAATTCTTGCATTCCAACCTAACTGTGTTAAGTAGAATGAGTGTTCTACGAGAATTTAGTTCAAATTTGGGATATTTAGAAGGTTGCACCACTGTTTAACTGGTAAGAGTTACTTGAATCCTATAAATTTGTTATGTTTTCTTCAATATATTAAACTCCCTATCTATAGGTTTGGCTCTACGAGCATACAACGATGCAAAAAGTTGTTGATGATAGTGCTAGGCCAAGGATGTTACGGTGGTCTCCGAAAACAAGTTACAGCACTAAATTCTGTTGCAATTTGCCGAAATAGTTGCAAATTGCTGGTGTTAAAAAATACTTTGACAATGTTCAAGTTTGTGAAAAGTCACTGCTCAAAGAAGAGGAAGAAGAGTCCGACTTTGAGATTGCCAGAGTTAGTGTACACAATTTTTGTACTAAATTATATGCGGACATGTCTGAGTGGGAAAGGCTAGAGAATAAGAGGTTGGAGGTAAAAAAAGGAGAAGAACATGTTGGGAAAGATTGATCAGAAGGGGTAAAACAAGCTTGATTTGAATGATAAAAGCAAGTCTGAGGTGAATGAGAAGTCCAAGAATGTGTTGTTAGAGGAAGGATTGTTGGGAATGGAGACCCGACTGCATGGATTTATTAAGGATGAGGTGAGGCAGCAAGTAGATTCTCTAAGAGAAGAGATGCTGAGAAATTTTGACGCCCTTAGAAATTTAGTGGAGAGTCGGTTTATTGGCAAGCAAGGACAACAATCATCATCTCCTCATCCTTCCTCACCCCATGAAGCGGAGAAGAAGAAATCAACTGTCGAGTTGACATTGGCAAATAAAACCATTGCTACTCCATCTGCTGCTTCACCCATAAAAGTAGATAACATTTCAAAGATTGAGAGTGAGGTTGATTTGCGTAGTCTGATCAGGAAGGTAAAGAGAGGATTCGAGAAGAAGAAGATAGTAGGCACCCCATCCAAGAGGAGTAAGGACTACCCATGGAAGCCTTGTATTACCGACTTGTTACGTGATGTCATAGAACATGTTTTGATCAACTTTTTGGATAAGTAATTTAATTGTCATCTTTTCAATTTATTTGTTTATATAATGATTTTGTTGATGTGAAGAACATGTTGGGAATTGTTGCAGTGAGTGTATCAATTTTGATAGTGGCAATATTTCATTCACAAGACATCTACTTGATGTGTTGCTGGGGAAGGGATGGATAGAGGATACTCATTTGAATTCTTATTGTAACACCCCCTATCGGTCATATAGCAGTAGGTCCGGCCGGGGCCCGACGCCATATACCACAGACAGACCGGGTGGTTACTCAATAAAAACCATCCAACCAATCATAACGTCCTACACAGAGCATTCTAGCGGAAGCTGTTTTATAAGTTGCAATTAAAAGAACCCAGCACCAAGCATGAATGTCCACTAAAACACCAAATAGGAATGTAGCACATACACAAGTACTGGCCTTAAAGCCTTACAAATGGTTTACTCTTAATACATGTTTTCCATACCACGACACGCAGGCCGGTCATACATGAACAAAAGCAAGTAAACACTTCAATTAGGCCTTCAAGGGCCAGCTTCGCAATTTGGGCTTTAGCCCTCTATTGACTGCTTGGTCCAGCAGCACCTGCAAGCAACAAACCACCGCACAGTGGCAAACAAAAGCAACGGTCAGCAATGCTGACCAAATTATAACGATCTCGCCCCCAATTCGGGGCGGCGATGCTCCTTCTCTACACGTTTTAGAAAAACCAAGCAGTATATAAATATACATTGCATCACAGGCGTTGGCACGCACGGCCACACACCCCGTGCACTCAGGGCACATTCTCGGTGAACACTGTACAAGCCCGCCGACTCACCACCGTCCCCAGGACGGCCCAACAATGGGCAATTTGTCTTCCCGGCATGGGTCACGGTAATTTAAACCATAGACCACCGAAGACCCTCATCTATACCAACGGCTCTAATCCGAACGACATAGAACGGGTACGGTTCCATCTAACATGTGCTCACATCGCAACGTTAATTTAAAACATATGCGCAGGTCAAACTTCTCCCGAGTCTCGTTTCCATCACAAAATCACATAACCCGGTTATGTTCAAGTTGGCTCCCAGGCCACCAAGTTGGCAAGATCACGCATTCGCCCAGTTTTCCGGGTGCACCTTAGGGTTAATCCCCAAGGCTCCCTATCGTAATCTACCACGTAGAAAACCCGAAATACAAACAATCGCACGGAGTCTTCTCCGGCATTTATGCAATGCAACATCACCGATCCAGACTAACATGTCCGGATAGGATTCACACATCATGCATATGTACGTTCTCATTTACGGACTCTACATAACAGGGACTTTACATATTTACCCGAAGGAACGCCTCCAACTAACCGTAAGCTCGCGAGAGCGGGCTTCCTATGCAAAGAAGGAGAGCTTCACATGCTCAAGTAGAGAATCATTACCCTAGCGTTCTTCCTTGGCGCCATGGAAATGTAAGCGGATGAAAAGCACCGCACTCTCTTTGCCTCCGTAGATCTGAAGTCGGTTCGCGATTTGGAGCTCCGAAGCTCCTCCAAAGACCGGATCTAAGCTTCTTCTTCCTCCTTTGCTCTCCTCTCTCTCTCTCTATACTTTAGAAAGAGAACCTCTCAAGTGAAATGAGGGTTTCAAGGGTCCAATCTCGTGCATATCCAAGCACTAACAGCCCCCAGCCATCGGATCCCGAATTAAAGAAACGAACGGCCACGATCCAGATCTAAAATGCAGAATCTGGGCCGAACACGGCCTGTGACACGCCCGTGTCCAGGGTCGTGTCCCTCATTCTCCGTCAAAATCGACTCGTCTTGAAAAACACACGGGCATCCGACACGCCCGTGTTTGACCTAACACGCCCGTATTCCAACTAACACGGCCGTGTGGTTGGCCGTGTGCCCCCATCGACACAGCCCTGAAAATAACCCGAGACTCACATGGGTCTTGGACACGCCTATGTCCAATGTGACACGCCCGTGTCAAACCCGAACACGCCTGGGCTCCAGGCTGTGTTCACGGTCTTGACACTTCGTCGAGCGAAGTTCGTCGACCACACGACACGGCCTTGGACACGCCCATGTCCTAGGCTGTGTGCCTTGTCTCGACACATCGTCGAGTGAAAATGTCAACTCCCGGGCCGATCGTAGACACAGGCTCGACACGCCCTGAGACACGCCCGTGTCTCAGGCCGTGTTCACTGCTCGACGATCGTCGACTCCAAATTTCGTCGACATCGCGGCTAAATCATTAACTTGAGCCTGACACGCCCTGGTACACGCCCGTGTCCCAGGCCGTGTGCCCCCTGCCAAATACCAAATTTGGCCCAAAACGCCTCTCGTAGCTCTTTTGAGTTTCGGGGCTTTACAACTCTCCCCATCTTAAAAGAATTTCGTCCATGAAATTACATAAAGAAAGATAAGTACAAAACCAAAATTTGTACCTGAGAGGAACAACTCTGGATACTCGTCAAGCATAGTCTGCTCTCGCTCCCAAGAGAGCTCCTCACGACCGCAATTGTCCCATCAGACCTTGACCATCCTGATCTCTTTATTGTGTAGCCGCTTGACTTCCGAGTCTTCAATCCGCACGGGCTTGACCTTTGTCATCAACCCACTATCCACCGGAACTTGATCAACCGCGATCACTTGCGAAGGCTCTTGCACCGCCTTCCGTAGCACCGATATATGGAATACATCATGTAGACCACTAAGATCCACAGATAGCTTCAAACGATAGGCTGCTTCGCCAACCTGCTCCAGAACATAAAACGGCCCAAGGTACCTCGGGCTTAGCTTTTTCAATCGCCGCACCCGTGAGACACCCTTGAATGGCTTGATCTCTAAGTACACCCAGTCGCCCACAGTGAATGCCACGTTCCTGTCCTTGGCATTATAGTACTTCGCTTGCTGGTCCTGAGTGATAAGCAACCTCTCCCGAATGGTTCTCACCAACGAAGTAGCATCCTCCACCTCTTCACGCTTGTATAACTTTGACTCACCCGTTTCCAACCAGGACAACGGCGTGCGACATCTTCTACCATAAAGGGCCTCGAAGGGCGCCATTTGAATGCTCGCCTGGTAGCTATTGTTGTACGCAAATTCCACCAAATAAAGATTGTCTTCCCATTGGTTTCCAATGTCCAAGACACACATGCGGAGCATGTCTTCCATAGTCCTATTGACCTTCTCGGTCTGTCCATCTGTTTGTGGATGAAAGGTTGTGCTGAATTTTAACTTTGTTCCCAACATTTGTTGCACTAGCCTCCAATCATTAGACGTGAACCGCCCATCTCGGTCACTCACGATGCTACGGGGCACACCGTGAAGCCGCACTATGTTATCCACATATAACTTTGCCAACTTTTCCACTGGATCATTCTTCCTATGCGGAATGAAATGTGACACCATCGTTAGCCGATCTACGACCACCTAGATGCGTTGTTCCCCTTTTGTGACCTTGGCAAACCGTGCACAAAGTCCATTGTGATGTCGTCGAATTTCCACTCCGGAATAGGCAAGGACTTCAGAAATCCCCCCAGCTTTTGGCATTCCGCCTTCACCAAGGCGCAAGTTTGGCACTTCGCCACGTAGAGTGACACATCCTTCTTCATCCCCGTCCACCAAAACTGTTTCTTTACATCGCGGTACATCTTGGTGCTCCCAGGGTGAATCGAGTACTTGGTATGATGTGCCTCATACAACAATTCTACCCGCAGATTGCCCACACTTGGGACACACAGACGACCATCTTTCCAAAACAATCCGTCCTCCACAATGAATTGGGAATTTGACCCATCCAGAGCCTCTACCATGAACTGCTTCATATGGACATCCATATCTAAAGCCTGCTGAATCCGATCAGCCAGGTCATATTGGACTAAAGTCCAATTCAGTACTGCTTTAGCACTTGATTGCTTATCTACACAAACAATCTCCAACGCCTCCAACTCCTGAACCACCTGTTCGTCATGGATCGACAGCCAATTGGCTTAAGCTGGGGCCCGGTGACTCAACGCGTCCGCAACCGCATTACTTTTACCAGGCACGTAGTGGATCTTGAATGTATAGTCCCCCAGGAACTCCATCCATCTACACTGTCGCATATTCAGATCTTTCTGATCAATCAAATACTTCAGGCTCTTGTGATCGGTGTAGATATCAATCTTCACACCGTACAAATAATGTCTCCACAGCTTCAAGGCAAAAATCACGGCCGCTAACTCTAAGTCATGGACCGAATAATTCCTCTAGTGCACTTTTAGTTGTCTCGAGTCATAAGCTATCACACTTCCATGTTGCAGTAGCACGCAACCCAAACCGCTGACCGAAGCATCACTATAAATCTCATAACCTTCGGTCCCACTCGACGAACTCAGCACAAGTGTCGTGGTCAACCGACATTTCAACTCCTCAAAAGCTCGCACGCACTCCGGCGTCCAAACGAACTTCTGCTCCTTCCTCGTCAAAGTAGTGAGAGGTAATGCTATCCGCGAGAAGTTCTCTACGAAGTGCCTATAATAGCCGGCAAGCCCCAGAAAGCTCCGGACTTCCGCTACCGTAGAAAGCTCAGGCCACTCCCGTATCGCAACAATCTTCGCCGGATCCACTGCAATACCTTCCCCACTCACTATATGACCGAGGAACGCTACTGAGGACAACCAAAACTCGCACTTCGAGAACTTGGCGTACAATTGATTCCTCCTTAGCGTCTCTAAAATCAAATGAAGATGCTTGAAGTGATCTTCCTCACTCTGCGAGTACACCAAAATATCGTCGATGAAGACGATCACAAAATGGTCCAAGTACTCCCTGAAGGTCCTGTTCATCAAATCCATGAACACTGACGGCGTATTAGTCAGCCCAAACGGCATGACCATAAACTCGTAATGCCCGTATCTCGTACTAAACGTTGTCTTCGGGATATCACTCTCCCTTATTAGCAGCTGATAGTACCCGGATTTGAGATCCAACTTTGAGTACATCGTCGACCCGACCAACTGATCAAAAAGATCATCGATCCTTGGGATCGGGTACTTGTTCTTTTCCGTCAACTTGTTGATCTCCCGATAATCAATACATAGCCTCAAGCTTTCGTCCTTCTTCTTAACAAAGAGGACTGACGTGCTCCAAGGCGAAGAACTTAGACGCACATACCCTTGCTCCAACAACTCTTGCAGTTGCACCTTCAGCTCTGCCATTTCCTTAGGCGCTAGTCGATATGGAGAGCATGACACAGGCTTTGCACCTGGTACGAGCTCTATCGTAAAATCTATCTCCCGCTACGGCGGGGCTCCAGAAAGATCGCTAGGGAACACATCAGGGTACTCCGACACCACTGAAATACAATCCAACGCGGGCTTAGGCTTTACAACCTCCACTAGTGTAAAGAACAGTTCTGCACCGGCACGATCCGCCTTCACCACCTAAAGAGCAGACATCAATGTCTTGCTCGACCCCTTCAAGCCCGTAAAAGTCATCCCACGACTTGCTCACAGCTTGACTTCCTTGCGACCGCAATCAATATAGGATTGCTGCTCTGAGAGCCAGTCCATGCCAAATATAACGTCGAACTCCACCAACGGAAGTAACGACGCTTGCAGATCGAACTCCTGGCTTCCAATTCGAATCTTCACGCCATAGATTCTATCCGCGCGTATCAAACACCCATTGGGCAACAACACATCCAACTTGTCCTTCACCATTGAAGAAGGTACTCCAATGCGTGATATAAATCCTTCTAACAAGAAGGAGTGTGAAGCCCTGTATCGAAGAGTGCTCTTGCCGGACTTTCATAAATCAAAACAAATCCTAAACAAGCAGTGGTAACGTAACAAGCACATAACAAGTATTTAAAAAGGTTACTTGCTATAAATTAAACCGTACCTGTCACCACATCCGCTTGTTTGATGGCCTCCTGTTGGCCAAGATTATACACCCTTGGTTGGGTCGGAGCATATTGAGACGCGGTTGACTCCACCGCCTTGCCCTTCTCTTCATAAGTCGCTCCCGGCTTCCTTTAGGACTTGGGACGTCCGCTCCAACAGTTACGGGTAAAGTGCCCCGGCTTCCCGTAAGTAAAGCTTGCACCCGGGGTCCGACCCGTAGTTGCCCCAAACGCACCAGAAGGAGCTGGACCCGAAGTCATAGCCTTCTTAAAGAATTTTTGATAGCCGGACTTTGAAGTAGTCGGCACTTTGAACCCAAACTTCTTATCACCAATGCTCTTCTTCCCTTGAACATTTTTCATGTCCTTCTCTAAGGACCGGGCCGTGTTGACCAAGGTTAACAAACCCTGCGTCATCGGCCCCGAGAGTAGTAACCTCAACTCATCTCTCAACCCTTCGTAGAATCGATTCGTCTTGCGCTCCTCATCCGCAATGGTGGAGCTAGCATATTGATTCAATCGAGTAAACTCGTGGACATATTCATCCACGCTACTGTCTCCTTGAACCAACTTCAGGAACTCGTTCTCCAACGATATCCTCTACGCCGAAGGGAGGTATCTAGCCAAGAACAGTCTCGAGAACTCCTCCATCGAGACATCTATAAGTTGCCTACCTCTCAAAAGGTGCAGCTCAAAACCTTCCCACCACAATCTCGTTTCACCGTCCAGAAGGAACGTAGTAATGGTGGTCATTTGCCACTCCTCCGTCTCCGTTGCTGTCAAGACTCTCTTCACCCTGGAGAGCCAGTCTTCAGCTTGAGATGGGGTTCCCAACCTCGAGAATACCGGAGGATTAAAGCTCATGACATGTTTGAGCTGTCTCTTGGTTGCCCTCCTTGGCACCAACGGCTCCACTACTACCTGTTCCACCGCAGGAGTGGGCTGCTGCATTTGCCTTGCAGGCTGCGCATTGATCATGGCAAGCACTGCTTCGGCCACCAAATGTATGGTCTCAGCCGATGGAGGTGTTGCAGGAGCTTCATTAGGTGCACTGCTAGCTTCAGAAACTCGACGTTCTGACGGCCCAGCACCACTTCTGGTCACCTATAGTGGTATAAAACATTGTTAAGCGACCAAATAAAATTGCAAACGGCAATTATAGGAACACACAGGTTCCCCAAACACGTGTATTTTCATTCCTAGGTGGACATTCATAGGTTCTTTTACTGTTATAACGATGACGCACACACATGTGCTCACCACCCCTTAAAATAAATTCGACCATGAATTCATCTTAAGCACGACCAAAACCTGGCTCTGATACCAAATTGTAACACCCCCTATCGGTTGCATAGCATATAGCAGTAGGTCCGGTCGGGGCCCGACGCCAAATACCACAGACAGACCGGGTGGTTACTCAATGGAAACCATCCATCCAATCATAATGTCCTACACAGAGCATTCTAGCGGAAGCAGTTTTATAAGTTGCAATTAAAAGAACCCAGCACCAAGCATGAATGTCCACTAAAACACCAAATAGGAATGTAGCACATACACAAGTACTGGCCTTAAGGCCTTACAAATGGTTTACTCTTAATACATGTTTTCCATACCACAGCACGCAGGCCGGTCATACATGAACAAAAGCAAGTAAACACTTCAATTAGGCCTTCAAGGGTCGGCTTCGCAATTTGGTCTTTAGCCCGCTATTAGCCCGTTATTAACCGCTTGGTCCAGCAGCACCTGCAAGCAACAAACCACCGCATGGTGGCAAACAAAAGCAACGGTCAGCAATGCTGACCAAATTATAACGATCCCGCCCCCAATTCGGGGCGGCGATTCTCCTTCCCTGCACTTTTTAGCAAAACCAAGCAGTATATAAATATACATTGCATCACAGGCGTTGGCTCGCACGGCCACACACCTCGTGCACTCAGGGCACATTCTCGGTGAACACGGTCAAAGCCCGCCGACTCACCACCGTCCCCAGGATGGCCCAACAATGAGCAATTTGTCTTCCCGGCATGGCTCACGGTAATTTAAACCATAGACCGCCGAAGACCCTTATCTATGCCAACGGATCTAATCAGAATGACACAGAACGGGTACGGTTCCATATAACCCGTGCTCACATCGCAACATTAATTTAAAATATATGCGCAGGTCAAACTTCTCCTGAGTCCCGTTTCCATCACAAAATCACATAACCCGGTTATGTTCAAGTTGGCTCCCAGGCCACCAAGTTTGCAAGATCACACATCCGCCCAGTTTTCCGGGTGCACCTTAGGGTTAATCCCCAAGGCTCCCTGTCGCAATCTACCACGTAGAAAACCCGAAAAACAAACAATCGCACGGAGTCTTCTCCGGCATTTATGCAATGCAACATCACCGATCCAGACCAACATGTCTGGATAGGCTTCACACATCATGCCTATGTCCGTTCTCATTTATAGACTCTACACAACGGGGACTTTACATATCTACCCGAAGGAACGCCTCCAACTCACCGCAAGCTCGCGAGAGCGGGCTTCCTATGCAAAGAAGGAGAGCTTCACATGCTCAAGTAGAGAATCATTACCCTAGCGTTCTTCCTTGGCACCATGGAAATGTAAGCGGATGAAAATCACCGCACTCTCTTTGCCTCCGTAGATCCAAAGTCATTTCGTGATTTGGAGCTCCGAAGCTCCTCCAAAGACCGGATCTAAGCTTCTTCTTCCTCCTTTGCTCTCCTCTCTCTATAGTTTAGAATGAGAATCTCTCAAGTGAAATGAGGGTTTCAAGGGTCCAATCCCATGCATATCCAAGCACTAACAGCTCCCAGCCGTCGGATCCCGAATTAAAGAAACGAACGGCCACGATCCAGATCTAAAATGCAGAATCTGGGCCGAACACGGCCTGTGACACGCCCGTGTCCAGGGCCGTGCCCCTCATTCGCCGTCAAAATCGACTCGTCTTGAAAAACACACGGGCATCTGACACGCCCGTGTTTGACCTGACACGCCTGTGTTCTAACTGACACGGCCGTGTGGTTGGCCGTGTGCCCCCATCGACACAACCCTAAAAACAACCCGAGACTCACATGGGTCTTGGACACGCCCGTGTCCAATATGACACGCCCGTGTCAAACCCGAACACGCCTGGGCTCCAGGCCATGTTCACGGTCTCGACACTTTATCGAGCGAAGTTCGTCTACCACACGACACGGCCTTGGACACGCCCGTGACCTAGGTCGTGTGCCATGTCTCGACAAATTGTCGAGCGAAAATGTCGACTCCCGGGCCGATCGTCGACACGGGCTCGACACTCCCTGAGACACGCCCGTGTCTCAGGCCGTGTTCACTGCTCGACGATCGTCAACTCCAAATTTCATCGACATCGCGGCCAAATCGTCGACTCGAGCCTGACACGCCCTGGGACACAGCCGTGTCCCAGGCCGTGTGCCCCCTACCAAATACCAGATTTGGCCCAAAACGCCTCCCATCGCTCTTTTGAGTTTTGGGGCGTTACAACTCTCCCCCTCTTAAAATAATTTCGCCCACGAAATTACATAAAGAAAGATAAGTACAAAACCAAAATTTGTACTATATTAGAGAGAACCGGTAGGAGTATTTTTGACTCTCTCTTGATGAGCAAACATCACGCAGAATTGCCAGAGTTGGTGTGCTTTTGCTTGAATTCATATTGTATAATTTTTCTTTAATTGTGGATAATATCTTAATTTTATCATTCTTATAGGTTTCCTTGTTAAATGATGATATTGGTTTAGTCATGCCTCCAGGATTCCTTACCTGGCCAATTGACGATGCTCCTGGTATACCGATGCAGGAGGGTGTGGATGATTGCGGTCTTTTTGTTATCAAGTTCATGGACGCGGTGCTACAGAGAAAGTCGATCGAATGGAGTGCCTGTCAGAAGTGGCATGTCAAAATGCCCAAATTTTGGGCTGAAATCGCGGCTGAGATACTGAAAACATTCTCGCCTTTAATTAAGCATGATTTCCAAGGAGTAGCGAAGCAAGAGATTTGTAGTTTGTAACTGATATTTTGTTTTAATTGGTTAATTTTGCTGGATTTGATTTGGGAATCCTTCGATGAAGGTCGATGTCATTCCTTTGACATCTCTGGTAGTTTTTTTGGCATAGTAGTTTATTGTAGTTTAGTTGGCATGGTAGTTTATTGTAGTTTTTTATGTTTAAAAACTATACAATTTTGTTATTATGAAATCAAGGTTTAAATTACCGAACAATAACCTTCAAAGTTTAAATCACCGAACATATCTAAAGTAAAATCACCACTGAAATTGAGCATAAAATCAAGGTTTAAATTATCGAACAATAACCTTCAAGGTTTAAATATATCTTGTACACCCAAAAAATCAAATGGCATATCTAGAGTAAAATCATCTGGTAAAGTAGTTGTGATGTCCGGCTGTGTCGATGTTTGCTCGTAAGTGTTGTACTCATTCCTCTCTTGCGTTGTTTCGTTGGTAAAATCATCTAAGAAGTTGAACTCTTTCATCTTTGTAGGTTTGTCAGGTACAGTTTGCGTCTTCTTCTTGTTGTATGCTCTCTTTCCTGTTTAATAACATAGATACGACAAATTTTATTATTGTTTATATTCGAAAGATAGAAAAATGAGTATAAATACAAACACAAAAACTTATCGGGTTTTACTACGGTTTTCTCCAAATGAGACTTCATACGCGTCGATGGTGCTCCTTGAGGCATCTTCACCACTAGATCCCTAACACAGGTATCACTCATGTCATTTTGGTACAATAACTCCTTATGTTGCTCGTCCAAGTCCACCATATTATCTGTTGTTTTAGACAACTCGGTCACGATGTTTAAACATGTTCCTTTGTAATTTTACAGTTCTCAATACGGTTCACTAGGTTGTAACAATACAGCATCAACTGGTTGCGAATTATCATATTCGACTCATGCTCGATCATGTCTGGGGTATTGGGCAAGTAGATGCCCTTCTTTGCATTAACTATAAATCTTTTAAGTACATATATGAGGTTGATCTGACTTACATTTTGAACGTTGTACACTCTTAATATGTGTGAACATAATAAACCCTTAGTTTCAAAACTCATGCACAAGCAATATGCATCCATAGTTATACAGTTAAAGAGTACAAACCATCTCTTCTTTTCAACTCCACTCACCTTGGTCACAAACACAATTTGATGGTCATCGTATCTCATTTCATCAACGATACTAACTGTAACACCTTCCATGAACCTTTTCTCAACAATGGAAAAAATCTTACGAGTGTACAACTTAGACAAGTGTTTAAGTAGACAACAATTTTTAAACATCAAGCTAACAGCGTCGTGGTTGCATCTAAAGTCTTTGTCATGCTCGTTTGTCTCCACGATGAAACCATCTTCTGCATTCCTAAAAAAACACTCAACGAGTGTGATTGTAGCCTTCGAACACCCATGCAAACGATTGTTAGCAGATTCACTTCTTTGGGTGGACAAAATTCTGAGGTCTAACCTATCTATGTTAAAGGCATTAAACTACTTTTTTCTGATTATATATAAATCACCTAACCAATTGTTCTCTTTCAGATTTCCTCTCATCATCATCTCAATCCAAAATCCCCCCCAGTTTTCAGAACGAGTCTCTAGAAGCTATCGCCCGGCGATAGTAGTTATCGCCCGGCAGTAGCGTAGCGTTGAGTGGTCAGGCACTGAGAGCATTGAGTGGTCAGGCGCTGAGAGTGTTGAGTGGTCAGGTGTTGAGTGCTAGCGCGCGGCGTTAGCTAGGTACCGCTCGGTGATATCTCTGATTCGTCGAGCGTCAATCGAAAGATCTGTTCGTAGAGCGCTGGAGGATTACCGCCGGCGATAGTAACTTTCGCCCGGCGATGGCCCTATTTCGTCGAACGTCAAACGTAGGGCCCCGTTCGTCGAGCGTAGAGTTCTCGAGAAAGACGTTACCACGCGGCGTTAGCCTTATCGCCGGCGTTAACGCGGTATTATTTTCTGGTCGAGCACTCGGGAACCTACCGCTCGGCGGTAGATAGCTACCACCCGGCGGTAGCGGACGGAAGCAGTTCCATCATTTGGCTTTATAGCCGTCCGATTTCATTTAGGATTCGATCCTAAGGCCCAATACTCTAATATATAGTGCTTATATAGGGCTGAACGGTTGTTTCTCTTCATTTTCTCTTTTGGGGAAGTGAGAGTTAGGGTTTGGAAGAAAATGGTGGGATGAGTAAGAAGAGAGCTTTCTTCCACCATTGACGGAGCTTCAGACCTCCGATCATCATTCCGAGGCCATATCCTGGTAGAGGACTTGGAGGCACTCGTTTTCATCCGTGCAAGACAAGGGTTTCATGGCTAAGAAGAGGAGTCGTAAGGTAACGACACTTCTCCTCTCAATTATAGGATGCGTACATGACATCTTTTCATTTTCTTGATTTTATTTCAAGCATATATGCACCAAATCTCTCAAATGAGAGGGATTTGTGTTGCCATGGCTCAAAAGGAGCCATCAGGTCGATTGTGTTCTTCCCCGACATGATATTGCATTAGAAATCCGCTCCATTAGTGGATTAGGTATTGTGGGTGAAGCCGTAGTCGTAACCGTTATTCCGACTTAGTGATGATGCATAGCGGCAAGACGTCGTTGGTGATGTATGTCCCCCCTCCCCTCATTTCGCATGAGTACGCATATGCAGAACCGGACAAGGTTAACTTCATTGTGATGGTAGATGGTTTCCTTGGGGCACGGTAACGTTCATTGAAATCGGACAAGGTTAGCTCCGTTGTGACGGTAGATGGTTTCCTTGGGGCACGGGGACGCTACGGTATGAACGGTGGATTTGGGCGGGAAAGGCATGGGATTGTGGTGTACTAAGGCGTGATTTGTCTCTGTGATCGGCTGGCTAGACCGTGATGTTGCAAAGTCATGTGTGGAGAGTGTCCCGGTGAGACAAGTCCTCCTTCTGTGGAACTGACGAGAATGCCGAGCTTTGGGCAAGCTCGGACGATTCCAGCAGGGTCTCGCTACTTCTCCTTCGGTGGACTTGATCCCGATATTGGAGCCAGGCCTGGGTCATCGCAAATGGGTGGGGTCTAATAAGGTTTCTTATTGGTTTGTTTGTGTGACGGCTTGTATGACGTTTTGGGGAATTTATAGTACCCTTGTGTTTGCGGTTTGTATGTTGTTTGGGGGAATTTAGAGTACCCTTGTGTTTGCGGCTTGAATGCCGATGGGGAAATTGGAAGTACCTGATGTGATGATGTGTTAGAAGCATACGTTTTAGGGTGCCTTGGGTGAAATCCGGGATTGCATTCATGCTGCATTGTAGGCCCCTTTTATTATATGCTCAACATAGAAATGTGTTTGTCGTATGAGACATCCAAACCTGTTTTATAGCTTTATATGTTATTGTATTTTGCATACAAAGTGCTGACCTGCATGGTGATGGAGTGTCATGGGGTCCGCTAGGGACGGTCGGGAGGAGTTGTGTTGGTTACACAGTTGAGGTCAGCCTTTGCTGACCCACGTTACAACCAAATTTTTACAGGGCAAGGATCGCAAGCAGGAGCAAGCTCGCCGGCCAAAAAGGCCTGAGCCGCATGAAGTGATCTTTTTATTTTTTGCATGTATTCTGATTGAATGTTATGCTCCATGAAATATAATCCGGCTTGCATGCTGAGGTAGCTTATGAGTGCATGTGCACGTTACTATTGTTTAATGATGCTTAAGTCTTGAAGTTATGATATGTAAGGACCTAAGGCCATTTTGATACTCTTGGTTTGGTGGATAACTTCTAGTCTTGTTTGCATGTTTCCGTTGTTGATGTCTGAGTTTTGAGTTTGGTTAGTTTACATATCATATTTTAATGTTGAAGTTGTGGAGTCTGTATGTTGTGGGGCCCCGACCCAACCCATATTATACGGTCATTATAGGGGAGGTGTTACAATTTAGTATCAGAGCCAGGTTAGTGTCCAAGGTATGTCTTCATGGACGAATGTCCTAAACGAATTGTGTTAAGAAGTTATCCTCATAGGAGTATCGCGGGACTGTGAGTGTCCTTATGTCTTGTTGTACGACTAGAAGCAAGATGAGTTTGCAAGTTTCATGTTGGAAGGTGATGCCAAACTGTGGTGGGTGAGCCATGGCGGTCGCCAGTTTCCTGGTCGTACCCCGACCATGGAGGAGTTTGGGAATGCTTTCTTGAAGAAGTATATTCCCGCATCGATAAGGCTAGCCCTTCAGAGGCAGCTTCTGCACTTGGTTCAGTGGCATAAGATGGTGGACGAGTATGTTCAGGAATTTACTCGGTTGGGTCGTTATGCTGAAACGACCATGGCAGATGATGTGGAGAGGGATAACCTCTTCTACCACGGACTGAGGGAGAATATGAGACAACCCCTCATCTCTATGAATAATGTTGGTTTCAATGAGCTGGTTGAGGCTGACAGCATGTTTGAGAGCGATTTGGAGCGAACCCAACATCGAAAGGGTTTTGTGGCCAAGCAGGGAGAAGGAAAGTCTTCTCAATCTCAAGGAAGAACTGATGGGAGTAAGTGGGAGAAGAAGTACCATTCATACACGAATTGGGAGAAGGATAGTGCGACGTCGGGGGGGGTCTCGCTTCAAGGGACCACGATCGTACTACAAGTGTGGCAAACCGGACCATAGAGCTCGTTTCTGTATTGAGGGTGGCGCGGAGCAGGAGCCGAGACAAGAACAGTCAGTGCGCTCTGGGCCTAGCGCAGCGGAGAAAGGAAAGATGGCGGAGTCTAGTGCTTCTCGTTTCCAACCCGTGTAGCCAAGGGCATATAACCTTGGGCAGCAGGAAGCGATCCGCCAACTCGATGTGGTGACAGGTATGAAAGTTTGAGTTGATCTTTTATCTTTGACTTTCAAGATCGTTTATGTATGTTGCCTATGTTGTAGGCTTTGTGTTAGTTTTTGGGTACCCCGCTAGGGTATTGTTTGATACGGTAGCATCGCACTCCTTCCTTGCAGAAAGCTTTATCCAGAGGATTGGAGTTGAGCCGTTCTCGGTGGATGCAGAGTTGGTGTGCATGCCCAATCGGTCATCCATGACTACCGGGGCGAAGGGGCGCATTTGTTGGAGTTTGGACTGAGTTGACTTCACATTAGTAGCGGCAATTCTAACGTTGGTTGAGTTCAATTTAATTTTGGGAATGGACTGGCTTGCAGAGCAACGTGCAGGTATTGACTGCCAATCTAAGGTGGTGACCTTGAGAAGTGAAGGGCAGGCAGAAGTTATGTTTGAGGGCCTTAGTGGAGTGGCCTGCTCCCTGATTTCGGCCATGCAATTGGTACAGGCAGTTAACCAGGGAGGAGTAGCTCTTATAGCATTGTTGGAGGTTCGCCTTTCCTGGCTATCACCTAGGGAAGTGTCGGTAGTGGCAGAGTTCGAGGATGTATTTCCTAATGAGCTTCCTAGAGCGCCTCCTCGATGGGAGATTGATTTCTCGATTGAGTTAGTGTCAGATTCTAGGCCGGTGTCAAGTCCTCCTTTTAGGATGACACCAAAAGAGTTGGCCGAATTCAAAGTACAGTTGCAGGAACTATTAGAGCAGGGGTATATTAGACCCAGTTCTTCACATTGGAGCGCGCTAGTGTTGTTTGTGAAAAAGAAAGACGGTAGTATGCGGTTGTGCATAGACTATCGAGAGTTGAATAAACTAACTGTCAATAATAATTATCTGATTCCTCGGATAGACGACCTATTCGACCAGTTGGTGGGCTCAGTGGTATATTCTAAGTTGGGCTTGAAGTCAGGATACTATCAGTTGTGGATTCGAGATAAGGACATACCCAAGATGGCTTTTGGAACAAGGTATGGTCATTTCGAGTTCTCGGTGATGTCGTTCGGGCTGACGAACGCATCATCAGTATTCATGGATCTGATGAATCGAGTGCTTCATGAGTACTTGGACTCTTTTGTTGTCGTCTTTATTGATGATATCTTGTTATACTCCAAATCAAAGGCAGAGCATGAGATTCATTTGCTATTGGTGTTTCAAGTGTTGAGAGAGAACCAGCTTTATGCAAAGTTCTCAAAGTGCAAGTTCTGGTTGGAGAAGGTGGCATTTCTGGGCCATGTGATTGGTGGTGATGGGGTGGCAGTAGATCCTGCAAAAGTGGAATCCATCAGAGATTGGCCAGTTATAGAACCATGGCAGAAGTCTGAAGTTTCCTTGGACTAGCCGAGTACTATATAAGGTTTGTGGAAAACTTTTTGCGAATAGCTCTACCCCTCACTTCTCTAACTCGTAAGGATCAGAAGTTTGTGTGGACTCAAAAGGGCAATCAGGCGTTTGACACCCTGAAGGAAAGACTGATGATAGCTCCAATCCTAAGTCTACCTAAAGGGACTGAAGGATTTCAGATTTTTAGTGACGCGTCAGGATGTGGGCTGGGTTGCGTGTTGGTGCAACATGGCAGTGTCATAGCTTTTGGGTCTACGAAGTTGAAGCCTCATGAGAGGAATTACCCCATCCATGACTTGGAATTGGCGGTGGTAATTTTTGCACTAAAGTTGCGGCAGCACTATGTGTATGGTGTGAAGGTGAAGATCTTCACGGACCACAAAAGCCTGAAGTATCTTCTACACCAAAAGGACTTGAATATACGACAGCGCGGATGGGTCAAATTCCTTGGTGACTACGAAGTGGAAATTCAGTATATGTCGGCAAAGCCAACATGGTGGCAAATGCCTTTAGTAGGAAATACTCTAGTCATGGGAGTTGCATCGAAGCTCATGACGAGTGGTTGATGTTGGATTGTGAGTCCCTTGGCATTGAGTGCGTAGTAAGAAGCGTGTCAAGCATGGCTCGATTGAACTGGATCGAGTTACAAAATAACTTATCCAATTGTATACGAGAAGCGACTAGTTTGGATGAAGAGTAGCATCCATTCGTGGTGGAAGCGCAAACAGGCGAGGGTAGAAACCAGGAGATGATTAACGGGATCTTGAGGAAGGACGGAAGGATTTATGTACCGCAGTTCGGCAAGCTCCACGAGGAGTTGATGTTTGAGGTTCACTTTATGAAGTACTCCATTCACCCGGGCATTATGAAGATGTACTTGGATATGAAGAAATCCTTTTGGTGGTTTGGTTTGAAGCATAATATAGCTTTGTACGTGAGTCAGTATCAAACCCGCGCCTTAATGAAGGTCGAGTGTCAGAATTTGAGCGAGTTCCTGAATCCTCTTCCGATTCTCGAATGGAAGTTTGATGACATCTCCATGGATTTTGTGCATGGCTTACCTTGATCGCAGCAGGGAAACAACGCGATTTGGGTGATTGTGGACCGCTTGACCAAAGTGGCCCATTTCATCCCGAACCGGAAAGAGGACAGCGTGGAGAAGCTGGTAGAGTTGTATGTTCGCAACATTGTGCGATTACATGGGATTCCTAAGAGTATAATTAGTGATCGCAACGGACGATTCACGTCTAAAGACTGGAGGTTGGTTCAAAAAAGTCTGGGCACGAAGCTTAAGTTCAGTACGGCGTTCCATCCTCAAACTTATGGACAAATAGAAAGAACGAACTGTACAATGGAGAATATGCTGAGAATGTGTATTCTTGACTTTGGGAAGAAGTGGGAAGATCCCCTCTTTATGGTAGAGTTCGCCTATAACAACAGTTACCAAGCGAGTATAAAGATGGAGCCATACGAAGCTTTGTATGGAAGGTGGTGTCGAACGCCAATGTCCTGAATAGAGGCGGGAGACACAAAACTTTTGGGAAAAGAAGTGGTGGCCAATGAATGAGAGTTAGTGTGAACCATTCAGTAGCGCATGAAGGCTGCCCAGGACCGGCAAGCAAAGTATTTTAATGCTCGCCAAAGGAATGTGGAGTTTGAGGTAGGAGACTGGGTCTATCTCAAGATCAAGCATTTCAACGGCATTTTGTGGATTCGCTGACTCAAAAGGTTGAGTCCGAGGTTTTTGGGACAATTCGAGGTTATAGAACGCATCGGAGAAGCAGCTTACCGGTTTGCGTTGTCCACAGAATTGAGTGGATTACACGATGTCTTCCATGTCTCCATCTTGAGGAAAGCCTTGGTGGAGGCTAGTGTGGTGATCAAACCGGCGACGGTGTCGATAGAAGAGGACTTGAGGACGAAAGTCCGTCCAGTGGGCTTAGAGGATTCAGAAGTTCGGTGGTTACGAACAAAGATGTGAAGCTCGTAAAGGTGTGTTGGGACAACTGCGGGTGGGATAAGTTCTCTTGGGAGTGTGAGCAAGCAATGCGCGAGGACTATCCGGAGTTGTTTGCATAGTGTTGATGGAATAGTGTTAGGTGTGTTGCAACTGTATTTTGAGGCGTTGCAAAAATTTTCTTACTGTTTGCCTGAATGACAAAGAGTGTGTAAAGTTGTTGTAATAATGTTTAAATTTGTTGCAATAATTTTCTTGATGTCTTCCTTTATGAAGACTAATTTCGAGGGCGAAATTCTTTTAAGGGGGGAGGAGTTGTAACACCCTCAGTTTTCAGAACGAGTATCTGGAAGTTATCTCCCGACGATAGTAGTTATCCCACAGTGGTAGCGTAACGTTGAGTGGCTAGGCACTGAGAACGTTGAGTGGACAAACGCTGATAGCATTGAGTGGACATGCGTTGAGTGCTAGCGCGTAGCGTTAGCTAGGTACCGCTCGGCGATAGCTTTGTTTCGTCGAGCATCGGTCGAAAGATATGTTCGTCGAGCACTGGGGGATTATCCGCCCAGCGATAGTAGCTATCGCCCGACGATGGCCCTATTTCATCGAACGTCAAACGTAGGGCCCCATTCGTCGAGCATAAAGTTCTCGAGAAAGACGCTGCCGCGTGGCATTAGCCTTATCACTAGTGTTAACATGACATTATTTTTGGCCGAGCACTCGGGAACCTATAGCTCGGCGGTAGGTAGCTACCGCCCGTCGATAGTGGACGGAAGCAGTTCCGTCATTTGGCTTTATAGTTGTCCAATTTCATTTAGGATTCGATCCTAAGGCCCAAGACTCTCCTCTAGAGTGCTTATATAGGGTTGAACGGGTTTTTCTCTTCATTTTCTCATTTGGTGAAGTGAGAGATAGGGTTTGGAAGAGAAAGGTGGGAGGAGGAAGAAGAGAGCTTTCCTCCGCCATTGACGAAGCTTCAGACCTCCGATCGTCATTCTGAGGCCAGATCCGGGTAGAGGACTTGGAGGTGCTTGTTATCATCCGTGAAAGACAAGGGTTTCATGGCTAATAAGAGGAGTCGTAAGGTAATGACACCTCTCCTCTTGGTTATAGGATGCGTGCATGACATCTTTTTCTTTTATTGCTTTTATTTCAAGCATATAGACACCATATCTCTCAAGTGTGAGGGATTTGGGTTGCCATAGTTCAAGAGGAGCCACCGGGTCAATTGTGTCCATCACTGGCATGATATTACATTAGAAATCCGCTCCATTAGTGGATTAGGCATTGTGGGTGATGCCGCAGTCGCGACCGTTAGTACGACTCGGTGATGATGCATAGCGACAAGACGTCGTTGGTGATGTTGTATGTCCCCCTCCCCCCCTCATTTCGTATGAGTACGTGTATGCGGAACCGGACAAGGTTAGCTCTGTTGTGATGGTAGATGGTTTCCTTGGGGCACGATAACGTTCATCGTAACAGGACAAGGTTGGCTTCATTATGACGGTAGATGGTTTCCTTGGGGCATGGGGACGCTATGATACGAATGGTGGATTTGGGCGGGAAAGGCATGGGATTGTGATGTGCTAAGGCATGATTTGTCTCTGCGGTCGGCTGGCTAGCCTGTGACGTTACAAATTTATGTGTGGGAGTGTCCCAGCGAGACAAGTCCCCCTTCTGTTGAACTAACGAGAATGCCAAGCTTTGTGCAAGCCCAGACGATTCTAGCTGGGTCCTGCTGGGTCTCCTTCGGTGGACTTGATCCCGATATTGGAGTCGGGCCTGGGTCGTCGCGAACGGGTGGGGTCTAGCAAGGTTTCTTTTTGGTTTGTTTGTGTGGCAGCTTGTATGTCATTTGGGGTAATTTAGAGTACCCTTGTGTTTGCGGTTTGTTGCCGTTTGGCGGAATTTAGAGTACCTTTGTGTTTGCGGCTTGAACGCCAATGGGGAAATTGGAAGTACCTGATGTGATGATGTGTTAGAAGCATACGCTTTAGGGTGCCTTGGGTGAAATCCGGGATTGCATTCATGCTGCATTGTAGGCCCCTTTTATTATATGCTCAACATAGAAATGTGTTTGTCGTATGAGACATCCAAACCTGTTTTATAGCTTTATATGTTATTGTATTTTGCATATAAAGTGCTGACCTGCATGGTGATGAAGTGTCACGGGGTCCGCTAGGGACAGTCGGGAGGAGATGTGTTGGTTACACAGTTGAGGTCAGCCTTTACTGACCTATGTTATAACCAAATTTATACAGGGCAAGGATCGTAAGCAGGAGCAAGCTCGTCGACCAAAAAGGCCTAAGCCGCATGAAGTGATCTTTCTATTATTTGCATGTATTTTGATTGAATGTTATGCACCATGAAATGTAATCCGTCTTGCATGTCGAGGTAGCTTAGGAGTGTATGTGCACGTTACTATTGTTTAATGATGCTTAAGTATTGGACCTATGATGTGTAAGGCACTAAGGCCATTTTGATAATCTTGTTTTGATGGATAACTTCTAGTCTTGTTTGTAAGTTTCTGATGTTGATGTCTGAGTTTTGAGTTTGGGTAGTTTATATATCATCATTTAATGCTGAAGTTGTGGAGTCTGTATGTTGTGGGGCCCCGGCCGGACCCATATTATATGGTCATTATAGGGGAGGTGTTACAGTATCGCATTTGCTCATACACTGAAAAAAATAAGACCGAACTACTTCATCTTGGTTGAAGCAAGGGACTTTAGAAGGTGCTTTCTTAGAGATGTGCCATTGACACAAACAGTGGCGACTGCTGGTGAATACCCTCTGAAGAGAAACGACCATGGCTTGATCTTGGTCTGTAAAAATAGAAATTGGTTGTTTACCACCAACCAATTTTAAAAAGGTACCAAACACCTAGCAAAAACTTCCTATGGTCTCCTCAGCTATGAAAGCACCGCTAATAAAAATATTCTGCCAATTGTTGTTCACGAAAATGAATGGTGCACATGCCAGGTTGTATTTATTAAGTCTATACGTCATATCAAAAATAAGCACATCACCAAAGCAGACGTAGTCTACCTTGCTTTGTCCATCCATCCAGAAGAAACTAGTCAACCTTCTCAATTCATCTGTTCGTACATCATACGAGAACATATTATCTTCCACTTGTCTCTCCTGTAGTAGCTTTAGTAATCTTCCAGCATCGTCGATTTCTATTAAGGCTTTTCTTTCTCTTTGAACAAAGTTGAAGACATTTATCTTAGAAAACCCAATGTTTTCAACACCACCAGATTCACCAAAATGGAAGTTATATGAATACACTGGTCTAATTCTAGCTCAAGTCATATTCTTCATCAAGTTAGCCTGCATTTCAGATATGCTATGATTTGATCTCAATAAATGCTTCACATTCTCCCTTGCCAATGAGTGATTATGTTTCTCAATGAATCTTGCTACTTTCCAATTCTTTCCATCAGAATCTATGTGAAAGGAAATGCATGCTAGACATCTAGTGCGAGTTTCCAATTTGCGGTACTTCTTCGGTGAAGGCCTCACTCTCTTAACATCGGATTTGACGCAGAAAAATTCTCGAATTTTAATAATTCTTGTGTGCGTCCAGTATGTGAGATGTTCTTTCCGAACACTAAACCATGTTGTGTGTGCATACTTACAGTACATTACATACACCTCAGCCTCCGAGTGCACAATGGGAAAAATAACATGAGCATTTTGCAGCAGAAATTACAGTCACAATATAGATAAAAAATACGACCATAACATTTTTGAGTCATAATATAGAACAAAAATACCACTGAAAATTGCAGTCATAATAAAGAACAAAAATACAATTATAACTTTTGTAGGATCAAAAGAACATAAGCTGCTTACAACATTTTCTTCACCAATTTCGGCCGACATCTGGAGCTGATGCTCTCAACCCTGCTTAGCGGGAAAAATGTATGAGAGCTATAACATTTATGAAGACGAAGTTACCTACACCTAAGGCAAAGCCGTGGAAGCACAAGAAAAAACCTAGGTTTAACCTGCGGGAGAGCACATGAAGACAGGAGAATACAGGATGAAGGTCGACTTGTTGGGAATGCAGGTAGCAGCTTGAATCCTTTCTAGGAGGATACAGTTAGCAGGTCGACGGGGAGAATGCCGGTAGCAGCTCGAATCCTTTCCGGGAGGATGCGAGTAGCAGATCAACGGGGAGAAATGGCTGAAGGAAGGTTTTTGGTGGAGAAGGGGGTGGAACGACCGTCTGGGAGAGAAGAAGAGTGGACCCTAAAATAATAAACCCTATTTAAACACGAACAATGACTCAAAAGCTCAAAAGCTAAAATAATAAAACATATTTAAACACGAAAAAAATGAATGTTTAACCCAATGAAAAGTTCTTTTAATATAGCGTATATAGAGAGAGATATTTAAATACAATAATTTTTGTATTCAGACAGCAATATCTCCCTAAACTCAATATATATGATGACTACAAAAATAATCTTTTTTATTATTATTTTTCAACGGTAGTTTGTGGAGCCAAAAGCTCAATAGCTTGGAAAACTTTTGTGTACATGTGGTGTACCATGCTTATGGTCCATAAATAAATACCCCTTCCCTACATAATTACGGAAAGACCTCTGCCCTATATTTTTTTTTCACGCCTCTTTATTTCTGAAACGCAGTTTCTTTCTCAATCGCGTCTCTTCGTTCTCGCGCCTCTTCGTTCTCGCACCTCTTAATTCTCGCGCGTCTTCATTTCTGAAAACCCTAGCTGCACCTCCCTTCTTTCTCCAATCGCAGTTTCTCCGATCCTGGGCATTGGAGACATCCCCGATCGGGACCGTTTTCGCGCCTCGTCATTGCCCAAATGTTCCACGAAAACCTAGAGCCACCTTCTCCCTTTCTCCCGTTGTCGTTACTGCGATCCAGGGCGACTTCGTTCGCCATTACTGCGTTCGAACTCCAAACGAAGCTGTTTTCGATCATATAATAAGAAGGTAGAAAATCATAAACCCAATACACTCAAATTTTGGGTTTATGTTTCACTTCAAATGAAAGTTGTTTGGTGAAATATTCTAGTTATAAGTTATTCTTTTTCTTGCATTTTAAGAAATTCTATTTTTAACCGCTGTTTATTTTCCCAATTCTATGCAAAACTCTAGGCAAATTAGATGTAGTTGCGGGTTTGTTAATGTATGTAGTGTTTACAGTCATAAATTGAGTTGAAATTACAGTCCACATTATATAAAGATAAACAGTGCTCTTTGAAATTACAATCGTTATTCTACTCCAAATTAGAGCTACCTTCTCTTTATTTTGAAATTGCAGTTCAAATTGAAATTACAGTCGTTATTTTAGTTATCTTTATATTTCAAAGAACCAAACAGTTTTCGTAATATTTATAGTCAACATTGTAGTTTTGTTACAATTCAAATTGTATAAACATATGCAGTCGTTATTCTAGGTTGGCTACCATTCAAAGACGCTCACAGTTCTTTTTGTTATTCTTGTTGTAATTATAGTAGTATTTACAGTTCTTTGTTTTTGAACTGTAAAATGCTGCCTAATTAAAATTTTTTATTTATGTTACTTTATTCCAGTTGTAGTTTCTGTACTATTTACAGTTCTAATTTTTATACAATATTGTTACAATGTCTTCTCTGTTAAAAAGCTCACCAATTTTTTGTATAATTACGATTGAAGGACAAAAAATAGTCTTAATCATAGTTCTATTTAGGGCAAGTTTAATTAATAAACTATTCACATCATTAGTTGTACATAGCTCCGGGAGGTAGAGAAATTACCTTAAATGTTTTTTGGATTTCCGTCTCGTTATTCCAGTTGTAACAACTGTAATTTTTAGAGTTCTAATTTGTGTAGAAAATTTTTACAATTTATTCCTCTCTATTTGGAACTCCAATTGTTTGTATGATTACAACTGCAGAACCCAAAGCATTCTAATTCACAATTCTATTGGTATGAAGTCAATGGCTTAATTTTTTTGTGATTTCTATTTGATTATTCTAACTGTATATGTTTTAATATTTAGGGTTCTAATCTGTGTAAAAAATTTTACAATTTATTCCACACTTTTTGGTACTTCAATTATTTGTATGATTATAACTGCAGAACCCAAAACAGTCTAAATCACAGTTTTATTTATAGTTGTAACTAGTTGTCATTCTTTTTTGGATTTTCTCTTCTATCTTGCATATTAAAATGAAGTTACATTTCTATTTTTAAGTAGATGTAATTCCAATTGTAATTGAAAGTTTATTGTTTCGTTTTACAATATGCTTCTTAATTACATATTTTTTTAATACAACTTTCCTATAAGTGACATTCAAGTAAGAGAACATTCATAAACAAGTAGGATTATCTACACATTCTTTGGCGTGTTTTTTGAATTTATATATGCTAAATCAAAACCTCTTTTGCAGTGCCTGAGAGCAATTGCTTACACTCCAGATGTGCTATATCGACTTTCAAGTTGAATGCCCGTCCTTTGTTAGACGCTTTTGAAGAGGGAACTTTAAAGATTTTGAGGGAAGCTGGTGTGCTGCAGTTGTTTGAGATGCCCAGTCTTTCGCAAAATATTCCATTACTTTATGTTCTTGTACAGACCTTTAACAGACATAAACATGTTTTTTTACTGTTAATGAGGTTTCTTTGATCATGGGTCTTCCAAACCGGGGAGAGGTATTTACGTTCGTTAGACTGTCATGTATAAATATATCCTACAAAGATTTGCCTGAAGATCTTAATAGTCTAACTTTGGAAGATTGGTCTCCCACTTTGGAGAATAGGAGATTGGATAGCTTAATCCTCTATTTGGTCAATGTATTCTTCTTCCCGTTGAAAGGAATGAAGATCCCAGCCTCTCTGTACAAAATTAGAGGTTTCTCGAACTTTCTGAAGTACAGCTGTACAAAGGCAATTCACCATTTTTTGCTATCACAGGTTGATGCACTAAGTCAGGCTAGTGTAGTTAAGAAAGTTGGTGTTAATTTGGGATACTTGGAGGGTTGTGCAACCATATTGTTGTTAAGTAAGATAATTTTCAGTACATTCTTTTTATATTAAACATTTTCTAATTACAATATTTTTGGCTCTAGGTATGGCTTTACGAACACACGGATGTGCAGGTGATTGTTGATGAACTTGTTAGGCCAAGAATTTGTCGTTGGTCATCTAAGAAGAGTTATCGTGCCCAGTTTTGCTTCGATCTATTAACGAAACTACGAACGAGTTATAAGGTTGGTAATACCTAAATGGTTGCAACTACAGTTGCAATTGTTCTTTTCATTGAAAATTTAAAACCAGTTACAGTCATAAGTCTAAAATGCATTTACAGTCATAATTGTAGTAGACATTTACAATCGTAATTATATTATGCATTTGTAGTTGTAATTCTAGTAAGTCTTTGCAGTCGTAATTATAATAGACATTTACAGTCGTAATTACAGTATGCATTTACAGTCGTAATTCTGGTGGACATTTGCAGTCGTAACTACAGTACGCTTTTGCAGTGGTAATTCTATTATGCATTTATAGTCATAATTCTAGTATGAATTTGCAGTCGTAATTGTCGTAGGTATTTGCAGTTGTAATTCTAAACCGCATTTTCAATTGTATTTTGATGTAATACATTTTTTTGGTTTGAACTGTAGATAAATCCAATCTTCGTGGACATTTTGAAGAATGCAGAAAGGTTACTTGCTAGAGAGGAGGAAGAGTATGATTCAGACTTCGAACATGTCAAAAAGAACAAGAATGTTATTACAAAAAAATATATCTGACGAGAAGGTGCATGTGGAATTAAAAACTGAGTTAGATAATTATATGTTGACCGCTGAAGAACTTCGAGAGAATTCTAAAAATGAGAAGAACCTATTGAAGAAAAGAGTTAAAAAAATTGCGAAGCTGAAAGTAAAGAAGAAAGCAAGAATGGAAGCAGAGAAATATTTATTTGATGATGACGTACGAGGATTGGAGGCCCGTCTCAATAATTTTATTCAAACAAAAGTGCGGTTGGAGGTGCACTCAATTGCAGACTGTTGTGAGTCACGTTTGCCAAATTAGAAGCCAAATTATGTGGTGAACCACAACCACTGCATGCTACACCTCCCTAGACCTCTCCGCTGCATTCTACAAAGCCCCAGACCTCTACACTGCATGCGCAGCCCGTATCACCAGATAAACCATTTATGCTGATTGCAAAAGTTAAATCGGAGGTCAATACAGAAGACATTAAAATTAGTAGTCTAGTTAAAAATATAAAGAATAGACAAAACAGAAAATTTTTTTACTAAATACTGCTTCAAAAGAAAAAGCTAAGCTCAAGGAGAAGGTAAAGGAAGATAACAATTACCCCGACAGACCGTACATATCAGCTTTTGAGTGCAAGGTTATAGATGATAAGATTCAAAAATTCCTAGAAAGGTATTGTCACTCGTCTATGTAGCATATATGCAATATGAAAGTGCAGGTTAGATCTGAAATACTTTAGAGGAGGTGAATAGAGTATTATGCTCTCTTAAAAACTTTTTACAACTTTTGCTGTAAAGCTAGGTGAACAGGTTAGTAATCAGAGTAATAAACAACACAACCTAGTAAATCACAGAGCATAGCCAAAAAAAAAGAAAAGGGGCAACCAGATGACACAAGGAAATTTATAGTGGTTCCCCAAATCTAGGTAGTCCACTCTTCTACCACCCCTGGTAGGAATCCACTCAGGTTTTTGATCAGGTGCCTGACACCAATGGATTTTGATCAAGTCCCCAAAAACCAAGTCAAGTCTTTTGATCAGGAGACTTGCAACCAAGGAATCACGTTTGAAGGGAGATGACAACTATGACGCCCCAAAACTCAAAAGAGCGACGGGTGACGTTTTAGGCCAGTTTTGGGTTCTGGCAGGAGGCACATGGTCTGGCACACAGGCGTGTCAGGCTTGTGTTGACGAGTTGGTCGAGAGGTCGACGAATTTTGCTCGACGAAGTGTCGAGACAGGGCACACGCACTGCGACACGGGCGTGTCGCAGGGCGTGTCGACCCGTGTCGACACTCAGCCCGCGAAGTCGACATTTTGCGCTCGACGAAGTGTCTAGACATAGCACACGGCCTGAGACATGGGCGTGTCGCAGGGCGTGTTGACCCGTGTCGACACTCATCCCGGGGAGTCGACGAATTTTGCTCGACGATGTGTCGAGACAAGGCATACGGCCTAGGACACGGGCGTGTCCAAGGCCGTGTCGTGAGGTCGACGAACTTCGCTCAACGAAGTGTCAAGTGTCGAGACCGTGTACACGGCCTGGAGCCCAGGCGTGTTGAGGTAGATACAGGTAAGGACACGGGTGTGTCCAGTACCCGTGTAGTTCTCGGGTTGTTTTCGGGATAAATCGATGGGGACACACGGACGATCACACGGCCGTGTCAGTTGGAACACGGGCGTGTCAGCTCGAATACGGGCGTGTTCGATGCCCGTTTGATGTTCCAGGCACGTCGATTTTGATGGCGAAAGGGGGACATGGCCCTGGACACGGACGTGTGACAGGCCGTGTTCGGTCCAGATTCTGCCTTTCAGGCCCGAATCAAAGTCGTTTGTTTATTTAATTTGTGATCCAACGGCAGGGGGTTGGTACTGATGGGATATACACGGGATTGGACCTTTGAAACCCTCACTTTTACTTGATTGGTTATCTTTTTAAAGTATAGAGAGAGAGGAGAGCCAAGGGAGGAAGAAGAAGCTAGATCTGGCCATTGGAGGAGCTTCGAAGCTCCAAATCGCGAGCCGACTTCGGATCCATGGAGGCGAAGAGAGTGCGGTGCTTTTCATCCGCTTACTTTTCCATGGCGCCAAAGAAGAACGCTAGGGTAACGATTCTCTTCTTGATCATGTGAAGCTCTCCTTCTTTGCGTAGGAAGCCCGCTCTCGCGAGTTTGCGGTGAGTTGGAGGCGTTCCTTCGGGTAGATATGTAAAGTCCCCGTTGTGTAGAGTCCATAGACGAGAATGGACATAGACATGATGTGTGAAGCCTATCCAGACATGTTGGTATGGATCGGTGATGTTGCATTGCATAAATGTCGGAGAAGACTCTGTGCGATTGGTTGTTTTTTTGGGTTTTCTACATGGTAGATTGCAACAGGGAGCCTTGGGGATTAACCCCAAGGTGCACCAGGAAAACTGGGCGGATGCGTGATCTTGCCAACTTGGTGGCCTGGGAGCCAACATGAATATAACCGGGTTATGTGTAGTGTGATGGAAACGGGACTCGGGAGAAGTTTGACCCGCGCATATGGCTTAAACTGTCGTTGCGATGTGAGCACGGGTTAGAAGGAACCGTACCCGTTCTATGTCGTTTGGTTAGAGCCGTTGGCATAGATGAGGGTCTTCGGCGTTCTATGGCTTAAATTGACGTGACCTATGCCAAGAAGACAAAAGCTCATATGTTTGGTCGTCAAAGTGGCGGTGGTGAGTCCGGAATGTCTATGACTTAAATTGACGTGACATTGGCCGGTTCACTGAGAATGTGCCCTGAGTGCACGGGGTGTGTGGTCGTGCGAGCCTACGCCTGTGATGTTGTGACATTACTATATTGCTCGCTTATGCTAATGAAATGCAGGGAAGGAGCATCGCCGCCCCGAGTTGGGGGCGGGATCGTTATAATTTGGTCAGCATTGCTAACTGTTGCCTTTGTTTGCCACCGTGCGGTGGTTTTGTTGCTTGCAGGTGCTGCTGGACCAAGCGGTTAATAGCGGGTTAAAGCCGAAATTGCGAAGCCGGCCCTCGAAGGCCTAATTGGAGTGTTTACTGCTTTTACTCATGTATGACCGGCCTGCGTGCTGTGGTTTGTAAATCATGTAATATTGAAGTAAACCATTTTGTAAGGCCTTAAGGCTTGTACTCGTGTATGTACGACATTGATATTTTGGTATTAGTGGACATTCGTGCCCTTTATGTTGGGTTCTTAATTGCAACTTTTATAAACTGCTTCTGCTAGAATGCTCTGAGTAGGACGTTATGATTGGTTGGATGGTTTCCATGAGTAACCACTGGTCTGTATGTGGTATATGACGTCGGGCCCCGGCCGGACATACTGCTATATGCTATGCGACGGATAGGGGGTGTTACAATTTGATATCAGACTACTGGTTTTGGTCGGGCTTAAGATGAATTCGTGGGTGAATTCTTTTTAAGGGGTGGTGAGCACATGTGTGTGCGTCATCGTTATAATAGTAAAAGAACCCATGAATGTCCACTTAGAAATGAAAATACACGTGTTTGAGGAACCTACGTGTTAATATAATTGTTATTTGCAATTTTATTTGGTCGCTTAACGGTGTTTTGTACCACTATAGGTGACTAGAGGTGGTGTTGGGCCGTCGGAACATCGAGTTTCTAAGGCTAGCAGTGCACCTAATGAAGCTCCTGCAACACCTTTATCGGCTGAGACCATAAGGTTGGTGGCCGAAGCAGTGTTGGCCATGATTAATGTGCAGCCTGCAAGGCAAACACAACATCCCGCTCCTGTGATGGAGCAGGTACCGCTGCAAGAGGCTGAGCCGAGGAGAGTGGAACAGGTGGTAGTGGAAGCATTGGTGCCAAGGAGGGCAACCGAGAGGCAGCTTAAGCATGTAATAAGCTTTAACCCTCCAGTATTCTCGGGGTTGGGAACCCCATCTCAAGCAGAAGACTGGCTCTCCAGGGTGAAGAGAGTCATGACAGCAACGGAGATGGAGGAGTGGCAAATGACCACCATTGCTACGTTCCTTTTGGACGGTGAAGCGAGAATGTGGTGGGAAGGATTGGAGCTGCATCTACTGAGAGGTAGACAACTTATTGATGTCTAGATGGAGGAGTTCTCGAGATTATTCTTAGCTAGATACCTCCCTTCGGCGCAGAGGATAGCGTTGGAGAACGAGTTCCTGAAATTGGTTCAAGGAGACAGTACCGTGGATGAATATCTCCACGAGTTTACTCGTCTGAGTCGTTATGCTAGCTCTACTATTGTGGATGAGGAGCGCAAGACTAATTGCTTCTACGAAGGGTTGACAGATGAGTTGAGTTTACTACTCTTGGGGCCGATGATGCAGGGTTTCTTGACCTTGGTCAACACGGCCCGGTCCTTGGAAAAGGGCATGAAAAATGTTCAGGCAAAGAAGAGAATTGGTGATAGGAAATCTGAATTCAAGATGCCGACTACTTCAAAGACCGGCTATCGAATGTTCTTCAAGAAGCATAGGACTTCGGGTCCAGCTCCTTCTGGTGCCTCTGGGGCGACTACGGGTCGGACCCCGGGCGCATGTTTTACTTGCGGAAAGTCGGGACACTTTGCCCGCGATTGTTGGAGCGGACATCCCAAGTCCGAGAGAAGGCCGGGAGCGACCTATGAAGAGAAGGGCAAGGCGGTGGAGTCAACCGCGTCCCACTATGCTCCGGCCCAACCAAGGGCGTACAATCTTGGCCAACAGGATGTCGTCAAACAGGCTGATGTGGTGACAGGTACGGTTTAATTTATAGGAAGTTAATTTCTTTAAATACATGTTATGCACTTATTACCTTACCACTGTTTGTTTAGGGTTTGTTTTGATTTATGAAAATCCGGCAAGAGCACTCGTCGATACGGGAGCTTCACACTCCTTCTTGTCCGAAGGATTTATATCACGCATTGGAGTCCCTTCTTCGATGGCGAAGGATAAGTTTGATGTGTTGTTGCCCAATGGGTGTTCGATGCAAGCTGATAGGATCTGTGGTGTTAAGGTTCGCATTGGGAATCAGGAGTTCGATCTCCAAGCGTCGTTACTTCCGTTGGCGGAGTTCGACATTATTTTTGGCATGGACTGGCTCTCGGAGCAGCAAGCATATATTTATTGCGGTCGCAAGGAAGTTAAGCTGGGAGTAAGTCGTGAAACGACTTTTACGGGCTTAAAGGGGTCGAGCAAGACGTTGATGTCTGCTCTTTAGGTGGTGAAGGCGGTTCGTGCCAGTGCAGAACTGTTCTTTACACTAGTGGAGGTTGCAAAGCTGAAGCCCACGTTGGATTATATTTTAGTGGTATCGGAGTACCCTGATGTGTTCCCTGCAGATCTTCCAGGAGCCCCGCCTCAACAGGAGATAGATTTCACGATTGAGCTAGTGTCAGGTGTAAAGCCTCTGTCACGATCTCCTTATCACCTAGCGCCTAAGGAAATGGCGGAGCCGAAAGTTCAACTGTAAGAGTTGTTGGAGCAAGGGTATGTACGCCCGAGTTCTTCGCCTTGGAGTGCGCCGGTCCTCTTTGTTAAGAAGAAGGACGGAAGCTTGAGGTTATGTATTGATTATCGGGAGCTCAACAAGTTGACGGAGAAGAACAAGTACCCGATCCACCGGATCGATGATCTTTTTGATCAGTTGGTCGGGTCAACGGTGTACTCGAAGTTGGATCTCAAGTCTGGGTACTATCAGCTGCGAATAAGGGAGAGTGATATCCCGAAGACAGCGTTCAGTTTGAGATACGGGCATTATGAGTTTACGGTCATGCCGTTTGGGCTGACTAATGCGCCGTCAGTGTTCATGGATTTGATGAACAGGACTTTCAGGGAGTACTTAGACCATTTTGTTATCGTCTTCATCAACGATATTTTGGTGTACTCGCAGAGTGAGGAAGATCACTTCAAGCATCTTCATTTGGTTTTGGAGACGCTAAGGAGGAATCAGTTATATGCCAAGTTCTCGAAGTGCGAGTTTTGGTTATCCTCAGTGGCGTTCCTCAGGCTTATAGTGAGTGGAGAGGGTATTGCTGTGGATCCGGCGAAGATTGTTGCGATATGGGAGTGGCCTGAGCTTACTACGGTAGCGGAAGTCCTTCGTAGAGAACTTCTCGCGGATAGCATTACATCTCACTACTTTGACGAGGAAGGAGCAGAAGTTCGTTTGCACGCCGGAGTGCGCGCGAGCTTTTGAGGAGTTTAAGTGTCGGTTGACCACGACGCCTGTGCTGAGTTCACCAATTGGGACCGAAGGCTATGAGATTTATAGCGATGCTTCGGGCAGCGGTTTGGGTTGCGTGCTACTGCAACACGGAAGTGTGATAGCTTATGGCTCGAGACAGCTGAAAGTGCACGAGAGGAATTATCCGGTCCATGACTTGGAGTTAGCGGCCGTGATTTTTGCCTTGAAGCTGTGGAGACACTATTTGTACAGTGTGAAGATTGATATCTACACCAATCACAAGAGCCTGAACTATCTGATTGATCAGAAGGATCTGAATATGCGGCATCGTAGATGGATGGAGTTCCTGGGGGACTATACATTCAAGATCCACTACGTGCCTGGTAAGGGTAATGCGGTTGCGGACGCGTTGAGTCGCCGGGCCCCAGATCAAGCCAATTGGCTATCGGTGTATGATGAGCAGTTGGTGCGGGAGTTGGAGGCGTTGGAGATTGTTTGTGTGGATAAGCAATCAAGTGCTGAAGCAGTACTGAATTGGACTGAAGTCCAATATGACCTGGCTGATCGGATTCGGCAGTCTTTGGATATGGATGCCTATATGAAGCAGTTCATGGTAGAGGCTCTGGATGGGTCAAATTCCCAATTCGTTGTGGAGGACGGATTGCTTTGGAAAGACGGTCGTCTGTGCGTCCCAAGTGTGGGCGATTTGCGGGTGGAATTGTTGTACGAGGCACACCATACTAAGTACTCAATTCACCCGAGGTGCACGAAGATGTACCGTAATGTCAAGAAACTATTTTGGTGGTCGGGTTTGAAGAAGGATGTGGCGCTCTACGTAGCGAAGTGTCAAACTTGCGCCTTGGTTAAGGCGGAGTGCCAAAAGCCGGGAGGATTTCTGAAGTCCTTGACTATTCCAGAGTGGAAATTTGACGACATCTCTATGGACTTTGTGCACGGTTTGCCAAGGTCGCCAAAGGGGAACGACGCCATTTGGGTGGTTGTTGATCGGATAACGAAGGTGTCACATTTAATTCCGCATAGGAAGGATGATCCGGTGGAGAAGTTGGCAAAATTTTATGTGGATAACATTGTACGGCTTCACAGTGTGCCCCGCAGCATCGTGAGTGACCGAGATGGGCGGTTCACATCTAATGATTGGAGACTTGTGCAGCAAATGTTGGGAACAAAGCTAAAATTTAGCACAGTCTTCCATCCGCAAACAGATGGGCAGACCAATAGGGTCAATAGAACTATGGAAGACATGCTTCGCATGTGTGTCTTGGACTTTGGGAAGCAATGGGAAGACCATCTGTATTTGGTGAAATTCGCATACAACAATAGCTACCAAGCGAGTATTCAAATGGCGCCCTTCGAGGCACTATATGGTATAAAATGTCGCACACCGTTGTCTTGGCTAGAAACGGGTGAGTCAAAGTTATATAAGCGATTAAACGTGGAGGATGCTACTTCTTTAGTGAGAACCATTCGGGAGAAGTTGCTTATCGCTCAGGACCGGCAAGCGAAATACTATAATGCCAAGCACAGGAACGTGGAGTTCGCTGTGGGCGATTGGGTGTACTTAAAGATCAAGCCGTTCAAAGGTGTCTCGTGGGTGCAGCGATTGAAAAAGCTAAGCCCGAGGTACCTTGGGCCGTTTGAGGTTCTGGAGCGAGTTAGTGAAGCAGCCTATCGGTTGAAGCTTTCAGCGGAGCTTAGTGGTTTACATGATGTATTCCATATTTCGGTGCTTCGGAAGGCGGTGCAAGAGCCTTCGCAAGTGATCGCGGTTGATCAAGTGCCGGTGGATAGTGGGCTGACAACAAAGGTCAAGCCCGTGCGGATTGAGCACTCAGAGGTCAAGCGGCTACGCAATAAAGAGATCAGGATGGTCAAGGTCCGGTGGGACAATTGCGGTCGTGAGGAGCTCTCTTGGGAGCGAGAGCAGACTATGCTTGACGAGTATCCGGAGTTGTTCCGCTCAGGTACAAATTTTGGTTTTGTACATGTCTTTCCTTTATATAATTTCGTGGGCGAAATTCTTTTAAGAGGGGGAGAGTTGTAACGCCCCGAAACTCAAAGGAGCGAAGGGGGGATGTTTTGGGCCAGTTTGGGTTCTGGCAGCAGGCACACGGCCTGGGACACGGGCGTGTCCCAGGGCGTGTCCCAGGGCGTGTCGACCCGTGTCGACACTTAGCCGCGAAGTCATCGAGATTCGCTCGACGATTCGATGAGACTGGGCACACGGTCTGCGACACGGGTGTGTCGCAGGGCGTGTCGACCCATGTCGACACTTAGCCGCGGAGTCGACGAGATTCGCTCGACGATGCGTCGAGACACGGCACACGGCCTGCGACACGGGCGTGTTGCAGGGCGTGTTGTCCTGTCTCGACGATCGTCCCGGGGAGTCGTCGAGATTTGCTCGACGATGCGTCGAGACAAGGCACACGGCCTAGGACATGGGAGTGTCCAAGGTTGTGTCATCAGGTTGACGATCTTCGCTCGACGAAATGTCGAGACCGTGTACACGGCCTGGGGTCCAGGCATGTTGAGGTGACACGGGTAAGGACACGGGCGTGTCCTAGAACCCGTGCAGTGCTCGGGTTGATTTTGGGGAAAAATCATGGGGTATACGGCCGGCCACACGGCCGTGTCGATACCCGTGTGAGGTTCCAGGTGATTCGATTTTGACGGCGAATGCGGCACACGGCCCTGGACACGGGCGTGTGCCAGGCCGAATTCGGTCCAGATTGGGCATTTCAACCCCGAATCAAAGCCGTTCGTTTCCTTATTTTGAGATCCAACGGCTGGGGGTTGTTCCTGAAGGGATATACCTGGGTTTGGGCTTTCAAAACCCTCACTTTTTCTTAAGTGTTCTCTTTCTAAAGACTTAGAGAGAGAGGAGAGCCAAGGGAAGAAGAAGGAGCTAGATCCCGCCATTGGAGGAGCTTCGGAGCTCCGAATCGCGAGCCGACTCCGGATCCACGGAGGCAACGCTAGTGCGGTGGTTTTCATCCGATTACTTTTCCATGGCGCCAAAGAGGAATGCAAGGGTAAAGATCCTCATCTTGAGCATGAGTAGCTCTCTTTCTTTGCATAGGAAGCCCGCTCTCGTGAGTTTGCGGAGAGTTGGAGGCATTCCTTCGGGTAGATATGTGAAGTCCCCGTTGTTTAGAGTCCGTAAGCCCGGAACGAGAACAGACTATGCTTAACGAGTATCCGGAGTTGTTCCGCTCAGGTACAAATTTTGGTTTTGTACATGTCTTTCATTTATATAATTTCGTGGAAGAAATTCTTTTAAGAGGGGGAGAGTTGTAACGCCACGAAACTCAAAAGAGCAACGGGTGACGTTTTGGGCCTGTTTTGGGTTCTGGCAGGAGGCACACGGCCTGGGACACGGGCGTGTCCCAAGGCGTGTCAGGCTTGTGTCGACGAGTTGGTCGAGAGGTCAACAAATTTTGCTCGACGAAGTGTCGAGACAGGGCACATGGCCTGCGACACGGGCGTGTCGCAGGGCGTGTCGACCCGTGTCGACACTCAGCCCGCGAAGTCGACATTTTGTGCTCGACGAAGTGTCGAGACATGGCACACGGCCTGCGACACATGCGTGTCGCAGGGCGTGTCGACCCATGTCCACACTCGTCCCGGGAGTCGACGAATTTTGCTCGACGATGTGTCGAGACAAGGCACACGGCCTAGTACACGGGCGTGTCCAAGGCCATGTTGTGAGGTCGACGAACTTCGCTCGACGAAGTGTCGAGTGTCGAGACCGTGTACACGGCCTGGAGCCCAAGCATGTTGAGGTAGACACGGGCAAGGACACGGGCGTGTCTAGTACCCGTGTAGTTCTCGGTTTGTTTTCGAGATAAATTGATGGGGACACACGACCGACCACATGGTCGTGTTAGTTGGAACACGGGCGTGTCAGATCGAACACGGGCGTGTTCGATGCCCGTGTGATGTTCCAGGCGCGTCGATTTTGACGGCGAAAGGTGGACACGGCCCTGTACACGGGCGTGTGCCAGGCCGTGTTCGGTCCAGATTTAACATTTCAGACCCGAATCAAAGCTGTTCGTTTCTTTAATTTGTGATCTAACGGCTGGGGGTTGGTCCTGATAGGATATACACGGGATTGGACCTTTGAAACACTCACTTTTACTTGAGTGGTTATCTTTCTAAAGTATAGAGAGAGAGGAGAGCCAAGGGAGGAAGAAGAAGCTAGATCCGGCCATTGGAGGAGCTTCGAAGCTCCAAATCGTGAGCCGATTTCGGATCCACGGAGGTGAAGAGAGTGCGGTGCTTTTCATCCGCTTACTTTTCCATGGCGCCAAAGAAGAACGCTAGGGTAACGATTCTCTTCTTGAGCATGTGAAGCTCTCCTTCTGTGCATAGGAAGCCCGCTCTCGCGAGTTTGCGGTGAGTTGGAGGCGTTCCTTCGGGTAGATATGTAAAGTCCCCGTTGTGTAGAGTCCGTAGACGAGAATGGACATAGGCATGATGTGTGAAGCCTATCCGGACATGTTGGTCTGGATCGGTGATGTTGCATTGCATAAATGTCGGAGAAGACTCCGTGCGATTGGTTGTTTTTCGGGTTTTCTACGTGGTAGATTGCAACAGGGAGCCTTGGGTATTAACCCCAAGGTGCACCCAGAAAACTGGGCGGATGCGTGATCTTGCCAACTTGGTGGCCTGGGAGCCAACATGAACATAACCGGGTTATGTGTAGTGTGATGGAAACGGGACTCGGGAGAAGTTTGACCCGCACATATGGCTTAAACTGTCGTTGCGATGTGAGCACGGGTTAGATGGAACCGTACCCGTTCTATGTCGTTCGGTTAGAGCCGTTGGCATAGATGAGGGTCTTCGGCGATCTATGGCTTAAATTGACGTGACCTATGCCAAGAAGACAAAAGCTCATATGTTTGGCCGTCAAAGTGGTGAGTCTGGAATGTCTATGACTTAAATTGACTTTGTCTTAACTGTTGTTCAGATTTCTTTCAGCAATTCTGGAGAGTTCTTCTAAAAGACCTATCCTGTAAATAGTCCTATGACCCATGACTATACATGTTGGGTCAATCTAATATTCCTAATAGTGTTCCTTGCCCAAATCAGAACTAGTGTTCCAACAATCTCCCCATATTTGGGTAAGGACACTATTTACATAAAAATAAGTAAAATACAAGGCAATTAAATACAATTAAATCTGGATCATGTACTTCTGCTGTTGTTGTTGCTGTTGTTACATCTGTTGTTAATCCTTGCCCAATTATAATCTGTTGTTGTTGTTGCTGCTGCTATTTCTGGAATAACTTTGCCTTGCCCAAATCTGATTAGGCTCATAACTTAGAGAGTTAACAACCTCTCTCTTTAGCCACTGAGTTATCCTCTATATTGGCTGGAAATATAGCTTTTGATTACTAGCAGAGACCACTATTCCTCTGTGGTAAAACAAACAAACTTCCCCTATATACATTTCCTTGCCCAAATCCAACAACCACTAATATATCCTCTGTATTCGCTGGGGTAAATCTCTTCCTGCAAGGAGATGTTAGGAGGTGTGGACCTAGATTACTTTGGGTCCTGGTTCTCTTTTATAATAATCAGAAATAAAAGAATATTCAGTTTGATTATAAATTGACAAAAGGATACAAATTTCTGTTTTGAAATTCTGAGTTTGACGAAAAATATTTTCGTCGAACTGAGTTTGTCGTTCGTCGTTCTTGGTTCGACAAAGGGTATTTATTTCGTCTATCAAGATTTTCTGACCAGAAATCTTTGTGCAGAGATCATCGACTGAGTTCGACGAAGAGTGTAGTTTTCATCGAGCTCCGTTTGACGAACTATGTTGAACATAAATTTTCTGAAATTTTTTAATTTGTTTTGGTAAAAATTCAGTAATGTTGTCAAAATCAAGGAAAGAGATAACCTGATCCTCTTCTGATTCACATTCTGATTTTTCATCAGAGACTGATTCTTCATCATGTCTGCTGCATGAAGCATTTATTATCATTAGGTAAAACTCTCTTGCTCTTGCCTCTTCTTCATCTTCAGTCGTGCAGGATGAAGCATCTGAGTCACTCCAGGATTCAACATTAAATATTCTTTCTTTTGCTGATCCAGCTGTCATTGCTGTGGTGGAGTCTCACATCTCTTTTACAGATGAACATTCAGCAAGTTCCTCAAAAATGTCATCAGACATTGATTGTGCCAGAATGTTCATTGCTTGTGCATCAACAATCTTCATCTTTTTCTGAGCATCTGTCCATTGAGATGATGGAACAACATTTGTTGCCTGAAGTTGAGCTGGTCCTGGCAAAATAGATTTAAAAATGTTTTCATCAATGGAGTCCATATAAAATCTAATCCTTGTCTTCCATAGTGCAAGCATATCTAGATTGCACATGGGTAGTCTGGTGCTTGAAAACTCATCAATTTGTGACATGATAACTCTAAAGACATTTAAGATCTATCAGATCGTTTTGGTTCAGGTGTTAGCCTGTAAAACCAAACCTGGTAAGGTGTGGACTTAATAACACAACCTAGTAAATCACAGAGCACAACCAAAACAAAAGAGAAGGGGCACCCAGACGACACAAGAAAATTTATAGTGGTTCCCCAAATCTGGGTAGTCCACTCTTCTACCACCCCTGGTAGGAATCCACTCAGGTTTTTGATCAGGTGCCTGACACCAATGGGTTTTGATCAGGTCCTCAAAAACCAACTCAAGTCTTTTGATCAGGAGACTTGCAACCAAAGAATCACTTTTGAAGGGAGATGACAACCCTTTATACAGGAGGGGGTGAGAGATGATTTTTTCTTCTCTGTCAACAATCAGAGAGAAGACTCAAGTGGATATAATGTTAGCAAAGGCTCCCCCTGAAATATTGAATGGTTCGGGACGATTTGGAAGCCTTGCTGCAGGGTGATAGGTCTTCAGTTAAGAGCAGATTGATGATGTCTCCAGCAGGCTTCTTAGACTGATATTGAGTTTGTGTCTCTTGAAAGCCTGCAGCAGATTAAGAACTCTGATGATTATTTAATTGATGCTGTAGAGTTCCTCATTCTCTGTAGAAAACCTTTTCTGTAGTTCTATTCACTATTTTCTATTCTCTGTATTCAAAACTCTGTATTTGAATTCCTTAATCTTGATGGCGGAAGGAACATTTCCGAGAGTGGAAGAGCTTTGGAAATTGATCCTAACTTAATTCTTCTGTAACTGTCCGTTTGAACGGCTATTTTCACTCGGAATGTTTACTGTAATTAATCCTCAATTAATTCTGCCAACTGTTACTGATTGCACAGAAATCATCGACCTGAACTTTTGTCGAGTTCATCGATCGTCGACCTGAGTTTGACATTCGTCGAACTTAGCTAGATTCGTCGAGCTGAATATCTTGCCTGTGTTCATCGACCGGAGCTTGCAGTTCGTCGAGCTCAGTTTCTGTGTTCGTCGAGCTAGGAGAACTGTTGAGTATCGACATAATTACTGTGATGGGTCGACACAGCCTTGCTTGAGTCTTGAGATCGTCGACCTGAGTTCAGTGAAGCAACTCAGAATTCGTCGATCGGAGATCGTCGTTCGTCAAACTGCGTTCGACGATCGTCGATCTGATTCCCTGACTTTGTCTTAACTGTTGTTCAGATTTCTTTCAGCAATTCTGGAGAGTTCTTCTAAAAGATCTGTCTTGGAAATAGTCCTATGACCCATGACTATACATGTTGGGTAAATCTAATATTCCTAATAATGTTCCTTGCCCAAATCAGAACTAGGGTTCCAACATAATATTATTATAGTCAATTACATATTAATAATATGTAAGTGATATGTTTGTTATTTGCAGCTGCGACACCGTTTTTAATAATAGAACCATTTTGATGACGCGAGGTGGTATGGATGAGCTCCTTCATGGTCGATGGTTGCACAACACACCCCTAAATGCGTATGTTGTTGCACTCAAAGCCAAGAAGACACTTTTGAAGTCGAATATAAGAAATTTTCTTTACGTTTCATCTGATTATGTTGTAAGTACACCAAAAATATGCATATACTTATATTTTACGTTGCTCTCATGTTCACTAACATTTCTCCACAGTACTACCTCAAAAACAATGCTAACAATACTAGATGCCTAATAAAGCATTTAACAAAAGTCAGTGTGAAAAATAATGATTTAATTATCATGTCATGCCACCTAACCAATCATTGGCATTATTGGTGTGCCAATTGAAGTAACATAGATGAGAGTTTTATGACTCAATGGAAAGAAAGCATTATAGTAAGGGACTTGAATCATTGGTGAGCTTTTTAAAGAAACAATTAATTAACATTTAGATTTCAACCACCTTTTAATTTTTCGAGTTCTCTTGCAGGTTAAAATACTACATGAAGAAGCAACACGAGCACTTCCAGTCGGAATCGAGGATTGACCTATTGTGGAAGTTTCAGAATTGCCACAATAGGGAAATAGAAATGATTGTGGAGTTTTCGTTCTAAAGTACATGGAGGCAGTTCTATCAACTGATGAGATATCCTTGACAGAATGCAGCTCTTGGTCTGCTCAAACGGCCAAATTCCACGCAGAAATTAGGGCTGATTTAATTACAACCTTTGCAGAGATATGTTCATATTGAAACTTATGTTAGATGCAAGTTGCTTTAAAGACATTGGAATTTTTGTGGTACTTTAATTTGTTTTTGATGTATAATATATTTGGTAACATATTACATGGCGTATGCTAATTATATTCGCAATTTACATTTCAAAAAAGCAATTGTTTTTTAGTTGCCAAAAAAATTAGCAACTTGAGAAAAATTTTTTTTTCATTTCAAGTGTGCAGTTGTTCCACAGTTTCAAATTACAGTGCTAGAAAAAAAAATCATATTTTGAAAGTGCAATTTACATGTTGCATTGTGCTTATACTAATTTACAGTTCAAAAGTCCTGTGCTTTTACAGTTGCAAAAAAAAAACCACGTACTTGAGTAATCTTTCTTTTCAGTGGAAAAAAGATAAGATAGAGCTAATTGCAGCTCTAAACAAGAGTTAAATTACAGTTCAAAATCACAAAAAATGCAGTCACAAGTATTTAGTAGAACTTCGAGTTCTAAAGGTCAATTAAATTACAGTTCCAAATCAAATTTCAAAATTGTTGTCCTGGAATTGCCTAAATAACTGCAATCCCCCATATAGTATGACAGGGCTTCGGTCTTCATCAACAATGCTATAAGAAGAATTGACTCAAACCTCTTTTCCCTACAAGTTAATAAAAGAAAAATATTAAGAAAACATTTTCTAATGAATGACGTAAACATATAGATGAAAAAAATTAAACATTAGTTATTAATTGAACATATTACTGTTTTTTTGTCCCACGTTCCCAGTGGTCCTTCATACGAGAGCTACTTGCACCTTTTCTCCTCTTCATAGGCGGATTCATTATAGTTGGTGGATTATTAGGATCTTCTGCTTCCATAAATCCTTTCTTTTTCATGTTATCTTTGTCCAACATCTCATCTGTAGGCTTTATCAACTCTTGCATAACATTCATTACATGAATTTTAGCAGCCCGACAGTTCTCAATGCGGGTGGCTAAATTGTAACTGGATCACATGAGATGATTCCTGAATATCTTGTTTGACTCAAACTCTGTCATAGATGGTATATTCGAAAGGTATATGCCTTTTTAGCATCAGCGGTGAACAGCTTCAACACATATTTCATTGGAATTTGCTTCACATTCCTCTAATTATAGACTCTTAATATGTGTCGACATAATAGACCTTTTGTTTGAAATCCTCTATACGAGCAATCTGAATCATAAGTGGTTGAGTTGAAATTTGCAAACCATCTTTTTTCATCCTCAGAACCATCACAATTTATTATCACAAATAACATATGTTCCTCATCATATCGCGTTTCATCCACAATGCTTGATCCAAGTGATCCCTCCATGTATGTCTTCTCAAAAAACCCTTATATTTTTCTAGTGTATAATTTCGAGGCTTGCTTTAGTAAGACAGATGTCTTGTGCCTCAAGGTAACCACTCTGTGCTTGTTTTTGAAATCCTCCTCACGCTCACCTCTACGCCAAGATAAAACAAGCTTTTCTATGCCAAGAAAACATTCAACTAAATTACTAGTAGCCTTGGAACACCCATGCCAATAATTATTAGTGGATTCACTTCTTTGGGTTGATAAGATACCACGGTCAAGCACATCCTTGTTAAAAGTCATAGACCTCTTCCTCTTGACATTGTGCAAATCATTCAACCATCGATTATCTTGTAAATTTCCTTTCATTACCATCTCATACAAATTTATGTCAAATTCAGTTTCGCCATCACACTTCGACATGCATCTATAGAAAAATCCACGAATGTCACTGTTATGGTTGAAGCTAGGAATCTTAGAAGGGGCTTTTTTGCAGATGTGTCATTGACATAATCAATGTCTAGTCTTCGTGAATACTCGATCAATAGCAGCAGACATAGCTTGGTCTTGATCTGTAAAAATCGTTATTGGTTCCTTGCCACCAACACACTTCAATAAGGGCTTAGAAACCCAACTAAATGACTCAATTATTTCTTCAGCAATGAAAGCCCCTCGTAAGAAAATGTTCTGCCAATGATGGTTGAAGGCGATGAAAGGTGCACATGCAAGATTATACTTGTTCAAACGATACATTGTATCAAATATAAAAATGTCGCCAAAACAATCGTAATCGAGTTTGCTATTACCGTCCATCAAAAAACAACCCGTTAAACACTTTAGCTCATCTGTCTGAACATAGTACGAGAACATGTTATCATTTGACTGTTTCTCTTATAATATATCAAGCAAACTAGCTGCATATCCACTTTCAATTAAAGTTGCTCTTTCATGTTGTATGTAGTTGAAGACATCTGTTTTGGAAAAACCAATATTTTTAGGACCTCCTGTCTCATCCGACATAAAGTTGTATGCATCAACGAGTTTAATCCCTGCACCAGTCATATTTTTAAGAAAACTACCCTCCATTTCTGAAATAGACCGGCGGGATCTCAATAAATATCTCTCCTTCTCGGTTGCCGTCGGATGGTTGTGTTCCTCAACAAATTTGCTAACTGTCCAATTTTTGCCATTTGAATCGGTATGAAAATTGATACAAGCAAGACAACCCGTTCGTGTATCTAATTTGTGGTACTTCTTTGGGGATGACTTTACGCATTTTCTTCCTGCTTTGGAACAACTCTATCCTCTAACTTTGATAGTTGATGTATGAGTCTAATAAGTAATGTGTTGCTTTCACACACTGAATCATATTCAGTGTGCATATTAACAGTACATTATATAAGTCTCTTATTCTGAATGCACAATAGGGAACACAACAAGAATCTTAAGAAAAAAATAAAACTTTTGTCAGTTATGACCTAATATTTCAAATACATTTATTTTTTTGAGTTCTAAAAATACATATAATGACAAAAGAAATTTACAGTTCCAAAAAATAAAATAATTACAGTTCAAAAAATCCAAAGTGAAACAAAAACGATGGTCTATAATATGAAATTACTTATTGTTAATTACAGTTCAAATTAACAGTACTTTTTACAGTCCAGTTTTCTTCTTTCAATTAAAGTTAAAATCAACTTTGTTATTTCAATTACAGTTCAAAAAAATTTGATAATTACAGTACAAATTAAAGGTTCAAATATAATAACATACAAGTCATATTGTTATAAATATACAAAGCATCACATTTACATATAATAACAGTCTAAAAACATCTCAAAACATTAAGTAATATCAGTCAAAAGACAATTCTTTCAATTACAAAATTTAGAGTTCACTTTGTCCTTTCAATTTACAAATAATGACAAAATTTATCATTTGAACGTTCAGTATACTCTACCTAAGCATGGTCACTTTGTTCTTTCAATTGCGCTTCAAAAAACAGTTCTTTTTACAGTCCAAAATTTGAGATATTTACAGTTCAAAAAAACTTACTTTTCACAGTCCAAATTTACAGTCCAGCTTTCTTCTTTCAATTAAAGTTAAAATAAACTTTTTTGTTCAATTACAGTTCAAAAGATAGTTCTTTTTACAATCCAAAATTTAATATACTTACAATTCAAAAAAACCTCATTTTGTTCTTCCAAATTTATGGTCCAGCTTTTTTCTTTCAATTAAAGTTAAAATCAACTTTGTTCTTTCAATTACAGTTCAAAAGACAGTTCTTTTTACAATCCAAATTTACGGTAAAAAAATATTTGCTAATTATAGTTCAAATTAACGCTTCAAATATAAGAACATACATGTCATATTATTACAAATATACAAGCATCACATTTACAGATAATAACAGTAAAAAAATATCTAAAAACAATTTGAATGACAAAATTTACCATTTGAAGGTTCAGTAAACGCTAAATAAACGTGGTCATTTTGTTCTTTCAATTGCAGTTCAAAAGATAGTTCTTTTTATAGTCCAAATTTTGGCATACGTATAGTTAAAAAACTATTTTCTTAAAATCTATTTTCGTTCTTATTTTACTTAAAACCCTCAACCTTCTATTTCGGTAAAATAATAGTGTTTTCGGAGGAGTAGGGGTAATCAACCTGTTCCCGGGAATAATACGACCTCGGTATTCTCCCGAATATCGAGTACTACTTGCGATAGGTGCACTTGCCTCATCAGCAAGCCCGCGGCGATCGACTCACCGAACCAACCACAGTAAGAGTCTGTTCGCGGGCCAATCAAGTTTTTGGCGCCGTTGCCGGGGAGTTCTCTTTGAGTTGTTATTCCGAATCCGAACTCTATTACTTTTACTTTTATTTCTAAAAACTAAAAAAAAAAAACTTACAAACGTTTCTTCAAAATCCAAAAAAGAAGTTAATTTTCTACTTTTTATTTTAGGGTGTATGACCCGTGGACAGCCTTCAGAGTCCGAAAATTTGGATTTCGATTCTGAGATCGAACGCTCTCTTGCGCATATTCGGTCTCAATGCCGGAATCCCTCTTTGGATACCGAAGAATCCATCGGAGAACCCTCTGCCATTGCTATGGCCGACCCCAATCCGAACGCGGCCCTTGAGCGTACAATGTCATATTACGCCCGGCCAAATTTGGACGATACTGGGTCCAGTATTGTTCGCCCGACGGTGGCGAACAATAATTTTGAGATCAAATCGAGCGTTATCCAAATGATCCAAAACGCCGTGCAGTTCGATGGACAGCCGGATGAGGACCCGAACGTTCATTTGTCTAGTTTTTTGGAGATTTGCGACACTTTTAAGATTAATGGCGTCACTGATGACGCCATTCATTTGCGCCTTTTTCCATTCTCCCTCAGATCCAAAGCTAAGGCGTGGTTGAATTCCCTCCCACGTGGATGCATCACCACCTGGGCCGAGCTTGCAGAGCGGTTCTTAACAAAGTATTTTCCGCCTGCCAAAACTGCAAAGTTGCGGGCGGACATTTCTTCGTTCGTGCAGAATGATTCTGAGTCTCTTTTTGAGACTTGGGAGCGCTTTAAGGAATTCCTCTGCAAGTGTCCGCACCATGCGCTACCTGCGTGGTTGCATGTCCAAATCTTCTCCAATGGGCTTAACTATCAGACGCGTCAAATGATTGACGCGGCTGCCGGGGGTACCTTGAATAATAAGACCCCCGAGGCTGCCCAAGTTCTTATTGAAGAGATGGCTATGAACGCCTACCAATGGAACGTCCCTCGGGGATGTCCCAAACAGGTGGTCGGCCTCTTCGAAGTGGATTCCACTGCCCACTTAGCCCTTCAAGTTGAAAGGCTGACAAAGCAGGTGGTGGAGATGTCTGCTGCCTCCACCACTCCTTCTTGGGCGATTCCCCCTAATGCCGGCGTAGCAAATGAATTCGTAGACTATGTGGGAAATGTTGGGCGACCTTCCTTCAACCCCAATAACAACCCTTATAGCAATAACTATAATCCGGGTTGGAGGAACCACCCCAACTTCTCATGGAGCAATCCGAATAATGCGCAGCGCCCCCCCCCCCCCCCCAATTCTTTCGCGCCCGGATTTCTGCCGCCTCCCCCTCTTCCAAAACCCTCCCCGATGGAGGATAATTTTTCTAAATATATAGCTTCCAACGAGTCAAATATCTGAAACATCACCGGATCGCTAAAAAACTTAGAACTCCAGGTTGGACAGCTAGCACGAATGATGTCCGAGCGCGCTCTCGGGGCACTGCCGGGAAACACGGAGCCCAATCCGCGGGAAAATATCAACGCTATAACCCTCCGTAGCGAAAAGGAGGTGATCGATCCAAAACGGACCGATCCTCAGGGTTCCTAAACTGCGCCTTCCCCACCTCCTATCAGGGAAGCTTCTACCCCCCATCTCTTTCTTTTCTTTGTATATATTATCTTACCTGTTTTGTTCCGCATACTTACGTTACAATATTGGGGACAATGTTGGACTTAAGTGTGGGGGTGTTTTCTCGCTTTCTTTTTCATATTTCTATTTTCTGCACTGTCTTTCTATTTTCTTCACTGTCTTTCTATTTTCTGCACTTTAAACATAAAAAATATATGAACAAAAAAAACTATAAAAATAACAAAAACTTCAAAAAAAAATTTGAAAATGAAAACAAAATCCCAAAAACCTAAGTTTTTTTTTGGCATGTTTTTGTTTTATGTCTTTTTAACCAAAAATCCCAAAAAATAGTAAAACAAAAATTATTATAAAACAAAAACTTCAAAAAAATTATAAAACCAAAATTCCAAAAAAAATTTTTGTTTTCATTTTGTAAAAATCTGTGCAGATATTTTTGTAAATAATCTTCTCTCTCCCCCTTCCTTTTCTTTCTCATTCCTGTAAATACCGTCTCTTTTTCTCGCACTTTCCGCAAAACCTAAAAAAATCTAAAAAGATAATAAGTTCAAAATAATAAAAAAAAAACTTCAAAAAAAAAGGAAAACTAAACAAAAATTCAAAAATTTTTTGAGTAAACCAAAACCAAAATACAAAAACAAAAAAGAGAGATAATAAATAAAAAACACAAAAAAATGATGAAAAAAAAACTCTAAAAAACCAAAAAATATTTGGAAACAAATAAATCAAATATACCATCCTTAATTTTCTTGTTATCCAAAAATTTTGCTTTGAGTTTATTTATATGTGAATTTTATTAATTCTTTGTTTGTTATTCGTTTGTTAATTATTGATTGAAAAATTTAAATATTCGAGGTTAAGTTTTAACGAATTCATTATGCTTTGTTAAAAATAGCGAACTCGTTTTAGGCACTACTTCTAATTTTTCATTGATAGGAGCACGTGTATTATGTTCGAAAATAACGATTATAGGATTCAATTATGTTTAATTTTAGCTTTCTGAAAAATTGGAACTTACAATTTAGTAAGGTTGCTCTCAAAATTGTTTTTTAATAAAAAATCTAGTTTTCTTTTCTCACCGTCCTTATCATGACCAACTTGGCATGATAAAATTATTATCCTTAAAAGATCTTATATCAATGTGAATAAGATTTCATTCCATAAACATAGGCACCCAATAGATTAAAAAGATTATATGCTATGGAGTAAGAGGATAAAATTCATTACTCGTACACATATACATTGGGTTAAAATTTATTATGAAGTTAAAAAAAATCGATATTAGGAAAATAAGATTTCGTTTTCCTATTAATCCAAAAAAAACATGGAGGTTCGAGAAAAAATTACCTCGCCTCAAAAATCAAAACCCTCTTCATAAACCAACATCAGCCCTCTTACCCAATTTCATGATTCTAGATTTAATTCAAAAATCTTTTTGAGAGCATAATTTGTAAATTGCATTATTTCCAATAAAACTCCTATAGGCTAAAAGTTCATATAATTCCAAACTATTCTTGTTAATCTAACCATTACACTTATTGCTTTCTATTTGATTATATCAAGAAGTCTTTTGGCCAAAACTTTTGCGCTATTTAAATCATCTTCATAAATTTAGGACTTAACTCTTACACCCCGTTTATTTTTTTAGATCTCTCTTATAATTAATTAAGCAGTAGCTAAACTTAGAGTTTTTTTTATTCCTTATAAGTTCATCTCAAACTTTTGCTCTGGAATAACAAAAGCTTAAGTATGGGGGTATTTGATGAATTGTAAATATACCTATTTTTATGTACATTACTTAAGTCGTTTTAATTAATTTTTGTCATTTCTACTTGTTTTTATTCAATAAAATGCTCCTATTTTGTAAATATTATACTAACTTGTTTTATTTTATTTGTCAGGAAAAAAAATCAAAATCTGCAAAAAAATGTTATGTCACGCCTGTGACATATTGGTCACGCCCGTGACTAGGGCGTGACAGCTCAAAATCCCGAAAGGAAGCCAATTTTGAAGAAAAATAGCCCGACACGCCCGTGTTCCATGATTCGACACGCCCGTGTCAATCCGACACGCGACGTGACCAAGCCGTGTCCATCTCGCTCGACGATTTCAACTCGACGTTCGTCGACGCAAGAGTGACACACCCGTGTCCGATTTGCGACACGCCCGTGTCAGCCCAACACGCCCCGTGCCAGCCAGGTCACCGTTTCGCGCTCAACGTTCGTCGAACCCAAGAGGGACACGCCCGTGTCCGATGTGCGCCACGCCCGTATCAGCCCGACAAACTGCCGCCGGCGAATCCCGAAGTCAACAACGTCTTCAAGCGCCGAACGACACGCCCACCGTCACGCCCGTGACCTGGGGCGTGACCGCCGCGTTTTCGGCCGGAAAGTCAAATCACCGTCAAATCCGTCAGATTGCCGAATTCCACTGTAAAATAGTGCTGACACGCCCCCCGACACGCCCGTGTCAGCGGGCATGTACTTGGAAATTTTTTCCTATAAAAAGGCAGCTGCTGTATGAGTTCAGAGTTCCAAAAATCCGAACCATTTTGATGTATTAGGGCTGCCGTTGGAGCTGCTTTAGTGCTATGTAAGGATCCCCCCTCCCTCTCTTTTTTTAAGTTTGTATGTTTGAACTCTTGTAATCACCACTTTTTGTAATAAAAATCGTTATTATTTCATCATTACATGCTTTGAAATTTCTCCAAATAGCCTCCTTTTCATCAATCTTATATACTTTCATTTTTATTTTCATAATGTGTGTGCGCGTGTATGAGCTTAAAATTGCAAAAATTATGTTTAAAACGCAAATGTTCTCGTTTTCTTTTCAATTATAACAAAATTTATAGCTGTTATTATGACCATTTTCATTCTCAAACTCTTTAAAATTGGTTATACTTAAGATTTTCATGCTTTAAAATGCGTTCTTATGAACTTGTAAAACTTTAAAAAGGTGATTTTCACCCCTCTTAACTTAGCTTCTACTTTGTTTTAATTATAAAACCGATGCTTCTTTTTAAACCATTTTATCACGCTATAGGAATGCATAAATTGTTATTTTTATTTTTCATCAACTTTCATTTTAAGTAATTACAAAAAATATTTTCGCTCGAACAATTTTTATTTTCACTTTTTAAGCATTTCTATCAAAATCTAACGGTAAAAATGTAAGCGTTTTAATTTTTCGGGCACTTGCCTTTCTCACTTTAATTTGAAATTTTTTTGCTCAAACAATTTTTATTTTGCCTTTTTATGCATTTCTACTGCATTCCAGCGGTAGAAATGCAGTCATTTTAATTTTTCGATAACTTTGATTTTTGCAATTATTTTAGCACGAGTGTGTGCGTGTATGAGATATTTTTCAGCTCCTAAGTTAAATTATGCAAGTGTGTGTGTGTGTGTGTGTGTGTTTATTTATGTCGAGTGCATGAGTAGTTACTTTCAAGTAGAGTGCGTGTGTTGTTTTTATTTTTCCGCCTACTCACTTGAGTTAATTGGCTGGATTTTATTCAAGTAGAGTGCGTGTGTAATTTTTATTTTTCCGCCTACTCATTTGAGTTAATTGGCTGGATTTTATTCAAGCAGGTGTTTGTAGCTTTTATTTTTCCGCCTACTCATTTGAGTTAAATGGCCGGTCTGTATTTTCAGTCCTACTCGTTTGAGTAGGACTTGTAATTTTCATTCTTTATTTTTCCGCCCACTCACTTGAGTTAAATGGCTGGATTTGATTTTCCGCCTACTCGCTAGGAGTTAAATGGTCGGACCTTATTTTGATGTAAATATTTAAGAAAGCACTGTAATCGCATTTATTTTCTCCTACTCGTTTGAGTAGGACTCGCTTTCATTTTAGTCCTACTCGTTTGAGTAGGACTTGCAATTTTCAGCTTTAATTTTCCGCCCCCACTCGTTTGAGTGGGACCTGCAAATTTCAATTATGCATTTTTCAGTTTTTATTTCCCGCCCCCACTCGTTTGAGTGGGACCTGCAAATGTCAATTATGCAATTTTCTCTTATGTGTAACTTAGTTTTATTTCTGTCTCTTCTTATATATTTAAATGAGTGCGGGTGTGTTTAGTTGTAAAAACTTTTCTAATATTAGGATATTTTACTTTTCTTATTTTCTTTATAACCTTTCAGCGAATAGTTTAGAACGCCCGCACAATCAAATATATAAGCTATCCCCATTCCGATGAGTGACTAATTGCATTTAGCCCTCGGTATCGAAGAGCTTTGGGATCTAAAATGTTTTAAATAACCAAATGTCTAATATTTCGATTTAATTAAAAAACTTAAGGTCTACCCCGGGTTAACGACGCGTAGACCCACATATCGATGTGTGGGCTCTATTTTTGTTATCCATACGCTAGATAGCCGAGAGGCCGTGCATATGGACCGATCACCCCTGGGTAGATAGAGTTCCGCACTAACCCTCGAGAGAGGAGACGCGCTAACTCTACCGGATTGGGTTCCGCACACAATAGCGGGGTTCTTAGCGTACTGCGGGCATTAAGGGTAATCCTTCGTCGGACGAGAGCCCGGTCGAATAGCCGTAATGTCTAGGTGAGTGATATTCCTAGAGATAGGTGAGCTCATTATTTTGAACCTCCACGGCCAAGTTTTCGCATTAATTAAATTAAAACTTTAGATATCTAGTTATTCAAATCTATTTTTTATCCTAACGCAATTCGATACCGGGAGTTATCTCTTCATCGATTATTTTCTTAAAATCTATTTTCGTTCTTATTTTACTTAAAACCCTCAACCTTCTATTTCGGTAAAATAATAGTGTTTTCGGAGGAGTAGGGGTAATCAACCCATTCCCGGGAATAATACGACATCGGTATTCTCCCGAATATCGAGTACTACTTGCGATAGGTGCACTTGCCTCATCTAGCAAGCCCGCGGAGATCGACTCACCGAACCAACCACAGTAAGAGTCTGTTCGCGGGCCAATCAAGCGTCATCTCCGAGTTGTAGGAGTTGCGACTCTGAAGTGTAAGATTTGTTGAAATCTGTGTTTGGTGAAGTAGCCGAATCTATCCTGTCCCACCAAACTCGGGGAACCACTATATATCTCGGTGTTTGTGTGCTTAATTTTGTAAGTATTTTTATTCTATAAAAAGACACATACATCACCTATTCACCCCCTCTAGGTGATTTAAGTAGATGTTAGATACTTTCAATTGGTATCAGAGGGGCATTTTGTTCAATATAAGGTCAAAAATTTGAACACGATCCCAAATCTAGCATCAAGAGATTCCGCCTATTAACCATGGATAGAAGTAAAGACATGTCTTCGATAAAGTTACTAGTATGCATGAAAGAGAACTTTCACATGTGGAAAGAACGAGTCAGGTTCTTCATGGAAGCTGCAGATTCGAGGATTTTTTAGATTGTGGAAGAAGGAACTCATATACCTACACAAGCCTCAGCTTTGAACCCAACCAACATGATTCCTAAGAAAATGATGGATCTCACCAAGGATGAAATTGCCCTAGTCTCCAAGGACAAAAAGGTAAAGAACATCATCGCAAGTGCAGTGGATGACTCAATGCTTCAAAACCTATTCCACTGCAAATTTGCCAAGGAGATGTGAGACTGCTATGTAGTTATGATGGAAGGAACAAAAGAAGTTAGAGATGATCGCGAATTATTGCAGAATCAAGGGTATGAAGCATTCAAGTAAGGACCAAATGACTCAATTACAGACAGCTTTGAGAAATTCTTCAAGATTGTCAACGGTCTTAGAAACTATGACCGCACCTTCACTAATGGTGAATTGAATGACAAATTCCTCAGATCCTTGACAAAGGACTAGGACACTAAAGTGGTAGCCATTAGAGAGTTTGGCAAGCTACCTGAGATTGACCCTCATAATCTATTTTGAAAGATGCTCTCCTACAAGCTTCAAATGAACACCAGATAGAATGAGTAGCAAAGAAGCAGGACTTCAAGTAGAGAGAAGTCAGTTGCCATGAAGGCTGAAGGTTTGAGGAAGTCTAAAGTTGTGTCACTAGTAAGGACACGTGCTCAAGACACCCCAGAAGACTCTGAGCCAAGCACATCAGGCTCTGAGCTATCTGATGGGGAGTATTTCCTCATCTCTAAGCAGTTCAAGAAACTGATCAGCAAGAGGAGACATATGAAGAATCAGTCATCCTCCACTGACTTCATAAGATCATGTCGTGATGGTGATTGCTCCAAGAAAAGCTATAACAAGGAGGATAGGTATAAATCTAAACCAAGTAAACAGTTTTCCTATGACCTTGTTTGTTACTATTGTAATAAGCTAGTACACATGATTGCAGAGTGTCCATACAAGAAGAAGTAAGGTTCCAATAAGGACGACAAAAGATCCTTCAAATGTAAATAGAAGGAAAAGAAAAGCTTCGTCGCCAAGAAGTCTAAGACTATTAGTGACAACGACTCCAGTGAATCCAGTTCAGAGGATGAAGATGCTTACTTCAGGCTTATGGCTCGATCAGAGTAGGAAGTTGGCGACTCAGAGTGTCACAGGAAGGTAAACTTGCACACGATGCTCTCATAATCAGAAACGTCAACTAATGGTGAAAGTTATTTACTTAAGGCTAGCTAGTCACCTATAGGGGGGTGAATAGGTCTTTGAATTTTTAAGTATTTTGCCGATTTCTTATTTGGTGATCTAGAGTTTGTCCTAAGCACCTGCAATATAAAAGAAAAACAACAATATAGCCAAGCACACAGTTCTTTATAGTGGTTCCCCAATTGGGTACATCCACTTTCCCACCCACCTATCCAACTATCTTGTTAGACTAGGCATAAACTCAACCAATATGCTCCTTAGAGCTTACACCTCATGCCCTCAGCCTTACACTCAGGTTCTCTTCAGAACCCTACCTCAGAACCACAAAGGTTCCTACCTCAGAGCCCTACAGTCCTCCTATAGCTCAGTGGTCTACTGACCACCTACCTCAGCCTTATCTCTAAGGCCTACATCTTAGGCTTTTCTGTAACACCCCCTATCGGTCACATAGCATAAAGCAGTAGGTCCGGCAGGGGCCCGATGTCGTATGCCACAGACAGACCGGGTGGTTACTTAAGGAAACCATCCAACCAATCTCAACGTCCTACACAGAGCATTCTAGCGGAAGCAGTTTATAAAAGTTGTAAACAAGAACCCAGCATCAAAGCACGAATGTCCACTAATACAAAATAGGAATGTTATACAAAATACCCAAAACAAGCCTTAAGGCCTTACAAAATGTTTCACTTGAATATTACATGTTTTACAAACCACGGCATGCAGACCGGTCATACATGAATAAAACAGTAAACACTTCCATTTGGGCCTTCGAGGGCCGGCTTCGCAAAAAGGGCTTTAGCCCGCTATTGACCGCTTGGTCCAGCTGCACCTGCAAGCAACAAACCACCGCACGGTGGCGAAAACAAGGCAACGGTCAGCAATGCTGACCAAATTATAACGATCCCGCCCCCAACTCGGGGCGGCGATGCTCCTTCCCTGCATTTCATTAGCATAAGCGAGCAATGTATATATATAGCCACTTCATCACAGACGTTGGCTCGCACGGCCACACTCCCCGTGCTCTCAGGGCACATTCTCGGTGAACCGGTCGATGTCACGTCAATTAAAGCTATTGACATTCCGGACTCACCACCGCCACTTGGACGGCCAAACCTATGAGCAATTTGTATTCCTGGCCTGGGTCACGACAATTTAAGCCATTGACCGCCGAAGACCCTACTCTATGCCAACGGTAAGTGCCACGTGCCTTTAGGTCTCTTTAACCGAACGACATAGAACGGGTACGGTTCCATCTAACCCGTGCTGACATCGCAACGACAATTTAAGCCATTTGCGCGGGTCAAACTTCCGCCGAGTCCCACTTCCATCACAAGTCACATAACCCGGTTATGTTCAAGTTGGATCTCAAGCCACCAAGTTGGCAAGATCTCGTATCCGCCCAGTTTTCCGGGTGCACCTTTGGGTTAGTCCCCAAGGCTCCCTGCTGCAATCTACCGCGTAGAAAACCCGAAAAACAACTAATAGCACGGAGTCTTCTCCGGCATTATGCAATGCAACATCACCGATCCAGACCAACATGTCCGGGTAGGCTTCACACATCATGCCTATGTCCGTTCTCGCTTACGGACTCTAAACAACGGGGACTTCACATATCTACCCGAAGGAATGCCTCCAACTCTCCGCAAACTCGCGAGAGCGGGCTTCCTATGCAAAGAAAGAGAGCTACTCATGCTCAAGATGAGGATCTTTACCCTTGCATTCCTCTTTGGCGCCATGGAAAAGTAATCGGATGAAAACCACCGCACTAGCGTTGCCTCCGTGGATCCGGAGTCGGCTCGCGATTCGGAGCTCCGAAGCTCCTCCAATGGCGGGATCTAGCTCCTTCTTCTTCCCTTGGCTCTCCTCTCTCTCTAAGTCTTTAGAAAGAGAACACTTAAGAAAAAGTGAGGGTTTTGAAAGCCCAAACCCAGGTATATCCCTTCAGGAACAACCCCCAGCCGTTGGATCTCAAAATAAGGAAACGAACGGCTTTGATTCGGGGTTGAAATGCCCAATCTGGACCGAATTCGGCCTGGCACACGCCCGTGTCCAGGGCCGTGTGCCGCATTCGCCGTCAAAATCGAATCACCTGGAACCTCACACGGGTATCGACACGGCCGTGTGGCCGGCCGTATACCCCATGATTTTTCCCCAAAATCAACCCGAGCACTGCACGGGTTCTAGGACACGCCCGTGTCCTTACCCGTGTCACCTCAACATGCCTGGACCCCAGGCCGTGTACACGGTCTCGACATTTCGTCGAGCGAAGATCGTCAACCTGATGACACAACCTTGGACACTCCCATGTCCTAGGCCGTGTGCCTTGTCTCGACGCATCGTCGAGCAAATCTCGACGACTCCCCGGGACGATCGTCGAGACAGGACAACACGCCCTGCAACACGCCCGTGTCGCAGGCCGTGTGCCGTGTCTCGACGCATCGTCGAGCGAATCTCGTCGACTCCGCGGCTAAGTGTCGACATGGGTCGACACGCCCTGCGACACACCCGTGTCGCAGACCGTGTGCCCAGTCTCATCGAATCGTCGAGCGAATCTCGATGACTTCGCGGCTAAGTGTCGACACGGGTCGACACGCCCTGGGACACGCCCTGGGACACGCCCGTGTCCCAGGCCGTGTGCCTGCTGCCAGAACCCAAACTGGCCCAAAACATCCCCCCTTCGCTCCTTTGAGTTTCGGGGCGTTACAACTCTCCCCCTCTTAAAAGAATTTCGCCCACGAAATTATATAAAGGAAAGACATGTACAAAACCAAAATTTGTACCTGAGCGGAACAACTCCGGATACTCGTCAAGCATAGTCTGCTCTCGCTCCCAAGAGAGCTCCTCACGACCGCAATTGTCCCACCGGACCTTGACCATCCTGATCTCTTTATTGCGTAGCCGCTTGACCTCTGAGTGCTCAATCCGCACGGGCTTGACCTTTGTCGTTAGCCCACTATCCACCGGCACTTGATCGACCGCGATCACTTGCGTAGGCTCTTGTACCGCCTTCCGGAGTACCGAAATATGTAATACATCATGTAAACCACTAAGCTCCACTGAAATCTTCAACCGATAGGCCGCTTCACCAACTCGCTCCAGAACCTCAAACGGTCCAAGTTATCTTGGGCTTAGCTTTTTCAATCGCCGCACCCGCGAGACACCCTTGAACGGCTTGATCTTTAAGTATACATAATCGCCCACATCGAACTCCACGTTCCTGTGCTTGGCATTATAATACTTTGCTTGCCGGTCCTGAGCGATAAGCAACCTCTCCCGAATGGTTCGCACCAAAGAAGTAGCATCATCCACTTCCGATCGCTTATACAACTTTTACTCACCCGTTTCTAACCAAGACAACGGCGTGCGACATCTTCTACCATATAGGGCCTCGAAAGGCGCCATCTGAATACTCGCTTGGTAGCTGTTGTTGTAGGCGAACTCCACCAAATAAAGGTGGTCTTCCCATTGCTTTCCAAAATCCAAGACACACATGCGAAGCATGTCTTCCATGGTTCTATTGACCCTCTCGGTCTGCCCATCCGTTTGCGGATGGAAGGCTGTGCTGAATTTCAGCTTTGTTCCCAACATTTGCTGCACCAGCCTCCAATCATTGGACGTGAACCGCCCATCTCGGTCACTCACGATGCTGCGGGGCACACCATGAAGCCGCACTATGTTATCCACATAAAGCTTTGCCAACTTCTCCACCAGATCATCCTTCCTATGCGGAATAAAATGCGACACCTTCGTTAATCGATCAACAACCACCCAAATGGCGTCGTTTCCCTTCTGCGACCTTGGCAAACCGTGCACAAAGTCCATAGAGATGTCGTCAAATTTCCACTCCGGAATAGGCAAGGACTTAAGAAATCCTCCCGGCTTTTGGCACTCCGCCTTTACCAAGGCGCAGGTTTGGCACTTCGCTACGTATAGCGCCACATCCTTTTTCAAACCCGGCCACCAAAACAGTTTCTTCACATCACGGTACATCTTCGTGCTACCCGGGTGAATCGAGTACTTGGTATGGTGTGCCTCGTACAACAACTCCAACCGCATATTGCCCATACTTGGGACGCACAAACGACTGTCTTTCCAAAGCAACCCGTCCTCCACGACGAATTGGGAATTTGACCAATCCAGAGCCTCAACCATGAACTGCTTCATATGAGCATCCATATCCAAAGCCTGCCGAATACGATCAGTCAGGTCATATTGGACTTCAGTCCAATTCAAAACTGCTTCAGCACTTGATTGTCTGTCCACACAAACAATCTCCAACGCCTCCAACTCCCGCACCAACCGCTCATCATGCACCAATAGCCAATTGGCTTGAGCTGGGGCTCGGCGACTCAATGCGTCCGCAACCACATTCCCTTTGCCAGGCACGTAGTGGATCTTAAATGTATAGTCCCCCAGGAACTCCATCCATCTACGCTGCCGCATATTCAGATCTTTCTGATCAATAAGATACTTCAGGCTCTTGTGATCGGTGTAGATATCAATCTTCACACCGTACAAGTAGTGTCTCCATAGCTTCAAGGCAAAAATCACGGCCGCTAACTCCAAGTCATGGACCGGATAATTCCTCTCATGCACTTTTAGCTGTCTCGAGTCATAAGCTATTACACTTCCGTGTTGCAGTAGCACGCAACCCAAACCGCTGCCTGAAGCATCGCTATAAATCTCATAGCCTTCGGTCCCACATGGCGAACTCAGCACAGGCGTCGTGGTCAACCGACACTTCAACTCCTCAAAAGCTCGCGCGCACTCCGGCGTCCAAACGAACTTATGCTCCTTCCTCGTCAAAGTAGTGAGAGGTAACGCTATCCGCGAGAAGTTCTCTACGAAGCGCCTATAATAGCCGGCAAGCCCCAGAAAACTCCGGATTTCCGCTACAGTAGCAAGCTTAGGCCACTCCCGTATCGCAACAATCTTCGCCGGATCCACAACAATACCCTCTCCACTCACTATATGCCCGAGGAACTCCACTGAGGATAGCCAAAACTCGCACTTCGAGAACTTGGCATACAACTGATTTCTCCTTAGCGTCTCCAACACCAAATGAAGATGCTTGAAGTGATCTTCCTCACTTTGCGAGTACACCAAAATATCGTCGATGAAGACGATCACGAAATGGTCCAAGTACTCCCTGAAAGTCCTGTTCATCAAATCCATGAACACTGACGGCGCATTAGTCAGCCCAAATGGCATGACCATAAACTCATAATGCCCGTATCTCATACTAAACGCTGTCTTCGGGATATCACTCTCCCTTATTCGCAACTGATAGTACCCAGCCTTGAGATCCAACTTCGAGTACACCGTTGACCCGACTAACTGATCAAAGAGATCATCAATCCGGGGGATCGAGTACTTGTTCTTCTCAGTCAGCTTGTTGAGCTCCTGATAATCAATACATAGCCTCAAGCTTCCGTCCTTCTTCTTAACAAAGAGGACCGGTGCGCTCCAAGGCGAAGAACTCGGGCGCACATACCCTTGCTCCAACAACTCTTGCAGTTGAACTTTCAGCTCCTCCATTTCCTTAGGCGCTAGCCGATACGGAGATCGTGACACAGGCTTTGCACCTGGCACTAGCTCGATCGTAAAATTTATCTCCCGCTGAGGCGGGGCTCCAGGAAGATCTGCGGGGAACACATCAGGGTATTCCGATACCACTGAAATACAATCCAACGCGGGCTTCGGCTTTGCAACCTCCACTAGTGTAAAGAACAGTTCTGCTCCAGCACGAACCGCCTTCACCACCTGAAGAGCAGATATCAACGTCTTGCTCGACCCCTTTAAGCCCGTAAACGTCGTCTCACGACTCGCTCCCAGCTTCACTTCCTTGCTACCGCAATCTATATGGGCCTGCTGCTCCGAGAGCCAGTCCATGCTAAATATGACGTCGAACTCCACTAACGGAAGTAAAGACGCCCGCAGGTCAAACTCCTGCTCCCCAATACGAGTCTTAACATCGCAGATCCTATCCGCTCGCATCGAACACCCATTGGGCAACAACACATCCAACTTATCCTTCTCCATCGAAGAAGGGACTCCGATGCGTGATATAAATCCTTCGGACAAGAAGGAGTGTGAGGCTCCCGCATCGAAGAGTGCTCGTGCCGGATTTTCACAAATCAATACAAATCCTAAACAAGCAGTGGTAAGATAACATGTGCAAAACAAGTATTTAAAGAAATTAACTTGCTATAAATTAAACCGTACCTGTCACCACATCAGCTTGTTTGATGGCCTCCTGTTGGCCAAGATTATAGACCCTTGGTTGGGCCGGAGCATAATGGGATGCGGTCGACTCCACCGCCTTTCCCTTTTCTTCATAAGTAGCTCCTGGCCTCCTCTCGGACTTAGGACGTCCGCTCCAACAATCGTGGGCGAAATTCCCCGTCTTTCCATATGTAAAACACGCGCCCGGGGTCCTACTCGTAGTCGCCCCAGAAGCACCAGAAGGAGCTGGACCCGAACTCCTATGCTTCTTGAAAGCCCTCCGATAGCCGGACTTTGAAGTAGTCGGCACTTTAAATTCAGATTTATTCTCACCCAAGCTTTTCTTTGCTTGTACGTTCTTCATGTCCTTCTCCAAGGACCGGGCAGTATTGACCAAGGTTAAGAAACCCTGCGTCATCGGCCCCAAAAGTAGTAATCTCAACTCATCCCTCAAGCCTTCATAGAAGCGATTAGTCTTGAGCTCCTCATCCATGATGGAGGAGCTAGCATAATGACTCAAACAAGTGAACTCATGGAGATATTCATCCATGCTCCTCTCACCCTGTACCAACTTCAGGAACTCATTCTCCATCGAAATCCTCTAAGTAGAAGGGAGGTATCTTGCTAAGAACAATCCCGAGAACTCTTCCATCAGAACGTCTATCAGTTGTCTACCTCTCAAATGATGCAGCTCCAATCCTTCCCACCATATTCTCGCTTCACCGTCCAACAGGAACGAAGCGATGGTGGTCATTTGCCACTCCTCCGTCTCCGTTGTTGTCATGACTCTCTTCACCCTAGAGAGCCAGTCTTCAGCCTGAGATGGGGTTCCCAACCCCGAGAATAACAGAGGGTTAAAGCTCATTACATGCTTAAGCTGCCTCTCAGTTGCCCTCCTCGGCACCACCGGTTCTACAACCACTTGCTCCACTCTCCTCGGCTCGGCCTCTCGAAGAGGTTCCTGCTCCATCACAGGAGCGGGCTGCTGCGTTTGCCTTCTAGGCTGCGCATTTATCACGGCCAACACCGCTTCAGCCACCAATCGAATATTCTCAGCCGACAGAGGTGTTGCAGGAGCAACATCCGGTGCACTACTAGCCTCAGAAACTCGGCATTCTGACGGCCCAACACCACTTCTGGTCACCTATAGTGGTACAAAACACCGTTAAGCGACCAAATAAATTGCCAAAAGCAATTATAGGAACACACAGGTTCCTCAAACATAAGTATTTTCATTCCTAAGTGGACATTCATGGGTTCTTTTACCATTATAACGATGACGCACACAATGTGCTCACCACCCCTTAAAAAGAATTCGCCCACGAATTCAGTTTAAGTCCAACCAAAACCAGTAGTCTGATACCAAATTGTAACACCCCCTATCCGTCACATAGCATAAAGCAGTAGGTCTGGCCGGGGCCCGACGTCGTATGCCACAGACAGACCGGGTGGTTACTTAAGGAAACCATCCAACCAATCTCAACGTCCTACATAGAGCATTCTAGCGGAAGCAGTTTATAAAAGTTGTAAACAAAAAACCAGCATCAAAGCACGAATGTCCACTAATACAAAATAGGAATGTTATACAAAATACCCAAAACAAGCCTTAAGGCCTTACAAAATGTTTCACTTGAATATTACATGTTTTACAAACCACGGCACGCAGGCCGGTCATACATGAATAAAACAGTAAACACTTCCATTTGGGCCTTCGAGGGCCGGCTTCGCAAAAAGAGCTTTAGCCCGCTATTGACCGCTTGGTCCAGCTGCACCTGCAAGCAACAAACCACCGCACGGTGGCGAAAACAAGGCAACGGTCAGCAATGCTGACCAAATTATAATGATCCCGCCCCCAACTCGGGGCGGCGATGCTCCTTCCCTGCATTTCATTAGCATAAGCGAGCAATGTATATATATATCCATTTCATCACAGACGTTGGCTCGCACAGCCACACGCCCCGTGCTCTCAGGGCACATTCTCGGTGAACCGGTCGATGTCACGTCAATTAAAGCTATTGACATTCCGGACTCACCACCGCCACTTGGACGGCCAAACCTATGAGCAATTTGTCTTCCTGGCCTGGGTCACGACAATTTAAGCCATTGACCGCCGAAGACCCTACTCTATGCCAACGGTAAGTGCCACGTGCCTTTAGGTCTCTTTAACCGAACGACATAGAACGGGTACGGTTCCATCTAACCCGTGCTCACATCGCAATGACAATTTAAGCCATTTGCGCAGGTCAAACTTCCGCCGAGTCCCATTTCCATCACAAGTCACATAAACCGGTTATGTTCAAGTTGGCTCTCAAGCCACCAAGTTGGCAAGATCTCGTATCCGCCCAGTTTTTCGGGTGCACCTTTGGGTTAGTCCCCAAGGCTCCCTGCTGTAATCTACCGCGTAGAAAACCCGAAAAACAACCAATAGCACGGAGTCTTCTCCGGCATTATGCAATGCAACATTATCAATCCAGACCAACATGTTCGGGTAGGCTTCACACATCATGCCTATGTCCGTTCTCGCTTACGGACTCTAAACAACGGGGACTTCACATATCTACCCGAAGGAACGCCTCCAACTCTCCGCAAACTCGCGAGAGCGGGCTTCCTATGCAAAGAAAGAGAGCTACTCATGCTCAAGATGAGGATCATTACCCTTACATTCCTCTTTGGCGCCATAGAAAAGTAATCGGATGAAAACCACCGCACTAGCGTTGCCTCCATGGATCCGAAGTCGGCTCGCGATTCGGAGCTCCGAAGCTCCTCCAATGGCGGGATCTAGCTCCTTCTTCTTCCCTTGGCTCTCCTCTCTCTCTAAGGCTTTAGAAAGAGAACACTTAAGAAAAAGTGAGGGTTTTGAAAGCCCAAACCCGGGTATATCCCTTCAGGAACAACCCCCAGCCATTGGATCTCAAAATAAGGAAACGAACGGCTTTGATTCGGGGCTGAAATGCCCAATCTGGACCGAACACGGCCTGGCACACGCCCGTGTCCTGGGCCGTGTGCCGAATTCGCCGTCAAAATCGAATCACATGGAACCTCACACGGGTATCGACACGGCCGTGTGGCCGGCCGTGTACCCCATGATTTTTCCCAAAAATCAACCCGAGCACTGCACGGGTTCTAGGACACGCCCGTGTCCTAGGCCGTGTGCCTTGTCTCGACGCATCGTCGAGCAAATCTCGACGACTCCCCGGGACGATCGTCGAGATAGGTCGACACGCCCGTATCGCAGGCCGTGTGCCTTGTCTCGATGCATCGTCGAGTGAATCTCGTCGACTCCGCGGCTAAGTGTCGACACGGGTCGACACGCCCTGCGACACGCCCGTGTCGCAGGCCGTGTGCCCAGTCTCAACGAATCGTCGAACGAATCTCGACGACTTCGCGGCTAAGTGTCGACAAGGGTCGACAGGCCCTGGGACACGCCCGTGTCCCAGGCCTTGTGCCTGCTGCCAGAACCCAAACTGGCCCAAAACGTCCCCCCTTCGCTCCTTTGAGTTTCGGGGCGTTACATTTTCAGCCCTATAACATCAGGCATAAAGCCCTACTCTCAGAGTACTGCAGCACTCCTACAACTCAGTATCCTTCCAGGTACCTACCTCAGTGCCCTTCCAGGCACCTACAACTCAGCCTCCTCCAAGGCCTATAACTTAGTAACACACTTATCACCTACAGCTTAGTGACTCACCAGTCACCTACCTCAGCCTTATTTCTAAGGCCTACTACTCAGGATGGGAGGATAGCCCTACTCTCAGATCCACACTTGGATCCTACCTCAGTACCCCAATAGGGCACCTACCTTAGTGACTAATTGGTCACCTATAACTCAGGCCAAAAGTCCCTACAGCTCAGATTCAGATAAATTGAATTCTATAGGAATTTAAATAAGTTATGTAAAATGAAACACGGACTCAGAGATAAATCTCTGAGTCTACCTTGCTGGATTGAGCAGATATCAGTCCAGCTCTCTTGTTGTAGAAGGGATAAGTCTTCTTCTACAGCCACTTCTTCTTTGCTGTACAAGTAAACAACTATCTGCTGATGAAGGCCGACTGCCCTTCACACAGTTATCTCCTTGCTGATCTGAATAATCAGCTGCTTTATTCTAGAGAGAACACTTTTGCTGAACTTGAAAGTGCTTCAACTAACTTTTCTTGCCTTCTGGCTAGCTCTGCTGGACTTTGCTTTCAAGCTTGTCGGAGAAGATGAAGTCCAGCCGCCTCTATTTTCCGTATATTATTTCTCTGTTCTGCGTTTGTTTTCAATAACCCTAATCCCCTTTTATTTCTTCATTTTATATGTCTTGATTAGAATTAACAACACAATTTGAGTGTGGGCTCAACCAAGGATGGTGAGCGCCACCTCCCTCAGAAAAGGATAAATAAGCTTTCGGTGCTACTGCAACTTTCCCACAATAGTTTGAATTATTTTAACTTTGTTGACTTCCGATGATGTCAGTAGTGGTCATCTTGTGCTGCTGTAGCTTTCCCACAATGGCATGAAGTACTTTGACTTGTTGACTTTTGATGACGTCAACAGTGGTCATCACCTTCTGGACTTGGACAAAATTTTAGATCTTCAATAAGCATTGAGTGATGTTAAGTCACTCAAATCCATCTATCTTTGCTCTTCATTAGTATTGTTGAGTGAACCTGCCTCTCTCAATGCTTCTGGTCTTAGAGAAATTTTGTTGGCTTTGTCTCAGTGCTTCTGGACTTAGAGGAATTCTAGTGGCTTTGTCTCAACGCTTCCTTCTCAACTATCTCAGCGGTTTATTCTTCACAGCCGAGACTATCTTCTATCTCAGCGGTTTCTTCTCAGCGGTCTCAATGGTTTATGCTTCACATCTGAGACTATCTTCTATCTCAGCGGTTTCTTCTTAGCGGTCTCAGCGGTTTCTGCTTCACAGTTGAGACTATCTTCTATCTCAGCAGTTTTCTCTCAACTGTCTCAGTGCTTCCTTATTTATTAGAAGCGTTGAGTGAACTTTCTTCACTCAACGCTTCTGGAGTTAGATAAATTCCAGCTTTCTTTTTCTCAGCGGTTATGCTGAGACTTACTTCTCAGCTGTCTCAGTGGTTTTGCTTTAGTCAAATTTTCTGGCTTTAGTTCGACGAATGTTGAGCTGAGATCGACGATCTATGGGCTGAGCTTGATGAATTTTGAATCCCAAATTCTGAATTTAGCTTGATGAATGGTGAGCTCAGCTCGACGAATGGTGAGCTGAGATCGACGAATTTTGAGTCCCACACTTCTGAATTTAACTTGGTGAATGGAGTGGTGAGCTCGACGAATTGTTGGCTGAGCTCGACGAATTGTTGACTGAGCTCTATGAATTCTGAATCTTCTAGCATACTCTTTTTCTTCACCTATTTCGACGAATGTCGAGCTGAGCTCGACGAATTGTGAGCTGAGCTTGATGAATTCTGAATTTTTTAACATACTCATTTTCATCACATGTCCAATCATGGACTATCTGCATGCATGAACTTAAGCATACATCAAATACATAATGCCCCTTAACATGATTGGTGATGTCTCTTCAAATCCTGAGGAACATTATAGGGATCAATTCCCGACAATCTCTGCCTATTTGAAGAAGGTAGAACACCCATCCATGTTATGGTGCATCAACACAAAAAGTATCATGATAGGCCTGATGAGACTTTATTATGACAACTAGCCATCCCTGTACAGGATAACTCCCCCTGGATGAGATGGCTTATCACTATGATTAAATGGCCAGTAGTATAGGTGAATTATAAATCATTGACAGCGTAAACATTATGATTAAGATATACCAAATCATTAACTAATTTTGGAGAGCTTTAGTCAAATAGTTATATGATATCTATGGAAGAACAACATATTCATTAAACACAGATATATAAATGAGAATTTCATTCACATTTGTCACATAAATATAGTCAGGGCCAACTCATATTAATTTCATTGATAGAGATTTAAAATTTTTATACTGTTGATATACATTACAAGACATTGATTAAAAATTTTAAAAGAAGCCTAAATCTTGCAGTCTTATGTCAGCTATTCTTTGATGAACTTACATCAGCATCCTTGGTTACAGCAGTCTTCTTCAAGTTTTAGGCTTTATTCTTCTGCATTTTGAAGTAAAGGAATGACTTTGGAATATATCTGGGAGGCATTTTCTTAGGGTTGATCTTCCTTACCAGATTTTTCTTTGAAGACTCTTTCCCTTAGCGAATTGCTTTCCAAATGCTTTATCCATTCCTCAAAAGGATATACACTATCAATATTCATTAGAACTTGTCCATGGCTCACCCAAGCATTTATGATGATGGATTCAGAGGCATCACTTAGCTGTTTATAATCTGTATCATCTCTGTTCTCAACACTTCTCTTGGCTATGAACTCTTCAGCCATCTGAGCTCCTTCCCTTTTTCTTCTGACAACAAGTTGTGCATCCTATGCAACTCTAGCTTGTGCTGGGAAGCCTAGATCCTCTGTCCTCTTTTTATCGACTAGGGGCAGGTGCAGTGCCACCATAGTGCCTTGAATTATATTTAATGCTTGATCTTCAATGAGTCCTGCTGTCTTAGCATGGCTGCTCTCCCCCTTTCTGTCTTCTTCAAGGATGGTTGCTTGCAGTAAGGAGTTGTTGGCTTCATTTCTGCTTCATATAGATTGGAATATTCTCTCATTGTCAGTAAGCAGCTCATTTTTCAGAAGTATTGCCTGCTGCATAGAGTGGAGAGCAACATTGGTGACATGTTGATTTACATGAACTGCTGCACCCCTGATCACCTCATCTGTTGTACTCGCAAAAGTTTTGTCACATCATATGTCAGATGCAGATAATTTTTGGCTTGTTTCCATAGATTTCATGAGGGTGGTCAGCTTTATGCCAACAGTTCCAGCCATATCAAACCAGGTGGTGACCTGTTTGTTTAAGTGAGAGGTCTCTTCTTTACATTCCTTGACATCAGTTAACAATTCATCTCTTAGCTTGGAAACTGAGTGATCAACATACTCCTTGAGGGTTGTTGTCTGAGCATGCAAGAGTTCTTTGATATGGTTTAGTAGTGGCTCATAATAGATTTGGGTAGTGGGTGGTTGGCTTATTGAAGGAGGGACTTCTATCAGAGCAGGGACTTGTGAAGACTCCCCCTAAACTACAACACATGTAGAAGGAGCCATTTTCATAGCTAAAGTTTTATTAGCACTGCAAATTAATAGGGTGTTAGTATTACATATAGTGGGTGCAGACTCAACTAATCTATTAACAACTTTGTCCCAAGGTTGTCAAATCCATCTCATTATGCTCCCCCTAAAACTGAGCATCCTTCTTTGGGCTTGACCTATCAAGATATATATCTAATGCCTCAGGAGTCTAACGATTATCTTCTACAGCATGGATAACTTCAATTGCTGCAACATAATCAGTATCAGCCATGTCTGCCTCATCTTCTACAGTAACCTCTTCTTCAGTAACATTCTTGGAAACTTGTCCTGACCTAGGACTAGTATAGGTTTTATAAAACATGCACAACTATATCCTAGAGTTGAATGTTTGTTGAGGAGAGACTCAGGGTTATGTCTATCTGCATCCTAACATCAGTAGGGGGGTTAATTCCCAGCTCAGGTTCAGAGCAGGAGGAACTGTCTACTTCAGCAACTAGCTATTTTTATCCCTTGAGGAGTCCTTTATTGTTGAAGGATGGCTCTTGGGTAAGATCCTAGTGAATCTATCAAATGTCCTTATATCCATTCTTTTTAGGTATTGAATCTTCACTCCATGTTCCTGTTTGAATGTATCAAGGTAGGTGTTCACTAGGTATAAGGAAAGAATTCTCCCCATGTTTGGAGTGGGCAGACATTCTACTAATCTTTGGTAGATGGGTGAAGACCAAGAGGTCTTCCTATTCAAGATTATCCTAGTCATAACTTCAAATGTTGACCTGGAGATTGTGTCATGTGATCCAGGTTTGCAAATAAGGGCTTTCCCTACTATATTTGCTAGCAGTTTACCTCTCTGATTGAAGAATTTTCTGTTAAAAGACCCAGGTTTGGCATAACTGTATCCACACTACATGAGAGCATTGTGTCTGTCTGTGATGGTGGGTTCTTCTTCCTCGCTAGGGTTGACGGAGGGTATATGAAGGGATTTGCCTAGTCTCTTAGGGTTTACCTTTATCTTGATATCCTCAGTCTTAGACTTAAGAGAGTTTTGAGAGAAAGATACTTTAATGTTGGAGAAGAATTCTACAACCACTTTTCTAAGAATGGTGGAGGGTTTGGAAAGGGTGTACTTCAAACCTGTGCCCTCAATCATTCTTATTACTGCTTTAATCTCTGGCAAGGCATGACTGAATCCATCCCTCATAATTTCATGTCCTTCCTAGAGCTCCTTAATGACATTTGGCTCCATTGAAACAGTGCAGCATGACGCTGAGAGGGTTTCGGTCTCGACGGCTATGGTTAAGGCTTTTAAGAGTGATATGGCTTTTTGTTTCTTGTCGTCTTTATATTTATAATGAAAAAAATTTAATTACTTCATAATTAGAATAATCAATTAAACACTATAGCTTATATTAGCACTTTTTCGCCTTACGGGTTGCGTTATGCTTCCTGTTAAGATACAGGGAACTTAGCGCTACTTTTATACCTCTCAACTTTTCTTTCGTTTACACAATGCATGATTAATTTGTAGCTTCCCTCACTATCTGGATATACATTCTTTTTGACACACATTAATCAAAATATTCTGTTAATTTTAAATATAATGGAGACCTATCATGTTAATGAGCCAGTTCTATTAGCAACCTAATTATATGCTGATTTACCAGTTATTTGAATTTGAGAGTGAAGGCTGCATAATTTAACAGTGCTGATAATTATAAAGAATAATTAAATCACTGCTGTCTATTTGGTATGCTTGATTAGGTTCATCCTAAGCACATCTAACTTAATTTATCAATTAGCAAACACAGTCTCTATATAAGAGAGAGAGAGAGGCTTACCTTGAGTCTTGCTGCCTCTAGCTTTGAGGATTATATACTTGACAACCTCAACCTTAGTTTGTTGCTTTTCATGGAGCATATTCCTTGAGCAATCATCCTGTCCCAGACATTTTCCTAGAACATCCATTGTCCAAATACCAAGCCTTATTTTAGAAAGATATTTGTACTACCCTACAAAACAGAATCATTTACCCTTATGCACCCAATGATAATTGGGTCCTAGGTTCTTGTTAGTATTATAAAACTTTTGCCCAAATCTCTTCCTGAGCTGAGTACCTTTCTCTCCACTGGCCACATTCAGGTTGTGCCAACAATCAATGACAAAGTGACTCACCTTCACACAGTACCAACATTTATGAATGTTGTACCTTCTCTTCATGACAGCACATAATTGCTATCCATGAGAGATGTGAGCAGCACCAGACTTTGTGTAACACCCCGAAACTCAAAAGAGGGATGTGTAGTGGTTAGAACCAAGTTTGGTTCTTGGTAGGGGTCACACGGCCTGTGACACGGGCGTGTCCATGGCCGTGTCATGCTCGGGTTCGACTATCCTGCCGAGTGGTCGACGAAAATGCAGTCAACGATTGTCGAGTCAGCGAACACAGCCTGAGACACGAGCGTGTCCCAGGCTGTGTCCTACTCGGGCTGTTAGCCGGTCTGTGTCGGGGGAGTAATACGGCTTGGAGCCCAGGCGTGTTCGGGTTGACACTGGCGTGTCAAAATCGAAACGGGCATGTCAAAATCGACACGAGCGTGTCAAAATCGACACGGGCGTGTCAAGAACCCGTGTCCTCTTCGGATTATTTTGGTCCTGTTTCAATTGAGGAACACGCCCCGTAACACGTGCGTGTACTGATTGACATGGGAGTGTCAAGCTTGACACGGGCGTGTCAAGCTTGACACGGGCATGTTAAGAGCATGTGTCCTGGTCGGGATGCGATAGTTTCGAAGTCGATTGAGGCACACAGTCTTGGACACGGGCTTGTCAAAAGCCATGTTCGGTGCAGGAAATTGATTTTAAGTGCGAATTGTGGCCGTCTGTTTCCTTCTTTTGGGATCCAAGGGCCCAGGCTAGTCCAGGCAGGGTTAAGTCCGGGAATAGGGTTTGAAACTCTCATTCCACTTCAAGTTTTCTCTTTATAAAGCCTTAGAGAGAGGGAAGAGCAAGGAAGAAGGAGGAGGAGAGTTCCGGCTGCTGGTGGAGCTTCGGAGCCCCAAATCGTAAGCCGAGTTCAGATCTACGAAGGCGAGGCTGTTGCGGTACTTTTCATCCGTCTAGATCTTCATGGTTCCAAAGAGAAACGCAAGGATAACGATTCTCATCTTGTACATGTGAAGTCCTCTTTCCTTTTTGCATAGGAAGCCCGCTCTAGCGAGTATGCGGTGAGTGTGAGGTATTCCTTCGGGTAGACGTGAATAGTCCCCGTTGTTTTACATGTAGTGTCCGGAATAGAGGAATAGACATAGGCATGGTGTGTGAAGCCTACCCGGACAAGTTGGTCTGGATCGGTGATGTTGCATTGTTGAATGGCCGGAGAAGACTCCACGCCGATGGTTGTTTTTCATGTTTTCTATGCGGTAGATTGCAGCAGGGAACCTCAGGGACTAACTCCGAGGTGTACCCAGAAAACTAGGCAGAAGCATGATTTTGTCATCTTGGTAGCCTGGGAGCCAAGTTGCATATAACTGGGTTATGTAAAATGTGTGATCAATTTGGGACTCGGGGAAGCTTGACCCACGCATATGGCTTAAATTGACGTTATAGTGTGAGCAACGGGTTAGGCGGAACCGTACCCGCTCTATGTTGTTCGGTACAAGCGACCTAAAGTATGTGGGAGTTGCCATTGGCATAGATGGAGGGTCTTAGGCTTAGGCCGAAAAGTCCATAATGCTCACGAGATTTTCCGTTCAAGGGGTGGTGGTGAGACCGCGGATTTTGACCGGGTTCACCAAGAATGTGCCCTGAGAGTACGGGGTGTGTGGCTGTGCGTTCCTACGCCTGTGATGAAGTGCAATTTCAATACTATTTGGCTACGCTATTAAAGTGCAGGGAAGGAGCATCGCCACCCCGAGTATATGGGCAGGGTCGTTATAATTTGTCAGCTTTAGCTCACCGTTACTTTTGTTTGCCACCGTTTCGGTGGATTGTTGCTTGCAGGTGCTGCGGAGTCTAGTGGAAAATAGTGGGCAAAAGCTCTTATTGCTGAGCCGGCCCTCAAAGGCCTATGCAAATGTTTACTTTTATTCTCCTGTGCGACCGGCCCGTGTGCCGATGTTTGGAAAACACTATTTGTTTAAAGTAAACTCTTGTAAGGCCATAAGGCCAAGTACTTTGTGTATTTTTGTACGTTCATTCATTTTGGGTTATTTTTAGTGGAAATTCATGTTGTGGTTGGGTTCTTTATTTGCAATGTTTAAAATGCTTCTGCTAGAATGTGCTCTGTGTAGGACGTTGGTTATTGGAAGGATGGTTTCCTTACGTAACCCTTCGGTCTGTCTGTGGTATATGGTGTCGGGCCCCGGCTGGACCTACTGATATATGCTATGTGATGGATAGGGGGTGTTATAATTTGGTATCATACTACTAGTTTCGGTCAACTTAAAAGAATTCGTGGACAAATTCTTTTATGGGGTGGTGAGCACATGTGTGTGCGTCATCGCTATAACATAAAAAGAACCCATGAATGTCCACTTAGGAATGAAAATACACATGTTTGAGGAACCTGCGTGTTCCTATAATTGCTTTTTGCAATATTGTTCGATCACTTAATGGTGTTTTGTATGACTATAGGTGACCAGGAGTGGTGCAGGGCCGTTAGAACGTCCGGTTTCTGAGGCAAGTAGCGCACCGAATGATGTGCCTGCAATACCTCCCTCGGCAGAAACCATAAGATTGGTGGCTGAAGCGGTGTTCGCTATGATAAATGTCCAGCCTGCAAGACAAATGCAGCAGCCTACCCGTACAGTGGAGCAGGTACCGCTTCAAGTGGCAGAACCGAGAAGGGTGGAGCAAGTAGTGGTGGAACCATTGGTACCTAGGGAGCAACTGAAAATCAGCTCAAGCATGTTATGGGCTTCAATCCTCCGATGTTCTCGGGGACGGGAACCCCCCCCCCCCCCAAGCTGAGGATTGGATCTCCCAAGTAAAGAGAGTCTTGACAGCTACAGAAATGGAGGAGTGGCAGAAGACCACCATAACTACCTTCCTGTTGGACCGAGATGCAAGGCTTTGGTGGGAAAGTTTAGAGCTACAGCACCTGAGGTGAAGACAACTCACGGACATCTCGATAGAAGAATTTTCGAGACTATTCTTGGCAAGGTACCTTCCCTCGGCTCAGAGGATCGCGATGGAGAATGAATTCCAGAAGTTGACGCAAGGAGAGAGTAGTGTGGACGAGTATCTCAATGAATTTACACGTTTGGGTCGGTACGCTAGCTCTACATTTGCTGATGAGGAGCGTAAGGCAAACCGTTTCTATGAGGGTCTGAGGGATAACCTAAGGCTACTGCTCTCGGGGCCTATGACACAGGGCTTCTTGACCCTGGTCACTACGGCTCGGTCTTTGGAGAAGGATCTAAGGAGTGTGCAAGCGAAGAGAGACTCTGGTGCTAAGAAGACAGAGTTCAAGGTGTCGACTAACTAAATGTTTGGGTTTCGTAAGTTTCATAAGAAGGCTAGGATTTCGGGTGCAGCCCCATCTTTCGGTGCTTCAGGGGCGACTACGGGCCGAACCTCGGGGGAATGCTATAACTGTGGAAAGTCGGGACACTTTTCCCGAGACTATTGGAGCGGACGTCCAAAGTCCGAGAGGAAGCCAGGAGAAACCTATGAGGAGAAGGGCAAGGTGGTGGAGTCAACCGTATCCCACTATGCTCCGGCTCAACCTAGAGTCTATAACCTTGGCCAGCAGGAGGCCATAAAGCAAGCAGATGTGATGATAGGTATGGTTTAAATTTGTAGCAAGTTCGCTTTAAATACATGTTACCTTATGCATAGTAGCTTATTACTTTTTGTATTAGGCTTTGTTTTGATTTGCGATAATTCGACGAGAGCACTCTTTGACACGGGCCTGTCAAAATTGACACAGGCGTGTCGAGAACCCGTGTCCTCTTTGGGTTTTTTTTGGTCCTGTATCGATTGAGGAACACGCCCAGTAACACGGGCGTATTCTGATTGACACGAGCACGTTAAGCTTGACACAGGCGTGTTGAGAGCCCGTGTCCTGGTCGGGATGCAACAATTTCGGTGTCGATTGAGGCACACGGCCTTGGACACAGGCGTGTCACAAGCCGTATTTGGCACAAGAAATTGATTTTAAGTGCGAATTATGGCCGTCAGTTTCCTTCTTTTGGGATCCAAGGGCCCAGGCTGGTCCAGGCACTGTTAAGTCTGGGAAAAGGGTTTGAAACCCTCATTCCACTTCAAGCTTTCTCTTTCTAAAGCCTTAGAGAGAGGGGAGAGCAAGGAAGAAGGAGGAGGAGTGTTCTGGCCGCCGGTGGAGCTTCGGAGCCCCAAATCGCATGCCGAGTTTAGATCTATGGAGGAGAGGCCGTTGCTGTGCTTTTCATCCGTCTAGATCTTCAGGGTGCCAAAGAGAAATGCAAGGGTAACAATTCTCATCTTGGACATGTGAAGTCCTCTTTCATTTTTGCATAGGTAGCCCACTCTTGTGAGTATGCGGAGAGTGTGAGGTATTCCTTTGGGTAAACGTGAATAGTCCCCGTTGTTTTGCATGTAGTGTCCGGAATCGAGGAACGGATATAGGCATGATGTGTGAAGCCTACCCGGACAAGTTAGTCTGGATCGGTGATGTTGCATTGCTTGAATGGCTGGAGAAGAATTCGCGCCGATGGTTGTTTTTCGCGTTTTCTACGCGGTAGATTGCAACAGGGAACCTCGGGGACTAACTCCGAGGTGCACCCGGAAAACTGGGCAAAAGCGTGATTCTACCATCTTGGTGGCCTGGGAGCCAACTTGCACATAACTGGGTTATGTAAAGTGTGTGATCTATTTGGGACTCGGGAAAGCTTGACCCGCGCATATGACTTAAATTGACATTACGGTGTGAGCAACGGGTTAGGCGGAACTGTACCCGCTCTATGTCTTACGGTACAAGCGACCTAAAGTTCATGGGACTTGCCATTGGAATAGATGGAGGGATTTGAGCTTAGGCCAGAAAGACCATAATGCTCACGCGATTTGTCGTCCAAGGGGCGGTGGTGAGACCGCTGATTTTGCCCGGGTTCACCAAGAAGTGCAATTTCACTACTATTTGGCTATGTATTAAAGTGCAGGGAAGGAGCATCACCGCCCCGAGTTTAGTGGCGGGTTTGTTATAATTTGGTTAGCTTTAGCTGACCATTGCTTTTGTTTGCCACCGCTTCGGTGGATTGTTGCTTGCAGGTGCTGCGGAGCCTAGTGGCAAATACCGAGCAAAAGCCCTTGTTGCTGAGCCGGCCCTCGAAGGCCTATGTTAATGTTTACTTTTATTCTCATGTGTGACCGGCCTGCGTGCCGATGTTTGGAAGACACTATTTGTTTAAAGTAAACTCTTGTAAGGCCATAAGACCAAGTACTTTGTGTATTTTTGTACGTTCATTCTTTTTGGGTTATTTTTAGTGGACATTCATGCTGTGGCTGGGTTCTTTATTTGCAATGTTTGCATTAGAATGTGCTCTGTGTAGGACGTTGGTTATTGGAAGGATGGTTTCCTTGCGTAACCCTTCGGTCTGTCTGTGGTATATGGCGTCGGGCCCCGGCCATACCTACTGATATATGCTATGTGACGGATAGGGGGTGTTACACTTTGTTGGATGAGCATTGCATGATGCTGCTTCTTTCTTCCTGAGTGAAGGTGCTGGAGAACTAAATACAGCTAGTCCAGGATGGGCCAAATGTATTTTTGGAGCATGCCATCTAGTCGACTATCTCATCTCTTTAGATAAAGGATATATGGATCCAAATCTAAAGAACTTATCCTGAACATTGTAGCTAGAGTGGACAATATCACTCTTTCTGAGATCACGTGTCTTCACCCTACTGGTGGAGCACACATTTGATTGATCCTTCTAGAGTGGTGCAAACTTGACAGTTTTAGAAGGTAAATTCACCTTTTGAAATACTGTCAACTTATCAGGGATATTTGACTTGACTTGATAATTAGTGTGATTAATACCCAGCTTCTCAGAGGTTTGACAGGTTGCAGCTTTCGACAAGTTACCAAGAGATTGAGAAGGGTTAATCACAATCCCTAATCTCTGAGCAAATTTCTGTTCTAGGTATTTAATATGTTTATATTTTTCTTCTAGAACCTTGGTCTGACACTCAAGGCTTTTCTTGAGTTCAGACACCTCATGTCATTTCTTATGAAATTCAATAGATTTATTGTTATAAAGAGTTTGATAAGGCTTGAGGACTTCAATCTCCTTTGCTTGCCTTTTGGCAAGAATTCTGCTCTTCTTTAGAGCATCTAGGAGCAGTCCATACTTGTCAATCAACTGATTGACATCAGTTTCAGATTCTGAGCAATCTTTATCATAGGATGAAGATGCACTAGTATCTGGACTTGTTTCATAGTCATAAGAAGATGAAGAAATGGAGAGAGGATTTACCTTGCTTGATTCTATATGTAGCTCACTTATTTCTTCTTCAGTTATTGTCATCAGCCCTTGACATCCACAGTCTTCTTCATCCTTCTCATTGTCGCTGTCAGAGTGTGACAGAGGGGCCCTAATTCCTATACTCGCAGCAGGATATTCCTTTTCTTCTTCTGGATTAGCATCAACAGAGATCAATAAAATATAGGCTTCTTCTTCTTCATCATCATCTGATTCTGAGGAGGAAGAATTTGTCCAGATTCTCTCCTTCTTAGCCGCAAAGGACTTCTACTTATTCCTATCCTTGTGATGATGGTGACGCTTCTTTTTCTTCTTTTCATCCTCTTCCTTGTTCCTGACTGGGCAGTCAGCAATGACATGTCTAGCCTTGCTGTAAAAATAATATATAACTTTAGATGAAATCTGTTTACTAGATTTAGCGCCATACCTATCCTTCTTGGAGGACCTCCTGTGATGAGATGATGATGAGGGTCTATTCTCCTAGTGCTTATTCTTCATGAACTTTTGAAGTTTCCTGGAGAAGGCTGCAAACTCTTCATCAGACATGTGGCTGTCTGAGGAACTAGTCTCAGATAGTTCTGAGCTAGGCTCAGCTTCTCTCCTTGGTGGAGAAGGAGTCTTTCTTATGCTTCTTCTTGGGGCTTCTTCCTTGAGGGCTACTGTCTATCCTTGGTCTTGGATTGAATTTCCTTTTCCTCTTCTTGTCTAGAAGCCAACTGCATTTCATAGGGCAACAACTTTCCAAAGAGAGTTGGTGGTGGAGTGTCTGCCAGCTTAGCCATTTCCCTAATGACACAAATTTTGGTGTCCCAATATCTAGTGAGAGATCTAAGGAACTTGTCATTCAGCTCATAGTTGCTGAAGACCCTACCATATATTCCTAGTTCATTGACTATCCTACAGAACCTTTCAAAGCAGTCAACCACATTTTCATATTTGCTTTGTCTGAAAGCCTCATACTCTTGGTTGAGCATGGACTTCCTATCATCTTTAACTTCCTCATAGCCTTCCATATAGACCACAAGAGTGTCCCACATTTCCTTGGAGATCTTACAGTGTATAAGATTTTGGAAGGTTGAGTTATCAATGACACTGGCTATAATATTTTGTTCCCCTTTTGTCTATGGTGGATAGAATTACCTAATCTCTATCCATCTCTGTATATGTCTTAGGCACTCTCAGAGTTGGATCTATAGTGGAAGCCTTTGTGGGGATAAAAGGACCTTCCACTACCGTTACATAGATCATAGGGTTAGATGCTTCCATGAATAGTTCGACCCTTTGCTTCCAGAGGCCAAAACCTTCCTTCTTGCAGATTGGTAGTTTCATGGACCCTAGCTCGTTATAGTTCATTCCTGACCCTATAGTTATATCTTATAGCTAACCTTGGAGATATACTCAGATTGTTATATCCTTTTTGAGGAATCTCCCTCTGAGACCACTTGAAAGTGATTTACTTAAGGTTAGCTCGTCCCTAGAGGGGGTGGGGGGGGTGAATGGGTCTTTGAAATTTTTAAGTATTTTGCTGATTTCTTATTAGGTGATCTAGAGATTGTGTAACACCCCAGTTTTTGCAAGAGGTTCAGTCTGCTGTTCTGGAAAAAAATTTTGGGTTCTGGCAGGAGGCACACGGCCTGCGACACGGGCGTGTCGCAGGGCGTGTCGAGGCCGTGTCGACACTCGGCCCAAGTGTCGACACTTTGTGCTCGACAAAGTGTCGAGAGTGAGGCACACGGCCTGCGACACGGGCGTGTCGCAGGGCGTGTTGAGGCCGTGTCGACACTCGGCCCAAGTGTCGACACTTTGTGCTCGACAAAGTGTCGAGAGTGAGGCACACGGCCTGCGACACGGGCGTGTCGCAGGGCGTGTCGAGGCCGTGTCGACACTCGGCCCAAGTGTCGACACTTTGTGCTCGACATAGTGTCGAGAGTGGGGCACACGGCCTGCGACACGGGCGTGTCGCAGGGCGTGTCGAGGCCGTGTCGACACTCGGCCCAAGTGTCGACACTTTTGCTCGACAGTGTGTCGAGACTGGGGCACACGGCTTGGGACACGGGCGTGTCCCAGGCCGTGTCATCTCTCGGGTTGGAGTTGGGGCCATGTCGTTGGAGCTACACGGCAGGCCACACGGCCGTGTCACGTGGGACACGGGCGTGTCGGATTGAACACGGGCGTGTCGAATGCCCGTGTCTGATTCCAGGCGCGTCGATTTGAGACGGCGAATGAGGCACACGGCCCTGGACACGGGCGTGTGCCAGGCCGTGTTCGGCCCAGGTCTTTTATTTTCCAGGCGAATCGCAGCCAGTCTTTTTCTGGTTTTGGGATCTAACGGTTCAGGCCATCTCCTGGACAGTTAAGCCCGACCCTAGGGTTACAGATCCTCATTTTCTTTCAAGTTCTCTCTTTCTTAGATCTTGAGAAAACCTAGAGCAAGGAGGAAGAAGAAGAACTCTTGGGCTGTAGGAAGGGTGTCGGAGCTCCGAATCGCGAGCCGAGTCCGGATCCGTGAAGCTTGGAGCATTGCGAAGTGTTCCATCCGGCTATTTTTGCCATGGCAAGGAAGAGGAGTCGGAAGGTAACGACATCTCTCCTCTCGGTCTTTAGGATGCACGTTTTAGCATCATCTAGTTTTCTTTTCTCTAATTTTTGGGCACCGAACTCTCAAATGAGAGGGGTTTTGGCTTGCCAAGTTTCAAGAGGAACTTCCGGGTCGATTGAGTCCGTCCCCGGCATATTTTGCATTAGAGATCCGCTTCGCTAGTGGATTAGGCATGGTGGGTGAAGCCGTAGTCGCGACCGTTAGTCCGACACGGTGATGTTGCATACGAACTTAGGGATTCGTAGAGGTTTCCGATGCGGCAAGATGTCGTTTGTGTTGTGGTGGTGATTGTCCCGTTTGCTTGAAAAGAGTACATGTAGTCGAACCCGGACAAGGTTAGCTCCTCGTGGTGGTAGATGGTTTCCTTGACAAGGTTAGCTCCAAATGAGAATGGAGATGGTTTCCTTGGTGGACAAGGTTAGCTCCGCACGAGTTGGAGATGTTTTCCTTGGTGCGCGGGAACGCTGCGGTACAAAGAGGGATTGCGATGTATTTAGTCTTGGTTGTGTTGTGCCAAGGCGTGGCTATGTCTCCGTGGTCGGCTGGCTATCCCGTGACACGTGCGTCATGTGTGGAGAGTGTCCCGGCGAGACTAGTCCCCTTCTGTGAGACTGACGAGAATGCCAAGCTTGGGGCAAGCCCGGGCAAAGAGGCCATGAGCGGGTGGGGTCCAGCAAGGCTTCTTAGAATCGGTCAGTCTGTGGTTGTTGGAATCCTGACATGAGACGTCAGAGCTTGCAGGCAAGCCCGGGGCTAAGCCCACGAGCGGGTGGGGCCTTGGCAAGATTTCCATGTGGCGGCCTGTGCGCCGTGTGAGGGAGTTGTGTCTCCCTCAATGTTTGCGGCTTTATGCCAATTGGGGAAATGTGAGTACCCAAATGTTGTGATGTTGTGCTAGATGCATACGGTTTAGGGTACCTTGGGTGAATCCCGGGTGTTGCATTCATGTTGCATAATAGGCCCTTTCTTTATATGCTCAACCAGTAGAGAACATGTTTGTTGATTGAGACATCCAAGCCTGTTTTAATGTTTTTCTATTTATAGAAATTTATATTGCATATGAAGTGCTGACTTGCAGGTTGGAGGGTTCCCCGGGGTCCGTTAGGGGCGGCCGGGAGGAGATGTGTTGTTACACAGTTTGAGGTCAGCCTTTGCTGACCCACGTTACTAATAATTTTTACAGGGCAAGGATCGCACGCAGGAGCTAGCACGCCGGCCAAAAAGGCCTAAGCCCATGAAGTGTTTTCTCTTTTGTAGCACTACTTTGATGATGTATGTTTGAGACTATTTTTGTCCGGCTTGCATGCCGAGGTAGACTAGGAGTGCTGAGCACATTCATGTTTGATTGTACTGTATACCCCTTTTGGACATTTGATGTAAGGCCTTAAGGCCATTTGTTTACTCTTTTGGATTAGTGGATAACTTCTAGTTGTGCTTGGTTTTCCGCTGTGTTGTGCAAGTGTTTTGAGTTTGGGTAGCTATATCAACTTTTAATACTAAAGCTGTGGTGTTCGTATGTTGTGGGGCCCCGGCCGGACCCATATTATACGTCTATTACAGGGGAGGTGTTACAATTTGGTATCAGAGGGAGGTTAGATTCAAGGTCAGTGCGTAGAGAAGTTATCCACATAAGAGTAACGCGGGACCATGAGTGTCCTTATGTTTTAGTCTTGAGATTGGAGACTAATCCCTTATTTCTTGTCTTCCTGAAGAGTGCAAGCAACGAGGCGGGCACTTCAAGAGCAAGGGATGATCTCTCGGCGAGCAGTGCTACTGCTCCAGGTCTTTTGGGCACGGGTGTAGACCCGGCCGACTTCTGCCGCATGCTTGCAGAAGCGATGGTGGCAGCTCAGGCTGCAGCAGCGGCTCAGGTGGCAGCCCCTGCCACACCAGATATGGCAACGGTCGTGCCAGGAACAGAAGCCAGGCGAGTGGAGCCTTTGGCGGAGAGAGTAGTTGTTGGACATGGAGACCGACACATGAAGTATTTCCTGAGTTTCCATCCCCCGTCTTTCAAGGGTGTCGGAACGCCAACGGATGCGGAAGACTGGTGGGTTCGCATTCAAGAACTGTTAAGGGCGGCAGAGACGCCAGAGGAAAAGAAAGCTGAGTATGCGGCGTTCATGTTGGAAGGAGACACCAAGTTGTGGTGGGTGAGCCATAACGGCCGCCAGTTTCCGGGACGCACCCCGTCAGTGGAAGAGTTCGGGGACGCTTTTCTTAAGAGGTATATCCCAGTTTCAACTCGGTTGGCCTTGCAGAGGCAGTTTCTGCATCTAATGCAGCGAGACAAGATAGTGGATGAGTACGTGCAAGAGTTCACCCGATTGGGTCGTTATGCGGGAACGACAATGGCTGATGATGTAGAGAGGGATAACCTCTTCTACCAAGGTTTGAGGGAGAATCTGAGGCAGCCCCTCATCTCCATGAAGAGGGCGGGATTTAATGAGTTAGTTGAAGCCGCCAGGAGTTTGGAGAATGATTTGGAGCGAACCCAACGCCGTAAGGGTTTTACTCCCAAGCAAGGGGAAGGGAAGCCTTCCCAATCTCATGGAAAGTCTGATGGGAGTAGGTGGAGGAAGAAGCCTTCCACTTCCAGATCTGGTGAGAGGAGCAACTGGACGCCTGGGGGTTCCCACTCTAGGGGACCGCCGACGTGCTACAACTGCGGGAAGGTTGGGCACATAGCCCGTGCTTGTCAGCAAGGGGGAGCGGGGCAAGAGTCAAAGCAGGAGCAGTCTGTGCGCTCGGGCCCCAGTGCTGCAGAGAAAGGAAAGATGGCGGAGTCGAGCGCTTCTCGGTTCCAACCGGTGCAACCAAGGGCCTACAACCTTGGACAGCAAGAAGCGATCCGCCAGACGGATGTGGTGACAGGTATGAAGAGAATTTAAGTTTAAATTTTGTGCTTCATCCTTTTAGACTTTTGTGTAATGTCTATGTTGTAGGCTTCGTGTTAGTTTCCGGATACCCCGCTAGGGTATTGTTTGATACAGGAGCATCGCACTCCTTTCTTGCGGAGAGCTTCATCCGGAGAATAGGAGTTGAGTCTTTCTCGTCGGGTGCAGAGCTGAAAGTGCGCATGCCCAATGGGTCATCTATGACCACCGGGGCTAAAGGGCGCATTTGTTGGGAGCTAGACGGAGTTGTCTTCGCTCTGGAAGCGGCAGTGTTACCTTTAGTAGAGTTCGATGTCATTTTGGGTATGGACTGGCTTGCAGAGCAGCGCGCCAGTATTGACTGCCTTTCTAAGGTGGTGACCTTAAGGAGTAAAGGGCAGGCAGAAGTCAAGTTTGAGGGCCTTGGTGGAGTGGCCTGTTCCCTGATATCGGCCATGCAGTTGGTGCGGGCGGTTAACCAGGGTGGTGTAGCGCTTGTAGCGTTATTGGAGGTTCGTCTCTCCCAACTGTCGATTGAGGAAGTGCCTGTGGTGGCAGAGTTCAAGGATGTGTTTCCGGATGAACTTCCTGGAGCGCCTCCTCGGCGGGAGATCGACTTCTCGATCGAGTTAGTGCCGGAGGCTAGACCGGTGTCACGTCCTCCATTTAGGATGGCACCAAAGGAGTTAGCGGAACTTAAGGTTCAGTTACAGGAACTGTTGGAGCAAGGGTATATTAGACCCAGTTCTTCACCGTGGAGCGCACCGGTGTTGTTTGTGAAGAAGAAAGACGGTAGCATGCGCCTGTGCATAGACTACCGAGAGCTTAATAAGTTGACCGTCAAGAATAAGTATCCGATTCCTCGGATAGATGATTTATTTGACCAATTGGTGGGGTCGATGGTATACTCGAAGTTGGACTTGAAGTCAGGCTACTATCAGCTACGAATTCGGGATGAGGACATACCCAAAACTGCTTTTGGGACAAGGTATGGACACTTTGAGTTTACGGTGATGCCGTTCGGGCTGACGAACGCACCATCGGTGTTCATGGATCTGATGAATCGGGTATTCCGGGAATACTTGGATTCTTTTGTGGTTGTTTTCATTGATGACATTTTGGTGTATTCCAAATCGGAAGTGGAGCATGAGACCCACTTGAGAATAGTTTTGCAAGTGTTGAGGGAGAATGAGTTGTATGCAAAATTCTCCAAATGCGAGTTCTGGTTAGAGAAGGTGGCATTTTTGGGCCACGTGATTAGTTGTGATGGGGTGGCAGTGGATCCAGCGAAAGTGGAGGCCATCAGAGATTGGCCGGTGTTGAGGACCGTGGCGGAAGTCCGAAGTTTTCTTGGACTAGCCGGGTATTATAGGAGATTCGTGGAGAATTTCTCGAAGATAGCTCTACCCCTCACCTCTCTCACTCGCAAAGACCATAAATTTGTGTGGACCCAAGAGTGCGGTCAAGCATTCGAGGCACTAAAGGAGAGGCTTATGATGGCTCCGATCTTGAGTTTACCGCAAGGGACAGATGGATTTCAAATTTTCAGTGACGCATCGGGATGCGGTTTGGGTTGCGTTTTGGTGCAACATGGGAAGGTGATAGCCTTTGGGTCTAGACAGCTGAAACCTCATGAGAGGAATTACCCCGTCCATGACTTGGAGTTGGCGGCGGTAATCTTCGCGCTGAAAATTTGGCGACATTATGTTTATGGCGCAAGAGTGGAGATCTTCACGGACCATAAAAGCCTGAAGTATCTCTTAGATCAAAAGGACTTGAATATGCGGCAACGCAGATGGGTTGAGTTTCTTGGAGACTACGAAGTGGCGATTCAGTACACGCCGGGTAAAGCCAATGTGGTGGCGGATGCGTTGAGTAGAAAGTACTCGGGGCTAGGAAATTGGATCGAAGCTCATGATGAGCGGTTGGTACGGGAATGGGAGTCCCTTGGATTGGAATGTGTTGCGAGAGGCGAGTCTAGCGTGGCTCGGTTGAACTGGATTGAAGTGCAAAACGACTTGTCCGATCGTATTCGGGAAGCGACTCGATTAGATGTGGAGTTTCAACCTTTTGTGTTGGAGGCTCAAATGGGCGAGAGCAGCACCTGGGAGATGATCGGGGGAATCTTGAGGAAGGATGGAAGGGTTTGTGTACCGCAGTTTGGCAATCTCCGTGAGGAGTTGATGTTCGAGGCTCACTTCTCAAAGTACTCCATTCACCCAGGCAGTACAAAGATGTACTTGGATATGAAGAAATCCTTTTGGTGGCCGGGGTTGAAGCGAGATGTGGCTTTGTATGTGAGTCGTTGCCAAACATGTGCCTTGGTGAAGGCCGAATGTCAGAAACCGGGTGGGTTCCTGAAGCCCCTTCCAATTCCTGAATGGAAATTTGAGGACATCTCCATGGACTTTGTGCATGGTTTGCCTAGATCGCAGCATGGGAATGATGCTATTTGGGTGATCGTGGATCGCCTAACCAAGGTGGCTCACTTCATCCCGAACCGGAAAGAGGACAGCGTGGAGAAGCTGGTGGAGTTGTATGTTCGCAACATTGTGCGACTGCACGGAATTCCTAAGAGCATAGTCAGTGATCGCGATGGACGGTTTACGTCCAAGGACTGGAGACTGGTTCAGAAGAACTTGGGCACGAAGCTAAAGTTTAGTACGGCGTTCCATCCTCAAACTGATGGGCAAACGGAGAGAACGAACCGTACTATGGAGGATATGTTGAGGATGTGCGTTCTTGATTTTGGCAAGAGGTGGGAGGATCACCTCTTCATGGTAGAATTTGCGTACAACAACAGTTTTCAAGCTAGTATAAAGATGGCGCCATACGAAGCTTTGTATGGGAGGCGGTGTCGAACGCCAATGTCTTGGGCAGAGGCGGGAGACACCAAACTTCTGGGAAAGGATGCGGTAGTTGACGCTTGTGAGATGGTACGGACCATCCAAGAGCGTATGAAGGTGGCACAAGACAGGCAAGCGAAATATTTTAATGCTCGTCACCGGAAGTTAGAATTTGCAGTTGGTGATTGGGTTTATCTGAAGGTCAAGCCGTTCAAAGGCGTCTCGCGGATTCGCCGACTCAAGAAGTTGAGTCCAAGGTTTTTGGGGCCTTTTGAAATTGTTGAGCGGATAGGAGAAGCAGCCTATCGGTTGGCATTGTCCGCAGATTTGAGTGGATTACATGACGTCTTCCATGTCTCCGTGTTGAGGAAAGCCTTGGTGGAGGCTAGCGTGGTGATTGAGCCGGCATCGGTGCCGATTGAGGAAGACTTGAGGACGCGAGTCCTTCCAATCGCTATAGAAGATTCAGAGATTCGGCAGTTGCGGAATAAAGAAGTTAAACTTGTGAAAGTTCGTTGGGACAACTGCGGTCGTGAGGAGTTCTCGTGGGAGCGAGAACAGGCCATGCTAGAGGACTATCCAGAACTATTGTTGTCAGGTACAATTTAAGTTTTGTACCCTTTTGTTTTGTAATTTCGGGACGAAATTCAGTTAAGTGGGGGAGAGTTGTAACACCCCAGTTTTTGCAAGAGGTTCAGTCTGCTGTTCTGGAAAAAATTTTTGGGTTCTGGCAGGAGGCACACGGCCTGCGACACGGGCGTGTCGCAGGGCGTGTCGAGGCCGTGTCGACACTCGGCCCAAGTGTCGACACTTTGTGCTCGACAAAGTGTCGAGAGTGAGGCACACGGCCTGCGACACGGGCGTGTCGCAGGGCGTGTCGAGGCCGTGTCGACACTCGGCCCAAGTGTCGACACTTTGTGCTCGACAAAGTGTCGAGAGTGAGGCACACGGCCTGCGACACGGGCGTGTCGCAGGGCGTGTCGAGGCCGTGTCGACACTCGGCCCAAGTGTCGACACTTTGTGCTCGACATAGTGTCGAGAGTGGGGCACACGGCCTGCGACACGGGCGTGTCGCAGGGCGTGTCGAGGCCGTGTCGACACTCGGCCCAAGTGTCGACACTTTTGCTCGACAGTGTGTCGAGACTGGGGCACACGGCTTGGGACACGGGCGTGTCCCAGGCCGTTTCATCTCTCGGGTTGGAGTTGGGGCCGTGTCGTTGGAGCTACACGGCAGGCCACACGGTCGTATCACGTGGGACACGGGCGTGTCGGATTGAACACGGGCGTGTCGAATGCCCGTGTCTGATTCCAGGCGCGTCGATTTGAGACGGCGAATGAGGCACACGGCCCTGGACACGGGCGTGTGCCAGGCCGTGTTCGGCCCAGGTCTTTTATTTTCCAGGCGAATCGCAGCCAGTCTTTTTCTGGTTTTGGGATCTAACGGTTCAGGCCATCTCCTGGACAGTTAAGCCCGACCCTAGGGTTACAGATCCTCATTTTCTTTCAAGTTCTCTCTTTCTTAGATCTTGAGAAAACCTAGAGCAAGGAGGAAGAAGAAGAACTCTTGGGCTGTAGGAAGGGTGTCGGAGCTCCGAATCGCGAGCCGAGTCCGGATCCGTGAAGCTTGGAGCATTGCGAAGTTTTCCATCCGGCTATTTTTTCCATGGCAAGGAAGAGGAGTCGGAAGGTAACGACATCTCTCCTCTCGGTCTTTAGGATGCACGTTTTAGCATCATCTAGTTTTCTTTTCTCTAATTTTTGGGCACCAAACTCTCAAATGAGAGGGGTTTTGGCTTGCCAAGTTTCAAGAGGAACTTCCGGGTCGATTGAGTCCGTCCCCGGCATATTTTGCATTAGAGATCCGCTTCGCTAGTGGATTAGGCATGGTGGGTGAAGCCGTAGTCGCGACCGTTAGTCCGACACGGTGATGTTGCATACGAACTTAGGGATTCGTAGAGGTTTCCGATGCGGCAAGATGCCATTTGTGTTGTGGTGGTGATTGTCCCGTTTGCTTGAAAAGAGTACATGTAGTCGAACCCGGACAAGGTTAGCTCCTCGTGGTGGTAGATGGTTTCCTTGACAAGGTTAGCTCCAAATGAGAATGGAGATGGTTTCCTTGGTGGACAAGGTTAGCTCCGCACGAGTTGGAGATGTTTTCCTTGGTGCGCGGGAACGCTGCGGTACAAAGAGGGATTGCGATGTGTTTAGTCTTGGTTGTGTTGTGCCAAGGCGTGGCTATGTCTCCGTGGTCGGCTGGCTATCCCGTGACACGTGTGTCATGTGTGGAGAGTGTCCCGGCGAGACTAGTCCCCTTCTGTGAGACTGACGAGAATGCCAAGCTTGGGGCAAGCCCGGGCAAAGAGGCCATGAGCGGGTGGGGTCCAGCAAGGCTTCTTAGAATCGGTCAGTCTGTGGTTGTTGGAATCCTGACATGAGACGTCAGAGCTTGCAGGCAAGCCCGGGGCTAAGCCCACGAGCGGGTGGGGCCTTGGCAAGATTTCCATGTGGCGGCCTGTGCGCCGTGTGAGGGAGTTGTGTCTCCCTCAATGTTTGCGGCTTTATGCCAATTGGGGAAATGTGAGTACCCAAATGTTGTGATGTTGTGCTAGATGCATACGGTTTAGGGTACCTTGGGTGAAGCCCGGGTGTTTCATTCATGTTGCATATTAGGCCCTTTCTTTATATGCTCAACCAGTAGAGAACATGTTTGTTGATTGAGACATCCAAGCCTGTTTTAATGTTTTTCTATTTATAGAAATTTATATTGCATATGAAGTGCTGACTTGCAGGTTGGAGGGTTCCCCGGGGTCCGTTAGGGGCGGCCGGGAGGAGATGTGTTGTTACACAGTTTGAGGTCAGCCTTTGCTGACCCACGTTACTAATAATTTTTATAGGGCAAGGATCGCACGCAGGAGCTAGCACGCCGGCCAAAAAGGCCTAAGCCCATGAAGTGTTTTCTCTTTTGTAGCACTACTTTGATGATGTATGTTTGAGACTATTTTTGTCCGGCTTGCATGCCGAGGTAGACTAGGAGTGCTGAGCACATTCATGTTTGATTGTACTGTATACCCCTTTTGGACATTTGATGTAAGGCCTTAAGGCCATTTGTTTACTCTTTTGGATTAGTGGATAACTTCTAGTTGTGCTTGGTTTTCCGCTGTGTTGTGCAAGTGTTTTGAGTTTGGGTAGCTATATCAACTTTTAATACTAAAGCTGTGGTGTTCGTATGTTGTGGGGCCCCGGCCGGACCCATATTATACGTCTATTACAGGGGAGGTGTTACAGATTGTCCTTAGCACCTATAATATAAAAGAAAAACAACAACACAGTCAAGCACACAGTTGTTTATAGTGATTCCCTAATTGGGTACATCAACTTTCCCTCTCACCTATCCAACTATTTTGTTAGACTAGGCACAAACTCCACCAATATGCTCCTCAGAGCTTATATATCAGGCCCTCAGCCTTACACTCAGGTTCTCCTCAAAACCCTACCTTAGAACCACAAAGGTTCCTACCTTAGAGCCTTGTAGTGCTCCTACTGCTCATCGGTGCACTAACCACCTACCTCAGCCTTATCTCTAAGGCCAACAGCTCAGGCTTTTCAACCCTACAACTTCAGGCACAAAGCCCTACTCTCAAAGTGCTGCAACACTCCTATAACTCAGTACCCTTCCAGATACCTACCTTAGTGCCCTTCCAGGCACCTGCAGCTCAACATTCTCCAAGGCCTACAACTTAGTGACACACTTGTCACCTACAGCTCACTGACTCACCAGTCACCTACCTCAGCCTTATTTCTAAGGCCTACTACTCAGGCTGGTAGGATAGCCCTACTCTCAGATCCACACTTGGATCCTACCTCAGTACCCCAATAGGGTACCTACCTCAGTGACTAATTAGTCACCTACAACTCAGGCCAAAAGGCCCTACAGCTCAGATTCAGATAAACTGAATCCTACAAGAATTTAAATAAGTTAAGTGAAATGAAACACTGACTTAGAGATAAATCTCTGAGTCTACCTTACTGGATTGAGCAGATATCAGTCCAGCTCTCTTGCTATAGAAGGGATGCGTATTCTTCTACAACCACTTCTTCTTTACTGCACAGGTGAACAACTATCTACTGATGAAGGCTGACTGCCCTTCACACAACTATCTTCGTGTTGATCTGAAGAATCAGTTACCTTGTTCTGGAGAGAACAATTTTGTTGAACTTGAAAGAGCTTTAGCTAACTCTTCATGCCTTCTAGCTAGCTCTGCTGGACTTTGCTTTCAAGTTTGTCAGAGAAGATGAAGTCCAGCCGCCTCTATTTTCCGTATATTCTTTCATTGTTCTACGTTTGTTCTCAGTAACCCTAATCCTCTTTTATTTCTTCCTTTTATATGTCTTGATTAGAATCAACGACACAATTTGAGTGTGGGCCCAGCCAAGGATGGTGAGCGTGACCTCCCTCAGAAAAGGACAAATAAGCATTCGGTACTACTGCATCGTTCCCGCAACGGTTTGAATTACTTTGACTTTGTTGACTTCTGGTGACGTCAGTAGTGGCCATCCTGTACTGCTGTAGCTTTCCCGCAATGGCATGGAGTACTTTGACTTGTTGACTTTTGATGACATCATTAGTGGTCATCATCTTTTGGACTTGTACAAAATTCCAGATATTCAATAAGCGTTGAGTGAAGTTAAGTCACTCAACGCCATCTGTCTTGGCTCTTCATTAGAAGCTTTGAGTGAACCTGCCTCTCTCAACGCTTCTGGACTTAGAGAAATTTTGCAGGCTTTATCTCAGTGCTTCCTTCTCAACTGTCTCTGTGGTTTATTCTTCACAGCTGAGACTATCTCCTGTCTCAATGGTTTCTTCTCTGCAGTCTCGGTGGTTTCTGCTTCACAGTTGAGACTATCTACTGTCTTAGTGGTTTCTTCTCAGCGGTTTCTACTTCACAGCTGAGACTATCTTCTATCTCAGCGGTTTTTCTCTCAACTATCTCAGCGCTTCCTTCTTTATTAGAAGCATTGAGTGAAATTACTTCCCTCAATGCTTCTAGACTTAGAGAAATTCCAGATTGCTTTGTCTCAGCGGTTATGCTGAGACATACTTCTCAGCTGTCTTAGCTGTCTTAACGGTTTTGCCTTAGTCAAATTTTTTGGCTTTAATTCGATGAATGTTGAGCTGAGATCGACGATCTGTGCGCTGAGCTCGATGAATTCTAAATCCTAAATTCTAAATTTAGCTTGACGAATGGTGAGCTCAGCTCAACGAATGGTGAGCTGAGCTCGATGAATTCTGAGTCCCACACTTCTAAATTTAGCTCGACGAATGGCGAGCTAAGCTTGAAGAATTGTTGGCTGAGCTCGATGAATTGTTGGCTGAGCTCGACGAATTCAAAATCTTCCAGCATACTCTTTTCTTTACCTATCTCGACGAATGCCGAGCTGAACTTGACAAATTATGAGCTGAGCTCGACGAATTCAGAATTTTCCAGCATACTCATTTTCTTCACATGTCCAATCATGGAATATTTGCATGCATGAACTTAAGCATACATTGAATACATTATTCCCCTTAGCATGATTGGTGATGCCTCTTCAAATCCTGAGAAACATTGTAGGGAACAATTCCCAACAAATGGTCATGAAGGCTATTCTTCTAAGGAAGATGATTCTGAATTAATGGTTCAACATGAGAACCTTTTGAAAGAGTTTGACAAATGCCGCAAGGTAGTCAAAACACAGTTGAAAGAGATTGCCTCCCTCAAGGCAGTGGAAAAAAGTTTGAAGGAGGAAATTGTAAAATTACTTACTCTAAGAGATGAAGTCCACTCCTTGAAAGATGAACATAAATGATCTGCTGAAACATTGAGTCTGAAGGAGAAATATCTAGATGAGCTAGAAGAAAAGCTCTTGGTGGAGAGAAAACCTGTGGAAAGTTACTCCAAACCGTGAACTATTTTTCCTCTCATCGATGAGTTTTCATCTCCTAGTAAGGGTAGTGTTCTTGGCATATAGTTGGTAAAGGTAAGGCTGCCAAGAAAGCCAGTGCCAAAGAAAGGGGATGGCACCACTAGGTCAACCCTCATTTAAGAAGGTAATCTTCCCGACGAACATGTTTGACCTTGAGTCATCCTACAGTCATCTTGCTAGGCCTACTTATGTAGAGCCCAATAAGCGATACCAGGGATGGGCCCATCGACTATGGTGCCAGTGTTTTCAAAGCATTTTATGAACAGATTCAACTTCAGAATTATGGTCCATATGTTCATGGACATAACTATAAGAAGGCACCAAAAGCCAAGACTTTTGTATATAAGGTAAAGGAGATGGAGAAGCCCTGTGTCTGTTACACACAGGAGGCTTCCACCTCCAAGTATGTTGCCCCTGCTAGACCTTATATTTAATGGGTAAAACAGGAGTACAATAGAAGATACAATAGGTTTGACTGTTGTTGCTGCGGCAAAATTGGTCATTTTGGCATAGATTGTTGGTTTAACACTGCAAATTTTGAAACTCTGCGAGTTAATAGTGCGATACTGACCACTCACAATGTTACGTTTGGGCTCCTAAGGTAAAATGATTTATGGTTGCTGGTATGTCCAAAGGCCAACAAAACTCTGATATGGTATTTGGACAGTGGATGCTCTCAGCATATGACCGGGACAGGAAAATTATACCCCAGTCAAAGATGGAGCAAAAGTTATCTTTAGAGGGTCAGATAGGGGAACTACTAAAGGCTACAGTATGATATCCAATGGTATAGTTTCTTTCACTGAAGTGGATTATGTTGAAGGATTACACCATAATCTGATAAGCATTAGTTATGTGATAAAGGCTACATAGTTGAGTTCTGCAAGGACAAGTGTTTGATAAAATCGTCTACAAATTTGGAGACGGTCTTAACAGGCACTCGGAGCAGAAATATTTTCTTTTTAAATTTCTATGTTTAAACAATACTACCCCAATATGTTTTCTTGTAAAAGATAGTGTGTCTCTTTGTGACCAATGACACAAGAGATTAGCACATATTAATTTCAAAACCCTAAATATGTTATTTTCTCACAACTTAATGCGCGATGCCCACAACATTAAGTGTCTTAAAGAGAGTCCATATCACTCATGCTAAATGGGTAAGAAGACAAAGGCTACATTCATGGGTATTACTGAAAAAGCTTCTTCAAGAAGTTTATATTTACATCATATGGACTTGTTCGGTCCTATGCCAATTTATAGTTTAGGAGGTAAGGTCTACACATTGGTAATTGTTGATGATTACTCTCGTTTTACTTAGTTGTTCTTTCTGAAATACAAGTCAGACACTTTTGACACATTCAAAAATTTTGTTCGGCAAATTCAGAACGAATTGAACTGTTTAGTGGTCAAAATCAAAAGTGATTACGGAACAGAATTCGAGTCTGTTTCCATGATAGAATTCTATGAAAGTCAAGATATCTTTCATGAGTTTTTCTCCCCGCGTACTACACAATGAAATGGAGTTACTGAGAGAAGGAATAAAACCCTAATTGAAGCATGTACAACTATATTGAACGACGCTTCACTTCTAGTGTACTTCTGGGCGGAAGCCATCAACACAACTTGCCACGTACAAAACAGAGCACTAATCAACAAAAGTTATCGTATGACCCCCTATGAACCATTGATGGGCAGAAAACCGACCGTGTCCTATTTTAGAATCTTTGGAAGTAAATGCTTTGTACTTAATAATGGGAAGTATTACCGCATGAAGTTTAGTGAAAAATAATTTGAAGGCATTTTAATAGGATATAGTACCCATAATATGGTATATATGATTTTTAATAAGAAAAATCTGGTGGTAGAAGAATCCATAAATGTTGTATTTGATGAGACAAGCATGCTCCATAGTTGCTCGTCTAGTTTATTGGTGCAGATGTAGGTACCAGGTTCAAGGAACTAAGTTTGGATGAAGCAGTCAAGGAAGATTCTCCAAGATCAGTCAAGGTCGTCGATCCAGACATGGTAGATGATGAACAACTAGATGAACCAACCCCAGAAGATACACAAGATGTTGTAGAACCTGCCGACCGAAGAGGAAGAAACCTAGCGTTCAGACAACTAGGAGATCACCCAGCTGATTAAATTATTGGGGAGCCAGGCGACAGTGTTAAAACCAGAAGAGGTACAGCTAATGAGGTATTGCATCTTAGTTTTCTATCTCAGGTTGAGCCGATGAAATTTTAAGAAGCAAACAAGGATGCCTCTTGGACCATGACAATGCAAGAGGAGTTCAATCAGTTTGAATGATGCAAAGTCTGGGATAGGGTGCCCAGACTCAAGGGACAGAACGTGATCAGCACCAAATGGATCTTCAGAAACAAGCTAGATGAACATGGAGTCATCATCAAGAACAAAGAAAGGCTTGTAGCTCAAGGCTATAGACAAGAAGAAGGGATCGACTTCGACCAGAACTTTACTCTAGTGGCCAAACTGGAGGCGGTCAGGTTATTTCTTGCGTATGTTGCCCTCAAATGCTTTACGGTCTATCAAATGGATGTGAAGTTCGCATTTCTCAACAGGAATCTGAAAGAGGAAGTATACATAGCGCAATCCCCAGGTTTTGTAAATTCTACTTTCCCTGATTATGTTTACTTTTTAAATAAAGCTCTCTAAGGGTAAAGCAAGCTCCACTAGCTTGATATGAGACGCTGTCTAGCTTTCTTCTTGAAAATAAGTTCACAAGAGGAAAGATAGATAATACATTATTTTTTGGGAAGTAAAAGGCAAGATTCTGCTAGTGCAAATCTATGTCGACGACATCATATTTTGCGCTACAGAAGGCAACCTTTGCACGAAGTTTTCCAAACTTATGAAAAGGAAGTTTGAAATGAGCAGTATGTGAGAGCTGAAGTATTTCTTAGGACTTCAGGTAAAGCAATCTGAAGATGAAATTTTCATCTCTCAGACGAAGTTCACCAAGGATCTTCTTAAAAAATTCAGAATGGAGAACGCAACCTCTATGAGGACTCTAATGGGTTCAACGGTGTCTCTAGACAAGGATGAGAAAGGGAAACATTTTGATGAAACCAAGTACGGAAGCATAATTGGATCCTTGCTCTACCTTACTGTAAGTAGACCATACATAATGTTCTTAACATGCGTTTGCGCTAGATTTCAGGTGAACTCTAAGGAATCTCATTACATCGCCGCAAAACAAATTTTAAGTTGTCTTTAGGGTACACCAAAACTTGGCTTATGGTACCCAAGAAATAATGATGTCGAGCTAATTGGTTTTTCAGATGTTGATTTTGTAGGAGGTAGGGATGACTTGAAAAACACTTTCGGGACGTGCCAATTCCTCGGAAGACGACTTATTTTTTGGAACAGTAAAAAGTTAAAATTGTGTGGCAACCTCTACTGCCGAGTCAAAGTATATCTCTATAGGTAGTTGTTGCGCACTTCTATGGATCAAGAATCAACTTGAAGACTACAACCTAAAGTTTAGAGAGATTCCAATGTATTATGACTCATCTAGTGCAATAACAATCGCACATGATCCAGTTTCTCACAACCGGACAAAACACATTGAAGTGTGATACCACTTCATTCGGGAGCATATGGAGAATAAAGAAATATCCCTCAGCTATGTACGGATAGATAAGCAGGTTCAAGATATTTTCACAAAGCTGCTAGACGAGGCCAAGTTCTAATTTTTCAAAACGAAACTAGGCATGCTGAACAAAAACTCATTAAGATGGACAAAAAGACAGGAAGTCTCTCGGGAAATTCATCAAGGAATAAAATTTTCCCAAGGGAAATTTGTCTAATATCGGGCGATAATTTCGGCGATTCGTCGGAAATACACATTTGTACTCGACGAATCCGACCTTGCGTCCAGTGAAACTCATTGAAGGTCAAAATTTTTCTTTCTATATTGGATCCGAAGAGCCACCAAATATCAGGTATGCGCCTTCTAGGTCAAATTTCAAATTATATATATATATATATATATATATATATATATATATATATATATATATATATATATATATATATACACACACACACACATAATCAAGAGTCGGGGCAACCGCGACACATTTTGTCGAAACCAAAACAATGAAATTCGCCAAACTTTCCTCCCGACCCTTCGATTCCAGCGCCAGTTTCGTCGTCTCCATCCCGTGGCCCTGCTCCAGTTCTCTTGTATTAGGTCAGAGCAAGTGATTCCAACAAACCTTTCCAATTTCCAGACATGGTTTCACTCAGTGGTTTGTGAAAGACTTGATTTCTAGACACTTAGAGGGGGGGTGAATAGGTTCTAAATATTTCCTTCAAAGTTTTAGGCAAATAGCAAATTTTAACTCAGCACAGAAACAATGCAAGCCACAGAATAATGAACACATCACATCATACCCCAGATTTATAGTGGTTCCCCAAGGTCTAGGTACATCCACTTTCCCCCCTTCGCCTATCTAACAGTGTACTAGATTTGGCCTAACTTCCTTCTTTCTTCTCAGATCCTCAGATCTTACAGCTCAGAACCAAGAATGGTTCCTACAACTCAGACTTATACAAGTCCTGCCTCAGATTCTTACCAAGAACCCTACCTCAGGCCTCAGCCCTACCTCAGCCTATGTCACTAGGCTTACAACTCAGAGTGAAACCACACTCCTATAACTCAGGCAAAAGCCCTACCACAGCCTTTATAATTACAGGCTTACAACTCATATCTTACAACAGATCCTACCAGAAATTGTTTGATTAAGAGAGACAGAAATTTCACCAGATGAATCTCTTCTCCGGTGTGCTTCTTGATCAGTTCTTGAATAGTCTGATCTTCAGATCCAACCTGACTTAGCCGTTTCAAAGCTTCTTGATAAAACAAAATAAGGTTGATCTTCACTTGATGTAGAAGTTGATCTTCAGATAGCTTCCTCCTTGAATTCAGAACGTGATCTGAATCTTCCTTGTAGACTGATCTGAATCTGCCTTCATAAGAGTTTCCCCTTTTCTTGTTGTAGAAAACTCTCTCTGAAGGATTCACTTCTTAGTGTTGTATGTTCTCTTTTTTTTTATTTCTTCATCCTTCTATGTTGTATCGAACCAGTCCTTTATATAGAGTTTCCTCCTGATTACCGGCTGATCCAGTTTGTAACAGTCTTCTGACAGTTCTGACAAAGGTGTCAGACCGGTTGGTTATATCAGTTGAATCTTCAAAGACTTTCTAACTCAGCATGAACCACTCAGCAAACTGCTACACATGTGTCGACACAAATGGACTAAGTGTCGACACAAATCTTGATGATGTCGATAAAACACTCCATGTGTCAACATAGTCATTCTTCTGGTACTCGACACATCATCTGTTTAAATGTGTCGACACAAGCCCTCTTTTTCGACATAATTCTGCTTCCATTGTCGACATGACTCCTGGGTGTCAACACAGCTTCTGCTTTCAGTGTCGCCATAGCTCCTGGGTGTCGATACAGCTTCTGCTTTCAGTGTCGACGTAGCTCTTAGGTGTCGACACAGCTTCTTCTTTCAGTGTCGACATAGCTCCTGGGTGTCGACACAGCTTCTGCTTTCAGTGTCGACATAGCTCCCGGCTGTCGACACAGCTTCTGCTTTCAGTGTCGACATAGCTCCTGGGTGTCGACACAACTTCTGCTTTCAGTGTCGACATAATTCTTCATAAGTGTCAACACTTGTACTTAGAAAATTTTCTCCCAATGCTTAAACATGCACAATAAAACTCAAACATACATCAAATACAAATTGATGTATATCATTGATTAAGATGAGGCTTCTCCAAATCTGGTACATATAAACAGTGTACCCAACAATCTCCCCCTATTTAGAGAAGTCATAACCTTTAGTCAAAGATATACATCACTCATAATAATAAAACACATAAAAAGAAATAGATGTACATGCATTTCACTGCAGGGTAACATAAAAACATTGTAAACAACTGAAATGGATACTGAAACTGATTTCATTTACTTAGAGAGAAATGGTAAGTTTACATAATTTTCTTTAGAACAAAATCCAAAATATTACATTGTTCTATACATAAGCCTAACTATCCTATAACTAATTAGGCTCCTTAATCACAATGCCTTTTCCTGATTTGATCTGAGCCTGCACAGTAGGTTCAACATCATCAGCAGGTTGTTTTCCATTCAGATCCTTCTTTTTCTGTTCTTCAGCCCTTATCCTTTTCCTTTCAAAATAATGAAAAGGCTTTGGGAAGTACTTGCTAGGCTCCAGAGCATTAGCATGTAACTTCCCAGCTTTTGCTTTTCTTCTGTATTGAAGAATGGCTTCCTGTCTGGCTTGATACTTGTTCCACACTTGCTCAGTATACCATCTACCCCTTTCATGGGTCTTGTCCTTCACAGCTTTCCAGGTAGTTAATATAATGTTCCTGGAAGTAGGGCTCCATTGCCCAAAATCAGGCTTCAGCACAGCCTGTTCTCTAAACCTTTTCTTGGACAGTTGTGCTTTCTTCTGAGCTTCCTTAGCAGCCACTAACATTTCCATTTTTCAATAATAATATTTTTAGCCTCCTGTGGAGGGCTGTACATTGACTGAACTTCTTGATGAACCATGTCAAAATCAGCTGGAGGGTAAATGACTTGAGAAACTTCAGGTTGATCTCCCTCAATATAGGCAGGTTGCAGTCCAGACTCAGCAACATTGTCATCATAACATAAGGGGGGATATCTAAGAGTTGATCTGATGCTATTTGATATCCATTTAGCATGATATGAGCTGGGTTTGACTAACACCCTCTCCCCCTTTATGACTTCTCTTTCAATATGATCTCTGAGATCATCCTTCTGAAATCCGACTTGATAAACAAGATAATTTGTGCCTTCCTTGTAATAATTCCTGAACTTCTGCAAGAAATCAAAAATATTCTTGTGAGATTTTGTAAAAGTATCCTGAACAGCAGCAATATCTTCTTTGATCTGCTTGGATACTTCAGCTTTGAGAGCAGTGGTTAGAGTATCAATCTTGGTAAGAATGGCGAAGTGTGACTCTTTGAGGTTATCATTCATCCTGATTTGATTCTCAAGAACATAACCTTTCATAACTGCAATGTCATCCAATTTAGTAATGAGTTCTTGTTGTTGCTTTGCCAAGTATACCGCAACATTTCCTCCCTTGTGGAAGCAATCTGTCATTTCTTTCTTATTTTGATTTACTTCAAACCTGATAGATTTGATATCTTGAGTGAGATTGAATTGCAAATCTTTATGTGTATCATCCACATACCTTTCCAAAGACTGACTTTGCTCATCCAATTTTACTTGTGATTAGACCAGTAGGGAACTGAAATCCATGTTTTGAGCAGTTGGTGTTGTGACTATTTGTAAGGCCTTTTTATAGCCTGATCTCAGTTTTCTTAAGTCAGCTAACTTCCTTTTCTTAGCCATTGAGGCTTCTTCATCATTAGAAGATTCTAAGGAACTTTGTATAGTTACTGGTTCTTTATCAGTTGGGGCTTGCTGAGACATCTCCCCCTCAGTACCTGGAAGTTGTTTTTCTATGATTTGCAGCTCCCCCTCAGTCCCCGCGGTTGGATGTTCAGGGAATAGCTCTTCCATAGTTACCTCTTGCTGCAGCTGAACAGGAGGAACAAAATATGTTTGGAAAACAGATGGTTCTCCCTGGACATCCAGATCTTTATCCAGATCATTCTCTGTAAAGGAAATATTTATTTGAATATTTTGTGCAGTATCTTGTAGCTGCTCAGTTTGTTCTTCTTTCTCAGTATTTAGTAGTTCTTCATTGTTAATTTCTGACACTATTGCCATAATAGTATCAGCACCATGCTCACTTTCTAGAGCAGCTCCAGTAATACCTCCCCCTTGGGCAGGCAGTTCAAGTTGTACTGTGTCTTGTACTGCTGGTTCAGGATTTTCTCCCCTAGAGTGGAGACTACCTGTTGCTCTAAAAACATACTGCTCTCCACTTGATTCTGTGCTACCTTTTGTGGCCTGTCTTCATCTGAACTGAAGACTACTTCTTCAGAATCACTGGAGGATTCTGCTTGTGGAATAACCTTTTTCTGGTGTTTATCTTTCTTAACAGCTCTCTGTGGAGTAGATACTTCCTTTGTCAAAATTCTATCCCATCTAGATAGAATTCTCACATCCATCCTCCTCATGTGGTTGCTTTTGGTTCCTGTAAGTTGGTTCGAAACATCTCGTATTGTAGCAGATAGATATAGACTCAAAATTCTTCCCAGATTTGGTTTCTTTATTCCTTCTTGAAACTTATCAAAAACTATTAATGCCCAGTCTATTTTTATGGTGAAAATAATTCTTGTCATCAAATTAAACATGTGGACTGAAATTATGTCATGTCCACCAGTCTTACAAAGAATTACCTTCCCAACTACTTCAGACAGAAACTTTCCTTGGGAATTCATCCCTTTCCGGGCAATAGATGATCCAAACATGGTATTAGGATTTAACCTACACCAACTTAGTGCTTCTTTAGTTCTGGATGGCACAATCTCTTCATCATCCTTAATTATGGGAAGTTGGAGTGATTTCCTGATAGTCTTTAGCATTAGTCTAACTCGTGAATCCTGAACTGTGGCTTTGATATTCTTCCCTTCTGGGTCCACAGTAGCAGATGAATAGAATTCGATGACTTCCGTTTTCAAAATTTTTGTTGGTTTTGAGACCAAGAATTCTAATCCATTATCAGAAATTAGGGTAATGACACCCTGGATTTCTTGTGAAGCTGTTGTGAATCCTCCACGAACCAGCTCATATCCTTCATTCACCTTATCATCTTGGTGAGGCGCCATTGTCAAGAGAGATGGAAGAGAAAAGAAGAGAAGGTCTTTGTCGACACAAGGTGCAGATACTAGATTTCTGAAAGCGTAGTCGACCAAATTTTGGCCTGACCTATTTATAGTGCTAGCATAAAGGGCAGGTCAAAAGACGAGTCATAGCCGACCAAATTTTATGTGAGTCAACTAAAATAACCTAGGTCTCGACAAAACTTAGGTTTAGTCGACATGTCTAGATGTCGACATACATGTGTCAAAGTCGACACGAGCTGGTCAAGTCTTGACATAGTTGTGTCAACAACAACTTTTGTGTGTCGACATGAAAAATCCTTTAGATATAAGGTCTCGACAAGGTTGTGTTTACATCTATTCTACTGTCGACACAGATACTGTTTCTGTGTCGACACATCCTTATACTTTGTCGACACAACATACTGAGTGTGTCGACACAATTGTACTTGTGTCGACACAAACTTTGTACTTAGACAAATTTCCTGTGAAATTTTGTACTTACATATTCTTCTTAGGGAAGCTTGTGCTAACCTATTCTAGGTTCAACATACCTAATTTAATTTTAAAATAATTGTATTTAATTTCTTCCAGAGGTTTTGTAAATATATCATCTATTTGATTATTTGTGTTCACAAACTCTAGACTAATATCTTCCTTCTCAACATATTCTCTGATGAAATGAAACTTAATTTCTATATGCTTGGTTCTACTGTGAGATACAAGATTCTTAGCAATAGAAATAGCACTGGTAGAATCACAAAACATTGGAATCCTACTTACCTTGATGTCATAATCTTCTAGTTGGTACTTTATCCACAACAACTGTGCACAACAACTACCTACAGCTACATACTCAGACTCAGATGTTGATATAGCTACACTTGTTTGCTTCTTGTTGCACCATGACACCAGCCTTCCTCCAATAAATTGACAGGTTCTTGTTGTACTCTTCCTGTCTTCTTTGCATCCTGCAAAGTCTGCATCTGAGAAACCTGTTAGTAAGAAATCTCTATTCTTTGGATACCAAAGGCCTAGATTAGGTGTGCCCTTAAGATATCTCAAAATTCTTTTAAGTGCAGTATAATGAAATTCCTTTGGACAAGCTTCGTACCTAACACAGACACATATTGCATACATGATGTCAGGTATACTAGCAGTCAAATAAAGTAGGGACCTAATTATCCCTCTATACAAATACTCATCAACAGGTTTCCCTGCCTCATCTTTGCCTATAGACACACTTGTTCCCATAGGAGTTTTCATGGTGGAGGCTGAGTCTATACCATATTTCTTAATCAACTCCTTGGTAAACTTAGACTGAGACATGGACAATTCATCATCAGTTTGTCTAACTTGAAGTCCCAAAAAGAACTTCAGTTCACCCATACTGCTCATCTCAAACTTCCCTTGCATAAGTTTAGCAAACTTCCTACAAAGGTTGTTTTCAGTTGAACCAAATATAATGTCATCGACACATATCTGTACTAGGATTATCTTATCTTTAGATTCCCTAAAGAATAGAGTTTTGTCTATCTTTCCTCTAGAGAACTTATTCTCAATGAGAAAAGCAGACAAGGTTTCATACCAAGCCCTTGGGGCTTGTTTTAAACCATATAGAGCTTTCCTAAGCCTATATACATAATAAGGATAATGAGGGTCTACAAAACCTGAGGGTTGTTCAACATAGACTTCCTCTTTTAAGTCACCATTCAGGAATGCTGACTTTACATCCATTTGATATACCTTAAACCCTTGATAGGCAGCATATGTTAAGAACAATCTTATAGATTACAACCTTGCCACCGGGGCAAACATTTGATCAAATTCAATCCCTTCCTCTTGCCTATAACCTTTTGCTACCAATCTATCCTTGTTCTTAATTATAGTGTCATTCTCATTAAGTTTTTTCTATAGATCCACTTGGTTCTTATGATGTTGAAATCTTTTGGTTTAGGAACCAGTTCCCATACATTACACCTTGAAAGTGCGAGTTAGATCAGATATACTCTAGAGGGGGGTGAATAGAGTATGATGCTTAACAACTTTTACAACAGTTGTTGTATTCTAAATGTGAACAGGGAAGAAAATAGTAAATCTAATCACAGAAACTATCTAATCACAGCGCAACCTAGTCACAAAACAATCACAGCCAGAAATAAAAATAATGACAAGCAACCAGAAGACACAAGGAGCTATAGTGGTTCCCCTAAACTTGGGTACATCCACTCTTCTATCACCCTAGGTAGGAATCCACTACAGGATGAGTTGATCAGGTGTCCTGGGCACCAATGAGATTTTGATAAGGTGCTCAAAAACCAAACCAGATTTTTTTTGATCAGGTGTCTTGCCACCAATGAGATTTTGATAAGGTGCTCAAAAACCAAACACAAACTTTTGAAGGGAGTTTGAAAAACCCTTTACAAAGGTGGGGATGAGAGAGTGATGGAAGTCTTCTTTTTATCAATCACAATGAGAAGACTATGTGGATATTGAGGTTCTCAAAGCTCCCCATGAGATCTGTAGTTGTTCAGGAAATGAAGCTTTGTAGTAGGGTGATAGGCCTTCAGAAATTGATCTCTAGTAAATGATGATTTCAGCAACAGCTGAAATGTGAGATGTCTGGAGTCTTGGATGATGATGTCCTTGAACACTTGAATCAAAAGAGATCTGAAGATTTCAGATGGTTGATCTCTTTTAGTGATGGTGTTCTTGTATGAATCCTTTTAGACAGAGAATGTCTGCAACTCTTTTTCTTTCTCTTGTGTGATTGTGGTTGTGAGAGTTGTTGCAGCAGAAGATTTTACAGAGAATGAAATATTGCAGAATATGTGTCTCTCCCTTGTCCTCCTTATCTTTTTCAGTTCTGATCTAATCTTTTATTCTCTTGATGTTTGAACAGAAATGATCCACTGTCAAGATAGCCGTTGGCCTGTCATAAATGACTTCCTTAATTGCTTTTATCTTTTGGGGGAAAGTCCAATGAAACATTCCTTGATAATTCCTTGAAACTTGCTCCAGAATAAATGAAAACGGCTACAAAATCTTTGAATTAATTGCTGAGAATAACTCCTTAACTGTTCTGAATTTGAATCTTGAAAGTCGTTGAACTCTTCAGAAAAACGTTGAACTGAGCTCTATTATCGTCGAACTGAGATCAGCGATTTGGACTTATACAGAAACAGAGATCGTCGATCTGAGCTCAACTATCGTCGAACTGAGCTCAGAGATTTAGAACCAAACTGGAGTCAAAATCGTCGAACTGAGCTCGAAGATCATCGAATGGAGTTCGACGATTTGTTGAAGTTGAGCTCAGCGATCGTCGAATGGAGTTCGACGATCCGTCGAAGTTGAGCTAAATGATCGTCGATAGGAGTTCGACAATTCGTCGTACTGAGCTCGATAAAATGACTTAATCTCCAAACTGAAAAACCTTGGTCTTGAGGGCAGCTTCCAAACCTAACTACTAACCCTTAGACTCAATTCTAATTGACCTTTAGATCTATACAAAGAGGTCAAAAACAGATTCCCTAAAGACATAGTGATCCTGACCCAAATTAGTAATAGGGTGTTTCAACAATCTCCCCCTATTTGGGTTAGGATTACTATTTACAGAGATTGGAGAAATTAAAAACAACATACAAAGCAACAATATAACAAACAACAACATTGCAGAATCATAGATATAATATCTTAGACAGATCAGAAATCAGAATAATTGTCACCTTACAGAATTACTCTTTCTCCTTGCTCTTTATAAGTTTAATTTCTCTATTTGGATTAAGAGCTTCCTTCTTTGATCTTCTGTCATCAGCTGCACCTAGAGATGTTTGTTGTTTAGGCCTTGGTACTACAGCTTCAGGGTGCAGCTCCATGTATCTTTCAGAATCAAAAAAACTTGCTGGAAGCATATCTTTCAAGTTCCTTCTTTCTTTGTTCTAACAAGGTAGTAATGTTGGAGGTGTCCTTGCCTTGCTCTCTGGCTTTCTTAATCTGATCCAAGGCAGCTAATTCCTTCATTCTAGCAGTCCATGCAGTAGGATTATTCTCTGGATCCTCAAAGGGCACTGGAGGCTCATATCTGTTGGAAGGATTATCTGGAGGAGCTCTGGATGAGACTAATTCTTTCAGTTTATAGGGAAAAGGACCTGAAGTAGTGTCAGATGAACCTGGTCCTTCCCTTGAGTATGAGTGCTGCCTGGAGTAACCTTTTGAATAGACTTGAAGTTCTCTTTGGTTTCCTCTATAATTTCCTCTCCTAGATTGAGAGCCTCTGGATTGGCTTCCCCTATATTGAGATCTTCCTTGAGGCTGATAGGGGGTTTGACTTCTAGCAGAAGGATGAACAGCAGAGCTACCACCTGCACCTACATCAGGAAGAGGAGGTGGAGGAGGATGATGGAACTGAGAGGAACCTTTCTCATATTTCCTCTTCTTCATAGCCTTTAGTTGATTCTTCGAATATTGCATCCAATGTTCAGTTATAGGGCAGTCATGCAGAATATAGTAGGGAATATCATTTGTATCTTTTACTTTAGTTGGAGGAACTCTTTTCATTTCCTTGCTTCTTGCTTTTCTTTTCCTTGCTATAGTAGCTGAGGAATCATCAGAATCAGTTTTGAACTGATCACTTTCAGAGCTTTGTTCATCATATAAAGCATCAATCCTTTTCAGATAATCTTTCTGTTGTTGGGTTGGAGGAGAGGTAACAGTAGTGACAGTAATTGTAGCAGCAGCAGTAGATACAGCAGATACAGAACTTTCAGGAGCAACACTCTCGGAAGATACAACAGTAGTAGTAACATGCGCAACTGGGGCAGCAGCAGATTCAGAGAAAATAGTTTCAGACACATAAACATCAGCGGGGACAACATCAGCAGTGACAGCAGGCTCAAAGTCATATGCCTCTGTCATATGTATATCCTTAGAAACTACATCATCAGCAGTATCATCAATAGCAGCAGTAGGAGCAGCATCAGTGCTTTCAACAGCAATAGAACCAGCAACATTATTGTCAGCAGGAGTAGCAGCAGTAAGAACACTAGAAACAGAAGGCTCAGTAGTATATAGAGAATTTATATAGGAGCTAATTAAGCTGGTATCACAACTTGAGAAGGGCACAATGGCCTTGGAGAGATCCTCAGATGGCTGGACTACATTCTGCTCTGGAAGACAGCTGAAGTATATATAATCAAACGCTGATAAAAGTGACCTGAGGTCCACTGAGAAAACTGCAACCTGAGGTGGTGTGGAAGCTTGAGCTTGAGTTGAAGTAACAGCAGCAGCAGTAGCAGGCAATCTAACATCTTCATGAGGCATCTCCTCCTGCCTAGATTCAGAGAGAGCTGGATCAAGGCATCCAAAGGAAGAGATTGCCTGAGGAGGAAAGATGGAGGAGAGCCTGGCAGATAAGTCTGCAACTGAGTTGAAGAGTGGAGCCAAGGAGGTCTCCAACAGAAGTGAGAGCCTGGGAGCTATCAGCTCATACAGTTTGTCAGCTAAGGCTGGAATATCTACATGCTCAGTAGGGATTTGAGCAGAGGTAGAGAATGGAGGTGAAGTAACTGGTGATGTTGGTGGAGAGCTGGTGTATGGGGGAAAGGAAGGTTGAGGTGTGGGGATTGTGGAAATGGAAGAAAGGGGAATGGAGATAGAAGGTGTGAAGGAGTGTTGAGCAATGATGTCTTGCAGAAGTTGTTGATATGATGTGGATGAGGAGGGTAGATCAGGAGGGGATGAAGGTGAATCATCCATGAAGGAATCATCTAGAAGATTGAATGATGGAAGGTGAGATGATGTGTCAAGATCTGGTTGAGGGTAGTGATGTAAAGGATGGAAGATTTCTTCTGTGAGAGTAGGAATTGGAGATGGAATTAAAGTAGGAGATGGGCTGGAAATAATGATGGTGGATGGGATTTGAATGGTGGAGGTGACTGGTGGAGATGAAATAGGAGGAGGAGGAGGAGGAGAAGCAGTAGGCAAGTCTTTTACAGGGGCAGAGACTTGAGGGGAAGAAACTGTTACAGTCCTTGTGCCTGAAATAGTGCTTATAGAGGGCCTGCTGGGCTTCACTATCTGTCTGTCCCACTTGCCAAAGATGGCATAGGAGAGCCTCTTAGATGCATTGATGTTCATCCCATTTGATACAAGCAGGGCAGGACATCTGTTTTGAAGAAATAGCCCTAGAATCCTTCCATAATTCACAAAATTCTTATTGATCTTCTTCTTAATCAGATCAAAGAAGATGTCTCCCCAGTTTAATTGTTTCTTATCCACTAAGGCTCCCATCAAGCACAACTGATACCTAGAGATGGTATCATGGGCTGAATGCTGGGCCAAAAGCACTTTTCCCACTACATCAGCTAAAAACCTGTACTCAACAGCCAAATTCTTTTTCAGCAGCTTGCTATGGTTTGCATCAGAATGACCCATTCTATCAAGCATAATAGTAAATTCTTCTCCAAAAATTTCAACAGAATCTCTTCCAGAATTTAATTGAAAAACCTCTGTCAGAATAGCAGGTGTCAGAGATACCTGGGTTCCAGAAATTGATCCAACAACTGTATTTTGGTCTTGGTTGTGGGCAGTATAGACCCACTCCTTGAGTTCATCTGCAGGAAATTTGATTCTGGTGGACATGATAGCAACAAGCTTTTGTTCCTTAAACAGTTCTAGAATGTCTTGGAAGATTTGATCACTGGTGCTGAAAGAATCCATGTCAATATCGAAACCTGCATCGAATTTCATGGCGGCCAGAACGGCGACAGAGACGGCCATGGTTTCCTGCAAACAATAAACAACCAAACGACCAAGTGTAGAGAGGTTTGGAGGGAAAGAGAAAATTTGCAGAGAGATTGAAAGCGCAAAAGGAGAACGATAGCCGAAAATGAATTTTATATTAGGGTTCGACGTAGAAAAGGAAAGATCGTTGAACTCAGTTCGACGATCGGGGCTTCTAAAGGAATCTGAAAGGTCTTCAATATCTTCGATCTCCGTTCGACGATATTGGAGAGAGTCGAACTCCGTTCGACGATAGTTCAGAAAACAAAATCGTCGAGCGCCATTCGACGATCGTTGACCTGGAGAGATAGTTTAACACTATCTGAGAAGCGCTGAACTCAGGTCGACGATTTCGGAAAACGTCGATCTCTGTTAGACGATCTGGGGGAAAATCGTCGAGCGCAGTTCAGAGACCAGAAACACTCCAGACACTAGAAAAATCAAGATGTTTGCCTAGTCTTGGTCATTTTTAGAGTTTCAAAATTTTGGTCATTATGTTAGACTTCCTCCATCTAACATTCCTAACTGATTTAGGAAGAAGGTGTGTTTCTTTTCATCCAAGGGTTTGGTGAAAATATCTCCCCTTTGCAAATCAGTTGGGATATATTGAAGTTCAATTTTATTCTTCTCAACATTATCCCTTAAAAGTGATGTCTAATTTCTATGTGTTTTGTCCTACTATGGAGGACTGGATTTTGACCTATAGAAATAGCACTGGTATTATCACAAAAGATTTTAGACTTCTCTAAGTTGTAGCCATAGTCTAGGATTTGGTTTTGAATCCACAATATTTTGTGAGCAACAACTTCCTGCAGCCATATATTCAGCTTCAGCAGTTGAAGTTGACACAGATGTTTGTTTCTTGCAAAACCAAGAGACAAGTCTGTCACCAAGAAACTGACAAGTTCCACTGGTACTTCTCCTATCAATTCTGCATCCAGCATAATCAGCATCAGAAAATCCAGTTAAGTCAAATGCTGAATCTTTTGGATACTAGAGACCTAGATTTGGACAACTTTTAACATACCTGAGAATCCTTTTTGTTAATGTTAGGTGTGACTCTCTAGGGCTCACTTGGAATCTAGCACATATGCATGTAGCAAACATTATGTCAGGTCTACTAGCTGTAAGGTACAGTAAAGAGCCAATCATTGCTCTATATGTTGTCTGATCAACAGGTTTCCCATGTTCATCAGCATCCAATACAACATTGGTAGGCATAGGTGTTTTCATACAAGATGCTTCAGACATACCAAATTTCTTGACCAATTCATTTGTATACTTGGTTTGAGAAATAAAGATGCCTTCAGCATGTTATTTGACTTGCAATCCTAGAAAGAAGGATAGCTCACCCATGCTACTCATTTCAAATTTAGAATGCATTAGGTTGGAGAACCTTCTGCACAAATTTGAATTAGTAGAGCCAAAAATAATATCATCTACATAGATCTGTACTAGTAGGGTATGGGACTTATGGGTTCTAATAAAAAGAGTTTGGTCCACTCTACCCCTTATAAATTCATTTTCTAAAAGGAAGCATGCTAAGGTCTCATACCATGCTCTAGGAGCTTGCTTGAGACCATATAATACTTTGTTCAATTTAAAAACATAATCAGGATGGGTTGGAGAGATAAAACCTGGAGGTTGTCTGACATAGACTTCTTATTTGATGTCTCCATTGAGAAATGCACTCTTTACATCCATCTGATATACTTGGAAACCTTTATGTGCTGCATATGCTAAGAAGATTCGAATAGCCTCCAACCTTGTAACTGGTGCAAAAGTCTGGTCATAATCTATGCCTTCTTCTTGTGAGTACCCTTGAGCAACTAGTCTTGCCTTGTTCCTTACAATTACTCCTTGATCATCCAATTTGTTTCTGAACACCCACTTTGTTCCAATAATGGAGTGATCCTTAGGCCTTGGCACTAGTTCCCAAACTTTGTTCCTTTCAAATTGATGCAACTCTTCCTGCATTGCAATGATCCAGTGTGGGTCTTGCTCTCCATATTGAATGGATTGAGGTTCAATTTGAGATAGTAAGCAAGTGTGCAACAGGTTTTGGTTGACTTAATTTCTGGTTTGCACACCAGCTGAGATGTCTCCAATTACTTGGCAAATTGGATGGTCTCTTGATGTTACTAAATCAACAGGGGGTGTTGATTATTCACCAACCTGTGTTGTTGTTTCCTCTTGTGGTACAATAACTAGCTCTTCAAGAGGTTTCTCTTCATGATGTTGAATGTCTTCTTCATCTTCACTGCTTTCCTCTTTTTGAATAATCTGTAACCTGTTCAAATCTTCAGCAAGAGAATGTACCTGCAAAGGTTCTATGATAGAAGTGTTCTTCTCCTTGAAAGACATGTTAGATTCATCAAAAGATATGTGAACAGATTCTTCAATTTTAAGGGATGATTTATTATATACCCTATAAGCCTTACTAATCATGGAGTATCCCAGAAACACTCCTTCATCAGCTTTAGCTTGAAATTTTGCTAAATACTTCTTGTCATTATTATGTATATAGCAAATACAAGCAAAAATTCTAAAATAATCTATTTTAGGTTTCTTCCCTTTGAGTAATTCATAGGGAGTCTTGCCCTTTAGTTTATGTATTAAACTTCTGTTCAGCACATAGTTGGAGGTGTTCACTGCCTCTGCCCAAAAAGATAGAGGAAGGTGAGCATCTGACAACAATGTAGTGGCAGATTCAATAAGGGTTCTATTTTTCCTTTCAGCTACCTCATTTTGTTGAGGAGTTCTAGGAGCTGAGAAAGTGTGTCTGATCCCTTTACTCTGACAGAACTCTTGCATAAGAAGAGAATCAAACTCTATTCCATGATCACTTCTGATCAGGGCAATGTGAGTATTGAACTCAATCTGTATGCATTTGAGAAACTCTGTCAAACACTTAAAGTTATCAGACTTCTTCCTCAGAAAGAACACCCATGTGAATCTATAGAAGTCATCTACAACTACTAAAGTGTAAGATTTCCATCCTAAGCTTTGTACTGTAATGGGTCCTAAAAGATCCATGTGTAACAGATACAAAATCCTAGGTGAATCACTCTTATTAAGTGACTTGAAACTATTTTTAGTTTGCTTGCCTAATTGACAAGTCCTGCAGAGTCCTTCCTTCTTGTAGGGACCAGAAGGTAGTCCTCTAACAAGGTTGTCCTTGGATAGCCTAGCAATGGTTCTAAGGTTTAAATGTCCTAGTCTCTTATGCCATAAAACATTAGGTCTACAAACAGAATTAAACAGGCAAATATCTACTTCTGTTGAAAGAAAGTCTACTAAATAAATGTTACCTTTCCTTTTACCTGTCAACACAGTTGTGTTGTCCTCTAACTTGATCTTGCATAAGGCTTTGCTGAAAGTCAGCTGGTAGCCTTCATCACATAGCTGACTGATACTTATCAAATTGTGCTTCAGTCCTTCCACATAGGCTACCTTCTTGAATGTGACTGCCAATTTGAACTGCACCACATCCTTTTGTCAGTCCAAAGTTTGAATCACCAAATATGACTTTGGATCCAAGCTTGGCTTTAAAGGATGTGAGGTTGTCCCTATTTCCTGTCATGTGCTTAGAGCACCCACTATCCAAATACCATTGTTGGTTTGATGTTGGATAGGTCTTTACCTGCACATAAAATAATTCATTTGTTTTTGACCCAGTTTACCTTGGGCCTAGGTTGATAACCTTTAAACTCAGAAATAAATGACATCCCAGGTTGACTCTTATAACCTTCAGGATGATATCTCCTTGGAGGTATTATCCATTCAGTATAGGGGTTAAAGCTTTGGGATGAAGGACCCATAGGATTGGATTTTGATTTGCCCTTGAAAGAATTTCCAAAGCTCTGATCTCTGTTTGACGATCGTTGAGCTGCGTTCGATGATCTTTGGTCAGATCGTCGAGCTCCGTTCGACGGTCGACTGTGGCAGAGTTCAGGGATTAGAGATCGTCGACCTGAGTTCGATGATTTTGCCTGAGATCGTCGATCTGCGTTCGGCGATCGTCGAGCTCCGTTCGACGATTTCTGCTGGAACTTGGTTTTCTTAGGCAGATTAGAATTTTTCCTATCTACCTCTACAACTCCCTTCCCTTTATCAGAAATAAACTTAATTGGGGTTGTTAGAACTATAGGTTTGCTGGATGAAGCACCCAAGACCAGTGTACTATTAAATCTAAAGTTCACTGTGCTTGTGATGTCCATTAGCTTGATGCTTCTCCCATTAAGGGATTCTTCAAGCTTTTTGGCCTCTGACAGCTCACTTTTCAGTGAAGCTATCTGCTCCCTACAGCACTCCAACTCCTCAGAGAGTTTAAGGTTTTCTGATTTTAAGGAACTGTGTTCAGATAATTGATTTCTGAGAGAGATAATTTCCTTTTCAGATTTTAATAAGTCTAAGCACAGTGCTTTAAATTCATACTTAAAGTCCTCAGAATTGAAATTAAATGAGTCTATTACCTGGTCTTCTTCAGGTTGAGTCTCTGAGTCTGACACTGACTCTTCTGCATCTGAATTGTGTTGAGAGGCATTGATTGCCATCATGCAGAACTCCTTCTCTTCAGCATCATCTTCATCATCACTAGAGCTGGATGAAGCTTCTGATTCTTCTTCTGTTTCACTCCAAGATTCAGCAACAAATCCCTTCCTTGTGTGTTTGTTCTTGCTTGAGGAGGGTTTGCCATTGCTACTCTTCTTGAAGTCCTTATCTTTTCTTCTTTCTCTCTTATCCTTTCTGTCCTTGTTTTTGTTCTCTGGACAGTCAGGCACAATGTGGCCTGGTTTCCTGCAACCAAAGCAGACAATTTCTTTATTGTTTGATTTATCATACCTTGGCTTGTCATGATCTTTGTATGATCTCTTCCTGAAGTCCTTTCAGGCCATCTTGTAAAATCTTTTGGCCAGCAGACTAAGTAGCTCATCATTGCCTGGGATTTTATCTTCAGGCTGATCTTCAGTGGCTTTGAAAGCTATAGACTTCTCTTTTTCTTGTGGCTGGTGAGGCAGCCTTCTGCTCTTCTTCTCTATTTTTGATGAGCAGCTCATAAGATTTGAGCTTGCCCAAGAGAGCTTCTGTGGTGATCTCATTCAGACTTCTGGCATCCTTGATTGGCCAGATCCTTGAGTCCCAAGTGCTTGGGAAGCACATTAGGATTTTATCATTTAGCTCAGTCAATGAGATCTCTTTATCCAGAGTCTTTAGTTCATTGACTATCAGACTAAGCCTATTATACATTTCAGCTACTGGCTCAGCTTCTCCTTTCTTGAAATTCTCATATTGGGATATGAGGTGAGATCTTCTGTCTTTTCTTTCATCAGCAGATCCTGAGACTATTTCAGATAGCTTGTCCCAGATTTCCATTGCTGAGTTGCATTCAGCTACCTTTTGGAAAATATCATCAGACATAGTCTGGGCTAAGATGTTCATAGCCTTTGCATCTGCTACCTTCCACTTCTTGATCTCTGCATTTGTTCCTGAAGGAGGTGGAACAGCATTTGTACTTGTGTTCTCTAGAGGTCTTGGACAAACTGTCAAAACAGAATTAAAAATGTCCTCATCAATAGAATTCATGTGGAGTCTAATCCTTGCTTTCTAAAGTGCAAACTTAGACAGATTGGACACTAGAGGTCTGGTGCTAGCATAATCTTTGTTTTGGGTCATGTTTTGTGAAGAACTAATTTTAATAACAAAATCTACAACAAGCAGATCTAATTAGGAATCTTTGGGTTCAGGTGTTAGCCTGTGCAACCACCAAGGTGTGGTATGTTTAACCAACCTCGCTCTGATACCAATTGAAAGTGCGAGTTAGATCAGATGTACTCTAGAGGGGGGTGAATAGAGTATGGTGATTAACAAATTTTACAACAGTTGTTGTATTCTAAATGTGAACATGGAAGCAAATAGTAAATCTAATCACAAAACTATCTAATCACAGCGCAACCTAGTCACAAAACAATCACAGCCAGAAACAAAAATAAAGACAAGCAACCAGAAGACACAAGGAGCTATAGTGGTTCCCCTAAACTTGGGTACATCCACTCTTCTACCACCCTAGGTAGGAATCCACTGCAGGATGAGTTGATCAGGTGTCCTGGGCACCAATGAGCTTTTGATAAGGTGCTCAAAAACCAAAGCAGATTTTTTTGATCAGGTGTCTTGCCACCAATGAGCTTTTGATAAGGTGCTCAAAAACCAAAAACAAATTTTGAAGGGAGTTTGAAAAACCCTTTACAGAGGTGGGGATGAGAGAGTGATGGAAGTCTTCTTTTTCTACATCACAATGAGAAGACTATGTGGATATTGATGTTGTCAAAGCTCCCCCTGAGATCTGTAGTTGTTCAGGAAATGAAGCTTTGCAGTAGGGTGATAGGCCTTCAGAAATTGATCTCCAGCAAATGATGATTTCAGCAACAGCTGAAATGTGAGATGTCTGGAGTCTTGGATGGTGATGGCCTTGAACACTTGAATCAAAAGAGATCTGAAGATTTCAGATGGTTGATCTCTTTTAGTGATGGTGTTCTTGTATGAATCCTTTTAGACAGAGAATGTCTGCAACTCTTTTTCTTTCTCTTGTGTGATTGTGGTTGTGAGAGTTGTTGCAGAAGAAGATTTTGCAGAGAGTGAAATATTGCAGAATATGTGTCTCTCCCTTGTCCTCCTTCTCTTTTTCAGTTCTGATCTAATCTTTTATTCTCTTGATGTTTGAATGGAAATGATCCACTGTCAAGATAGCCGTTGGCCTGTCATAAATGACTTCCTTAATTACTTTTGTCTTCTAGGGGAAAGTCCAATGAAACATTCCTTGATAATTCCTTGAAACTTGCTCCAGAATAAATGAAAACGGCTACAAAATCTTTGAATTAATTGCTGAGAATAACTCTTTAACTGTTCTGAATTTGAATCTTGAAAGTCGTTGAACTCTTCAGAAAAATGTCGAACTGAGCTCTACTATCGTCGAACTGAGCTCAGCGATTTGGACTTATACAGAAACAGATATCGTCGATCTGAGCTCAACTATCGTCGAACTGAGCTCAGAGATTGAGAACCAAACTGGATTCAAGATCGTCGAACTGAGCTCGAAGATCGTCGAATGGAGTTCGACGATTTGTTGAAGTTGAGCTCAGCAATCGTCGAATGGAGTTCGACGATCCGTCGAAGTTGAGCTAAACGATCGTCGATAGGAGTTCGACGATTCGTCGTACTGAGCTCAACGAAATGACTTAGTCTCCAAACTGAAAAACCTTGGTCTTGAGGGCAGCTTCCAAACCTAACTACTAACCCTTAGACTCAATTCTAATTGACCTTTAGATCTATACAAAGAGGTCAAAAACAGGTTCCCTAAAGACATAGTGATCCTGACCCAAATTAGTAATAGGGTGTTCCAACACACCTTTTGAATTGAGTCAGCTCTTCTTACATAACATCAATCTAGTCTGTGTCTAGCATTGCTTCTTCAAACTTTCTGGGTTCTATTTGTGACAAGAAGCTAGAACATAGAACTGTGTTCATACTTTTGCTTATTGTAAGAACACCTTGATTTGCATCACCAATAATTTGGTGTGCAGGATGATCCTTCAAGTGTCTTCTTATTGGAGGAAATCTGTCAACCTCATGAACTTCTTCATTTTCTTCAACCTGATGATCCTCATTGTCTTCTTCATTTAGTGAGTCTTGTTCTCCCCCTGGACAACAAGCATCTTTTTCTTCATTCAGCCTAGCTAGTACCTCTTCATTGATGGTCAGCTTGTCCAGCCTGTCTGTTAAACCTATAAAACTAACTGAAGAACTAGACAATTCACTGTTAATCAACTTAGATTCTTCAAATACAACATGGACAAATTCCTCTACAACTTGAGTAGTTAAGTTGTAGATTCGATATGCCCTACTAATATTGTTGTACCCAACAAATATCCCTTCTAGGGATTTGGCAGCAAACTTTGTTTAGTAGTGCTTTCCATTAACTAAAACATAACACTTACTACCAAAGTTTCTAAAGTAGGAAATGTTTGGTTTTCTGCCTTTCAAAATCTGATAAGGGGTCATCTTATGTTTCTTATTGATGGAGGCTCTATTGAGAACATGACATGCAGTATTTACTGCCTGTGCCCAGAAGTACTCAGGGAGAGTGGTGTCACTAAGTAGTGTTCTACTTGCCTCAATTAGAGTCCTATTCTTTCTTTCAGCAAATCCATTTTGCTGAGGAGTTCTAGGTGAGGAGAATTCCTGATGAATCCCAAATTCATCACAGAACTTTGTCATACATTCAGAATGAAATTCAGTTCCATGATCACTTTTCATTTTGACCACAAAACTATTATATTCATTCTGAATTTGTCTAACAAAAGTCTGGAAAATAGTTGGGGTTTCATATTTCTACCTCAAGAAGAAAACTCATGTGTATCTAGAATAGTCATCCACAATAAATAATGTGTATATTTTCCTACCAAGACTATGAACTGGCATAGGACCAAACAAATCAATATGCAAGAGATATAAACATCTCATTGAATCTTTGATATCAAGTGCATGGAAAGAGGACTTAGTCTGTTTGCCCTTTTGGCAAGCAGAACACACACCCTCTTTAATGCACTTGACTTGAGTACCATTCCTCACTAACCACATGCTAAATAGCTGTCCTATTGACTTATAGTTCAGATTGGCAAGCCTCTTGTGCCATTTGACACATAGTGAAGTTTTTTCTCCTGCAACTAGACAAATGGGTGAGTTGTCAAACTCACAATCTATGTTAAGACAATATACATTCCCTTTCCTAGTGCCAGTCAAAATAATCTCTTGATTACTTGACCTTCTTATTTGGCATACCCCTTTGAGAAAGGAGATGTCATAACCTAGATCACTAAGTTGACTTATGCTGATCAGGTTATGTTTTAGACCCTTCTCATAAGCCACTTTAGTGATAGTAATTGAATCACTAAAAATGTTATCAAATCCTTTGATAATTACTTTTTCTGATCCACCAAAGATTACTTTAGGTCCATTCTCTATGGGTACATAGTCCTTCAACATTCTCCTTGTTCCAGTCATGTGTCTGGAACATCCACTATCCAAGTACCATATAGGGGTATGGTCACTTGGATTCACCTACATCAAATACAGAATCACTTACCCTTAGAACCAAAATTGTTATTGGGTCCTAGGTCATTGTTAGGTTGAAATCCTGCAGCTGTTCTGACATGTAAACTACTCTTGGTTTTAACACTTGTGTTGAACCAACAATACCTGGCAAAATGGCCCACTTTGCCACAGCACCAACACTCAAACCTATTATGCCTTCTCTTAGGTACAGACTTTACTACTTTGTTGCCAGCAGTTCTGTTGAGTGTAGGTGCTGGAGCAGTAAATCCCAAGACTTCCTCTTGAACCTGATGGGCTTGCCTATATTGTGATTTATGGGCATTTACACCCTTGCCCATGAGATCTTCATCCTCACAGTGACCATGAGTACTATCATGATCATACCTGTTTATTGGTTGCATCACTTTCCTAAAGAAAATATGGGGCTTAGAAGCTAGTGGCTGAGCTGGGGCCTTACCTTTTCTATGAAAATTGGTGGCCCTAGTTCTACCCTTGAAACCTAAACCAGTCTTCCCTTTATGAGAAATGAAATTATCTATTAAGGGCAAGACTGATTTTGGTTTAGAGAATTTAGCCACTAACTCTCTTTCTTGCTGAAGTTTTGCCTCTAGTTTTTTATGTGATTCTCCTTGAAAGAGATTGTGCCCATATAAATAACAGTAATATTTTTCAGTTTGGCAATCTCCTTCAGTTTTGAATCTATCAACATGGCTGAATCTGATGCAGCTTGCTTTAAAGACTCAATCTCCTTGGCTTGCTCCTTGACAAGAAACGTGCTCCTCTTCAGAGCTTGCAGCAACCAACCACACTCATTAATGAGTTGATGCACATCCCCCTCTGATTCAGAACCATCCACATCTCTTGATGCAGAAGTTTCTGAATCTGATGTAGTGCAGTAATCTAAAGCTGAGGGAGAATTGTATACCTTACTAGGACCAAGCTGATCCTGGCACTGATCATTTTCTGATAGAGCCATCAGACCTCCATAGCAATAATCTTCTACTCCATTTGTAGAGTCCAGCATTTGTAGAAATTCTAGTTCCCTAGAATCCTCTTCTATTGAGATTAGCACAACATATGCTTTTCCATTATCTTCATCTCTTGATCCTGAAGATGAAGAGTCGGTTCAACTCTTCTGCCTCTGAGCAACAAGAGATTTCTCCTTCTTGCCTTTCACTTGATGCTTCTTCTTATCTTTAGATTCAGTCCTTTTGTCTGGACAGTCAGCTATGACATGTCCAGGCCTGTTGCAACAATAACACACAATATTAGTATTAATTTGTTTACTAGGTTTTGATGCATACCTATCCTCCTTGGGAGTCTTCTTTTTCTTGTAATACTCATCCTTAGAAAAAGTTGTTGATGGCTTGGTTCTTCATTTCTTCTTTTTCATGAACCTTTGGAATTGCCTTGTAAAGGCAGCAAAGTCCTCATCAGAGGTGTGGCTATCTGATGTGTTATTGTCAAGATTTTCTTCTTCAGCCTTAGCACTCCTTCTAGGTGAGAAGAAGACCTTTTCCAACCGTTTCTTGTGCCTTTAGCCTTGAAGGCTACATACCTTTCTTTGTATTCAGGCCTACTATTTTTCTCCTCTTCTTTTCTGGCAGTGAGCTGCATTTCATATGATAGCAGCTTTCCAAATAAAGTGGGTGGAGGTGTATCAGCAAGCTTGGCCACTTCTCTGATGGCACATATCTTTGTGTCCCAGTCCTTTGTTAGTGACCTGAGAAACTTGTCATTTAGTTCATATGTGTTGAAGACTCTTCCATAGGTCATCAGCTCATTGACAATTCTGAAGAACTTCTTGTAACATTCAGTTATGATATCAGTCTTGGCTTGACTAAAGCTCTCATACTCTCGATTCAGCATCGATTTCATGTCCTCTCTGACTTCTTCTATTACCTCCATGTAGACAATCAGGGTGTCCCATATTTCCTTGGAGGTTTTACAGTGCACCAGATTCTGAAATGTGGCATTGATAATTTTTCTTGCTAACAAGTAATAACTCAATGTGATTTCATTCTACATTCTGATACAATTATGTAGATGGACTTAACTAGATTGAATTAGCATTCAGGCAAGCGCACCTATCAATCGTAATATATGAGAAATCTACATCTCGTGTCGTATTCCACAGGGTCGTTTCAACTATTCGTACTCACCCTCCCTTTATTATCATACCTCTAAACAAAAGTGATATTTAAACTACATTAACCTAACTATGACCAATTGGATGATTCAGTATTGGAGAAATAAAAATGATAAAAACATGAAGCTTCTAAATAATTACATGAACAATTTCATTTATTAGTTCAATTCTAAGCGATCATGACATGAAAAGATTGTTACATTCGTGTAATGTAAAAGTTAATTTTTCATCAAAATTCTCTCTCGAGCAATTCCAAATCTAAACCTAAGATAGTAAATTTTCTCTCGAACAATTCACAACACTCAAGTTCGCATTAAGTAAAATACCTTTATTACTACATAAATTCATGGATTTTATTTCTAAATTAACATGAATCCTTTTATTCGTGTTCTAATTTTCCAAACAAAATATCTCTCGATCATAAAGTTTGAATTACAAAGGGAATTATCATCACAATATGAACATACCAAAAGCATTGCAAAGAACCAATTTCTCAATCTAGCCAATTGCAAATTGTGTAAAACAAATAAGTAATTCAAAGGGATGATTAAACTCTTTGTTTGATTGCATAAACACAAATAAAATACTACAAATGTAACATAAACAAGGTGATACATGATTACTAGAATGTTCAAAGAGAAATTCATGCAAATTAAAACATAAATTGAAGATGAATCATCAAGATAAGGGAAGGATTAAAAGGGATTAATGATTAAATGAAAATACATAGGAATACCCTTCAATCCTCCTTGTCTTGGATGCTCCCCTTCGGCCTCCAGCAGTTCTCCAATCCAGAAAAAATCCAAAAATTCTAAATAAATTTTTCTACAGGAAATTTATAGTTCCCTTGCAAACAGGTCGGACACGGGGTCGCACACGGCCGTGTGGCAGGCCGTGTGGATGGTTCCTAGGCGGTTCCTGGACGGTTCCCCACGAGCAGGCGTGTCTGGTAATGGGTCGTGTCAGATGACACGGGTATGGACACGGCCGTGTGTGCGGCCGTGTTCTTCAGACACGGCTTGGTTGTCAGCCGTGTGCAAAGCTGACACGGGTGGGCACACGGGCGTGTGTCTGTCCGTGTTAGGTTCCATCGTCTGCGCCCAAACTCTTCAGCTCCAGGTGCATAGGACACGGGTACGCACACGGCCGTGTGTCTGGCCGTGTGCACCAAATTTTCGTCCTGTCATCAGCCATGTAGACTCCGTGAACTCCTCTGTTTGCTCCGAGACTTTTAGGTCCATTGGTTGGCATTACCTGCAATAGAAAAATGATAGACTCAGTAAATGGTTTATTATAAGAACTGCCAAAGACTTCTAAATACGCTCTTCTATCTATGATACGACAGTTTATTTGCTATTATCATGAAATCAACACAAAAAGGGGCAGGAAATGGTAGACATGATTACAATTATGATAGTAAAAAGCCTATCATAATCGTACTCATCAAATACCCCCAGACTTAGATGTTTGCTTGTCTCTAAGCAAACTAATTCAAACACCTGGGTTACCATCAAATAATTTTGCCTCCGCACACTGGTTGCTAGGAATTTAAGAGAACTTTGATGATGTAATCGCATAGGAAATAATTTAGCAGACTTTTCTAAATATAGATTTATCTTAAAATTCCTCTAATATATCATTTTAACTATCTCTCACTCGCTTTTAGAAATACAAGTATAGTCATCTTTAACAAATATGAGGAGAAAATAACAATCTCTATAAGATACGTATTAGTGTTTCAAAACTTATAAGTACTCTTACTGATAATCATGAGCTTACCCTTTTTACACCCTCATCACAGCACAATTTAGAATTAGTAAGGTTGGATCCTTAGGACTTGAATTTTGGTGTAGCCTTTTTGGCTTAGGATAGAAGATTAAAGGTGAGGTAATCAAGGATAATTTCGATGAATTTTTCACACTTAAATCTTGATTGAGCCTTATGTTGGAGGATACCTTAACATATTTCAATTTTTTGTAAACACCCCCAGGCTATGCAAATTGTATATTTCCCATATTTTGAAGGGTACTCTATTTTATTTTATATATATATATATATATAAATATATATATATATATATATATATATTAACCAAGGGACCATAGTAGGGATCATTCCAAGTGGGTGCACGTATACACGCACTCAGGCCACATATCACTATGTCTTTTTTTTTGGGTTCAACGTAGGGATCATTCCAAGTGGGTGCAAGGATACACGCACTCAGGCCACATATCACAATGAACAAATCATTCCAAGCAGGCATCAATGATAGGTGTGCTAATAGGTAAGGATTTGGCCTTGGTGAATTTTAATAGTAGAGCATCAAAAGGATGGGGATTAGGTTCAAATTGGGTGTGCAAGGGTATCATGTTAAAGGTGTTGGGATAACAAGGCTCAAGCTATCCAATAGGAGGCCTAAGTCATTTCTGCCCTTACTAATTAACTTATGTAATGTTTTGAGGAATGCTAGAGGGTGAGTCCTAGCCATCAATAGAGAGTAATTTTTAATTTTAAAGCTCTAATACCAAATTATGAAAATGTTACACTCATCGACTCACTTTATTATAGATAAATATATTTTCTAAAATAGAGTGTTGGATAGTTACTAATATAGAGGAGTAATCTTAAAATTAAATTATATAGAGAAAATTAAGCTAAAAAATTTCTATGCTTAATTACAAAATCAACAAAGTTGAATACTCTATGGGTCTACATCAATTCATTTTAATCAGTGTGCGAAGGTAAATTAAATATTTATAATCCCAAATGAATGAATAATGAGAGCTTAAAAGATCAACAAAATTTGTAGGTGGACAAACTTGAGTATTATGATAGGCAGATTAGAATCAATTATAACCACATGAATAACCATTCTACCCCCAGACTTATATTTTGCAATGTCCTCAGTGCAATGTAAAAAGCGAACATAGATTGATTTTATGATGATATATAAAAAAAACTGCTAGTATAATAAGTAGGAGAGCACAGTAAAGAAACAGGAGTTGTAATAGAATGCACTGATATATAAGAGCTGCCAGAACTGAATACACTGATATAAAAAAAAATACAAGATACGATACATGAAGATAGAACTACATCGATACATATCAGAAGTAAGCCTGGTGGTCTGTCGAATCGTCCGGGAAGGAAGGCGGTGCTGGAGCTGGCGGCTGGCGAGGGGCAATCCCGAGGTGGTCTCTGATCTGTACGAGGAGATCCTCGGTCCGCTGATGTGCCTCCTTAATGTCCTGTAAGCGTGGCGAGAGCTCGGTCTCGAAAAACTGTCTGAACTCGCGCGAGTACCGCGACTGAGGTGGAGGAGGTGCAGTAGACGACTCGCCGTGAGCATAGGTGGAATGGGGTGGGGGCACCAATGGCTCGTCGAGGTCAGGATCTATCTCATCATCACTGTCATCATGTATATGCGGTCCACGTCGAGCAATAGAATATATAACCCCACCCCGGCCCTGACGGGCGGTGACGAGGCGGAGGGCGCGAAGACTAGCCATCGTGATAGGCACGGTCTTTGCGACCACTGTCATCTGGGGGAGGGCTAAAAAGATGCCCATATTCTTCACGAGGCGAGTAATATAGGGTGCTATGCAAATAGACCCTATACGAGGGGTGTCAGCCTGATGGAGAATGAACTGGGCTAGAAGATAACCGAGATGTAGAGGATATCGTGATGTCATGCTGTAGAGGTATAACAGATCCTGCCTACTGACAACTCCGGAGCTTTCGCCATGGCCGCTCAACGTGTGGCTGAGGAGATGGTGTATGTAGTGGAGGGCGGGGGAAATCAATTTAGATGCCTTAGATCTCTTGGCCTCGTAGGCGCCAGTGTCAAATGAAATCTGACGCCAGATACCACCGGCCATATCGCGGTTGGGGAGATCGAAGTGGAGTTCGGGGTAGGCCGCACTAAAAAGGAATGACTCCTCATACACCCTTAAATATTGGGTGAATTGGAGCATGGTGAGTGTATAAAATGTGCCACCCACACGAAATGAAACTATCCCCTCGGGCGCGTGCGGTGCGTCGATGAAATTAGGCCTAAAGCTGGAATAAAATGAAGATAGGAACTCTAAGGTGAGTTCCCTAAAGCCTAATTCCTCGATGGCAAAAAATTGATCCCACCCTGTTACAGAAATTAGCCCCCTGACATCTCCAGCTAAGTTTATCTCCTCAAGTACGCTCCAATCAATCATACGTATGTCTTGAAATTTTTTTGATTGCAAGCAGTTGAAGCGGGCGGTGTGCGACGCATCTGTGAAAATTAGCGGAGCAGCGGCATCCCGCCTCTCCTTTGAGACTTGTAATTCCGGTCGGCGACGGCGACCTCCACTTCTTCCGGAAGACATGACGTAGATGGGGGAAAATGCGAGTGAAGGGGGACGAGAATTTGATAAAATATGGTGCCTTGGGGTTCAGGCCACGGGATGACTGAAGCTGGGAGAGGATTTGGAGTGAGCAAGGAAGAAATCCACACGGCCCTATTTATACATGTTGAACACGGGTTCGCACACGGGCGTGTGTGAACCCGTGTTAGCGAATCAACAGCCTCGTGGAACACGGGGTGCATCGGTCCGTGTAAAATAATGGAACACGGGTGCGAACACGGCCGTGTGTGCACCCGTGTTAGGGGATCCGAGGCCTCGTGGAACATGGGCCTGCCTCGGTCCGTGTGGTCAAACTGGCTGGGGACAGCGCGTCAGGTGGACACGGGCGACAACACGGCCGGGTGTTGCCCCGTGTCGCAGCTGGCACGGTACATAAACACGGGTAGGTAGGTGACACGGCCGTGTGGAATCCGACACGCCCGTGTTCGGTGTCTCGACACATTGGTCTCGACGATCGTCGAGACCGATGAACACGGCTATGAACATGGGTTGGTGCGAGCCCGTGTTGTGCTCGGGATGAAATTGCCTTTTTGCGGAATTAATTCCACACGGCTGGGCATGAGCCTGTGTCGCGTACACGGCTAGCCACACGGCCGTGTGGTGAGCCGTGTGACACTCCAGAAAATTTTTTTATTCATTTTGCCTTTTTTTCATTAAAATTTTGATGGAAATTTCTTTTCATTAAAATTTTTTTCTTTAATTTTTTTCATTGCAACTAAATAGATTTATACTAAAACAAGAATACTTAAAAACACCTACTATACTTAATATTAAATTAGTCAAGACGGAGGCAAGTTTCTAGACGAGCGAAGTCCATAGGGATTTCACCATAATAAGGTTTAAGTCGGTGACCATTAACCTTAAAATCTCCCTTCTCTGGGTGAGTTAACTCGACGGTTCCGTAGGGAAAGACTTCTTTAACCTTAAAGGGTCCGGACCACTTAAACCTTAACTTCCCTGGGAATAGTCGTAATCTGGAGTTATAAAGGAGGACTTGGTCACCTTTTTGGAATGCCTTGGGTTTGCGAAGGTGACGGTCATGAAATAGTTTGGTTTTCTCCTTATAAATCCGGGAGTTCTCATAGGCCATAGTTCTCCACTCATCTAATTCGTTAAGTTGAAGTTTACACTTCTCTCCTATAGAACTAGCGTCAAAATTTAAGGAGCGTATTGCCCAATATGATTTGTGTTCTAATTCTATAGGTAGGTGGCAAGATTTACCGTAGACTAATCTAAAGGGGGTGGTCCCTATAGGTGTTTTGTAGGCGGTCCTATAAGCCCATAAATAGTCGTTAAGTTTCCTAGACCACTGCTTTCTATTCGCTTCTATAGATTTTTCTAAGATTCTCTTAAGCTCTCTATTGGTAACTTCAACTTGCCCACTAGTTTGAGGATGATACGGAGTGGCTATCCTATGTGTAACTCCATATTTTTCTAATACTTTGTCTAGTTGTAGATTACAAAAGTGTGAACCCCTATCGCTAATAAGTGCACGTGGTGTGCCAAATCATGCGAATAAGGATTTCAAAAATCTAATTACAACCCTACTATCATTAGTAGGCAAAGCTTGTGCTTCAACCCACCTTGATACATAATCTACAGCTACCAAAATGTATTTATTCCCAAAAGAAACTGGGAATGGTCCCATAAAATCTATACCCCCACATCGAATACTTCACATTCAAGGATAAATTTTTGAGGCATTTCATTTAATTTAGAAATATTACCTGCTTTTTGGCAAGAATCACATGAAAGCACATACCTTTGGGCATCCCTGAATAGAAGGGGCCAATAAAAACCGGAATCAAGAACCTTTTTAGCGGAGCGATTCACTCCATAGTGACCACCAGCAGGACCTGAATGACACTGCTCCAAAATCTTCCAACCTTCCTCCGTTGATACACACCTTCTTATAACAGAATCTGCACATATCCGAAAAAGAAAAGGGTCCTCCCAAAAGTAATATTTCAAGTCATAGAAAAATTTCTTTTTCTGCTGATATGAAAAGTCTTTTGGAAGGACCTTAGCCACAAGATAGTTTGCATAATCTGCAAACCATGGATAATCTAGATGTATATTGGTAGATATGGCAAATAATGATTCCTCGGGAAATGTATCAGAAATTTCAGACTCATCTAACATTGATCGTAGTGGGTTTTCTAAACGTGAAAGATGATCTGCCGCTAAGTTTTCCGCTCCTCGTTTATCCCTAATTTCTAGATCAAATTCTTGTAGAAGAAGAACCCATCGGATTAAACGAGGCTTTGCTTCCGCTTTGGCTAGCAAATATCTAAGTGCAGAGTGATCTGTATAAACTACCACTTTGGACAATGTTAAATATGGTCTAAATTTATCAAAGGCGAATACCACTGCTAGGAGTTCTTTTTCAGTAGTTGTATAATTCTACTGTGCATTATTAAGTATTTTACTAGCATAATATATTGGGTGAAAATGTTTGTTTCGGCGTTGTCCTAAAACAGCCCCTACCGCAAAACTACTAGCGTCACACATGATCTCAAATGGTTGACTAAAATCAGGTGCGATCATAATAGGAGAATTAATTAATTTTTCTTTTAAGAACTCAAAGGCGTGTAGACACTCTTGTTCAAAAATAAAAGGTGTGTCTTTTTCTAAAAGCCTTGTAAGTGGTTTAGCTATTTTAGAGAAGTCTTTAATAAAACGGCGGTAAAATCCCGCGTGTCCTAAGAAACTTCTCACTGCCTTTACGGAGGTTGGTGGTGGCAATTTTTCTATGGTCTCTATTTTTGCTTTATCTACTTGAATTCCTTGGCTTGAAATTTTATGGCCAAGTACTAACCCTTCTTGTACCATGAAATGGCACTTCTCCCAACTAAGCGCTAGGTTCGTCTCCTCGCACCTCCTAAGAACTTTCTCTAAATTATTCAAACACAACTCAAAAGAGTCGCCAAAAACTGAAAAATCATCCATGAACACTTCCATAATATCTTCAACATACTCGTTAAAGATGGCTAGCATGCACCTTTGAAATGTGGCGGGCGTATTACATAACCCGAAAGGCATACGTCTATAGGCAAAGGTACCAAATGGGCAAGTAAATGTTGTTTTCTCTTGGTCTTCTGGTGCTATAGGAATTTGAAAGTATCCAGAAAGTCCATCTAGAAAACAATAATACGAATGTCCTGATAAGCGTTCTAATATCTGGTCAATGAAAGGAAGAGGGAAATGGTCTTTCCTAGTGGCATCGTTTAATTTCCTATAGTCTATACAGACACGCCAACCTGTTACTGTTCGCGTTAGAATTAATTCATTTCTATCATTTGCTACTACGGTCAGGCCACCCTTCTTAGGAACTACTTGGACAGGACTAACCCATGAACTATCCGAAATAGGATATATAATACCAACATCTAATAACTTCACAATCTCAGCCTTAACTACCTCTTTCATATTAGGATTTAGCCTACATTACGGTTGAATAGACGACTTATAGTTTTCTTCCAAAAGGATTTTATGAGTGCAAAAACTAGGATTAATACCCTTTATATCAGATATTTGCCACGCTATTGCACCTTTACATTTCTTCAATACGGTTATCAATTTTTCTTTTTCAAGTTTGGAAAGATTTGAAGATATGATAACTGGGTACAAAGAATTTGCTCCTAAGAACGCATACTCAAGATGATCCGGTAATTTTTTTAATTCTACTATTGGTGGATCCTTAGTATTATTCTTAAGAATTTCATGATCTCCTTCAGTAATTAAACTATATTCCGTTGTTCTATTCATAGCAACACAATTTTTTAGAAAGAATAAATGTTCAATAATGTCATCATTTTTATCATCTTCTAGATAATTGTTAGTTATGCAAATTTCTAAAGGATCTTTATAATAAAAATTAGAATTTATAGAAGACATAAAATCATCAATACCATGAGAAAAATAGTAATAATCATCGTTATCTAAGGATTGTTTCATAGTATTGCCAATTTGAAAAGTGACTTCATCTTCTCCTACTCGCAATACTAATTTACCATCAAAAACATCAATAAGTGCTCTAGATGTAGCTAGAAATGGACGACCTAGTATGAGTGGTACTTCGATATTTTCATTCATATCTAAAATAACAAAATCAGCAGGAAATATAAATTTATCTACCTTAACTAATACATCTTCTATTATTCCTTTAGGATACTTAACCGATCGATCTGCTAATTGAATACTCATTCTTGTTGGGCTAAGTTCTCCTAGGCCTAGTTTCAGATATAGTTTATAAGGCATTAAATTTATACTTGCTCCTAGATCTGCTAAAGCCTTATTTACTTGTAAATCACCGATTAAGCATGGAATTGAAAATGAACCGGGATCCTTAAGTTTTTGTGGTAATTTATTTCGCAAAATAGCAGAACATTCTTCACTTAATGTTACCAATGATAATTCTTCTATTTTCGTTTTATTAGAAATCAAATCCTTAAGAAATTTTGCATATTTAGGCATTTGAATAATTTCAGAAAAAGGTAAATTAACATGTAATTGCTTAAACATAGATAAAAATTTACCATACTGCACATCCATGCGCTCCTTGCTATGCTTTGCTGGGTATGGTAATGCTTGTTGGTACTCCATCGGTTGTACATTCATCTCGCTTGGTCCTTCGCCGCTAGACTCCATTTTGGGTGCTTCCTTTGCAGGCCTTGGGTCTTGTAACTCCTTTTCGCTCCTCAATTGAACGGCTTTTGCATGCTCCCTTGGATTTATCTCTGTATTCCCTGGAAGTGTTCCTTGTTGCCTTTCAGAAACCATCCTTGCAAGCTGACCAATCTGATTTTCCAAGTTCCGAATTGAACCCTCTTGATTTCGGAAGGCTACATCGGTAGTTTGCATGAATTTGGTAAGCACATCTTCCAATGTAGGCTTCCTTGGTTCCAACTGTGGTTGTTGTCCAAACATGGGTTGCTTCCCTTGATTTCCTTGTCCTCCCCAAGAGAAATTGGGGTGGTTTCGCCATCCAGGATTATATGTAGAGCTATATGGGTTGTTGGCTTGATTGAAAGGTGGTCTAGTATTGTTACCCATATAGTCAACATGCTCTTGAACTTGCGGTTCACATCCAGGCATTCCAGTGCATGAAGGGTCCCATTGTTGAGGTGCCATGGAAGGTGATGGTAAAGCAAGGTTGTCCATCTTTTGGTGAAGTTTCTCCACTTGAATTGCTAAGGCAGTGACGGCATCTACTTCATAAATTCCTACGGGCTTGCTAGGCTTTAGTCTTACTGTAGTCCATTGGTAATTGTTCATTGCCATGTCCTCTATCAACTGCTGGGCCGCTTCAGGTGTCTTGTTGTTCAAAGTTCCTCCACTAGCCGCATCAATCATTTGTTTGGTGGCTGGATTTAGACCATTATAGAAGGTCTGAATCTGAAGCCATGAAGGTAGAGCATGGTGGGGACATCTCCTTAACAACTCCTTGAATCGTTCCCATGTGTCGTACAACGATTCAGACTCCAATTGAATGTACGTAGAGATGTCATTCCTTAACTTCGCAGTCTTCGCAGGTGGAAAATACTTCATCAGAAATTTCTCAACCATCATGTCCCAAGTAGTGATCGACCCTCTAGGTAAGGAATTCAACCACTGCTTCGCCTTATGCCTTAAAGAAAATGGAAACAATCTCAATCGAATGGCGTCGTTGGAAACACCATTGATCTTGAATGTGTCACATATCTCTAAGAATCCAGCCAAGTGGGTGTTAGGATCCTCATCTTGCAAGCCATCATACTGGACATACTGTTGCACCATTTGTATCACACAAGGCTTCAATTCAAAATTATTGGTAGCTATCGGTGGTCTAACGATGCTCGACCCGGTTCCTTGGAGATTAGGTCTAGCAAAGTCAGACATGGTTTGCTCATTTTGGTTGGCCATAATATCTAAGTTTTCAAGATGATTCTCTCCTTGGTTTACTGTCTCCTCTTCTGATAGTCCGTTTGAAATATCTGTGGTATTAATTCCCACGTCCCTTAAGTTAGTGTTATGGAGAATTCGTTCTGGGTCAGGATGAAATGGTGCTAGCCCAGAATTTCTGCCCCTGGTCATAGACTAACAGACTACAAAAAAAATATTATGTAATATAATTATACAAATACTAATTTACAACTATATAAATGAAAATTGGTAGATCAATAAAGATTGGGATTTCAAAATATTGAAAACGATCCCCGGCAACGGCGCCAAAAACTTGATGATACTTTTCTTGCTAACAAGTAATAACTCAATGTGATTTCATTCTACATTCTGATACAATTATGTAGATGGACTTAACTAGATTGAATTAGCATTCAGGCAAGCGCACCTATCAATCGTAATATATGAGAAATCTACATCTCGTGTCATATTCCACAGGGTCGTTTCAACTATTCATACTCACCCTCCCTTTATTATCATACCTCTAAACAAAAGTGATATTTAAACTACATTAACCTAACTATGACCAATTGGATGATTCAGTATTGGACAAATAAAAACGATAAAAACATGAAGCTTCTAAATAATTACATGAACAATTTCATTTATCAGTTCAATTCTAAGCGATCATGACATGAAAAGATTGTTACATTCGTGTAATGTAAAAGTTAATTTTTCATCAAAATTCTCTCTCGAGCAATTCCAAATCTAAACCTAAGATAGTAAATTTTCTCTCGAACAATTCACAACACTCAAGTTCGCATTAAGTAAAATACCTTTATTACTACATAAATTCATGGATTTTATTTCTAAATTAACATGAATCCTTTTATTCGTGTTCTAATTTTACAAACAAAATATCTCTCGATCATAAAGTTTGAATTACAAAGGGAATTATCATCACAATATGAACATACCAAAAGCATTGCAAAGAACTAATTTCTCAATCTAGCCAATTGCAAATTGTGTAAAACAAATAAGTAATTCAAAGGGATGATTAAACTCTTTGTTTGATTGCATAAACACAAATAAAATACTACAAATGTAACATAAACAAGGTGATACATGATTACTAGAATGTTCAAAGAGAAATTCATGCAAATTAAAACATAAATTGAAGATGAATCATCAAGATAAGGGAAGGATTAAAAGGGATTAATGATTAAATGAAAATACATAGGAATACCCTTCAATCCTCCTTGTCTTGGATGCTCCCCTTCGGCCTCCAGCAGTTCTCCAATCCAGAAAAAATCCAAAAATTCTAAATAAATTTTTCTACAGGAAATTTATAGTTCCCTTGCAAACAGGTCAGACACGGGGTCGCACACGGCCGTGTGGCAGGCCGTGTGGACGGTTCCTAGGCGGTTCCTGGACGGTTCCCCACAAGCAGGCGTGTCTGGTAGTGGGCCATGTCAGATGACACGGGTATGGACACGGTTGTGTGTGCGGCCGTGTTCTTCAGACACGGCTTGGTTGTCAGCCGTGTGCAAAGCTGACACGGGTGGGCACACGGGCGTGTGTCTGGCCGTGTGAGGTTCCATCATCTACGCCCAAACTCTTCAGCTCCAGGTGCATAGGACACGGGTACGCACACGGCCGTGTGTCTGGCCGTGTGCACCAAATTTTCATCCTGTCATCAGCCATGTAGACTCCGTGAACTCCTCTGTTTGCTCCGAGACTTTTAGGTCCATTGGTTGGCATTACCTGCAATAGAAAAATGATAGACTCAGTAAATTGTTTATTACAAGAACTGCCAAAGACTTCTAAATACGCTCTTCTATCTATGATACGACAGTTTCTTTGCTATTATCATGAAATCAACACAAAAAGGGGCAGGAAATGGTAGACATGATTACAATTATGATAGTAAAAAGCCTATCATAATCGTACTCATCAGACATCATCTATAACACTTACTATAATGTTTTGTGCTCTTTTGTCTAATGTTGCCAGGATGATCTCATCCTTAGTCTGTTCAGAATAGCTCTTAGGGGTCTAACATTTGCATCCAGAACTGATACCTTCATTTGAATGAATGGACCCGCTTGTACTATAATGTAGATTCTTGGATCTGATGCTTTCATAAATAACCTGACCCTTTCCTTGCATATACCAAAACATTCTTTCCTGCAAATAGGCAGTTTCATAGATCCAAATTCCTTCTGATTCTCTATTGAACCCATTCTTGAAATCTGTTATTTGCCTTGGAGATCTACTCAGACTGTTAGGTCAAACTTTGAGTAACCTCCCTCTGATACCACTTGAAAGACTTGATTTCTAGACACCTAGAGGGAGGGGGGGTTTATAGGTTCTAAATATTTCTGTCAAAGTTTTAGGCAAATAACAAATTTTAACTCAGCACAGAAACAATGCAAGCTACAGAATAATGAACACAGCACAGCATACACCAGATTTATAGTGGTTGCCCAAGGTCTAGGTACATCTACTTTCCCCCCTTCGTCTATCTAGCAGTGTACTAGATTCGACCTAACTTCCTTCTTTCTTCTCAGATTATCAGATCTTACAGCTCAGAACCAAGAATGGTTCCTATAACTCAGACTTATACAAGTCTTACCTCAGATTCTTCCCAAGAACCCTACCTTAGGCCTCAGCCCTACCTCAGCCTATGTCACTAGGCTTACAACTCAGAGTGAAACCCCATTCCTACAACTCAGGCAAAAGCCCTACCTCATCCTTTATAATTACAGGCTTACATAAATTATTTGATTAAGAGATACAGAAATTTCACCAGATGAATCTCTTCTCAGGTGTGCTTGTTGATCAGTTCTTGAATAGTCTGATCTTCAGATCCAACCTGACTTAGCCATTTCAAAGCTTCTTGATTGACCAAAATAAGGTTGATCTTCACTTTATGTAGAAGTTGATCTTTAGATAGCTTCCTCCTTGAATTCAGAATGTGATCTGAATCTTCCTTGCAGACTGATCTGAATCTGCCTTCATAAGGGTTTCCCCTTTTCTTGTTGTAGAAAACTCTATCTAAAGGATTCACTTCTTAGTGTTGTATGTTCTTTTTTTTTATTTCTTCATCCTTCTATGTTGTATTGAACCAGTCCTATATATAGAGTTTCCTCCTGATTACCGGCTGATCCGGTTTTAATAGTTTTCTGACAGTTCTGACAAAGATGTCAGACCGGTTGGTTATGTCAGCTGAATCTTCAAAGACTTTCCAACTCAGCATGAACCACTCAGCAAACTGCTACACATCTGTCGACACAAATGGACTAAGTGTCGACATAAATCTTGATGATGTCGACACAACACTCCATGTGTCGACATAGTCATTCTTCTGGTACTCGACACAGCATCTGTTTAAATGTGTCGGCACGAGCCCTCTGTGTCGACATAATTCTGCTTCCATTATCGACAAGACTCCTGGGTGTTGACACAACTTCTGCTTTAAATGACGGCATAGCTCTTGGGTGTCAACATAGCTTCTTCTTTCAGTGTTGACATAGCTCCTGGGTGTCGACACAGCTTCTGCTTTCAGTGTCGACATAGCTCCTGGGTGTCGACACAGCTTCTGCTTTCAGTGTCGACATAGCTCCTGGGTGTCGACACAGCTTCTGCTTTCAGTGTCGACATATCTCCTGGGTGTCGACACAGCTTCTGCTTTTAGTGTCGACATAGCTCCTGGGTGTCGACACAGCTTCTGCTTTCAGTGTCGACATAATTCTTCACAAATGTTGACACTTGTACTTAGAAAATTTTCTCCCAATGCTTAAACTTGCACAATGAAACTCAAACATACATCAAATACAAATTGATGTATATCATTAATTAAGATGAGGCTTCTCCAAATCTCGTACATATAAATAGTGTACCCAACAGTTTGATTCTGACAGCATGTTATCACTGATCCACCACTGAAAGCCATCTGTTGCAACCGTTAGTACAGTCTAGACATTTTTTGTGTTCCATTCACTGATTCTCCATGGCACCTCGAACCACCAGTGGGTTGCTAGGTGGTAGAGAGTTGGTTCGAATAGGTTTTGCTTCTGTATCAGATGAATTCAGGAATGTGATCCTGATGCTTGAGACATCCAGCCTCTCCTTTATCCTCGAACACCATTGCATGGTGCTGGACAAAGATGTCCTTGAGTTCTTCTAGAATGCCAAGCTTAGACATTAAGATACCGTCATCCAAAGCAAGGTTTGTAAGACTTCAGTTAAAGTGAATGCCTCTAATCTCACCTAGCTCTTGAGTCTTCCACCCTATGAAGAAGTAGATCATTTTGAAGAGGAAGACCTCTCAAGGGCATTGCTGTTCTATGGATTGCCAACGAGCACCAAGTTTTCTAAAAGAAAAGGGATGAACGATGAAGGGAAACTACTATCAGACATTTTTAGAAAAGTAATGTCATACAAGACAGGATCCCATGACTATCTGTCATCAGAAATGTTCAAGAATCTTGTAACGATCATCAATATAAAGAGAATGGACTGGGGTGCGATGCTGTTTGAGAAAATCAAGGATAGTCTCCGTACACCCTACTTTGGGAGGATTATCAGCTTGTACCTAAATCAAATGGACGGTGACAAGTTCGAAATGACCAAAGGTGTGCCTATCCATCACCTGAAGAAGATCGACGCAACTATCTTCTTAAGGTGGGATAGGAGGATTTTAAGGCAACGGGGAGCCCCTAATTTGCTGGTGGAGGAGGAAGATCAAGATCCTAAGGATATGATTCCTACTCAACCCCCAGTGAGATTCCCGAGAGCTTGAGTGCAGGAATGGAGGGGGAGATAGCTGATACATAAGTGGCCCATCAAAGTGTGCCCTTGAGTGTTTCTTCTGAGTTAGTGCAGGATGCTCTAACTGAAGAGATTACCGTGCAAGATGTTCCAGTTGCTCCTGCTGTGTCAGAGCCTACTGAGGTTGAGGATGAGGGTGTTGCTGATGATGCTGAGGATGATGTTGTTGCAGATGATGATCCGAATGTTGATGATTATCAGATAGCTGCTGATGTGGTTATGGTTGTTGCTGATGAGACCAAAGCTACTAATAATGCAATTGATGGTTATAAGCAAGTTTCAGTAGAAAATTGGATTGTCCCTCTCCCAAAAATTGTTCCTGCCTCATCTTCGGAGGGGGAGGTGACTCAATCTTCAATATAGGTTTCTACTCAGGTTGACAGGTTTATCCGCAACCTTGAGAAAATATTTTCTAAGGTAACAGGTACTCCTCCAGTTATTCAAGAGGAGGTATTTGATGTTTCTAATGAGGAAGGAGATGTAGAGGAGCATCCTCCTGTCCTAGCTGCTGCAGAGTCTTTGTTGATTTCTAAAGCTAGATTATCTCCAATCTATGAGTCTCCCAGTGAAGACCTGCCCTCTCTCCCAAATATTACCTCTGATGATGTTGCCACCTCCAGTGCTGATAGTTCCATTTTGAAGATAATAGAGGTTATGTTGGCAAAACAGCAAATGCAATTTGAAGCTGCATGCAAAAGGTTTTGGACAAGGTCAAATAAAATGAACAAGATGTTGACAACAGCCTCGCAAAAGTTAAAATTTAGATTGACAAGTTTGATACCAAGCTTGATTCATTGTATGCCGAGGGTGGAAAAGCTATCACCCTTAACATGCACGGACTCAAGTATGCTTCAGAAGTGCTTGGTACTATTGATAAGAACGCCATGACAATGATTGATGCCCACAATAGATTGATGGATCACTTTGACAACACTATTCTTGCTTATTCTAATGTTGTCGTTGATGAAGTCAGAAAGAGGGAGGAGGCTATGAAAGCTAAGGTTGCTACAGTTGAAGCTGCCATGTTAGAGAATTTCAAACAGACAAATGACTACTGCTATGAAAATTTGTGTGCCTACATGGTAGATATTTAGCCCTCAAGTACCTGTTGTTCCCGCTCATGTAAAAGTTCATCCTGCTGAGGATTACTCTCAACATTGGATAGACACACAAGAATTCTAACAGAACACTGCTGCTGCTGCTGAAGTTCAAGTGGTTGAAGATATTCCTCCTACTCTAGTCTACAAGAGAGTAAAGTATGGTGAAGGCCCATCTGTTGTTAGATCAGAACCTACTAGAGAACTGCCTGTCAGAGACACATAAATTGGTGAAGTGTGGAGTCCTACTTCTAGAGGAATTATTCTTGACACCTTCACCCTGGTTGATATTAGAAATAAAAATAGATGGAACCATTACGATCAAGAAGAATTGCATAAGTATGAATTGCATCTGCCAAAAGGACACATTTCAGAAATCACAAGAATGATGAGCCTGCGCCTCCAGCCCCTCCAAAGTACTATCCTAAGCTAAGTGCTTATTTTGTTAGGTAGAGTTAGAAGAGTCAAGGCAGGCAGGCCTGATGTTCATGTTTTTTTGGGCGTGATTGAGATGTGGTTGTGGTTGCCCTGAAAACTTTGAATTCATATTAATATTAATATATATATATATATATATATATATATATATATATTTGTTATATGTCTTGACTGGAATGTGCAATGTTATTTTTATTTTCTTTAATTTACTTATCTTGTTAATTTTATGCACTATGATTATTTTTGTTATATGCAATTCACCTTAGCTTATATGATTTTGACTTCTTTAAATATGGGGAGATTGTTGTATATTGTATCCACAATAACCTTGATTTAAAGAAGGGTTCAGTTAAGCTAACATAAATTATGACTATATTTGATATGGTATTTTTAGTTATGTACTTGTAGGTTTATAATGCAAAGTACACACCAATGGCAGGTTACAGTGGGTCAGTAAACACAGGACTATATAATGTAATCCTTCATTATATAGGACATTGTGTTGACTCACGTGTAATCTCTCTATTGGAGTGCACTTCTATTCCAAGTACATGAGGAGGTTCAAGGAAGAAGATCTCAAATTCAACAGAACAAAATTTTACCCAAGTAAAATTCATCGAGTATCGTAAGGGATATTGGTCAAATTTATTGAGTATCATTGATTTTCGTCGAATTCATCGTATATACTTATCATCGCTCGTCGAATTCATCTTATATACTTGTGGTGAAATTCTGGATAGATTGGAAAAACTGTTAAGTAAAATTCGTTGAGTATCATCAAGTATACTCGTCGAATTTTTCGAATGTATCTAAAGATACTCGCCGAATTCGTCGAATATACATGACGATACATGCCAAATTCGTTGAATCATCTCGACGCTACTTCTCTGATTTTTCTTAGGTCAAATGCATCGAGTGCATCTTAGCGTCGAGAGCATCGAGTGCATCTTGGCGTCGAGAGCATCGAGTGCATCTTGGCGTCGAGAGCGTGAAGTGTATATTGGTGTCGAGAGCGTCGAGTGCATCTTGGCATCGAGTGAGTCGACGACATCGAGAGCGTTGATTATGCTATCCTATACCCATCAAATTTGTCTAGTATACTAGCCGATACTAAACAAATTTGTCGAGTATGATTTCAGCCTTGGCGTTGAGTGGCTAGTGTAACATCTCATTTCCTATTAGACACCTCTACTTAGATTGGGTTAGGACATGTGGTGGGGGCATGGATTTAGGCTAGGTTTGAACCATGGAGTCAGGGTGTAGTCACATAAGACCCACTATATGACCCAAGTTAACTCAAGTCAAACTAGCCTAAATTTGCATTTAGCTACACATTGGTCCTACCACTATACCCCTAACCCTAATAACAATCTAAGTGAACCATAAGCCATGTCATTGGGTCACCTATTGACCCAAGTTGACCCAATTCAACCCTAACCTTAATTTGGTCAATCCCACACCTAAAGGCCCAATTAGTCCAAGTGGGGCACCATTATGGCCCAACCCAAGTTGGGTGGTACCATTGGGTCCATGACCATCAAGTGGAGCCATCCCACTCATCATGTTGACCAAGTCAACCTAAAAAGTCAATAAGACAATTTATGGCTTAAAGAGAGGAAATGATATGAGCCAAGCCCATTCCTAATGGACTAAGCCCATGGCTCAAGGCCCATGACCAGCCCAAGAGGTCAATGACAGCCCCTAACCCCCAAAATTAGGAGAGAGAATGCATGCATGGGGGTAGCTTAGGAATTTTGGAGAAAATAAGGAGAGAGAAAGGAGGAAATGAGGGGATGGAGGCCATGTGGCCCTCCTCCTCCCTTCCCAAGGTTATTTCTGAGCTCCAGCAGCATTTACCAGACATTTCCAGCAAGCTCCATGCCACATGGCATCTAGGAGGAGCATCCAATACAGATGCCAAAATCCCCATAATTGCAACTCACTATACAACCAATATCAGCTTAATTTGACCTCTCCATCAGCTTTAGAAGGTCGAGAGGAGTGGAAATTGAGTAATGGATCGAGGCAAACTGTGGAGAATCGGAGCTTGGAGCAAGCTCGTCGGAGAGGAGAAATTTCATGGCGCTCTGCCACCACACATGGCGCCAAGCCCGACCATAGGTCTGTTTCACCTCCCCTCACCCCGTGCTAGTTTCTTAGATCTACTAGGAGAGATATCAGTCTCAAATGAGCCCAATCTCATGAGAAGAAATCAAGAAAAATCCATGAAATTGAGGTGTTTGGGTTTGCTGGAAACCACCTCCTTCGGCGGCCAAGTCGCCGCCAATCGATGGCCACCACCTCAACAGAGGTGGTGGTGGTGGCCGGCCAGTGAGGTGGCCGGATGGCCGGGAAAAGCCAAATCAAGGCGGCCCAGGTCGGGAAAATCTGGAGCATTGGCTGGTTGGAGAAGATGCATGGATGTCGTCCATTTTGATCATATTAAACTATAGTGATTATATTGATTTCATTTATTTTTCTATCACATTTTATACTGAACCATGCATGTTAAATATAGGCCCCTTAGTGCAATTTTAGAACTGGTCACCAACATAACAATTGTAGATCTATGTCTTAACTGTGTTTTGACACCCTAAAAATATAATTTGGAAGAGTAGGGCTCCCTGTAGGGCCATTCTACCAAGACTGGTTCCAGGATATGGCAGATGTTTAAATGAGTGCCCAGGCCAAACCATAAGTCAACATGACCTGAGATTTTGTTCATGCATGTGACTAGGTCATAATTAGGTACTGACTAAAAATGAGAATTTTTGGAAAGCAGTTTTCCAAAAATTTCAAGTTATTTTGACTTCTGCATGTTCGGGAAATCCCACATGCATGGGATAGGTATGTTCAAATTTGGGGCACCTATGGTAAAAATAGAAAAATGGGAATTTAGCCCATTTGGACCATTGAATGTCCATGAAACTCTAGACATATGCTTATAGGGATGGAGTATACCTCCCATGTGAAGTTTGAGATTTTTGGAATCAAGAATCCCATTAATTGGAATTATTGGAAAATATGCCTAGATAGGAAATAAATTTGAATCTAGGGCATATGAATTTATTAAATTCTGAAATTTTGTCACAAGCTTTATTAGGATAGTGATCACCTCTAAAAAAATTTAGGGGACTGTTAGGTGATGTTAACTTGGATTTTAAGTAAAATTTACCATTTTGCTCATTGTGGAAATTAATTAAAAATAAGTGAAATTATTGCTTAAATATTATGAAAACTTTACATTAGCTTATTTATGTGATTAAATCCCTGTCAAATTATTTGAGAATTTTTGGATGTCTCTATATGCTAAAAACCCTAATAATGGTATTTTTGTAATATTGCTCATTTGGATATAAGTTAGGTCAAATCAATGTTTAGGATTTTGAAATTCTACATTTACCTTTATTATATCAACATGGATCCTCAGTAATATTCTTGGAATTGTTTATTGTATAAATACTGTATTTCATTTGGAAAATAGTCAATTTGTGGTTTATTATTAAATGGATATTAAATGGAATTTCACATGGGAAAATTGTGAAACTAGGTAGGAAGTCAAATTTAACCTCATGGAACACCTCATAAATTTCTTAGGTAGGATGGACCATTATAGATAATACATCATGTGTAAGGTGACCCAAGTCAGTCAATTAAAAGAATTAATTTAGGCCCTTAATCACTTAGAAAAATAATGAAACCTAGGATTGTCAATATCATACGTCATAGCAAACCATGATAAATAATTAGGGGAAGTTGGCCCAAGAGTTTGGAAGACACATCATATGGGTCAACATTAGGTCATGGGTGCGCTTAGTAAAAAAATAGCACATAATACTAGGACCCTCAGGGGACAAGATTGTCGGTTGAGATGGAATCTATATTGGGAAGATGAACCCTGGTTGGTGTCCAATAGATCACTTCTTGATAATGAGTGGTAGAGTGAAAATCCCAAGGACAGTGGCTAGAACGGAGATCAGCGGAAGACCGTCGCTCTCCTGATAACATTCTAAATTACTAAGTTTGTCCTAGAGTAACAATGAGAGTTGGTATGGATCATGGGTAGACATTAATAAAAGTAAATATCCTTGAGAAAGGGAGCTTTGGGCTTCAGCCCATCGTAGTTCCTAGTGCCCCCGAGAGCCCTTCAATGGGCATGCCCTGGGCAGTCCTGGGATTAACCCTAAATTGCTAGGTATAACAAACATTAGACAAGAGTAGTCTAATAGGCTAAGGTATTGATGTACATTCTCACCCGTGATGGGTTGGAGGGATTCAAAACTAAGGCATTGATGTACATTCTCACCCGTGAAGGGTTGGAGGGATTCAGAACTAAGGCATTGATGTACATTCTCACCCGTGAAGGGTTGGAGGGATTCAGAACTGAGATATTGATGTGCAATCTCACCCTTGATGGGTTGGAGGGTTTCAGGACGGGTTGGTCCTGTGAGCTGGAGGCTCGGGTTGGAATATCTTGCATGTGCATAAAAATAAACTTGTGGCGGGTCATGCGGTACTGGGCCAATCGTCACACCGATGACAGTATGGTGACTCTGGCGAGGTGTGATGTTTTGAGTGGCCAGTGGGTTATTTTACACTGCGGTCTGGAGAACGATCCCTAAAAACACACACATGACCAAAAAGACTGGTAGGTAGCCAACAAATATTACGCAAAGACTCTATAGTACACTTAGGATGTGTACAGAGGCATATGGAGGTCTAGGTCTGGTAGTGTGTATACTCGCCTAGTTGTGGAGACGCCCGCTCCACTGCTGCTGTAGCCACAAGGGTGGAACCAGAGAGTGATGCTAGCTCTAAAAAGCGGGAACTAAAGGTCGGTGATCACAGAGCCGTGTGTGTGAGTTGCAGTTGAATGAATCATAAAACGCATGCATATCATGCATTCATAACTAGGTCATACGCACCATAGATCCTTATCATATAAATTAGTATAGGCTCTTTATATGATAAGTTATATTTGGAAAACCTTAACTATAAGTTTGTATGGGCATTCATATAAGTTAAGGTACTTCTGTGATGGTAGTTTATTAGTAGCATATTCTACTTGCCGTTCTTTTCTCTGTTTTACTTTCAATACCTTGTTTACTTTCATCACCTTACTTATTTTATGTACAGTTCTTCATACCTTACGTGTGCTATATATATAGAACTGCTAGAGTAGAAATAGTTATTACTATACATACTTGTTTACTATAGCTCCACTGTCACCTACTTCTTGTTATACCCCTTGTTGTCCTCCGCTTCGTCCTCCCGCTCGGTGACTAGGAGTTGTGGCGGAGAGATGTGGAGGGGAGGAAACGGCTTAGTCTTTATGACTAACGGTCGGTTGTGACCAAATCATTTTAGGAGCTCGAGGAGATGGGAGTACCAACACGACAGCAGGACAAGATGGCAGGACGTGAGGAGCTGATGATACCACCACACCTACTACTACTACTCCAGCCCGTCGTCTGGTGGGGATGAGTTTTTGATGATAGTTTAGCTTCTGCTTATTATGTTTTGAGAGAGAGAGATTTGATATCATGTAAGGGCATAAGCCCTTATCTCTTTGTTGTACTCATTTTGGGACTCTATTGTACTTTCATTTTCATTATAGACGTAGTGCTGTGACTTGTGGACTAGCTATTTATACACTGCATTTATGCTTCTATTTCTCAATTGGCAGAACAGGTTTTATGATCGAACTAGCCGACAGGATCGGCGTCTTGCGGTGTCGACTAACCCGTGAGTTAGTGTCACCATAAGGCGGCGGTTCTAGGCATATGACTGGGAGCCTCTTATTAGGGGAGAGGGGTCTTATAAACTGGTAGCACTTGTACAAATATCATAAGAGAGAAGTCCACAACACTGGGTCACCCCGCTCGAGCATTAGTTTGCGGAAAAACTATGCAGCGGAAGTAATGGTGCCCATATGTAAAAAAAGTCACATAAAACTGTCCACCTAAGCAATGAGTTAGGCCAATTCTAATATAAACCTTCCATTTATGCTGCCTCTACATGTCGTCGTACCGTAGAATTTGGTTCCTCCCCCTTCGACTGCCATTCCTTTTCGGCAGACGGAGATGGGGTAGACCTTGACGGCCATTCTTGAGGCCTTCAGAGCCCAGCAGGTCCAGGCACAGCTGCCAAATCCGGGATCGAACTGGCAGAGTGGATTCAAGAGTTTGTCCCCACCTATGTATAATGAGATGGAGAATGCTGTAAAGACTGAGGAATGGCTCGAGGCCATACAGGAGATGCTGGCAGGCATCAGCTTCCCTGTCAGCCAGGCAGTCCCTTTAGCATCTTCTGCACTGGATTCCCATGCAAAGAGGTGGTGGAAGTCCATGCTGGACTTGTTGGGTATATTGGAAAATGTGTACCAGATTTGGAGAAGCCTCACCTAACTCAATGATATGCATCAAGTTATATTTTATGTTGTGTTGATTTATCATGTGCAGGTTAAGTAAATGGAAGAAAAAATTTTTAAGTACAAGTGTCGATACTTGGGAATGGTTGTGTCGACACCAAGGTACAGATTGTGTCGACACCCAGAATTTGTGTCGACACACAGAAAATCTATCGACAATGCTGTGTCGACATCAAAGGCTAGATTGTGTCGACATCATCAGGATTTGTGTCGACACACAGAGAAGATATCGACACATTCTAGAATTCTATGGACAACGACTGTGTCGACACACAGAACTTGTCTCGACACACACCAGAATTCTATCGACACCAACTTTGTCAAGACGAGGAGTGTTTGTGTCGACACACAAGACTTGTATCGACACATTCCACAGAAGCTGTCTCGAGAAGTAAAAGTGAAGCTGTGTTGACATTATCAAGACTTGTGTCGACACATGGACTATGTGTGTCGACACATGTGAAGTTTTCACTCGACATTCTCTGCTGCTGAGTCAAAGTCCAATGAAGGTTGAAGTAATACAACTGGAGACTTGACAACTATCATTACTGACATTACTGTCACATCTGTCAGACGTGTCAGAAGACCGTTTGGAAGCCGAACAACTGGTAACCATGGATGAATCCTATATATAGATATGCTCTCTCAACAATTGAAAAAAATAGAACATGTTGGATCCCTAGTTGATTTGGGCTAGGTTCACTAACTTAGGATGTGACCCATCTTGTATAGCCAGGGTCAAGTTGTGTCCTAGAGTCTATGTCAAGTACTTAGGCTCAACTCCAGATGGACCAGCTTTCAACAAGACCATCAGAGACTCCAGCCCAACAAGTTTTCAAGACTAAGTCAAGTGAATTCGACGTTCGTCGAACTCAGCTCGACGAAAGGAGTTCTGCGCTCGACGATCGTGAGAAAATTCTTAGTGATGAGCTCGACGATCTGTGTTCTCTGTTCGACGAAGACTCAGTTTTCTACATCAAGCCAAAGTTAGGACAACTTCAAGATTTTTCTAAGTCTAGCTTCAAGCTTCGGTCGACGAATTATATTCTGAGCTCGACGAACTTGGACCTCAAGTTGTCAATTTCTCAGGTCGACGAAGTCAGCTTCTCAGGTCGACGAAGTCAGCTTCTCAGGTCGACGAAGTTAGCTTCTCAGGTCGACGAGGTCAGCTTCTCAGGTCGACGAATGCTGTGCTCTACTCGACGATTTCTGGACTTAGAGAATTTTGTGTCGACACTTAGGGTTTGTGTTGACACCAGACAATTTGTGTCGACACTAGCTTATGTCGACACCAGAGGATTTGTGTCGACACTAAGATCAATCTGTCGACACCAACTTATGTCGACACAGCATTTCAGCAGATGCAGAGTATTTTGCCTAAGTTCAGAACTTTTCTCAGCTCGACGAATTTGATTCTCAGCTCGACGAATGAAGACTGTCTGTTTGACGAATGAAGATCGTCTGGTCGATGAACTCTCTCAAGCTCAGCTCGACGAACTCAAGCTCAGCTCGACGAACACAAGTGCAGCTCGATGAATTGTGTTCTTCGTTTGACGAATCCAGACTAGGTTTTCTTCAAGTTTCCCGTCCCATTTCTTGGCGCTGATTCCTGAACATTTATTACCAGATCTTCTCGGAATGTTACCGTTAGAACGTGCATTGACTATGGATTATTCCCTCCTGTTTTTCCATGGGAAATTTAGGAAAGTCATTGATTGTTGATTATTTCCAAGGCCGACTGCAATTACTACTCAACATTCAAATTTTGAATGTTCCTCAGTCAGACTTAGACATACACAAAATGAAAAGGATCAAGTTGCAACAGAGTAATAGAATCTCTCAGTACAGCAAGCAACACAGTCAATCAGACAGACACACTCATTTTGCAAAGAAGAATAATCTTTCTCAAATAAAAAGTTCTTGACTACAATCAGCCTTGACCAAAAAACTTTTTCAAGAAGAAGAAGAAGAATAATCAAATTCAATCAAGAGTCTTTTTCTCTCTATTCTCAGGACAACTTCAAAGGACAACAAAGTTCTATCTGTCAAAAGAAGTTCCTGAAGCATTTCTGGTCCAGCCATTCTAGGTCATTGAAGACCTATCACCCTGAAGCAGTGCTCCAGCTTTCCTGTACAATTCAAGATCTCAGGGGGAGCAAGATCTGCTACAATCAATCCACAAGTCTTCTCTCTGACTGTTGACAGAGAAGGCACTATCACCTTATTTCCAATTCCTATACAGTGTTTTAAATCCCTTCAAAATTATTCCGGTTGCAAGTCTCCTTCCAAAAGACTTGAGGTTTGGTTTTTGAGCACCTTATCAAAGCTCATTGGGCCCAGGACACCTGATCAACTCATCCTACAGTGGATTCCTACCTAGGGTGGTAGAAGAGTGGATGTACCTAGTTTGATTGGGGAACCACTATGGCTCATTGTGTCATCTTGTTGCTCTTTTCTTTTCTTTTGTTTTTTGTTGTACTCTGTGATTGTTCTGTGATTAGATAGTTGCTGTGCTTGCTTTATTTTATTTGCTTCCCTGTTCACTTAGGAATACAACAACAGTTGTAAAAAGTTTTTAGTGAGCATCATACTCTATTCACCCCCCTCTAGAGTATATCAGATCTAACCTGCACTTTCAATTGGTATCAGAGCGAGATTGGTTAAAATACCACACCTTAATGGTTACACAAGCTAACACCTGAACCCAAAGATCCCTCTAGTTAGATCTATTTTAAGTTTGTTATTAGATTTATTTCTTCACAGAACATGACCCAAAATAAAGATTATGCTAGCACCAGACCTTCAGTGTGCAATCTATCTAAGTTTGCACTTTGGAAGGCAAGGATAAGATTTTACATGAATTCTATTGATGAAGATATCTTTAATTCTATTTTGACAGTGTGTCCAGGACCCCCAGAAAATACAAGTACAAGTGCTGTTCCACATCCTTCAGGAACGGATGCAGAAATCAAAAAAAGGAAAGTTGCAGATGCCAAAGCAATGAACATTTTGGCACAAACCATGTCTGATGAAATATTTCAAAAAGTAGCTGAATGCAACTCAGAAAAGAGATATGGGACAAACTATCTGAAATAGTGTCAGGATCTGCAGATGAAAGGAAAGATAGAAGATCCCACCTCATAACTCAATATGAGAACTTCAAGAAAGGAAAAACTGAGTCAGTTGCTGATATGTAAAACAGACTCAGTCTTATAGTCAATGAACTGAAATCCTTGGACAAGGAGATCTCATTGACTGAACTCAATGACAAAATCCTAATGTGCTTCCCCAGCACTTGGGACTCAAGGATCTGGCCAATCAAGGATGCCAGAAGCCTAAATGAGATCACCACTGAGGCTCTTTTGGGCAAGCTCAAGTCTTATGAGCTGCTCATCAAGAACAGAGAAGAAGAGCAGCAGAAGGCTCTTCACCAGCAATCAGAAAAGAGAAATCAATAGCATTCAAAGCTATTGAAGATCAGCCTGAAGACAAGGTCACAGGCAATGAAGAGCTGCTAAGCTTACTGGCCAAAAGATTTTATAAAATGGCCAGGAAGGACTTCAAGAAAAAGTCATTCAGATGGCATGGAAAGCCAAGGTATGATAAGTCCAATAACAAAGAAATTATTTGTTTTAGATGCAGGAAACCAGGCCACATTGTGCTTGACTGCCCAGAAAATCAGAATAAGGATAAGAATGACAGGAAAGAAAGGAGAAGAGACAAAGACTTCAAGAAAAACAGCAATGACAAACCCTCCTCCAGCAAGAACAAACATACCAGGAAGGAGTTTGTAGCTGAAACCTGGAGTGAAACAGAAGAAGAATCAGAAGCTTCATCCAGCTCAAGTGATGATGAAGATGATGCTGAAGAAATGGAGTTATGTATGATGGCTATCAATGCCTCTCAACACAATACTGATGCAGAACATGAGTTAGAGTCTGAATCAGAAACTCAATCTGAAGAGGATCAGGTAATAGACTCATTTGATTTTAATTCAGAGGACTTTAAATGTGAATTTAAGGCGCTTTGTTTAGATCTATTGAAATCTGAAAAAGAAATTATTTCTCTCAGAAATCAACTATCTGAACAAAGCATCTTAAAATCAGATAACCTCAAACTCTCTAAGGAGTTGGAATGCTGTAGGGAGCAGATAGCCTCACTGAAAAGTGAACTATCAGAGGCCAAGAAGTTTGAAGAATCCCTCAATGGGAGAAGTATCAAACTAATGGACATCACACGCACAGTGAACTCAAGATTCAATAGTACACTGGGCTTGGGTGCTTCATCTAGCCAACCTATAGTATTAACAACCCCAATCAAGTTTATCTCAGATAAAGATAATGGAGTTGTAGAGGTGGCTAGGAAGAATTCTGATCTACCTAAGAAAACAAAAGTTCAACAGAAAATGTCGAACGGAGCTCGACGATCGCCGAATGGAGCTCAATGATCTCAGGCTAAATCGTCGATCTCAGGTAGACGATTTCTGAACCCTGAACTCTGGCATAGTAGATCTTCGAACGGAGCTCGATGATCTGACCCAAGATCGTCGAACTCAGCTCAGAGATCGTCGAACAGAGCTCAGAGTTTTGAAAAATTTATCAAAGGTAAATCAAACTTCAATCCTAGAGGTCCTACATCTCAGACGTTTAACCCTTATACTGAATGGATAATACCTCCTAGGAGATATCATCCTGAAGGTCATAAGAGTCAACTAGGGATGTCTTTTATTTCAGAATTTAAAGGTTATCAACCTAGGCCCAAGGTAAACTGGGTCAAAAACAAATAAATTGTTTTATGTGCAGGTCAAGACCTATCCAACATCAAACCAGCAGTGGTATCTGGATAGTGGGTGCTCAAAGCACATGACAGAAAACAAGGAGAATTTCAACCTTCAAAGCCAAGCTTGGACCCAAAGTAATATTGGTGATTCAAACTTTTGGACTAACAAAGGATATGGTGCACAGTCCAGATTGGCTCAGTCACATTCACAAAAAGTAGCTTATATGTGGAAGGACTGAGAAACAACTTAATCAGCATCAGTCAACTGTTGTATGAGGCTACCCAAGTGACTTTCAACAAATCCTCATGCAAAATCAAATCAGAGGATAACACAACTGTGTTGACAGTAAAAAGGAGTGGTAACATTATCTTGTAGATTTTCTTTCAACTAAGATAGATATATGCTTGTTCAATTCCATTTGATAGACCTAATGAACTAGAGGCATAAAAGATTAGGACATATAAACCTTAGAAGCTTGCTAGGCTATCCAAGGACAACCTTGTTAGAGGACTAGCTTCTGGCCCCTACAAGAAGGAAGGACTTTGCAGGCTTGTCAATTAGGTAAGGCAAACCAAAAATAGCTTCAAGTCACTTAATAAGAGTGATTCACTAGGATTTTGTATCTGTTACACATGGATCTCTTTGGACCCATTACAATACAAAGCTTAGGAGAGATCTAATATACTTTAGAGTTGTAGATGACTTCTCTAGATTCCATGAGTGTTCTTTCTGAGGAAGAAGTCTGATAACTTTAAGTGTTTGACAGAGTTTCTCAAATGCATACAGAATGAGTTCAATACTCATATTGCCCTGATCAGAAGTGATCATGGGATAGAGTTTGATTCTCTTTATGCAAGAGTTCTGTCAGAGTGAAGATCAGGCACACTTTCTCAGCTCCTAGAACCTCAACAAAATGGGGTAGCTGAAAGGAAAAATAGAACCCTTATTGAATCTGTTACTACATTGTTGTCAGATGCTCACCTTCCTCTATCCTTTTGGGCAGATGCAGTGAACACCTCCAACTATGTGTTGAATAGAAGTTTGATACAAAAGCTGAAGGGAAAGACTCCCTATGAATTACTCAAAGGGAAGAAACCTAAAGTAGATTATCTTAAAGTTTTGGTTGCATTTGTTATATTCACAATAATGATAAGAAATACATAGCAAAATTTCAAGCTAAAGATGATGAAGGAGTGTTTCTGGATACCATGATCAGTAAAGCTATAGGGTGTATAATAAATCAACTCTTAAAATTGAAGAATCTATTCATGTATCTTTTGATGAGACTAACATGTCATACTAGGAGAAAGAGATTTCTACCATAAGCTCTTTGCAGGTTCCACCACTGTGTGAGTCTATGGATGGACTGAACCTTACCCAAGAGGTATCAAATCATCCTACTCCACAGATTGCTGAAGATAGTGAAGAGGAAAGTCAAGAGGAAGTGGTTGAACTTCCCTCAACAGCTAGTATCATTCCCCAAGAGGAATTAAACATAGAAGCTGTTGCCCAACCAACTCCACAACTGATCTTGTCACACTTAGAGATCACCCCAGTTCTCAAGTGATTGGAGACATTTCAGCAAGTGTACAGACAAGGCATCAACTCAACCAAGACTTGATGCATTCATATTTCTCTCTCAAATTGAACCTCTCACCATTTATGAGGCAGAGCAAGATCCCCACTGGATCATTGCAATGCAAGAGGAACTAAATCAGTTTGAGAGATTTAGAGTTTGAGATTTAGTTCCAAGACCCCATAACTACCCAGTTATTGGAACCAAATGGGTCTACAGGAACAAGTTAGATGCTCAAGGCAACATAGTGAGGAACAAGGCTAGGCTTGTTGCTCAAGACTACAGACAAGAGGAAGGATCCCTACTTGATTTGGGCTAGGTTCGCTGACTTAGGATGTGACAAATCTTGTATAGCCAGGGTCAAGTTGTGTCCTAGAGTCTAGGTCAAGTCCTTAGGCTCAACTCCAGATGGACCAGCTTTCAACAAGACCATCAAAGACTCCATCCCAAGAAGTTTTCAAGACTAAGTCAAGTGAGTTCGACATTCGTCGAACTCAGCTCGACGAAAGGAGTTCTCCGCTCGACGATCGTGAGACAATTCTTAGTGCTGAGCTCGATGATATGTGTTCTCTGTTCGACGAAGACTCAGTTTTCAACATCAAGCCAAAGTTAGGACAACTTCAAGATTTTTCTAAGTCCAGCTTCATGCTTCGGTCGACGAATTATATTCTGAGCTCGACGAACTTGGACCTCAAGTTGTAAATTTCTCAGGTCGATGAAGTCAACTTCTCAGGTCGATGAAGTCAGCTTCTCAGGTCGACGAAGTCAGCTTCTCAGGTCGACGAAGTCAGCTTCTCAGGTCGACGAATGTTGTGCTCTACTCGACGATTTATGGACTCAGAGAATTTTGTGTCGACACTTAGGGTTTGTGTTGACACCAGACAATTTGTGTCGACACCAGCTTATGTCGACACCAGAGGATTTGTGTCGACACCAAGATCAACCTGTCGACACCAACTTATGTCGACACAGCATTTCAGCAAATGCAGAGTATTTTGCCTAAGTCCAGAACTTTTCTCAGCTCGACGAATTTGATTCTCAGCTCGACGAATGAAGACTGTATGTTTGACGAATGAAGATTGTCTGGTCGACGAACTCTCTCAAGCTCAGCTCGACGAACTCAAGCTCAGCTCGACGAACACAAGTGCAGCTCGACGAATTGTGTTCTTCATTCGACGAATCCAAATTAGGTTTTCTTCAAGTTTCCCGTCCCATTTCTTGGCGCTGATTCCTGAACATTTATTGCCAGATCTTCTCGGAATGTTACCGTTAGAACGCGCATTGACTATGGATTACTCCCTGCCTTTTTTTCCATGGGACAGTTAGGAAAGTCATTGATTGCTGATTCTTTCCAAGGCCGACTGCAATTACTGCTCAACATTCAAATTTTAAATGTTCCTCAGTCAGACTTAGACATACACAGAACGAAAAGGATCAAGTAGCAACAGAGTAATAGAATCTCTCAGTACAGCAAGCAACACAGTCAATCAGAAAGACACACTCATATTGCAAAGAAGAATAATATTTCTCAAATTAAAAGTTCTTGACTGCAATCAGCCTTGACCAGAAAACTTTTTCAAGAAGAAGAAGAAGAACAATCAAATTCAATCAAGAGTCTTCTTCTCTCTATTCTCAGGACAACTTCAAAGGACAACAAAGTTCTATCTGTCAGAAGAAGTTCCTGAAGCATTCTGGTCCAGGCATTCTAGGTCATTGAAGACCTATCACCCTGAAGCAGTGCTCCAGCTTTCCTGAACAATTCAAGATCTCAGGGGGAGCAAGATCTGCTACAATCAATCCACAAGTCTTCTCTCTGACTATTGACAGAGAAGACACTATCACCTTCTTTCCAATTCCTTTACAGGGTTTTAAATCCCTTCAAAATTATTCTGGTTGCAAGTCTCCTTCCAAAAGACTTGAGGTTTTGTTTTTGAGCACCTTATCAAGAGCTCAATGGTGCCCAGGACACCTGATCAACCCATCCTGCAGTGGATTCCTACCTAGGGTGGTAGAAGAGTGGATGTACCCATTTTGATTGGGGAACTACTATAGCTCCTTGTGTCATCTGGTTGCTCTTTTCTTTTCTTTTATTTTTGGCTGAGCTCTGTGATTGTTCTGTGATTAGATAGTTGTTGTGCTTACTTTATTTTATTTGCTTCCCTGTTCATTTAGGAATACAACAACAGTTGTAAAAAGTTTTTAGTGAGCACCATACTCTATTCACCCCCCCCCCCCTCTAGAGTATATCAGATCTAACTTGCACTTTCAGAACAGATAGCTAATCAATTATCAATTGTGAAGAAGTGATCGTGAACACGATCAGTGAATAATCTCTGAAGGATTGAGGATCTAGAAGAAGAGAAAGAAGAAACAGTCAACAGATTGTAGAGAGAGAAAAATTAGAAGGAGAGAAGTTCTCATTCAGTGAAGGCAGATCCTGAACAGTCTGACAGAAGAATTCAGATCAAGTCTGAAGAAGAATTCAGATCAAGTCTGAAGAAGAATTCAGATTAATTTCTGAAGGAAGCTGATTGAAGATCAACTCCAACACCAAGAAGATCAACCTTACTTTGTTCAGATTCAAGAAGCTTTGAAGAAGCTAAGATAGGTTGATCCTTAAGTAATCAGTTCTATCAAGAACTGATCAAGAAGCCTTCAACCAATTCTCTCTCCATTGGTTGAAGATGTTATTATCTTTTCATCAATAACTTTTGTAGGATCTGTAATAGATCTGAGTGTAGGAGATTTACTTCTCTAAGTTGTAAGCCTAAATTATTAAGGTTGAGATAGGGCTGAGTGCCTGAGGTAGGGGAATCTGTCCCTGAGTTGTAGGCCTGTGAAAGAGGCTGAGGTAGGGCTTTTGCCTGAGTTGTTGGAGTGGGGTGTCACTCTGAGTTGTAGGCCTGTGGAAGAGGCTGAGGTAGGGCTTGTGCCTGAGTTGTAGGAGTGTGGATTCACTCTGAGTTTTAGGAACCAGTCTTAGTTCTGAGCTGTAATATCTGTGGATTTGAGAAGGAAGAAGGAAGTTAGGCCGAATCTAGTACACTGCTAGATAGGCGAAGGGGGAAAGTGGATGTACCCATCATTTGGGAAACCACTATAAATCTGGTGTGCAATCTGTGGAATTTTGTATGTATGTGAATGTTGTGCTGTGTTTTATGCTTAATAAATTGCAAACATAGATAGATTTATCTGCCTAAGTCAGGAAAAGAATTGAACCTATTCACCCCCTCTAGGTGTTTAGAACATCTTGAAACCAATTCTTTCAAGTGGTATCAGAGGGAGGTTACTCAAAGAATAGACTTAACAGTCTGAGTAGATCTCCAAGGCAGAAATCTATAAGGTAAAATGGGTTCCATTGAGAATTATAAAGAGTTTGGTTCCATGAAGTTACCTATATGGAGGAAAGAGATTTTTGGCATATGGAAAGAAAGAGTTAAACTGTTTATGAAAGCTTCAGATCCAAGAATCTATATGACAGTCAAAGAAGGGTCATTCATCCCAATGAAAGTCTCAGTTCTTGATGCAAATCTCAGGACACCAAAAGAGTATTCTGAAATGACAAAGGATGATATCATCTTGTCTACTATGGATAAGAGAGCATAGAATATAATAGTCAGTATTATAGATGATTCAACATTCCAAAATTTGATTCATTACAAGACCTCCAAAGAAATGTAGGACACCCTGATTATCTACATGGAGGGTTCAAAAAAAGTGAGAGATGACAGAAAGTCCATGCTGAATCAGGAGTATGAAAGTTTTAGACAATCTAAACAGATAGCATAACTGAATGTTACAAGAAGTTCTTCAGAATAGTTAATGAACTGATGTCATATGGTAGAGTATTCAGCATATATGTGTTAAATAATAAGTTTCTGAGATCATTAACTAAGGACTGGGACACCAAGATATGTATCATTAGGGAAGTGGCCAACCTAGCAGAAATCTCACCTCTAACATTATTTGGCAAACTGCTTTCATATGAGATGCAGCTGATGGTCAGAAAGGAGGAGGAGAAAAGTAATAAAGTTCATTACAGAGATAAGTCAGTGGCTTTCAAGACTGAAGCCATAATAAAGGACAGGAGGAAGTCTCCATCTCCTCCTAGAAAAGCTGCAGAAGAAGTTTCAGAAAGTTCTGGCAGTCACACATCAGATAGTCTAAATTCCAATGAAGACTTAGCTGTTTTCTCAAAATAATTTCAAAGTTTCTTGAAGAAGAAACAGTGGAGATCCAAGCCATCGTCCTGACAATCCAAGGATGATTACTATCAAAAAATGAAATCCCCTAGGAAGGACAGGTATGGCTCTAAACCTAGTAAATTATCTTCAACTAAGATTGTTTGTTATTGTTGCAACAGGCCTGGACATGTGGTAGCTGATTGTCCTGACAAAAGAAAAGAATCTAATGACAAGAAGAAACTAAAAAACAAGGGCAAGAAGGAGAAATTCTTTGTTGCAAAGAAGCAAAAAAGCTGGTCAGATTCTGAGGCTGAAGCTGAAGCTGAAACAAACATAGGACTGTTGGCAACTAGAGAGGATACAGAAGAGGTTGAGTTCTTGAAATTACTGGACTCAGTAAATGGAATTGAAGAACATTGTTGTAAAGGGCTGATGGCCTTAACAGAAGAAAATCAGTGCCAGGATCAGCCTGGTCCTAGTAAGGTAAACAATTCTTCAATAGTTTCTGATTATTATACTGGATCAAAATCATAAGCATCTGCATCAAGAGATGTGGATGAAACTTAATCTGAAGGGGATGTTCATCAACTTATTGATGAATATGGTGATCTGCTACAGGCACTTAAGAAAAGCAGAATCCTTAAGAAAACACAGGCCAAGGAAATTGCTGCTCTTAAGTTGGTTGCATTAGATTCAGAAAAAATGCTGAATCTAAAGATGAATGAAGTAGTCAAACTGAAAAACATAACTGTTATTCAGATGGGTACTATTACATTCAACAATGATCAAATCAAAAGTTTGGAAGTCAAACTTCAGAGGGAAAAGGATCTAATGGCTAAATTCTCTAAGCCAAAATCTGTCTTACCTTTAATTGATGACTTTATTCCCAAAAAGGGTAAGACAGGATTGGGGCTTTAAGGGAATTGCAAGGGCTGCAATTCCAAAAGAAAAGGAAAAGCCCCAGTACAGCACTAGCCTTCAAACCCCCTATTTCTTCAGAAAAGTGTGGCAGCCAACTAATAGATATGATCATGATATCATACATGGTTATGGTAAGCCTGATATTCTGAATGACAAGTGTGTAGCTCCAGCACTCAAGCAAAGAACCACTATACCAACAGTGTTAAGAATAGCTGACAACAATGCTGTTAAAACTGTACCTAAAAAGAGGTATAATTGATATGAGTGCTGGTGTTGTGGTAAGATAGGGCTTTATGCCAAGGATTGCTGGCACAACACCAGTGTCAGGAAGAATGCTAGCTTACCTGTGAAGAAGGCTGCTGGTAAGAATATCAAATTTCAATCTAACTTGAGCATTGAACCAAATAAACATTGGGGTTCTAAGGTAAATTAATATTATTTGCTGCAGGTGGGTCCAAGTTGTCATACCCCTATATGTTACTTGGACAATGGAGGTTGCAAGCACATGACTGGAACAAGAAGAATGTTAAAGGACTATACTCCCATAGAGAGTGGACCAAAAGTGATCTTTGGTGGATCAGAAAAAGGGGTCATAAAAGGGTTTGATAACATTTCTACTAGTTCTATAACAATCACTCAAGTGGCTTATGTAAAAGGTTTGAAACATAACTCGATAAGCATAAGTCAGCTGAGTGATCTTGGGTATGACACTTCATTTATTAAGAATGGGTGTCAGATTAAAAGGACAAGTGATCAGAAGGTGATCTTGTCTGGTTATAGAAAATGAAATGTTTATTGTTTAAATTTGGATTTTGAAAACATGAACTCTCCTGTATGTTTAGTTGCAGATGAGAAAATATCTCAGTGTGTCCAATGATACAAGAGGCTAGCTCATCTGAACTATAAGACTATAGGCCAACTCTATAGTTTAGAGTTTGTGAGGAATGGTCCTCAGTTTAAGTGTATAAAAGAGGGTATATGTTCAGCTTGTAAAAAAGACAAGCAGACCAAATCGTCTTTTCATAGTCTTGATACCAAAGACTCTGTGAGGTGTTTGTACCTCTTGCATATGGATCTATTTGGTCCTATGCCAGTTCATAGTCTAGGTAGGAAAGTCTATACTTTTGTGGTAGTAGATGACTATTCTAGATTTACATGAGTTTTCTTTTTGAGGCAGAAATCTGAAACCCCTACTGTCTTTCATAACTTTGTTAAACAAATTCAGAATGAACTTAACAATTCAGTGGTCAAAATTAGAAGTGACCATGAAACTGAATTTCAGTCTGAATGTATGATAAGGTTTTGTGAAGAACTAGGTATTCATCAGGAATTCTCCTCACCTAGAACACCTCAGCAAAATGGAATTGCTGAAAGAAAGAATATGACTTTTATTGAGACTGGTAGAACTCTATTAAGTGACACTTCTCTCCCAGAATATTTCTGGGCTGAGGTAGTAAATACTACTTGTCATGTTCTCAATAGAGCATCCATAACTAAGAACCACAAAAAGACACCCTATGAGATTATGAAGGGCATAAAACTAAATATATCCTACTTTAGGATCTTTGGTAGCAGGTGTTATGTGCTTAACACTGGTAAGTCTCGCCTAACTAAATTTCCTGCCAAATCCCAAGATGGGATATTTGTTGGGTAAATCAATAATAGTAAGGCATATAAGGTCTACAACTTGACTACACAAGTTGTAGAAGAATCTGTTAATGTAGTGTTTGCTGAATCTAAGCTAATTAACTGTAAGTTGTCTAGCAATTCTTGTAGCTCAACAGGTTTAAAAGAAAAGCTGGACATGCTGACCATTAATGAAGACCAAACTGCAAGGTAGGATGTGGGAAATGATGGTTGCTGTCCAGTGGGAGTACAAGATCAACAAGCTGATATTGAAGACAATGAAGTTCAGTATGGTGGAGAAAGTGAAGAAGTTCAAATTGCTGATAGAATGCCTCCAACAATAAGGAATCAAAAGGATCATCTGACACACCAAATTATTGGTGATCCCAGACATGGTGTGCAATCTAGAAGCAAACACATGAACACAGTACTTTCCTCAAGTTTCATGTCACAGATGGAACCAAAGGGACTTGAAGAAGCCATACAAGACTCCAACTGGATTGATGCAATGCAGGAGGAGCTGAATCAATTCAGAAGGTGCAAAGTATGGGAGCTGGTTCCAAAACCAAAGTATCATAATATTATTGAGACAAAGTGGATCTACAGGAACAAACTAGATGAAAATGGAATCATAGTGAAGAACAAAGCAAGACTGGTTGCCAAAGGTTATAGACAGGAAGAGGGCATTGACTTTGATCACACATTTGCCCCAGTGGCAAGGTTAGAAGCAATAAGGCTATTCCTTGCCTTTGCTTCTTTCCAAGGTTTCAAAGTATACCAAATGGATGTCAAGTCAGCATTCCTAAATGGTAATTTGAAAGAAGAAGTCTATGTTCAACAGCCCTCAGGTTTTGTTGATCCACTTTATCCTGATTATGTTTATAGACTTAAGAAATCCTTATATGGTTTGAAACAGGCCCCTAGGGCTTGGTATGAAACATTGTCTACCTTCCTCATTGAGAATAAATTTTCAAGGGGGAAAATAGACAAGACTCTATTCCTTAGGGAGTCAAAGGGTAAGATGATCCTAGTCCAGATTTATGTTGATGACATGATTTTTGGATCTACAGAAAACAACCTTTGTAGGAAGTTTGCAAAACTTATGCAAGGGAAGTTTGAGATGAGCAGTATGGGTGAGCTGAAATTCTTCTTGGGACTCGAAGTAAGACATACTGATGATGGCTTGTCCATATCACAGTCTAAGTTCACCAAGGAGTTAATTAAGAATATGGTATGGAGTCATCCACCACCATGAGAACTCCAATGGGGACAAGTATGCCTTTAGGAAAAGATGATGCAGGAAAACCTGTAGATGAGTCTTTGTATAGAGGGATAATTGGCTCCCTTCTATACTTAACTGCCAGTAGACCAGACATTATGTATGCTACATGTGTCTGTGCTAGGTACCAAGCAAGTCCTAAAGAATCTCATTATACTACAGTTAAAAGAATTTTGAGATATCTTAAGGGCACACATAATCTTGGTCATTGGTACCTTAAGAATAGAGACTTTCTACTGACTGGTTTTTTATATGCAGACTTTGTAGGTTGCAAAGAAGATAAAAAGAGCACCACTGACACATGCCAGTTTCTAGGTTGTAGATTAGTGTCATGGAGCAGTAATAAGCAGTCAAGTGTGGCAATTTCCACTACAGAGTCTGAGTAGGTTGCTGCAGGCAGCTGTTGTGCTTAGCTTTTATGGATTCAACATCAACTTGAAGACTATGATCTCAAGGTAAGTAAAACTCCTCTATTTTGTGATTCTACAAGTACTACTTCTATTGCTAAAAATCTTGTATCACATAGCAGAACAAAGTATATAGAAATTAGATTTCACTTCATTAGAGAGCATGTTGAAAAGAAGATATTTGTTTGGAATTTGTCACCACAATAATCAAATTGCTGACATGTTTACTAAACCACTAGATGAAACTAAATTCAGTTATTTCAAAATTGAATTAGGCATGTTAAACCTAGAATAACTTGGGAAATCTGACTAAGTATTTCAATGTCGACATATAGTAGTTAATGTCGACACAAAAGGAAATCTGTGTAGACATATAGTAGTTAGTGTGGACACATAAGGAACGTTGTGTCGACGCAACAAAATAGTGGTGAGATAGTGGTGTCGACACTCAGAGTTTGGTGTCGACACATAGAAGTTCAATCATTTAGATAGTAGTGTCGACACATACAGTCGTCTGTGTCGACACGCAGATATAAGAGTCGACTATTAAGAAGTTTGTGTCGATACATCGCAAACAGTGTCGACACATAGTGTTTTCTGACTCTATCGAGACTTTAGAAGTCTGTGTCGACATAATCTCTACAGTGTCGAAACATTAAGTATTTATTACCCCGCCTTTGACCTTCTGTTATGACAAACTTATAAATATGTCACAGAACTACTTTGTCGACTACACTCTCAACATTTTCTAGACCAAATTTTTGAGTTGACAAACCTTCATCTCTCTTCTCCTCAAATTTCTCGTCACCAATGGATCCAAAGTTGGAGAACAACATCAACGAAGGCTATGAATTAGTTCGCAATGCTTTTGAGAGTGCTGCGACTGAGATCAGAGATATAATAACCCTAATCAAAGAAAATGGTTTGGAATATCTAGTTTCAGAACCTACCATGATCTGGAAGATGGAGGTTCTTGAATTCTATAAATCAGCAACCCTGGATTCAACTGGATTGAAGATTAGGTCATCAATTCAAGGAAGTAAGGTAAAACTTACCCAGAAGTGTCTGAGTAAGACAATACAGTTGCCCAGGACTCAGGAAGATGATGAAGTCACAACTTCAATGACAAAAGAAGCTCTTCAGTGGTGTGGACTGGATCCCACCACTAAAATTGAATCATCAATGCAGAGGAAGGGGATGAACTCCCAAGGAAAGTTTCTTTCAGAGATTATGGGAAAAGTAATTCTCTGCAAACCAGGAGGGCATGATAGGATCTGAGCCTATATGTTTAGCTTAATGACAAGAGTTATTTTCAGAATAAAAACTAACTTGTCTGCTATCATCTTTGACAAGATGAAGGAAAGTTTGAATAAACCTAATATAGGAAGAATACTGAGTCTGTATCTGGCAATGAATATTCCTGAAGTGATGAACCACACAACAGGATCTAGAATAAACCATATGAGAAGGATGGATATGAAAATACTATCCAGGTGGGAAAGAGTTCTGACAAAGGATGGTTCTACACCATAGAAATAACCACACCTGAAAAAGAAAAAGTCTACCCCCAGGAAACTTGAATCTTCTAGTGATTCAGAAGAACAAGTGATCTTCATTTCACATGAAGAACAACAAGAATCTACAAGGAAATCATCTGCCCCTAAGAATGTAGATGATAGTCAGATGCAGGGGGAGCATATTACAGAAAGCACCATGCAACTGGATCAAGTTCAGGATATGCTTCATCTAGGGGGAGCCAATGAGCTTTCTCTAGCTCAACAAGAGGCCTTGCCTCCAGAAGTTGCTCATGAGAAAGAGCAAGCTGCATTAGAGAGTGAAACAGCCACTCAAATTATTCTTGAGGTAATAGATGATATTAATCAAACTATACTAGATACTGAGCTAGATACACTAACTGTGCTTCTAACTGATATTGAACAGACACACCATGACAACTTCCCCGTACAGGATATATCAATGGATGATACATCTGCATTAAATGATGCTCCATTAACTGTACAAGATACAGATGTTCCTCCAGTTCAACTGCAACAAGAATTCACTCTTGAGGAATTGTTTCCTAACTTACAAGAAGTAAGGACTGAGGAAGTAATGCCAAGGACTGAGGGGGATGAGCCAGAGACTAAGGAGGAGTTGTCAAGGACTGACAAGGAGCTGCCCTCTAGTCCAAATGACACAGTGAACCTTGAAAGTTCTTCTGAATCTGATGGAGAAGCCCTCAGAGTAAAGAAGAGAAAACTTATGGTTTACAGGAAGAAAAGATCAAGCTATAAGAAAGCTCTACAGACTGCCTCACAACCCTCAGCTCCAACAGTTGACTTCAGTTCACTGTTGGTTGCTCTGCAAGTTAAAATGGATGAGCAAAGACAAGCTCTTGAAAAATATGTGGACGAAATCCATAAGGAACTCCAGTTTATGTTGGTTCAAGATATAAAATCAATCAGATTTGAAGTAAACAGAATAAGAAAGAGATAACAGACTGCTTCCATAAAGGAGATAATGCTGTAGTTTATCTGGCCAAGCAGCAACAAGAGGCAAGGACACAGATTGATGATATAGTGGTAAAGCAGGGATATGTCCTAGAAAATCAAATTAGAATGAATGATAATCATACTGAATCACATAATGTGATTATTACTGAGTTAAAGAATACTGTAACTGCATTAACTGAGGAAGGGGCTAAAGAGAAGTCAGAATTTGATAAGAAACTTCAAGAAGATTTAGCCACTTTCCAATCTGCCATTCAAGCATCACAGAAACTCCTCTATGATCAGCTACAGAAATTCAGATCTTTTTATAAGGAAGGCACCAATTATCTGGCTGAACAAGTAAGATTTCAAAAAGATGACTTAAGAGATCATGTTGAAAGAGAAGTCATAAAGGGGGAGAGGGTGTTAGTCAATGCTAGCTCAGAGCATGCAAAATGGATAACAAATGCTGTTAGAGCAATTCTGGGATATCCACCCCTATGTGATGATGATAATATTGATGAGTCAGGCATTCAAATTGCTTATAATGAAGGGGCTCAGTAGGTAGTAGCTCAAACTATTTACCCCCATGCTGATTTTGAAGGTATTCACAATGTTGTTCAACACATGTATAGTCCTCCAAAGGAAGGTTAGAATGTGAATATTGAGTAAGTTGAAATGTCAGAGGCAGCATTGAACAAAGAGAAAGAAGCTCAACTCTCAAAGAAAAGGTTTAGAGAGCAGGCTGAACTAAAGCCTGATTTTGAAAGATGGAGTACCACCTCCAGAAGAATAATACTCACTGCCTGACAAGCTGTCAAAGATAAAATGCATGATAGAGGCAAGTGGTATTCTGAACTAGAGTGGAGCAAATATCTGCAGAGACAAGATGCTATACATCAGTTCAGAAGGGATCACAAGGCTGGGAAAATACCTGCTACAGCTGTGGAGCCCAGTAAATACTTTCCCAAGCCTTATCACTATTTTGAAAGGAAAAAGGTTAAGGCTGAAGAACTTAAGAAGAAGGATCTCAAAGGCAAGAAGCTAGCTGAAGATACTGAAGCTCCAGTACAAGCAAGGTCCAGTCTGGCAAAGGCATAGTGATCAAGGAGCCTGATCAACCTTAGGATAAATTGACTAGATTTTAGAACATTGTAATCTTCAGTTTTAAGATCGATGTAATATGTTGTTAATAAATTTTTTAGGAGGCAGGGATGACATGAAAAACACTTTCGGGACGTGCCAATTCCTCGGAAGACGACTTATTTTTTGGAACAGTAAAAAGTAAAAATTGTGTGGCAACCTCTACTGCCGAGTCAAAGTATATCTTTGTAGGTAGTTGTTGCGCACTTCTATGGATCAAGAATCAACTCGAAGACTACAACCTAAAGTTCAGAGAGATTCCAATGTATTACGACTCATCTAGTGCAATAACAATCGCACATGATCCAGTTTCTCACAACCGGACAAAACACATTGAAGTGTGATACCACTTCATTCGGGAGCATATGGAGAATAAAAAAATAGCCCTCAGCTATGTACCGATAGATAAGCAGGTTCAAGATATTTTCACAAAGCTGCTGGACGAGGCCAAGTTCTCATTTTTCAAAACGAAACTAGGCATGTTGAACAAAGACTCATTAAGATGGACAAAAAGACAGGAAGTCTCTTGGGAAATTCATCAAGGAATAAAATTTTCACAAGGGAAATTTGTCTAATATCAGGCGATAATTTTCGCGATTCGTCGGAAATACACATCTGTACTCGACAAATCCGACCTTGCGTCCAGTGAAACTCGTCGAAGGTCAAAATTTTTCTTTCTATATTGGATCCGAAGAGCCACCAAATATCAGGTATGCGCCTTCTAGGTCAAATTTCAAATTATATATATATATATATATATATATATATATATATATATATATATATATATATATATACACACACACACACACACACACACATAATCAAGAGTCGGGGCAACCGCGACACATTTTGTCGAAACCAAAACAACGAAATTCGCCAAACTTTCCTCCCGACCCTTCGATTCCAGCGCCAATTTTGTCGTCTCCATCCTGTGGCCCTGCTTCAGTTCTCTTCTATTAGGTCAGAGCAAGTGATTCCAACAAACCTTTCCAATTTCCAAACGTGGTTTCACTCAGTGGTTTGTGAAAGACTTGATTTCTAGACACCTAGAGGGGGGGTGAATAGGTTCTAAATATTTCCTTCAAAGTTTTAGGCAAATAGCAAATTTTAACTCAGCACAAAAACAATGCAAGCCACAGAATAATGAACACAGCAAATCATACACCAGATTTATAGTGGTTCCCCAAGGTCTAGGTACATCCACTTTCCCCCCTTCGCCTATCTAGTAGTGTACTAGATTCGGCCTAACTTCCTTCTTTCTTCTCAGATCCTCAGATCTTACAGCTCAGAACCAAGAATGGTTCCTACAACTCAGACTTATACAAGTCCTACCTCAGATTCTTACCAAGAACCCTACCTCAGGCCTCAGCCCTACCTCAGCTTATGTCACTAGGCTTACAACTCAGAGTGAAACCACACTTCTACAACTCAGGCAAAAGCCCTATCTCAGCCTTTATAATTACAGTCTTACAACTCATATCTTACAACAGATCCTACCAGAAATTGTTTGATTAAGAGACACAGAAATTTCAGCAGATGAATCTCTTCTTCGGTGTGCTTCTTGATCAGTTCTCTAATAGTATGATCTTCAGATCCAACCCAACTTAGCTGTTTCAAAGTTTCTTGATAGAACAAAATAAGGTTGATCTTCACTTGATGTAGAAGTTGATCTTCAGATAGCTTATTCCTTGAATTCAGAATGTGATCTGAATCTTCCTTGTAGACTGATCTGAATCTTCCTTCATAAGGGTTTCCCATTTTCTTGTTGTAGAAAACTCTCTCTGAAGGATTCACTTCTTAGTGTTGTATGTTCTCTTTTTTTTTATTTCTTCATCCTTCTATATTGTATCGAACCAATCCTTTATATAGAGTTTCCTCCTGATTACCGGCTGATCTGGTTTTTAACAGTCTTCTGACAGTTCTGACAAAGGTGTCAGACCAGTTGGTTATATCCACTGAATCTTCAAAGACTTTCCAACTCAGCATGAACCACTCAGCAAACTGCTACACATGTGTCGACACAAATGGACTAAGTGTCGACACAAATCTTGATGATGGCGACAAAACACTCCATGTGTCGACATAGTCATTCTTCTGGTACTCGACACAGCATCTGTTTAAATGTGTCGAAACAAGCCCTCTGTGTCGACATAATTCTGCTTCCATTGTCGACATGACTCCTGGGTGTCGACACAGCTTCTGCTTTCAGTGTCGCCATAGCTCCTGGGTGTCGACACAGCTTCTTATTTCAGTCTCTACATAGCTCCTGGGCGTCGACACAGCTTCTTCTTTTAGTGTCGACATAGCTCCTGGGTGTCGACACAGCTTCTGCTTTCAGTGTCGACATAGCTCCTGGGTGTTGACACAGCTTCTACTTTCAGTGTCGACATAGCTCCTGGGTGTCGACACAGCTTCTGCTTTCAGTGTTGACATAATTCTTCACAAGTGTCGACACTTGTACTTAGAAAATTTTCTCCCAATTCTTCAACCTGCACAATGAAACTCAAACATACATCAAATACAAATTGATGTATATCATTGATTAAGATGAGGATTCTCCAAATCTGGTACATATAAACAATGTACCCAACAATCTCCCCCTATTTGGAGAAGTCATAACCTTTAGTCAAAGATATACATCACTCATAATAATAAAACACAAAAAAAGAAATAGATGTACATGCATTTCACTGCAGGGTAACATAAAAACATTGTAAACAACTGAAATGGATACTGAAACTTATTTCATTTACTTAGAGAGAAATGGTAAGTTTACACAATTTTCTTTAGAACAAAATCCAAAAGATTACATTGTTCTATACATAAGCCTAACTATCATATAACTAATTAGGCTCCTTAATCACAATGCCTTTTCCTGATTTGATCTGAGCCTGCACAGTAGGTTCAACATCATCAGCAGGTTGTTTTCCATTCAGATCCTTCTTTTTCTGTTCTTCAGCCCTTATCCTTTTCCTTTCAAAATAATGAAAAGCCTTTGGGAAGTACTTGCTAGGCTCCAGAGCATTAGCATGTAACTTCCCAGCTTTTGCTTTTCTTCTGTATTGAAGAATGGCTTCCTGTCTGGCTTGATACTTGTTCCACACTTGCTCAGTATACCATCTACCCCTTTCATGGGTCTTGTCCTTCACAACTTTCCAGGTAGTCAATATAATGTTCCTGGAAGTAGGGCTCCATTGCCCAAAATCAGGCTTCAGCTCAGCCTGTTCTCTAAATCTTTTCTTGGACAGTTGTGCTTCCTTGTGAGCTTCCTTGGCAGCCACTGACATTTCCACTTTTTCAATAATAATATTTTTAGCCTCCTGTGGAGGGCTATACATTGACTGAACTTCTTGATGAACCATGTCAAAATCAGCTGGAGGGTAAATGACTTGAGAAACTTCAGGTTGATCTACCTCAATATAGGCAGGTTGCACTCCAGACTCAGCAACATTATCATCATCACACAAGGGGGGATATCTTAGAGTTGCTCTGATGCTATTTGATATCCATTTAGCATGATCTGAGCTGGCTTTGACTAACACCATCTCCCCCTTTATGACTTCTCTTTAAATATGATCTCTCAGATCATCCTTCTGAAATCTGACTTGATTAACAAGACAATTTGTGCCTTCCTTGTAATAATTCCTGAACTTCTACAAGAAATCAGAAATATTCTTGTGAGATTTTGTAAAAGTGTCATGAACAGCAGCAAGATCTTCTTTGATCTGCTTGGATACTTCAGCTTTGAGAGCAGTGGTTAGAGTATCAATCTTGGTAAGAATGGCAAAGTGTGACTCTTTGAGGTTATCATTCATCCTGATTTGATTCTCAAGAACATAACCTTGCTTAACTGCAATGTCATCCACTTTAGTAATGAGTTCTTGTTATTGCTTTGCCAAGTATACCAGAACATTTCCTCCCTTGTGGAAGCAATCTGTCATTTCTTTCTTATTTTGATTTACTTCAAACCTAATTGATTTGATATCCTGAGCGAGATTGAATTGCAAATCTTTATGTGTATCATCCACATACCTTTTCAAAGACTGTCTTTGCTCATCCAATTTTACTTGTAAATAGACCAGTAGGGAACTGAAATCCATGTTTTGAGTAGTTGGTGTTGTGACTGTTTGTAAGGCCTTTTTATAGCCTGAGCTCAGTTTTCTTAAGTCAGCTAACTTCCTTTTCTTAGCCATTGAGGCTTCTTCATCATCAGAAGATTCTGAGGAGCTTTGTATAGTACCTAGAAGTTCTTTTTCTATGATTTGCAGCTCCCCCTCAGTCCCTGCTGTTGGATGTTCAGGGAATAGCTCTTCCATAGTTACCTCTTGCTGCAGCTGAACAGGAGGAACAAAATTTGTTTGGAAAACAGATGGTTCTCCCTGGACATCCAGATCTTTGTCCAGATCATTCTCTATAAAGGAAATATTTATTTGAATATTCTGTGCAGTATCTTGTAGCTGCTCAGCTTGTTCTTCTTTCTCAGTATTTAGCAGTTCTTCATTATTAATTTCTGACACTATTGCCATAATAGTATCAGCAGCATGCTCACTTTCTAGAGCAGCTCCAATAATACCTCCCCCTTGGGCAGGCAGCTCAAGTTGTACTGTGTCTTGTACTGCTGGTTCAAGATTTTCTCCACCCTAGAGTGGAGACTACCTGTTGCTCTAAAAACATACTGCTCTCAACTTGATCCTGTGCTACATTTTGTGGCCTGTCTTCATCTGAACTGAAGACTACTTCTTCTTCAGAATCACTGGAGGATTCTACTTGCAGAATAACCTTTTTCTGTTGTTTATCTTTCTTAACAGCTCTCTGTGGAGTAGATACTTCCTTTGTCAAAACTCTATCCCATCTAGATAGAATTCTCACATCCATCTCCTCATGTGGTTGATTTTGGTTCCTGCAAGTTGGTTCAAAACATCTTTTATTGTAGCAGATAGATATAGACTCAAAATTCTTCGCAGATTTGGTTTCTTTATTCCTTCTTGAAACTTATCAAAAACTATTAATGCCCAGTCTGTTTTTATGGTGAAAATAATGCTTGTCATCAAATTAAACATGTGGACTGAAATTCTATCATGTCCACCAGTATTACAAAGAATTACCTTCCCAACTACTTCAGACAGAAACTTTCCTTGGGAATTCATCCCTTTCCGGGCAATAGATGATCCAAACTTGGTATTAGGATTTAACCTGCACCAACTTAGTGCTTCTTTTGTTCTGGATGGCACAATCTCTTCATCATCCTTAATCATGGGAAGTTGGAGTGATTTCCTGATAGTCTTTAGCGTTAGTCTAACTCATGAATCCTGAACTGTGGCTTTGATCTTCTTCCCTTCTGGGTCCATAGTAGCAGATGATTAGAATTCGATGACTTCCTTTTTCCAAATTTTTGTTGGTTCTGAGACCAAGAATTCTAATCCATTATCAGAAATTAGGGTAATGACACCCTGGATTTCTTGTGAAGCTGTTGTGAATCCTCCACGAACCAGCTCATATCCTTCATTCACCTTATCATCTTGGTGAAGCGCCATTGTCGAGAGAGATGGAAGAGAAAAGAAGAGAAGGTCTTTGTCGACACAAGGTGCAGATCCTAGATTTCTGAAAGTGTAGTCGACCAAAATTTGGCTTGACCTATTTATAGTGTTAGCATAAAGGGCAGGTCAAAAGACGAGCCATATTCGACCAAATTTTATGTGCGTCAACTGAAATGACCTAGGTCTCGACAAAACTTAGGTTTAGTCGACATGTCTAGATGTCGACATACATGTGTCAAAGTCGACACGGGCTTGTCATGTCTTGACATAGTTGTGTCAACACCAACTTTTGTGTGTCGACATGAAAAATCCTTTAGATATAAGGTCTCGACAAGGTTGTGTCTACATCTATTCTACTGTCGATACAGATACTGTTTCTGTGTCGACAAATCCTTATACTTTGTCGACACAACATACTGAGTGTGTCGATATAATTGTGCTTGTGTCGACATAAACTTTGTACTTAGACAAATTTCCTGTAAAATTCTGTACTTACATATTCTTCTTAGGGAAGCTTGTGCTAACCTATTCTAGGTTCAACATACCTAATTCAATTTTAAAATAATTGTATTTAATTTCTTCCAGAGGTTTTGTAAATATATCATCTATTTGATTATTTGTGTTCACAAACTCTAGACTAATATCTTCCTTCTCAACATATTCTCTGATGAAATGAAACTTAATTTCTATATGCTTGGTTCTACTGTGAGATACAGGATTCTTAGCAATAGAAATAGCACTGGTAGAATCACAAAACATTGGAATCCTACTTACCTTGATGTCATAATCTTCTAGTTGGTACTTTATCCACAACAACTGTGCATAGCAACTACCTACAGCTACATACTCAGACTCAGTTGTTGATATATCTATACTTGTCTGCTTCTTGCTACACCATGATACCAGCCTTCCTTCAAGAAATTGACAGGTTCCTGTTGTACTATTTGAAAGATATAGTACCTAAACACCTAGAGGGGGGGTGAATAGGTGACCTAATTCTTTTTAACTTTTTATGGTAGCAAACAGTTAATTTCACAGAATTCTATCTACTATAACACAGCATATATACAACAATCACAGCCAACAACAATCACACAGTAGACACAGAGTTTTATAGTGGTTCCCCAAGCTTTGGGTACATCCACTTTCCCCCTTTGCCTATCTAGTAGTGTACTAGATTCGGCCAAACTCCTCCACTATCTCAGAACCCAAACTGGTTCCTACACCTCAGGCCCAAGGCCCTACAACTCAGCTTTTCCACAAAGCCTACACTCAGCCACAAAGGCCTACACTCAGCCACCCAGGCCTACACTCAGCCACCAAGGCCTACACTCAGAGATTTCTATCTCCTACACTCAGGCTCTCAAGCCCTACACTCAGCCTTTATAATTACAGGCTTACAAAAACTCAGATCCAAAGGATCCTACAAGATAAAATGTATATACAATTGTTAACTCAGCAACCCAAAGATAAGAGAGGGGAGTTGTGAGTTTCTTGATGAGTTATTGGAAGAACTCAGCTGGAATCAATCTGACTTAGCTTTCTTCAAAGCTTCTTGAAAGTAGAACTCAATAAGACTGACTCCTTCTGCAGTTGATCCTTGATCTCTGCTTCTTAAGATCTAGAATAAATCTGAACCCTTCTTCTCAGCCTAGTTCCAATGGTTGATTTCTTGGATGGAGCTCTCTCTCTCCAACTTCTTAGATCTGCACTTGATTCTTCAAGGAATAGCTATATCTTATTTGTTGAATACTTGATTAATAATTTGAACTTTGACAACTTCAACAACTCTTTGATCAATCTCTTCTGTAGACAGCATAGGCCTATTTATAGGCCTTCTTCATGGTAACCGACTGGTCCGGTTCATAACTGAATTCTGACAACTCTGACAGGTGCTGTAGACCGGCTGGAATGGCAGCTGTCAAGTCATCCAGTCAGTTCTTGAAATAATTGTAACTGTCTGTAAGTGTCGAGACTTTCTGTCTTTAAGTGTCGACACTTATAGACCAAGTGTCGACACATATTGTCTAAGTGTCGACACTAGTCTACAAGGTGTCGACACAACTCCTTGTGTTGTTGATTCTTTATCTCGACACTGCTTCTCCTTCATGTGTCGACACTGAGATTGAGTGTCGACACAAGTACTTGTACTTCTGTATCTTTGCTGAATTCTTCTAAGTGTCGACACATCTTCATGTGTTGAATCTGTCAAGTGTCGACACTGCATCTTGGTGTCGACACATGTCTTCAGTGTTGATACTTGTTGAGTGTCGACACAGCTCCTTGTGTCGACACATTCTTCTTCTTGTTGAGACTTCAGCTGAGTGTCGACACATTCCCATAGTGTCGACACTTGTACTTAGAATAATTTGTTGAACTTTGCTGTTCTTTACTGAGTGTCGACACAGCTCCTTGTGTCGACACTTTCTTCAAGTGTTGAGTCTTCAGCTAAGTGTCGACACATTATTCTGGGTGTCGACACTTACTTCAAGTGTTGACTCTTCTGCTAAGTGTCGACACATTGTTCTGAGTGTCGACACTTGTACTTAGTCTCTGCTGACTTTTGCTGAGTGTCGACACAGCTCCAAGTGTCGACACTTTCTGATGTAGACACAGCTTCACTGGGTGTCGACACAACTGTTAAGTGTCGACACAGCTTTACTGGCTTTTCTTCATTGAGTGTCGACACAGCTCCTTGTGTCTACACTTTCTGTATGGTGTCGACTCAGCATCCCTGGTGTCGACACAATGACTCCAAGTGTCGACACTGCTTGCCTAGGTGTCGACACAAGTCTTCTTGAGTGTCGACACTTTCCCTCTGGGTGTCGACACATGGACTTAGAAACTTTTTCATCATTTCCTGCAAATACTTAACCTACACAAGGTAACTCAAAATACATCAAATACATTTTGATGTATATCATTGAGTTGGGTGAGGCTTCTTCAAATCAGGTACATTTAAACCAACGTACCCAACAATCTCCCCCTATTTGGAGAAGTCATAACCCTTAGTCAATGATATACACCTTTCATAATTAAATTACAAAATGATGTAAAGCAGGATTATATACAGCAGGGTAAACATAAACATGTATCAATCACACATGTATACACCATCATCACAGAACAATTTATGAAACAAATTTATTACACAACAAATTTATCACACAAAACATTGTTCCAATACTTGTCATATACAAAATTCTAAAGTTTACAAAATGTTTTATATCAAAAGGATTATAAAGTAAACTTTAAGAAAATTCTAGATCTATTTCTGTTCAGGCTCCTTGATCATAATTCCCTTTCCAGCTTGTACTTTTGCCTGAACAGGAGCTTCAGCAATTGCAGCATCAGCAGGCTTCTTTCCTTTCAGATCTTTCTTCTTAAGCTCTTCTGCTTTAATCTTCTGCCTTTCAAAATAATGGTATGGCTTTGGAAAGTACTTGCTAGGCTCCAGAGCAGTAGGAGGTAGCTTTCCCATCTTGGCCTTCCTTCTATGTTGAACTATGGCCTCCTGCCTAATTCATGTTTCCTCCATTCAGTTTCAGAGAACCATTTGTTCCTGTCAGGCACATTATCTTTTGCAGCTTTCCAGGCAGTTAAAATGATATTTCTTGAGGTAGGGCTCCATTGTTCAAAGTCTGGCCTTTGTTCAGCTTGTTCCCTAAACCTCTTCTTAGACAATCTTGTCTCTTCTTCTTTCTGCAGTGCCTCTTGCATGGCTTCAGATATAGGCTGAACAACTTTCTCAAGAATGACATTGGACTTCCCTTCAGTTGGGCTATACATGTGATGAATATCAGCTTGCACCATGTCAAAATCTGGTGGAGGATAGATCACTTGAGCTACTTCTGGTTGCTCACCTCCAAGATAGGCAGGGTTAATTCCAGATTCTGCCACATTGTCATCATCACAAAGAGGAGGATAGCCCAGTGTAGCTCTGATGGAATTAGATATCCATTTAGCATGATCAGATCTAGCTTTGACTAAAACTCTCTCCCCCTTTATGACTTCTCTAGCCATGTGATCTCTGATATCATCCTTCTGGAATCTGATTTGATTATCCAAGTATCTGACTCCATCTTTAAAGAAAGGTTTGAGCTTTTTAAGTTGTTCAGATATGGCCTTCTGGGAGTCTTGAATGGCAGTCTTAACAGCAGAGATTTCTTCTTGAAATACTTTGTCAAATTCAGCTTTAATAGCATCAGTAGAGGTAGAAGGTCCAGCACCTATATTCTTTAATTCTGTGACAATTGCATTATGAGATGCTGTCAGATTGTCATTCATCCTGAGTTGATTTTCAATTACATAACCTTGCTTCAGGGCTATGTCATCAACTTGAGCCTTAATCTTTTCTTGGTGTGTAGCTAAGTACACCACTGCATTCCCCCCTTTGTGGAAGCAGACTGTTATCTCCTTTTTGTTAAGATTCATTTCAAATCTTATTGACTTTATGTCCTGGGCCAGATCAAATTGCAAAGATTTGTGCCCTTCATCTACATACTTCTCAATTGCCTGCCTTTGTTCATCCAACTTGACTTGCATTGCAACCATTAAAGCACTATAATCCACAGTTGGAGTTGGCTGTGCTATAGGCTGTGGAGCAATAGTTTGGAGAGCCTTCTTATAACTCTGGCTCCTTCTTTTGAAGACATAAATTTTCTTTTTCCTAGCCCTGGTAGTCTCCTCATCTTCAGAAGCTGAGGAGCTGGCTATATCCACCCTCTCCTTAGGGTTTGGAGGCCTCTCAGTTTGCACATCTGGTGTCTTCACAGTTTCTTGTCTCACAGGCTCTTCTAGAATTTGCATCTGCTCCCCCTCAACTGGAGCATTTTCTCTTTCAGCAGCAGCCTTGTCCATGTCAAAGTCTTGTTGATCTAGATTTAGAAATAAATCTTCCATTGTATACTCTTGTGGTGAAGGAGCTAGAGAAACTCTGGGCTCTTCAACCACTGGATCAGATACCATTTGAACAGTAACATCTTGAACAACAGTAGATGTGTCTTCTATAACAGCATCTGGAACTTGACTATCCAGCTGAGTTTGCTGATGAACATCAGACAAATCAGTACCTTCCATAGGAAAATCTATAGTGTTTAGTTCAGTGATTACCTCTAGTATGATTGTGGTTGCTTGTTCACTTTCCAGTGTAGTGGGTTCATCTACAACTGGAAGCTCCCCCTAGCTTTGATCCTTGTGGATGGGGCTTGCTTGTGATAGCTCCCCCTGGATCTCAGCATCATCTTGAGGAGCAGGAGATTTAACTGCAGGCTCTTCCTCATTGGCATCTGGAGTGAAGACAACTTGTTCTTCACTGTCTGAGCTGCTAGTGGACTCTTGAGCCACTGGGGCAATTTTCCTTTTCTTCTTTAGTGGAATCTCCTTCTCAGAAACTATCTTCTCAGGGGTTGGCATTTCCTTAGTCAACACCCTGTCCCATCTAGAGAATATTCTTAAATCCATCTTCCTCATATAGTTTATCTTGCTTCCAGCAGCCTGATGCATAACCTCTGGTATGGTACCAGCTAGGTATAGACTTAAAATTCTGCCCAGGTTGGGCTTCTTCAAGCTTCCCTTAATCTTCTCATAAACTACCATTGACCAGTCAGTTTGCATAGAGAAGATTATCCTTGTCATAATACTAAACATATAGGCAGACACTCTGTCATGCCCTCCTGGCTTGCTGAGTATGACTTTGCCAACAATCTCAGAGAGGAATTTCCCTTGATTGTTCATGTCTTTTCTAAGAAACACTGATCCAAGCTTCATCTTAGGATCAAGTCCACACCAGGTTCGAGCTTCCCTGGTTTTTGAAGCAGTAACCTCATCTTCCTCTTGAGTTCTTGGTAGCTGAAGAATCTTCCTCAAGCTCTTAGGGGATACCTTAACCTTTGCTCCATGAACTCTGGATTTGATTTTGTATCCAGATTCGTCCACCTTGGCTCCATTTAGGAATTCTAGTACCTCTTTCTTCCATATCTTAGTAGGTTCTGAAACAAGATATTCCAATCCTGAATCGGCAACTAGGGTTACGACAGACTGGATTTCTTGATCAGCATCCTCAAAAGCACCGCGCACCAGCTCGTATCCTTCGTTGACATTCTCCTCAAGCTTAGGCGCCATTAGGGTTTGTAGAATTTGTCTTGAGAGAAGAGAGGTGTCGACACAGAAGTTTGGTCTCGAAACTTTGAAAGCGTGTCGACAAACTAAGGCAAAACCCTATATATACCTTTCTAATTTTGAAGATGAACAGGCGGGACAGCTAACTTAAATTGTGTCGACACTGGCAATAAGTGTCGACACTGACTTATAATGTCTCGACACATATGTGTCGACACAAGTTTAGTCAACAGATTATATGTGTCGACACTTGTTTATTTGTCGACACAACATAACTCGACACATAGTCGAGACTTTACTTAGAGAATTCTGAGTAAATACTAAGTGTCGACACCACATTGGATGTGTCGACACCTACATGTCATGTGTCGACACTAATATTCAGAAAGTGTCGACACCAACTTCCTAGATGTGTCGACACCTTTTTCCTGAAGTGTCGACACCACTTTTCTGTGTCGACACAGAAATCTCTATGTGTCGACACCTTTTTACTTAGCCAATTTCAATACTATAAACTTACTCTAAGTTTATCATTCCTAATTCAATCTTAAACCTATTGAACTTAGCTTCTTCTAGGGGCTTAGTATACATATCAGCTAATTGTTCATCTGTTTTAACATATTCAAGTAAAATATCTTCTCTTTCTACATGCTCCCTAAGAAAATGATATTTAATTTCAATATGTTTTGTTCTACTATGGGATACAGGGTTATTAGCTATTGAAATAGCACTTGTAGAATCACAAAAGAGTGGAGTTCTACTTACCTGAAATCCATAGTCCTCTAGCTGATGTTGTATCCACAGAAGTTGAGCACAGCAACTTCCTGCAGCCACATACTCTGACTCTGCAGTGGAGATAGCCACACTTGTTTGCTTTTTGCTACTCCATGAAATTAGTCTCCCACCTAGGAATTGACAGGTTCCAGTAGTGCTTTTTCTAGCTTCTTTGCATCCTGCAAAGTCTGCATCTGAATAACCTGTTAGTTCAAAATCCCTATTCTTAGGGTACCAGAGGCCTAGATAGGGAGTGCCCTTTAGATATCTCAATATTCTCTTGACTGCAGTCAAATGAGACTCTTTAGGGCAGGCTTGATACCTTGCACAGACACATGTAGCATACATGATATCTGGTCTACTAGCAGTCAAGTATAATAGGGAGCCAACTATCCCTCTATACAAGGTTTCATCTACAGGCTTCCCTGCATCATCCTTGCTAAGAGACATACTTGACCCCATAGGAGTCTTCATGGTACTGGATGAATCCATACCATACTTCCTTATGAGTTCTAGGGTGAACTTAGACTGACAAATGGATAAACCACTCTCAGTCTGTTTAACTTGGAGACCCAAGAAAAACTTCAGCTCTCCCATACTACTCATCTCAAATTGACCTTGCATAAGTTTTGCAAACTTTTTGCAAAGGCTGCTTTCAGTAGACCCAAATATAATGTCATCTACATATATTTGGACTAGTATTACTTTGCCTCTAGATTCCCTAAGGAATAGAGTCTTATCTATTTTCCCCCTTGAGAACTTGTTCTCAATGAGGAAACTAGATAGGGTTTCATACCAAGCCCTAGGGGCTTGCTTTAACCCATATAAAGCTTTCCTAAGTCTATAGACATGATGAGGTAGAGTTGAATCAACAAAACCTGAGGGCTGTTCCACATAGACTTCTTCTTTAAGATTACCATTTAGAAATGCTGACTTGACATCCATTTGGTAAACCTTGAATCCTTGAAAAGTTGCATAGGCCAGGAACATCCTTATGGCTTCCAGTCTGGCTACTGGAGCAAAGGTTTGATCAAAATCAATACATTCTTCCTGCCTATATCCTTTTGCAACTAATCTTGCTTTGTTCTTAATGATGACCCCTTGTTCATCCATCTTATTCCTATAGATCCACTTGGTTCCTATTATATTGTGGTCTTTAGGTTTAGGAACAAGTTCCCAGACCTTGCACCTCTTGAACTGATTAAGCTCTTCTTGCATTGCTTCAGTCCATTGTGGATCTAGTATGGCTTCTTCAAACTTCTTAGGTTCAACTTGGGATAGAAAGCTGGAGTAGACTGCTGCATTCAGGTTTCTGCTCCTTGTTTGTACCCCTTGTCTTGGATCTCCAATAATCTGCTCAACTGGATGATCTCTAAGATGCCTATTGGCTGGAGGCATCCTGACTTCTAGTTGAACCTCTTCAGTTTCATCATCTTGTTGTACTCCTTGTACTTCTTCTGCATTTGGTACATGTAGTTCTCCCCCTGGACAACAGCCACTGTTTTCTACTTGCTGTCTTGCAGTAGGTACTTCTTCTATAGTAAACTTGTCCATCTTCTTTGTTAAACCTGTGGGGCTACATACACTACTAGACAACTCATTGTTAATAAGTTTAGTCTCATCAAAAACTACATGTACAGATTCTTCTACAACTTGTGTAGACAAGTTGTAGACTCTATAAGCCTTACTGTTATTGCTGTACCCAACAAAAATTCCCTCTTGGGACTTGGCAGCAAACTTAGTCAAGTAAGACTTTCCATTGTTAAGTATGAAGCATTTGCAACCAAAGATCCTGAAGTAGGATAGGTTTGGTTTCCTGCCTTTCACAACCTCATAGGGGGTCTTGTTGAGGCCTTTAGTGATGGTAGCCCTATTTATAACATGGCATGCAGTGTTAACTGCTTCAGCCCAGAAATACTCTGGCAGTGATGTATCACTTAATAGGGTTCTACCTGCCTCAATCAAGGTCCTATTCTTCCTTTCAGCAATGTCATTTTGCTGAGGTGTTCTAGGTGAAGAAAACTCTTGAAATATCCCAAAGTCTTCACATAATTTTGTCATGCTATTAGACTGAAACTCAGTACCATGGTCACTTCTTATTTTGACCACTGTACTATTTAGTTCATTCTGAATTTGTCTAACAAACCTATAGTAGACATTGGGTGTTTCAGATTTCTGTCTTAAGAAGAACACCCAGGAAAACCTTGAGTAGTCATCTACAACTACAAAGGTATAGACCTTCCTACCTAGGCTGTGAACTGGCATTGGACCAAAAAGATCCATATGTAAGAGGTATAAACACCTCACAATATCTTTGTTTTCTATGCTTCTAAAGATGGATCTAGTCTGCTTGCCCTTTTGACAAGCTGAGCAAATACCATCATTAACACACTTAACTTGAGGACCATTCCTCACTAACTCTTTGCTAAAGAGTTTGCCAATTGTCTTGTAGTTTAGATGGGCTAGCCTCTTGTGCCATTTGACACAATGAGATACTGTCTCATCAGCTACAAGACACACTTGAGAACCATTGGTCTCACACATAATGTCTAGGCAGTAGACATTCCTCTTTCTATAGCCAGTCAAAATGATCTCTTGATCAGTTGACCTCTTGATATGACAACCATTTTTAACAAATGAGATGTCATACCCTACATCACTTAATTGACTTATACTTATTAGGTTGTGTTTCAACCCTTTAACATAAGCCAATTGAGTAATGGTAACCAAGTTACTAGAAATGTTACCAAATCCTTTGATGATTCCTTTTTCAGAACCACCAAAGGTGACTTTTGGACCATCTTTGATTGGAATGTAGTCCTTTAGTAGTCCCCTAGTTCCAGTCATATGTCTGGAACATCCACTGTCCAAGTACCATGTTGTGGTATGGCCACTTGGACTCACCTGCAAAACAGATTAATGAACCTTAGAACCCAAAGTATTCTTGGGTCCTTGGTATTTGTTAGTTTGCATTCTGACAAAGCTACCTGCAGGGTTTCCTACAGGCAGATTGCTACTCACTTTGGCACTAGAATTGTGCCAACAATCCATTGCAAAATGGCCAACTTTGCCTCAACACTAACATTCAAACTTATTGTACCTTTGCTTAGGTACTGTCTTTGCTGTCTTATCTACAGCTGACTTGTTAAATGTTGGGGCTTTTCCCTTGGACATAGACTTGGACTGAACAGTCCTTGCAGGTCTTGTAAAACCCAGTCCAGCTTTACCTTTGTGATGAATAAATTCATCAATTATGGGTAAAACAGACTTAGGTTTAGAAAACCTAGTAACCAAGTCTTTCTTCTTCTGAAGATTAATCTCCAGACACTTGATTTGATCATTCTTAAATGATATAGTTCCCATTTGAATCACAGTTATGTGCTTTAATCTGGCTATCTCATTAAGTTTTTGATCAAAAGACTTCTCAATCTCAGTTGCAGCAGCTTTAAGATCAACAATTTCCTTTGCCTGACTTTTGGCTAGGAACTTGCTCTTCTTGTAATCTTGCAACAGAACCTTGTATTCATCTATCAACTGATGAATATCTGCTTCAGACTCAGATGCACTCTCATCACATGATGATGATGAATCTGAATCTGTACTGGCATAAGAAATTGAACTTAGAGTTGAACATTGTACCTTACTGAGTCCTGGCTGTTCCAGGATTTTGTCACCTTCTGTCAATGTCATTAGTCCTTGACATTGACTGTCTTCTTGTTCATATATAGACTCCATAATCTGCATGAACTCTTCTTCTTCCTCTTCAGCAAACAGCCCTATGTATGCCTCAGCATCAGACTCAGTTTCTGAAGAAGAGATTTCTGACAGAGTCTTCTCCTTTTTGGAAACAAAAGACTTCTCTTTCTTGCCTTTGAAATGAGTCTTCTTCCTGTCACTAGACTCCTTTCTCTTTTCAGGACAATCTGCAACAACATGACCTTGTCTATTGCAGCAATAGCACACTATTTTTGAAACAGTTGCCTTGCTAGACTTAGTCCTCTTCCTGTCCTTCTTTGAAACCTTTTTATTCTGATATAGGTCTTCTTTTCCCTGTGAAGTAGAAGGCCTTGACCTCAACTGTTTCTTCTTCAAGAACTTCTGAAAATGTCTAGTGAAGGCAGCAAAGTCTTCATCACTTTTACTGCTTTCAGAATTTGTGCTGACAGACTCATCTGACTCTGATTCAACTACCTTTGGAGGTGGAGTTGGTGACTTATTCCTGTACTTTCTGGGGGCTTCTGTCTTGAAAGTTACAATTCTTTCCTTATGTTCATTTCTTGTTGATTTCTCCTCCTCTTTCCTCACTGTCAACTGCATTTCATATGACAGCAATTTGCCAAACAGTGTAGGTGGAGGAATTTCTCCCAACTTAGTCATTTCTCTAATAGCACAGATCTTGGTGTCCCAATCTTTAGTTAGGGACCTTAGAAACTTGTCATTGAGTTCATAATTACTGAACTCTCTTCCATAAGACATGAGTTCATTCACTATCCTATAGAACTCCTTATAGCACTCAGTTATGCTATCACCTTTTCCTTGTCTAAAACTTTCATACTCTTGATTTAGCAAGGATTTTCTGTCTTGTCTAACTTCTTCAGATCCTTCCATATACACAATAAGGGTATCCCACATCTCTTTGGCTGTCTTACAGTGTATTAGATTCTGAAAAGTGGCATCATCTATGGCACTCACTATAATGTTTTGAGCCCTTTTGTCCATGGTGGCTAGGACAATCTCATCCTTTGTCATTTCAGAGAAATCCTTTGGGGTTCTCTGATTTGCATCTAGAACTGATATCTTCATGGGCACATATGGCCCCTCTTTTACTGTGATGTAAATTCTAGGGTCTGAGGCTTCCATAAACAGCCTTACCCTTTCCTTCCAGATCCCAAATATCTCTTTCCTACATAGAGGTAATTTCATGGATCCCAATTCCTTGTGATTCTCAGAGGAACCCATGGTTCTTGATTTTCTTGAATCTGTAATTTGACTTAGACTGAATCTGCCAAACAGGATCTCCTCAGACTGTTAGTCCTTTTTGAGGAACCTCGCTTTGATACCACTTGAAAGATATAGTACCTAAACACCTAGAGGGGGGGTGAATAGGTGACCTAATTCTTTTTAACTTTTTATGACAGCAAACAGTTAATTTCACAGAATTCTATCTACTATAACACAGCACATATGCAACAATCACAGCCAACAACAATCACATAGTAGACACAAAGTTTTATAGTGGTTCCCCAAGCTTTGGGTACATCCACTTTCCCCCTTCGCCTATCTAGTAGTGTACTAGATTCAGCCAAACTCCTCCACTATCTCAGAACCCAAACTGGTTCCTACACCTCAGGCCCAAGGCCCTACAACTCAGCTTTTCCACAAAGCCTACACTCAGCCACAAAGGCCTACACTCAGCCACCCAGGCCTACACTCAGCCACCAAGGCCTACACTCAGAGATTTCTATCTCCTACACTCAGGCTCTCAAGCCCTACACTCAGCCTTTATAATTACAGGCTTACAAAAACTCAGATCCAAAGGATCCTACAAGATAAAATGTATATACAATTGTTAACTCAGCAACCCAAAGACAAGAGAGGGGAGTTGTGAGTTTCTTGATGAGTTCTTGGAAGAACTCAGCTGGAATCAATCTGACTTAGCTTTCATCAAAGCTTCTTGAAAGTAGAACTCAATAAGACTGACTCCTTCTGCAGTTGATCCTTGATCTCTGCTTCTTAAGATCCAGAATAAATCTGAACCCTTCTTCTCAGCCTAGTTCCAATGGCTGATTTCTTGGATGGAGCTCTCTCTCTCCAACTTCTTAGATCTGCACTTGATTCTTCAAGGAATAGCTAGATCTTCTTTGTTGAATACTTGATTAATAATTTGAACTTTGACAACTTCAACAACTCTTTGATCAATCTCTTCTGTAGGCAGCATAGGCCTATTTATAGGCCTTCTTCATAGTAACCGGCTGGTCCGGTCCATAACTGAATTCTGACAACTCTGACAGGTGTTGTAGACCGGCTGGAATGGCAGCTGTCAAGTCATCCAGTCAGTTCTTGAAATAACTGTAACTGTCTGTAAGTGTCGAGACTTTCTGTCTTTAAGTGTCGACACTTATAGACCAAGTGTCGACACATGTTGTCTAAGTGTCGACACTAGTCTACAAGGTGTTGACACAACTCCTTGTGTTGTTGATTCTTTATCTCGACACTGCTTCTCCTTCATGTGTCGACACTGAGATTGAGTGTCGACACAAGTACTTGTACTTCTGTATCTTTGCTGAATTCTTCTAAGTGTCGACACAACACCTTTGTGTCGACACATCTTCATGTGTTGAATCTGTCAAGTGTCGACACTGCATCTTGGTGTCGACACATGTCTTCAGTGTTGATACTTGTTGAGTGTCGACACAGCTCCTTGTGTCGACACATTCTTCTTCTTGTTGAGACTTCAGCTGAGTGTCGACACATTCCCATAGTGTCGACACTTGTACTTAGAATAATTTGTTGAACTTTGCTGTTCTTTACTGAGTGTCGACACAGCTCCTTGTGTCGACACTTTCTTCAAGTGTTGAGTCTTCAGCTAAGTGTCGACACATTATTCTGGGTGTCGACACTTACTTCAAGTGTTGACTCTTCTGCTAAGTGTCGACACATTGTTCTGAGTGTCGACACTTGTACTTAGTCTCTGCTGACTTTTGCTGAGTGTCGACACAGCTCCAAGTGTCGACACTTTCTGATGTAGACACAGCTTCACTGGGTGTCGACACAACTGTTAAGTGTCGACACAGCTTTACTGGCTTTTCTTCATTGAGTGTCGACACAGCTCCTTGTGTCGACACTTTCTGTCTGGTGTCGACTCAGCATCCCTGGTGTCGACACAATGACTCCAAGTGTCGACACTGCTTGCCTAGGTGTCGACACAAGTCTTCTTGAGTGTCGACACTTTCCCTCTGGGTGTCGACACATGGACTTAGAAACTTTTTCATCATTTCCTGCAAATACTTAACCTGCACAAGGTAACTCAAAATACATCAAATACATTTTGATGTATATCATTGAGTTGGGTGAGGCTTCTTTAAATCAGGTACATTTAAACCAATGTACCCAACACTATTCCTGTCTTCTTTGCATCCTGCAAAGTCTGCATCTGAGAAACCTGTTAGTAAGAAATCTCTATTCTTTGGGTACGAAAGTCCTAGATTAGGTGTGCCCTTAAGATATCTCAAAATTCTTTTAACATCAGTATAATGAGATTCCTTTGGACAAGCTTGGTACCTAATATAGACACATATTGCATACATGATGTCAGGTCTACTAGCAGTCAAATAAAGTAGGGACCCAACTATCCCTCTATACAAAGACTCATCAACAGGTTTCCCTGCCTCATCTTTGCATATAGACATACTTGTTCCCATAGGAGTTTTCATGGTGGAGGCTGAGTCCATACCATATTTCTTAATAAACTCCTTGGTGAACTTAGACTAAGTCATTGACAATTCATCATCAGTTTGTATAACATGAAGTCCCAAAAAGAACTTCAGTTCACCCATACTGCTCATCTCAAACTTCTCATGCACAAGTTTAGCAAACTTCCTGCAAAGGTTGTTTTCAGTTGAACCAAATATAATGTCATCAACATATATCTGGACTAGGATTATCTTACCTTTAGATTCCCTAAAGAATAGAGTTTTGTCTATCTTTCCTCTAGAGAACTTATTCTCAATGAGAAAAGCAGACAAGATTTCATACCAAGCCCTTGGGGCATGTTTTAAACCATATAGAGCTTTCCTAAGCCAATATACATAATCAGGATAATGAGGCTCTACAAAACCTGAGGGTTGTTCAACATATACTTCCTCTTTTAAGTCACCATTCAGGAATGCTGACTTTACATCCATTTGATATACCTTAAACCCTTGTTAGGCAGCATATGTTAAGAACAATCTTATAGCTTCCAACCTTGCAACCAGGGCAAAAGTTTGATCAAAATCAATCTCTTCCTCTTGCCTATAACCTTTTGCTACCAATCTGGCCTTGTTCTTAATTATAGTGCCATTCTCATTAAGTTTGTTTCATTAGATCCACTTGGTTCCTATGATGTTGTGATTCTTTGGTTTAGGAACCAGTTCCCATACATTACACCTTTTGAATTGAGTCAGCTCTTCTTGCATAACATCAATCCAGTTTTTGTCTAGCATTGCTTCTTCAAACTTTCTGGGTTCTATTTATGACAAGAAGCTAGAACATAGAACTCAGTTCATACTATTGCTTCTTATAAGAACACCTTGATTTGCATCACTAATAATTTGGTGTGCAGGATGATCCTTTAAGTGTCTTCTTGCTGGAGGAAATCTGTCAACCTCATGGACTTCTTCATTTTCTTCAACCTGGTGATCCTCATTGTCTTCTTCATTCAGTGAGTCTTGTTCTTCCCTTGGACAACAAGCATCTTTTTCTTCATTCAGCCTAGCTGGTACCTCTTCATTGATGGTCAGCTTGTCCAGCCTGTCTGTTAAACCTAAAAAACTAACTGAAGAACTAGACAATTCACTGTTAATCAACTTAGATTCATCAAATACAACATGGACAGATTCTCTACAACCCGAGTAGTTAAGTTGTAGATTCTATATGCCCTACTATTATTGCTGTACCCAACAAATATCCTTTCTAGGGATTTGGCAGCAAACTTTGTTTGGTAGTGCTTTCCATTAACTAAAACACAACACTTATTACCAAAGATTCCAAAGTAGGAAATGTTTGGTTTTCTGCCTTTCAAAATCTGATAAGGGGTCATCTTATATTTCTTATTGATGGAGGCTCTATTGAGAACATGACATGTAATATTTACTGCCTCTGCCCAGAAGTCCTCAGGGAGAGTGGTGTCACTAAGTATTGTTCTACTTGCCTCAATTAGAGTCCTATTCTTTCTTTCAGCAACTCCATTTTGCTGAGGAGTTCTAGGTGAGGAGAATTCCTGATGAATCCCAAATTCATCACAGAACTTTGTCATACATTCAGACTGAAATTCAGTTCCATGATCACTTTTGATTTTGACCACAGAACTGTTATATTCATTCTGAATTTGTCTGACAAAAGTATGGAAAATAGTTGCGGTTTCATATTTCTGCCTCAAGAAGAAAACCCATGTGTATCTAGAATAGTCATCCACAATAACTAATGTGTATATTTTCCTACCAACACTGTGAACTGGCATAGGACCAAACAAATCCATATGCAAGAGATATAAACATCTTATTGAATCTTTGATATCAAGTGCATGGAAAGAGGACTTAGTCTGTTTGCACTTTTGGCAAGCAGAACACACGCCCTCTTTAATGCACTTCACTTGAGGACCATTCCTCACTAACCCAATGCTAAACAGCTGTTCTGTTGACTTAGAGTTCAGATGGGCAAGCCTCTTGTGCCATTTGACAAATAGTGAAGCTTTTTCTCCTGCAACTAGACAAATGGGTGAGTTGTCAAACTCACAATCTTGGTTAAGAAAATATACATTCCCTTTCCTAGTGCCAGTCAAAATAATCTCTTGATTACTTGACCTTCTTATTTGGCACACCCCTTTGAGAAAGGAGATGTCATAACCTAGATCACTAAGTTGACTTATGCTGATCAGGTTATGTTTTAGACCCTTCACATAAGCCATTTTAATAATAGTAATTGAATCACTAAAAATGTTACCAAATCCTTTGATAATTCCTTTTTATGATCCACGAAAGATTACTTTAGGTCCATTCTCTATGGGTACATAGTCCCTCAACATTCTCCTTGTTCCAGTCATGTGTTTGGAATATACACTATCGAAGTACCATATAGGGGTATGGTCACTTGGATTCACCTGCATCAAATATATAATCACTTACCCTTAGAACCCAAATTGTTATTGGGTCCTAGGTCATTGTTAGGTTGAAATCTTGCAGCTATTCTGACATGTAAACTACCCTTGGTTTTAACACTTGTGTTGAACCAACAATCCCTGGCAAAATGGCCCACTTTGCCGCAGCACCAACACTCATACCTATTATACCTTCTCTTAGGTACAGACTTTAGTACTTTGTTGCCAGCAGTTCTGTTGAAAGTAGGTACTGGAGTAGTAAACCACAAGACTTCCCCTTGAACCTGATGGGCTTGCCTATAGTGTGATCTATGGGCATTTACACCCTTGCCCATGAGATCTTCATCCTCACAGTGACCATGCGTACTGTCATGATCATACTGGTTTATTGGAGGCATCACTTTCCAAAAGAAGATATGGGGCTTAGAAGCTAGTGGCTGAGCTGGGGCCTTACCTTTTCTATGAAAATTGGTGGCCCTGGTTCTACCCTTGAAACCTAAACCAGTCTTCCCTTTATGAGATTTGAAATTATCTATTAAGGGCAAGACTGATTTTGGTTTAGAGAATTTAGCCACTAACTCTCTTTCTTGCTGACGTTTTGCCTCTAGTTTCTTGATGTGATTCTCCTTGAAAGAGATTGTGCCCATCTGAATAATAGTAATGTTTTTCAGTTTGGCAATCTCCTTCAGTTTTGAATATATCAACATGGCTGAATCTGATGTAGCCTGCTTTAGAGACTCAATCTCCTTGGCCTGCTCCTTGACAAGAAACTTGCTCCTCTTCAGAGCTTGCAGCAACCCACCATACTCATTAATGAGTTGATGCACATCCCCCTCTGATTCAGAACCATCCACATCTCTTGATGCAGAAGTTTCCGAATCTGATGCAGTGCAGTAATCTAAAGTTGAGGGAGAACTGTATACCTTACTAGGATCAGGATGATCCTGGCACTGATCATTTTTTGATAGAGCCATCAGCCCTCTATAGCAATAATCTTCTACTCCATTTATGGAGTCCAGCATTTGTAGAAATTCTAGTTCCCTAGAATCCTCTTCTGTTGAGATTAGCCCAACAAATGCTTTTGCATTATCTTTATCTCCTGATCCTGAAGATGAAGAGTCTATTCAACTCTTCTGCTTCTGAGCAACAAGAGATTTCTCCTTCTTGCCTTTCACTTGATGCTTTTTCTTATCTTTAGATTCAGTTCTCTTGTCTGGACAGTCATCTATGACATGCACAGGCCTGTTGCAACAATAACACACAATCTTAGTATTAATTTGTTTACTAGGTTTTGATGCATACCTGTCCTTCTTGGGAGTCTTCTTTTTCTTGTAATACTCATCCTTAGAAAAAGATGTTGATGGATTGGTTCTTCATTTCTTCTTTTTCATAAACCTTTGGAATTGCCTTGTAAAGGCAGCAAAGTCCTCATCAGAGGTGTGGCTATCTGATGTGCTATTGTCAAGATTTTCTTCTTCAGCCTCAGCACTCCTTCTGGGTGGAGAAGAAGACCTTTTCCAACCCTTTCTTGTGCCTTCAGCCTTGAAGGCTACAGACCTTTCTTTGTATTCAGGCCTTCTATTTTTCTCCTCCTCTTTTCTGGCAGTGAGCTGCATTTCATATGATAACAGCTTTCCAAATAAAGTGGGTGGAGGTATATCAGCAAGCTTAGCCACTTCTCTGATGGCACATATCTTTGTGTCTCAGTCCTTTGTTAGTGACCTGAGAAACTTGTCATTTAGTTCATATGTGCTGAAGACTCTTCCATAGGTCATCAGCTCATTGACAATCCTGAAGAACTTCTTGTAACATTCAGCTATGCTGTCAGTCTTGGCTTGACTAAAGCTCTCATACTCTTGATTCAGCATAGATTTCCTGTCGTCTCTAACTTATTATGTTCCCTTCCTGTAGACAATCAGGGTGTCCCACATTTCCTTGGAGGTTTTACAGTGCACCAGATTCTGAAATGTGGCATCATCTATAGCACTTACTATAATGTTTTGTGCTCTTTTGTCTAATGTTGCCAGGATGATCTCATCCTTAGTCAGTTTAGAATAGCTCTTAGGGGTTCTAACATTTGCATCCAAAACTGATACCTTCATTGGAATGAAGGGACCCTCTTATACTGTACTGTAGATTCTTGGATCTAATGCTTCCATAAATAACCTGACCCTTTCCCTCCATATGCCAAAACATTCTTTCCTGCAGATAGGCAGTTTCATAGATCCAAATTCCTTCTGATTCTCTATTGAACCCATTCTTGAAATCTGTTATTTGCCTTGGAGATCTACTCAGACTGTTAGGTCAATCTTTGAGTAACCTTCCTCTGATACCACTTGAAAGACTTGATTTCTAGACACCTAGAGGGAGGGGGGGTTAATAGGTTCTAAATATTAACGTCAAAGTTTTAGGCAAATAGCAAATTTTAACTCAGCACAGAAAAGATGCAAGCCACAGAATAATGAACACATCACATCATACACCAGATTTATAGTGGCTCCCCAAGGTCTGGGTACATCAACTTTCCCTCCTTCACCTATCTAGCAGTGTACTAGATTCGGCTTAACTTCCTTCTTTCTTTTCAGATTCTCAGATCTTACAGCTCAGAACCAAGAATGGTTCCTACAACTCAGACTTATACAAGTCCTACCTCAGATTCTTCCCAAGAACCCTACCTCAGGCCTCAGCCCTACCTCAGCCTATGTCACTAGGCTTACAACTCAGAGTGAAACCCCACTCCTACAGCTCAGGCAAAAGCCCTACCTCATCCTTTATAATTACAGGCTTACAACTCAGATCTTACAACAGATTCTACCAGAAATTATTTGATTAAGAGATACGGAAATTTCACCAGATGAATCTCTTCACTGGTGTGAGCTTCTTGATCAGTTCTTGAATAGTCTGATCTTCAGATCCAACCTGACTTAGCTGTATCAAAGCTTCTTGATAGAACAAAATAAGGTTGATCTTCACTTGATGTAGAAGTTGATCTTCAGATAGCTTCCTCCTTGAATTCAGAATATGATCTGAATTTTCCTTACAGACTGATATGAATCTGCCTTCATAAGGTTTTCACCTTTTCTTGTTGTAGAAAACTCTCTCTAAAGGATTCAATTCTTAGTGTTGTATGTTCTTTTTTTTTCTTCATCCTTCTATGTTGTATCGAACCAGTCCTTTATATAGAGTTTCCACCTGATTACCGGCTGATTCGGTTTGTAACAGTCTTCTGACAGTTCTGACAAAGGTGTCATACCGGTTGGTTATGTCAGCTGAATCTTCAAAGACTTTCCAACTCAGCATGAACCACTCAGCAAACTGCTACACATTTGTCGACACAAATGGACTAAGTGTCGACACAAATCTTGATGATGTCGACATAACACTCCATGTGTCGACATAGTCATTCTTTTGGTTCTCGACACAGCATCTGTTTAAATGTGTCGACACAAGCCCTCTATGACAACATAATTCTGCTTCCATTGTCGACATGACTCCTGGGTGTTGACACAGCTTCTGATTTCAGTATCGGCATAGCTCCTGGGTGTCGACACAGCTTCTTCTTTCAGTGTCGACATAGCTCCTGGGTGTCGACACAGCTTCTGCTTTCATTATCGACATAGCTCCTGAGTGTCAACACATCTTCTGCCTTCAGTGTCGACATAGCTCCTGGGTGTCGACACAGCTTCTGCTTTTAGTGTCGACATAGCTCCTGGGTGTCGACACAGCTTCTGCTTTCAGTGTCGACATAATTCTTCACAAGTGTCGACACTTGTACTTAGAAAATTTTCTCCCAATGCTTAAACCTGCACAATGAAACTCAAACATACATCAAATACAAATTGATGTATATCATTGATTAAGATGAGGCTTCTCCAAATCTGGTACATATAAACAATGTACCCAACAGTTTGATTCTGACATCCTCTTCTCACTGATCCACCATTGAAAGCCATCTGTTGCAACCATTAGTACAGTCTAGACATTTTTTGTGTTCCACTCACTGATTCTCCATGGCACCTCGAACCACCAGTGGGTTGCTAGGGTGTGGAGAGTTGGTTCGAATTGGTTTTGCTTCTGTGTATCTCGATGCTTGAGACATCCAGCCTCTCCATTATCCTCGAACACCATTGCAAGGTGCTGGACAAAGATGTCCTTGAGTTCTTCCAGAATGCCAAGCTTAGACATGAAGATACCGTCATCCAAAGCAAGGTTTGTAAGACTTCAGTTAAAGTGAATACCTCTAATCTCACCTGGCTCTTGAGTCTTCCAACCTATGAAGAAGTAGATCACCTTGAAGAGGAAGACCTCTCAAGGGCATTGCTGTTCTGTTGATTGCCAACGGGAACCAAGTTTTCTAAAAGAAAAGGGATGAACGATGAATGGAAACTACTATCAGACATTATTAGAAAAGTAATGTCATGCAAGACAGGATCCCATGACTATCTGTCATCAGAAATGTTCAAGATTCTTGTAACGATCATCTATATAAAGAGAATGGATTGGGGTACGATGCTGTTTGAGAAAATCAAGGACAGTCTCCGCACACCCTACTTTGGGAGGATTATCAACTTGTACCTAAATTAAATGGATGGTGACAAGTTCGATATGACCAAAGGTGTGCCTATCCATCACCTGAAGAAGATCGACTCAACTACCTTCTTAAGGTGGGAATGGAGGATTTTAAGGCAAGGGGGAGCCCCTAATTTGCCGGTGGAGGAGGAAGATCAAGATCCTAAGGATATGATTCCTACTCAACCCCCAGTGAGATTCCCGAGAGCTTGAGTGCAGGAATAGAGGGGGAGATAGCTGTTACATAAGTGGCCACTCACAGTGTGCCCTTGAGTGTTTCTTCTGAGTTAGTGCAAGATGCTCTAACTGCAGAGATTACCGTGCAAGATGTTCCAGCTGCTCCTGCTGTGTCATAGCCTACTGAGGTTGAGGATGAGGGTGCTGCTGATGATGCTGAGGATGATGTTACTGCTGATGATGATCCGAATGTTGATGATTATCAGATAGCTGATGATTTGGTTATGATTGTTGCTGATGAGACCAAAGCTACTAATAATGCAATTGATGGTTATAGGCAAGTTTCGGTAGAAAACCGGATTGTCCCTCTCCCGAAAATTGTTCCTGCCTCATATTCGGAGAGGGAGGTGACTCAATCTTCAATATCGGTTTCTACTCAGGTTGACAGGTTTATCTGCAACATTGAGAAAAGAGTTGCCAAGGAAACAAGTACTCCTCCAGTTATTCCAGAGGAGGTATTTGATGTTTCTGATGAGGAAGGATATGTAGAGGAGCATCCTCCTGTCCTAGTTGCTGTAGAGTCTTTGTTGATTTCTAAAGCAAGATTATCTCCAATATATGAGTCTCCCAGTGAAGACCTGCCCTCTCTCCCAAATATTACCTCTGATGATATTGCCACCTCCAGTGCTGATAGTTCCATTTTGAAGACAATAGAGGTTATGTTGGGAAGACAGCAAATGCAATTTGAAGCTGCATGCAGAAGGTTTTGGACAAGGTCAAATAAAATGAGCAAGATGTTAACAACAGCCTTGCAAAAGTTAAAATTTAGATTGACAAGCTTGATACCAAGCTTGATTCATTGTATGCCGAGGGTGGAAAAGCTATGACGCTTAACATGCACGGACTGAAGTATGCTTCAGAAGTTCTTGGTACTGTTGATAAGAATGCCATGATAATGATTGATGCCCACAATAGATTGATGGATCACTTTGACAACACTATTCTTGCTTATTATAATGTTGTCATTGATGAAGTCAGTAAGATGGAGGAGGCTATGAAAGCTAAGGTTGCTGCAGTTGAAGCTGCCATGTTAGAGAATTTCAAACAGACAAATGACTACTGCTATGAAAATGTTTTGTGCCTATATGGTAGATATTTAGCTCTCAAGTACCTGTTGTGCCTGCTCATGTTAAAGTTCATCCTTCTGAGGATTACTCTCAACATTGGACAGACACACAAGAATTCTTTCAGAACACTGCTGCTGCTAAAGTTCAAGTGGTTGAAGATATTCCTCCTGCTCTAGTCTACAAGAGAGTAAAGTATGGTGAAGGCCCGTCTGCTGTTAGATCAGAACCTGCTAGAGAACTGCCTGTCAGAGACACATAAATTGGTGAAATGTGGAGTCCTACTTCTAGAGGAATTATTCTAGACACCTTCACCCTGGTTGATATTGGAAATAAAAACAGATGGAACCATTACGATCAAGAAGAATTGCATAAGTATGAATTGCATCTGCCAAAAGAATAACACATTTCAGAAATCACAAGAATGATGAGCCTGCGCCTCGGGCCCCTCCAAAGTACTTTCCTAAGCTAAGTGCTTATTTTGTTAGGTAGAGTTAGAAGAGTCAAGGAAGGCAGGCCTGATGTTCATGTTTTTTTGGGTGTGATTGAGATATGGTTGTGGTTGCCCTGAAAACTTTGAATTCATATATATATATATATATATATATATATATATATATATATATATATATATATATATATATATATATATATTTGTTATATGTCTTGACTGGAATGTGCGATGTTATTTTAATTTTCTTTAATTTACTTATCTTGTTAATTTTATGCACTATGATTATTTTTGTTATGTGCAATTCACCTTAGCTTATATGATTTTGACTTCTTTAAATATGGGGAGATTGTTGGATATTGTATCCACAATAACCTTGATTTGAAGAAGGGTCCAGTTAAGCAAACATGAATTATGACTATATTTGATATGGTATTTTTAGTTATGTACTTGTAGGTTTATAATGCAAAGTACACACCAATGCCAGGTTACAGTGGGTCAGTAAACACAGGACTATACAATGTAATCCTTCATTATATAGGCCATTGTGTTGACTCACGTGTAATCTCTCTATTGGAGTGCACTTCTATTCCAAGTACATGAGGAGGTTCAAGGAAGAAGATCTCAAATTCAATAGAACAAAATTTTACCCAAGTAAAATTCATCGAGTATCGTAAGGGATATTGGTCAAATTTATTGAGTATCATTGATTTTAGTCGAATTCATCATATATACTTATCATCACTCGTCGAATTCATCTTATTTACTTGTAGTGAAATTTTGGAAAGAATGGAAAAACTGTTAAGTAAAATTCATTGACTATCATCAAGTATACTCGTCGAATTTGTCGAATGTATATAAAGATACTCGTCGAATTCGTCGAATATACATGACGATACATGCCAAATTCGTTGAATCATCTCGACGCTACTTCTCTGATTTTTCTTAGGTCCAATGCATCGAGTGCATCTTAGCGTCGAGAGCATCGAGTACATCTTGGCGTCGAGAGCATCGAGTGCATCTTGGCGTTGAGAGCGTGAAGTGTATATTGGTGTCGAGAGCATCCAGTGCATCTTGGCATTGAGTGATTCGACGACATCGAGAGCGTTGATTATGATATCCTATACTCATCGAATTCGTCTAGTATACTAGCCGATACTAAACAAATTTGTCGAGTATGATTTCAGCCTTGGCGTTGAGTGGCTAGTGTAACATCTCATTTCCTATTAGACACCTCTACTTAGACTAGGTTAGGACATGTGGTGGGGGCATGGATTTAGGCTAGGTTTGAACCATGGAGTCAGGGTGTAGTGACATAAGACCCACTATAGGACCCAAGTTAACTCAAGTCAAACTAGCCTAAATTTGCATTTAGCTACACATTGGCCCCACCACTATACCCCTAACCCTAATAACAATCTAAGTGAACCATAAGCTATGTCACTGGGTCACCTATTGACCCAAGTTGACCCAATTCAACCCTAACCTTAATTTAGTCAATCCCACACCTAAAGGCCCAATTAGTCCAAGTGGGGCACCACCATGGCCCAACCCAAGTTGGGTAGTACCATTGGGTCCATGACCATCAAGTGGGGTCAGCCCACTCATCATGTTGACCAAGTCAACCTAAAAAGTCAACAAGACAATTTATGACTTAAAGAGAGGAAATGATATGAGCCAAGCCCATTCCTAATGGACTAAGCCCATGTTTCAAGGCCCATGACCAGCCCAAGAGGTCAATGACAGCCCCTAATCCCCAAAATTAGGAGAGAGAATGCATGCATGGGGGTAGCTTAGGAATTTTGGAGAAAATAAGGAGAGAGAAAGGAGGAAATGAGGGGATGGAGGCCATGTGGCCCTCCTCCTCCCTTCCCAAGGTTATTTCTGAGCTCCAGCTGCATTTACCAGACATTTCCAGCAAGCTCCATTCCACATGGTATCTAGGAGGAGCATCCAATGCAGATGCCGAAATCCCCATAATTGCAACTCACTATACAACCAATATCAGCTTAATTTGACCTCTCCATCAGCTTTAGAAGGTCGAGAGGAGTGGAAATTGAGTCATGGATTGAGGAAAACCGTGGAGAATCGGAGCTTGGAGCAAGCTCATGGGAGAGGAGAAATTTCATGGCGCTCCACCACCACACATGGCGCCAAGCCCGGCAACAGGTCTGTTTCACCTCCCCTCACCCCGTGCTAGTTTCTTAGATCTATTAGGAGAGATATCAGTCTCAAATGAGCCCAATCTCATGAGAGGAAATCAAGAAAAATCCACGAAATTGAGGTGTTCGGGTTTGCCGGAAACCACCTCCTTCGGTGGCCAAGTCGCCGCCAATCGATGGCCACCACCTCAACAGAGGTGGTGGTGGTAGCCGACCAGTGAGGTGGCCGGATGGAATGGAAAAGCCAAATCAAGGCAGCCCAGGTCGGGAAAATCTGGAGCGTTGGCTAGTTGGATAAGATGCATGGATGCCGTCCATTTTGATCATATTAAACTATAGTGATTATATTGATTTCATTTATTTTTCTGTCACATTTTATACAGAACCATGCATGTTAAATATAGGCCCCTTAGTGAAATTTCAGAACTGGTCACCAACATATTAATTGTAGATCAATGTCTTAACTATGTTTTGACACCCTAAAAATGTAATTTGGAAGAGTAGGGCTCCCTGTAGGGCCATTCTACCAGGACTGGTTCCAGGATATGGCAGATGTTTAAATGAGTGCCCAGGACAAACCATAAGTCATCATGACCTGAGATTTTGTTCATGCATGTGACTAGGTCATACTTAGGTACTGACTAAAAATGAGAATTTTTGGAAAGCAGTTTTCCATAGTTTTTGGAGAAATATCATTTAATAAATTAATTGAATATTTGGAGATCTACAACTCCAAATTCCCCCAAATTTGGGTACCATGGCCATTGGGTCATTAGATAACCATGGTAAAAATTTCAGGTTATTTTGACTTCTGCATGTTTGGGAAATCCCACATGCATGAGATAGGTATATTCAAATTTGGGGTGCCTGTAGTAAAAATAGAAAAATGGGAATTTAGCCCATTTGGACCATTGCATGTCCATGAAACTCTAGACATATGCTTATAGGGATGGAGTATAACTCCCATGTGAAGTTTGGGATTTTTGGAATCAAGAATCCCATTAATTGAAATTATTGGAAAATATGCCTAGATAGGAAATAAATTTGAATCTAGGGCATATTAATTTATTAAATTCTGAAATTTTGTCACAAGCTTTATTAGGATAGTGATCACCTCTGAAAAAATCCATGTCAAATTATTTGAGAAGTTTTGGATGTCTCTATATGCTAAAAACCCTAATAATGGCATTTTGGTAATATTACTCATTTGGATATAAGTTAGGTCAAATCAATGTTTAGGATTTTGAAATTCTGCATTTACCTTTATTATATCAACATGGATCCTCAGTAATGTTCTTGGAATTGTTTATTGTATAAATACTTACTTCATTTGGAAAATAGTCAATTTGTGGTTTATTATTAAATGGATATTAAATGGAATTTCAAATGGGAAAATTATGAAACTGGGTAGGAAGTCAAATTTAACCTCATGGAACACCTCATAAATTTCTTAGGTAGGCTGGACCATTATAGATAGTACATCATGTGCAAGGTGACCAAAGTCACTCGATTAAAAGAATTAATTTAGGCCCTTAATCACTTAGAAAAATAATGAAACCTAGGATTGTCAATATCATACGTCATAGCAAACCATGATAAATAATTAGGGGAAGTTGGCCCAAGAGTTTGGAAGACACGTCATCGGGTCAACATTAGGTCGTGGGTGCGCTTAGTAAAAAAAGCACATAATACTAGGACCCTCAGGGGATAAGATTGTTGGTTAAGATGGAATCTATATTGGGAAGATGAACCCTTGTTGGTGTCCAATATATCACTTCTTGATAACGAGTGGTAGAGTGAAAATCCCAAGGACAGTGGCTAGAACGGAGATCAGCGGAAGACCATCGCTCTCCTGATAACATTATAAATTACTATGTTTGTCCCAGAGTAATAATGAGAGTTGGTATGGATCATGGGTAGACATTAATAAAAGTAAATATCCTTGAGAAAGGGAGCTTTGGGCTTCAGCCCATCGTAGTTCCTAGTGCCCTCGAGAGCCCTTCACCGGGCATGTCATGGGCAGTCCTGGGATTAACCCTAAATTGCTAGGTATAACAAACATTAGACAAGAGTAGTCTAATAGGCTAAGGCATTGATGTACATTCTCACCCGTGAAGGGTTGGATGGATTCAAAACTAAGGCATTGATGTACATTCTCACCCGTGAAGGGTTGGAGGGATACAAAACTAAGGCATTGATGTACATTCTCACCCGTGAAGGGTTGGAGGGATTCAGAACTGAGGCATTGATGTGCAATCTCACCCTTGATGGGTTGGAGGGTTTCAGGACGGGTTGGTCCTGTGAGCTGGAGGCTCAGGTTGGAATATCTTGCTTGTGCATAAAAATAAACTTATGGCGGGTCATGTGGTACTGGGCCAATCGTCACACCGATGACAGTACGGTGACTCTAGCGAGGTGTGATGGTTTGAGGGGCCAGTGGGTTGTTTTACATGGCGTTCTGGAGAACGATCTCTAAAAAACACACACACGACCAAAAATACTGGTAGGTAGCCAGTAAATAGTGCGCAAAGACTCTATAGTGCACTTAGGACGTGTATAGAGGCGTATGGAGGTCTAGGCCTGGTAGTGTGTATACCAGCCTAGGCATGGAGATGCCCGCTCCACTGCTGCCGTAGCCACAACGGTGGTACCAGAGAGTGATGCTAGCTCCAAAAAATGGGAACTAAAGGTCTGTGATCACAGAGTCGTGTGTATGAGTTGCAGTTGAATGAATCATAAAACACATGCATATCATTCATTCATAACTAGGTCATACGCACCATAGATCCTTATCATATAAATTAGTATGGGCTCTTTTATATGATAAGTTATATTTGGAAAGCTTAACTTATAAGTTTGTATGGGCATTCATATAAGTTAAGGTACTTTTGTGATGGTAGTTTATTAGTAACATATTCTACTTGTCGTTCTTTTCTCTGTTTTACTTTCAATATCTTGTTTACTTACAGCACCTTACTTATTTTATGTACAGTTCTTCATACCTTACATGTGCTATATATATAGAACTGCTAGAGTAGAAATAGTTATTACTATTCATGCTTGTTACTATAGCTCCACTGTCACCTGCTTCTTGTTATACCCCTTGTTGTCCTTCATTTCGTCCTCCCGCTTGGTGCCTAGGAGTTGCGACGGCGAGGTGTGGAGGAAACGACTTAGTCTTTATGACTAACGGTCGGTTGTGACCAAATCATTTTAGGAGCTCGAGGAGATGGAGTACCAACACGACCCGCAGGACGAGATGGCAGTACGTGAGGAGCTGATACCACCACCACCTACTACTACTACTGCAGCCTGTCGTCTAGTGGGACGAGTTTTCTAATGATAGTTTAGCTTCTGCTTTATTATCATTTTGAGAGAGAGATTTGATATCATGTACAGGGCATAAGCCCTTTTTTTCTTTTGTTGTACTCATTTTGGACTCTATTGTACTTTCATTTTCATTATAGACGATAGTGCTGTGACTTGTGGACTAGCTATTTATACACTGCATTTATGCTTCTAGTTCTCAATTGGCAGAACAGGTTATATGATCGTACTAGCCGGCAGGATCGACGTCTTGCGGTGTCGACTAACCCATGAGTTAGAGTCACCATAAGGCAGTGATTCTAGGCATATGACTGGGGGCCTCCTTAGTAAGGGGGATGGGTCTTATAAACCGGTAGCACTTGTACAAATGATCATAAGAGAAGAAGTCCACAACACTGCGTCACCCCGCTCGAGCATTAGTTTGCGGACAAACTATGTAGCGGAAGCAATGGTGTGCCCATATGTAAAACAATTCACATAAAACTGTCCACCTAAGCAATGAGTTAGGCCAATTCTAAAATAAACCTTCCCTTTATGCTGCCTCTACAGGTCGTCGTACCGTAGAATATCGTTCCCCCCCTTCGACTGCCATTCCTTTTCGGCAGACGGAGATGGGGCAGACCTTGACTGCAATTCTTGAGGCCTTCAGAGCCCAGTAGGTCCAGGCACAGCTGCCAAATCCGGGATCGAACTGGCTGAGTGGATTCAAGAGTTTGTCCCCACCTTTATACAACGGGACGGAGAATGTGGTAAAGACCGAGGAATGGCTCGAGGCTATACAGGAGATGCTGGCAAGCATCAGCTGCCCTGTCAGCCAGGCAGTCCCTTTGGAATCTTCTGCACTGGATTCCCACTCAAAGAGGTGGTGGAAGTCCATGCTGGACTTGTTTGGTATATTGGAAAATATGTACCAGATTTGGAGAAGCCTCACCTAACTCAATGATATGCATCAAGTTGTATTTGATGTTGTGATGTTGTGTTGATTTATCATGTGCAGGTTAAGTAAATGGAAGAAAAATTTTCTAAGTACAAGTGTCGACACTTGGGAATGGTTGTGTCGACACCAAGGGCCAGATTGTGTCGACACCCAGAATTTGTGTCGACACACAGAAAATCTGTCGACAACGCTGTGCCGACACCAAGGGCCAGATTGTGTCGACATCATCAGGATTTGTGTCGACACACAGAGAAGCTATCGACACATTCTAAAATTCTGTCGACAACGACTGTGTCGACACACACCAGAATTCTGTCGACACCAACTTTGTCAAGACAAGGAGTGTTTGTGTCGACACACAGGACTTGTATCGACACATTCCACAGAAGCTGTGTCGAGAAGTAAAAGTGAAGCTGTGTTGACATCATCAAGACTTGTGTCGACACATGAAATATATGTGTCGACACATGTGAAGTTTTCACTCGACATTCTCTGCTGCTGAGTCAAAGTCCAATGAAGGTTGAAGTAATACAATTGGAGACTTGACAGCTGTCATTACTGACATTACTGTCACATCTGTCAGACGTGTCAGAAGACCATCTGGAAGCGAAACAGCCGGTAACCATGGATGAAGCCTATATATAGATATGCTCTCTCAACAATTGAAAAAAATAGAACAGATAGCTATTCAATTATCAATTGTGAAGAAGTGATCGTGAACATGATCAGTGAATAATCTCTGAAGGATTGAGGATCCAAAAGAAGAGAAAGAAGAAACAGTCAACAGATTGTAGAGAGAGAAAAACAAGAAGGAGAGAAGTTCTCATTCAGTGAAGTCAGATCCTGAACAGTCTTCCAGAAGAATTCAAATCAAGTCTGAAGAAGAATTCCGATTAATTTCTGAAGGAAGCTGATTGAAGATCAACTCCAACACCAAGAAGATCAACCTTACTTTGTTCAGATTCAAGAAGCTTTGAAGAAGCTAAGACAGGTTGATCCTTAAGAAATCAGTTCTATCAAGAACTAATCAAGAAGACTTCTACCAAATCTCTCTCCATCTAGTTGAAGATGTTATTATCTTTTCATCAATAACTTTTGTAGGATCTGTAATAGATCTGAGTGCAGGAGATTTACTTCTCTGAGTTGTAAGCCTAAATTATTAAGGCTGAGATAGGGCTGAGTGCCTAAGATAGGGGAATATGTTCCCTGAGTTGTAGGCATGTGAAAGAGGCTGAGGTAGGGCTTTTGCCTGAGTTGTAGGAGTGGGGTGTCACTCTGAGTTGTAGGCTTGTGGAAGAGGCTGAGGTAGGGCTTGTACCTAAGTTGTAGGAGTGTGGATTCACTCTGAGTTGTAGGAACCAGTCTTAGTTCTGAGCTGTAAGATCTGCGGATCTGAGAAGGAAGAAGGAAGTTAGGCCGAATCTAGTACACTGCTAGATAGGCGAAGGGGGAAAGTGGATGTACCCATCATTTGGGAAACCACTATAAATTTGGTGTGCAATCTGTGGAATGTTATTTGTATGTGAATGTTGTGCTGTGTTTTATGCTAAATAAATTGCTAACATAGATAGATTTATCTACCTAAGTCAGAAAAAGAATTGAACTTATTCACCCCCCCTCTAAGTGTTTAGAACATCTTGAAACCAATTCTTTCAAGTGGTATTAGAGGGAGGTTACTCAAAGAGTAGACTTAACAGTCTGAGTAGATCTCCAAGGCATAAATCTATTAGGCAAAATGGGTTTCATTAATAATTATAAGGAGTTTGGTTCCATGAAGTTACCTATATACAGGAAAGAGATTTTTGGCATATGGAAAGAAAGAGTTAAATTGTTTATGAAATCTTCAAATCCAAGAATTTATATGACAGTCAAAGAAGGGTCATTCATCCCAATGAAAGTCTCAGTTCTTGATGCAAATCTCAGGACACCAAAAGAGTATTCTGGAATGACAAAGGATGAGATCATCTTGTCTACTATGGATAAGAGAGCACAAAATATAATAGTCAGTGCTATAGATGATTCAACATTCCAAAATTTGATTCACTGTAAGACCTCCAAAGAAATGTGGGACACCCTGATTATCTACATGGAGGGTTCAAAAGAAGTGAGAGAAGACAGAAAATCTATGCTGAATCAGGACTATGAAAGTTTTAGACAATCTAAAATAAACAGCATAACTAAATGTTATAAGAAGTTCTTCAGAATAGTTAATGAACTGATGTCATATGGTAGAGTATTCATCACATATGAGTTAAATGATAAGTTTCTGAGATCATTAACTAAGGACTGGGACACCAAGATATGTGTCATTAGGGAAGTGGCCAACCTAGCAGAAATCTCACCTCTAACATTATTTGGCAAACTGCTTTCATATGAGATGCAGCTGATGGTCAGAAAGGAGGAGGAGAAAAGTAATAAAGTTCATTACAGAGATAAGTCGGTGGCTTTCAAGACTGAAGCCATAATAAAGGACAGGAGGAAGTCTCCATCTCCTCCTAGAAAAGCTGCAGAAGAAGTTTCAGAAAGTTCTGGCAGTCACACATCAGATAGTCTAAATTCCGATGAAGACTTAGCTGTTTTCTCAAAACAATTTCAAAGTTTCTTGAAGAAGAAACAGTGGAGATCCAAGCCATCCTCCTCACAATCCAAGGATGATTACTATCAAAAAAAGAAATCCTCTAGGAAGGACAGGTATGGCTCTAAACCTAGTAAATTATCTTCAACTAAGAATGTTTGCTATTGTTTCAACAGGCCTGGACATGTGGTAGCTGATTATCCTGACAAAAGGAAAGAATCTAATGACAAGAAGAAACTAAAAAACAAGGGCAAGAAGGAGAAATCCTTTGTTGCAAAGAAGCAAAAAAGCTGGTCAGATTCTTCATCATCAGATTCTGACGCTGAAGCTGAAGCTGAAACATATATAGGACTGTTGGCAACTAGAGAGGATGCAGAAGAGGCTGAGTTCTTGAAATTACTGGACTCAGTAAATGGAATTGAAGAACATTGTTATAAAAGGCTGATGGCCTTGACAGAAGAAAATCAGTGTCAGGATCAGCCTGGTCCTAGTAAGGTAAACAATTCTTCAATAGTTTTTGATTAATATACTGGATAAAAATCAGAAGCATCTGCATCAAGAGATGTGGATGAATCTGAATCTAAAGGGGATGTTCATCAACTTATTGATGAATATGGTGATCTACTGCAAACACTTAAGAAAAGCAGAATCCTTAACAAAGCACAGGCCAAGGAAATTACTGCTCTTAAGTTGGCTGCATTAGATTTAGAAAAAATGCTATATCTAAAGATGAATGAAGTAGCCAAATTGAAAAACATAACTATTATTCAGATGGGTACTATTACATTCAAGAATGATCAAATCAAAAGTTTGGAAGTCAAACTTCAGATGGAAAAGGATCTTGAAAGAAATTGTACCTAATCACCTAGAGGGGGGGTGAATAGGTGACCTTAATCTTTAAAAACCTTTAGGCAGATTTAATCACAGAATTCACAGAACTATAAACAGCATTCACAGAATCAGCCACACACAGAGTACACATAGTTTTATAGTGGTTCCCCAAGGTTTGGGTACATCCACTTTCCCCCTTCGCCTGTCTAGTAGTATACTAGATTCGGCCAAACTCCTCCACTATTCCTCAGATCCTCAGATCTTACACTCAGAACCCCAAACAGGTTCCTACAACGCAGGCCCAAAGCCCTACCACTCAGTCTTCACCAAGACCTACACTCAGCCTTCAACAAGGCCTACACTCAGCCCTCAACAAGGCCTACACTCAGAGAAAAGTATCTCCTACACTCAGGCACACAGGCCCTATCACTCAGCCTTTATAATTTCAGGCTTACAACTCAGATCCCTTAGGATCCTACAAGAAATTAAAATTACAAAGTGTAAACTTACAACTCAGAATGAGAGAGAAGAGTTGTCTGGTTTCTTGAAGTGTTCTTGGAAGAACTTTGCTGAGATCAACCTCCCTTGGCTTCCTTCAAAGCTTCTTGAATTTAGAATACAGTAGGGTTGAGTCTCTATGCAGATGATCTTCAATCACTGCTGACTTAAGAATCAGATCTGAATCTGATACTTTTCTTCACAGCCTGGTTCAATAGCTGTCTTCTTAGAAGGAGCTCTCTCTCTCCAACTTCTTAGATCTTCTGATCACTTCAATTGATTCTTCAATGAATTGCTTGATCGATACTCTGATTGCTGACAGAATAAGCCTTTATATAAGCTTTCTTCATGGTGACCGGCTGATCCGGTTCCTAACAGCTTTCTGACAGCTCTAACAGTTGCAGTAGACCGGCTGGGATGACAGCTGTCAAGTCATCCAGTCACTTCTTGAATTTTCTGTAACTGTCTGAAAGTGTCGAGACAGTCAGTCTTTAAGTGTCGACACTGATAGACTAAGTGTCGACACAAGTAGACTAAGTGTCGACACTAGCCTTCATGGTGTCGACACAACTCCTTGTGTTGTAGAAATTACTTCTCGACATTGCTTCTTTAGAATGTGTCGACACTGATATTATGTGTCGACATAACTCCATGTTCTTCAGTACTTAGTTGAATTCTGCTAAGTGTCGACACAACTCCTTTGTGTTGACACATCTTCTTGTATTGAACTTGTTAAGTGTCGACACATCTTCTTGGTGTCGACACATGCCTTCAGTGTTGATACTTTTGCTGAGTGTCGACACATCTCCTTTGTGTCGACACTTGTACTTAGACTTTATTGGAATTTGCTGAGTGTCGACACAGCCTCCTAGTGTCGACCCTTTCTTCATGTGTTGAGACTTTTGTTGTGTGTCGACACATTCTTCATTATGTCGACACTTGTACTTAAACTCTGTTGAAGTTTGCTGAGTGTCGACACAGCCTCCTAGTGTCGACACTTGTACTTGAACTTTGTTGATGTTTTGCTGAGTGTCGACACAGCCTCCTAGTGTCGACACTTTCTGATGTAGACAAAGTTCCTCTGGGTGTCGACACTGCTTTTAAGTGTCGACACTGATTCTTTAGACATTTCTTCATTGAGTGTCGACACAGCCTGTATGTGTCGACACTTTCCTTCTGGTGTCGACTCTGCATTCCTAGTGTCGACACAATTACTCCAAGTGTCGACACTGCTTCTCTGGGTGTCGACACAAGCCTTCTTAAGTGTCGACACTTTTCTTCTAGGTGTCGACATATGGACTTAGAAACTTTTCATGCTTTCCCTGCAATTACTTAACCTGCACAAGGTAACTCAAAATACATCAAATACACCTTGATGTATATCATTGAGTAGGGTGAGGCTTCTTCAAATCAGGTACATATTTTCCAATGTACCCAACAATCTCCCCCTATTTAGAGAAGTCATAACCCTTAGTCAAAGATATACGCCATACATAACAAATTCACAGTATGATGTAAAACAGTAATACATGACAGGGAAAATACTTAAACATGCATGAACAAAACATGTATATACAAATATCAGAACAGTAATGTAATAGATTTAACACATATCACATTGTTCTAACAACTTCAACATTTTCATTATTCAAAAGTTTACATAAAGTTGAATACAACTGATTACACGTAGTAAACTTAAGAAAAATTTCTATTCTATTGCTGCTCAGGCTCCTTGATCACAATGCCCTTTCCTGATTGTATCTTTGCTTGGACTGGGGCTTCAGCATCTTCAGTAGCAGCAGGCTTCTTCCCTTTAAGATCTTTCTATTTCAATTCTTTAGCCTTGATCTTTTGCCTTTCAAAATAAAGATAAGGCTTGGGAAAGTACCTGCGAGGCTCCTGTGTATTAGGAGGTAACTTTCCCAGCTTGGCCTTTCTTCTATATTGCACAATGGCCTCTTGCCTGTTCTCATGCTTCCTCCACTCCAGTTCAGAATACCACTTATTTCTATCCAGAATATTATCTTTAGCAGCTTTCCATGCAGTCAAAATGATATTCCTGGAAGTGGGGCTCCATTGTTCAAAATCAGGCCTAAGTTCAGCTTACTCTCTGAATCTTTTCTTAGACAATTGAGTCTCTTATTCTTTTAGCAAAGCCTCTTATTCTTTCAGTATTGCCTCTGGCACTGGCTGAACTATCTTCTCAATGATGATATTATGATTTCCTTCAGGAGGACTATACATTGACTGTATATCTTGATGTATCATATCAAAGTCTGGTGGAGGGTATATCACTTGAGCTACTTCAGCTGGCTCCCCTCCAAGATATACAGGATTAATTCCAGACTCTGCCACATTATCATCATCATATAATGGAGGATATCCAAGGGTGGCTCTGATGGAATTTAAAATCCACTTTGCATGATCAGAGCTGGCTTTGACTAACACCCTCTCCACCTTTATGACTTCTCTTTCAATGTGATCCCTAAGATCATCTTTCTGAAACCTTATTTGTGCATTTAGATAGTTTACTCCATCCTTATAGAAAGGTTTCAACCTTTCGAGCTTTTCAGTTATTAGCTTCTGGGAATCCTGAAGTGCAGAAGTAACAGCAGTTAGGCTCTCTTGCAATGCTTTGTCATATTCTTCTTTGGTAGTGGTCAGGGTTGCATTCTGGGCAGTTGCTATATTCTTCAGTTCAGTTACAATGGCATTGTGTGAGGCTGTCAAATTATCATTCATCCTGATCTGATTCTCCAGGACATAGCCTTGCTTCACTTCTAGCTCATCAAGTTTTGTCTTAATTTTTTCTTGATGTGTGGTCAGATAGACTACTGCATTTCCTCCCTTATGGAGGCAGTCAGTCATTTCTTTCTTATTCAGATTCATTTCAAATCTGATTGACTTAATGTCTTGGGCCAGATCAAACTGCAGTGACTTATGCCCTTCATCCATATAAGATTGCAAAGCCTGTCTTTGCTCATCCATCTTTATTTGAAGTGCTACCATCAGAGAACTATAGTCAGTAGATGGGGCAGGTTGTGGTGCAATTGTTTGCAGTGCCTTTTTATATGTCTGGCTCCTCCTCTTGAAGACTTGGAATTTCCTTTTCTTGGCTCTCACAGCCTCTTCATCTTCAGAAGCAGATGTGCTAGCTAAATCAACTCTTTCCTTTGGGCTAGGATGTGAATCCTTTTCAGTCCTTGGTGGTTGCTCAGCATCCTTTGGCTTCTCAGTTTCTGTGCTTGCAGTTTCTTCTTCAATATCCACATGCTCCCCCTCAATAATTACTTTCTCCCCCTCAGCAGCAGCTTTCTCCACTTTAATGTCAGTTTGAAGAAGGTCAGGGAACAGTTCTTCTAAAGTAAATTCCTATTGAGGATGGGGTGGAGTATCTCTTATATCATCAACCACTGGATCAGCAATAGATGTGTCCTCCATGACAACATCTTGGGGTTGACTATGTGTTTGTGTTTGCTGATTAACATGAGGTAATGAATCAGACAAAACATCATTCTCAATAGGGAAATCTAATTGGTTGATTTCAGTTATTACCTCAAGTATAGTTTGGGTAGCTTGTTCACTCTCTAGTGGAGTTGGCTCTTCCACAAGTAGAGGCTCCCCCTGGATTGAATCCTAGTGAATTGGGCTAGCTTGTGGTAGCTCCCCCTGCGTCTCTGCATCTTATTGTCTTGCTGGAGATTGTCCAGCATTTCCAGTATCTTCCTCATCAGGAGTAAAAACAACTTGCTCTTCAGAGCTGCTTGAGGATTCTTGAGCCACAGGGGCTGTCTTCTTCTTCTTCTTCAGGGGTGTGTCCTTTACAGGAGATGGCAGTTCTTTGGTCAATACTCTATCCCACCTAGAGAAGATTCTCAAATCCATTCTCCTCATGTGGTTAATCTTAGTTCCAGCTGCTTGGTTCATCACCTCTGGTATACTACCAGCTAGGTAAAGACTTAGTATTCTACCCAAATTAGGCTTCTTCATACTCTCTTTTATCTTCTCAAACACAACTGCAGACCAATCAGTAGTAAGTTTGAAGATAATCCTGGTCATGAGAATAAACATATGAGCTGAGATTCTGTCATGGCCTTCAGGCTTGCCTAGGATGACTTTGCCCACAATCTCAGATAGAAACTTGCCTTGCATATTCATTCCCTTTCTGTTGAAAATAGATCCAATTTTCATTTTGGAGTCCAGTCCACACCATGTTAATGCTTCTCTAGTCTTAGAAGCAGAAACATCTTCTTCTTCCTTAGTCCTTGGTAGTTGTAGTACCTTTCTCAGACTCTTAGGAGAGACCTTCACCTTTGCCCCATGAACTCTTGACTTAATTTTGTGTCCTGATTCATCTAAAGTTGCTGCATTCAGAAACTCCAGTACCTCCTTCTTCCAGATCTTAATTGGTTCTGAAACAAGAAATTCTAACTCATTCTCTGCTATTAGGGTTATCACGCCTTTGATCTCGGGTTCCACGTCCTCAAATGCGTGTCACACGAGTTCGTATCCTACATTCACATTCTCTTATAGCTTGGGCGCCATTAAGGTTTGAAGAAATTTGAATTAGAGAAGAGAGATGTCGACACACAAGTTTGGTCTCGAAACTTTGGTGAGCGTGTCGACAAATAATGGCGAAAACCTATTTATACCTTTCTAGAATCGAAGATGAAAGGGCGCGTCAAAATACTTAATTTGTGTCGACACTGTTGAAAAGTGTAGACACTTACTTATAATGTCTCGACAACGATGTGTCAACACAAGTATAGTCGACAGAATATATGTGTCGACACATGTTTATGTGTCGACATCGCTTTTCTCGACACTTAGTCGAGACTTTACTAGACTAATTCTAAGTAAAGCCTAAGTGTTGACACTTACTTAAATGTGTCGACACCTACTCTGCATGTGTCGACACTAATTCTCTGAAGTGTCGACACAGATTTCCTAGATGTGTCGACATCATTTCTCTGAAATGTCGACACCACTTTTCTGTGTCGACACAGACAACTCTGTGTGTCGACACCTTTTTACTTAGCCAATGTTTTTGTAAACTATTCTAAGTTTATCATACCTAATTCAATTTTAAATTTATTGAATTTGGTTTCATCTAAGGGCTTAGTATACATGTCAGCTAGTTGATTATCTGTATTAATATACTCTAGGGAAATATCTCCTTTTTCCACATGTTCTCTTAGAAAATGGTATTTTATTTCTATGTGCTTAGTCCTACTATGGGAGACAGGATTGTTTGCAATAGAAATAGCACTAGTAGAATCACAAAATAAAGGTGTTCTACTTACTTGCATACCATAGTCTTCTAGGTGATGTTGAATCCATAGAAGTTGAGCACAGCAACTTCCTGCTGCAACATACTCTGATTCTGTTGTGGAGATAGCCACACTTGTTTGTTTCTTGCTACTCCATGATATCAGCCTTCCACCTAGGAATTGACAGGTTCTAGTTGTACTTTTCCTATCTTCCTTGCAGCCTGCAAAATCTGCATCTGAATAACCTGTCAGTTCAAAGTCTCCATTCCTATGGTACCAAAGGCCCAGATAAGGTATGCCCTTTAGATATCTCAAAATTCTTTTGACTGCTATCAAGTGAGATTCTTTAGGGCAAGCTTGGTACCTAGCACAGACACAAATAGCATACATGATATCTGGTCTACTTGCAGTCAAATATAATAGGGAGCCAACTATCCCTCTATACAAAGTCTCATCTACAGGTTTCCCTGCATCATCTTTGCTAAGAGACATACTTGACTCCATAGGAGTTTTCATGGTACTGGATGATTTCATACCATACTTCCTTATCAACTCTAGGGTGAACTTAGACTGGCATATGGATAAACCATCCTCAGTCTGTCTAACTTGGAGACCCAAGAAGAACTTAAGTTCCCTCATACTGCTCATTTCAAATTGTCCTTGCATAAGTTTTGCAAACTTTCTGCAAAGACCACTTTCAGTAGACCCAAATATAATGTCATCTACATATATTTGGACTAGAATGATCTTGCCTCTGGATTCCCTAAGGAATAGAGTCTTGTCTATTTTCCCCCTTGTGAATTTATTCTCAATGAGGAAACTAGACAGGGTTTCATACCAAGCCCTAGGGGCTTGTTTTAACTCATACAAAGCCTTCCTAAGTCTATAGACATAATTAGGTTTGATAGAATCAACAAAACCTGATGGTTGTTCCACATAGACTTCTTCTTTCAGATTTCCATTAAGAAAGGCTGACTTAACATCCATTTGGTATACTTTAAACCCTTGATAGGTTGCATAGGCCAGGAACATTCTTATAGCTTCCAGTCTGGCTACTGGAGCAAAGGTTTGATCAAAGTCAATACCTTCTTCCTGCCTATAACCTTTTGCAACCAGTCTTGCTTTGTTCTTTATAATCACTCCATGTTCATCCAACTTGTTCCTAAAGATCCACTTGGTTCCAATTATGTTATGGTCTTTTGGTTTAGGAACTAGCTCCCAGACATTGCATCTTTTGAACTGGTTCAGCTCCTCTTGCATTGCCTCAATCCAATGAGGGTCTAGGATGGCTTCTTCAAATTTCTTTGGCTCTACCTGGGATAGAAAACTGGAGTAGAGTACTGAACTTAGATTTCTGCTCCTTGTTTGTACCCTTGTCTGAGATCACCAATAATTTGATTGGCTGGATGATCTTTTAGATTTCTATTTACTGGAGGCATCCTATTCTCTGGTTGTGCACCTACAGCTTCTTCATTCAGCAGCTCCTCTTGATCTTCTTCATCAACTAGAGTATCTTGTACTCCCCCTGGACAGCAGCCACTATCATCCACATGCTGACTTGTAGTAGATCCTTCTTCAATAGTAAGCTTGTCCATCTTCTCAGTCACACCTGTAGAGCTGCAAATACTTCTAGACAATTCATTGTTAATGAGTCTAGCTTCATCAAACACTACATGAACAGACTCTTCTACAACTTGAGTAGTCAAGTTGTAGACCCTATAAACCTTACTGTTGTTGTTGTACCCAACAAAGATCCCCTCTTGGGATTTGGCAGCAAACTTGGTTAAGTAAGACTTACCATTGTTAAGTATATAATATTTACAACCAAAGATCCTGAAATAGGATAGATTTGGTTTTCTGCCTTTCACAATCTCATAGGGGGTCTTATTGTGGCTCTTGGTGATAGTAGCCCTATTAATCACATGACATGTAGTATTAACTGCCTCAGCCCAGAAATATTCAGGGAGAGATGTGTCACTTAATAGGGTTCTACCAGCCTCTATCAAGGTTCTATTTTTCTTTTCAGCAATGTCATTTTGCTGAGGTGTTCTTGGTGAAGAAAATTCCTGAAATATCCCAAACTCTTCACATAGTTTTGTCATACTATCAGATTGGAATTCAGTACCATAGTCACTTCTTATTTTGACCACTGTACTGTCTAACTCATTCTGAATTTGTTTGACAAAACTATAAAAGATATTAGATGTTTCAGATTTTTGTCTAAGGAAGAACACCCAGGAAAACCTTGAGTAGTCATCTATAACCACAAAAGTGTAGACCTTCCTACCTAGGCTGTGAACTGGCATAGGACCAAATAGATCCATATGCAAGAGGTATAAACACCTCACAGCATCTTTGTTCTCAATGCTATTAAAGGTGGATTTGGTCTGCTTGCCCTTTTGACAAGCTGAACATATCTCATCCTTAATACACTTAACCTGAGCACCATTCCTCACTAACTCTTTACTATAGAGTTGACCAATTATCTTGTAGTTAAGATGGGCTAGCCTCTTGTGCCATTTGACACAATGAGTGACTTTCTCATCAGCTACAAGACACACAGGAGAAACATTGTTCTCACACATAATGTCTAGACAATAGACATTTCTCTTCCTATAACCTGTCAGAATGATCTTTTGATCATTTGACCTCCTGATATGACAACCATCTTTGACAAATGAGATGTCATATCCTAAATCACTCAGCTGACTTATACTAATGAGGTTGTGTTTCAAACCTTTAACATAAGCCACTTGAGTAATTGTAATAAGGTTGCTAGAAATGTTACCAAAGCCTTTGATGATTCCTTTTTCAGAACCACCAAAGGTGACTTTAAGATCATCCTTGATTGGTGTATAGTCCTTCAGCAATCCCCTAGTTCCAGTCATGTGTCTGGAACATCCACTGTCCAAGTACCATATTGGGGCATGGTCACTTGGACTCACCTGCAAAACAGATTAGTTAACCTTAGAACCCAAAGAATTCTTGGGTCCTTGGTGCTGGTTAGTTTGCATCTTAACAAAACTACCTGTAGCTTTTCTAGCAGGCAGATTGCTACTCACTTTGGCACTTGAATTGTGCCAACAGTCTATGGCAAAGTGGCCTATCTTGCCACAACACCAGCACTCAAATCTGTTGTACCTTTGTTTAGGTACAACCCTGGCTGTTTTATCTACAGCAGGTTTCTTGTTGAGTACTGCGGCTTTGCCCTTAGACTTGGACTGAATAGTCCTGGTAGGTTTAGTAAACCCCAATCCAATTTTACCCTTTTCAGAAATGAACTCATCTATCAAAGTTAGAACAGACTTTGGTTTAGAAAACCTTGCTACTATTTCTCTCTCCCTCTGAAGGCTAATCTCCAGATTTCTGATTTGATCATTCTAGAATGTAATAGTCCCCATCTGAATAACAGTAATGTTCTTCAGCCTGCCTATTTCATTTAGTTTCTGATCAAGTAACTTATCAAAATCTGTTACAGCCACTTTGAGATTAGCAATCTCCTTAGCCTGACTCTTGGCCAAGGATTTGCTTTTCTTCAAAGCTTGCAACACTACTCTATATTCATCAATTAATTGATGAATGTCTCCTTCAGATTCAGATCCACTCTCATCACTTGATGCTGATGAATCTGATTCTGATCCATCACTAGAAATTGAACTATCATAACAATTTTGTACCTGACTTGGTTCAGGCTGATCCTGGATTTTGTCTCCTTTTGATAAGGCCATCAGTCCCTGGCACTGATTGTCCTCATGCTCATATATATAGTTCATTAACTGGATGAACTCCTCTTCCTCTTCTTCAGCAAACTGTCCAATATAAGCTTCAGCTTCTGAATCAGTTTCTGAAGATGACATATCAGACAGACTTTTGTCCTTCTTAGCAACAAAGGACCTTTCCTTTTTTTCCCTTGATTTGAGTCTTCTTCTTATTAGTTGACTCTTTCCTTTTCTCTGGACAGTCAGCAACAACATGTCCTTGTCTGTTACAACAATAACAAACTATCTTTAAAGATGTAGTTTTACTTGACTTGGGTTTTCTCCTATCATTCTTTGATGACTTCTGTGAAGTGGATGGCTTAGACCTCCACTGTTTCTTCTTAAGAAACTTCTGAAAATGTCTAGTGAAAGCTGCAAAATCTTCATCACTCTCACTGCTTTCAGAATTCTTGCTTTCTGACTCATCTGTCTCAGTCTCAGCAACTTTTGGAGGTGGAGATGGAGACTTACTTTTATATTTCCTAGTGGCTTCTGTCTTGAAAGCCGCAGCTCTCTCTTTGTGCTCAACTCTGGTAGTCTTTTCTTCCTCCTTCCTAACTATTAGATGCATTTCATAGGATAACAGCTTTCCAAACAATGTTGGAGGAGGAATATCTGCTAACTTGGCCATTTCCCTTATGGCACAAATCTTGGTATCCCAGTCCTTAGTCAGGGATCTCAAGAACTTATCATTCAATTCATAATTGCTGAACTCTCTTCCATAAGACATCAACTCATTGACAATCCTATAGAATTTCTTATAGCACTCAGTTATGCTATCGGATCTTCCTTATCTGAAGCTCTCATACTCTTGGTTTAATAAAGACTTTCTGTCCTGTCTAACTTCTTCAGAGCCCTCCATATAGACTATCAGTGTAACCCACATTTCCTTTGATGTTTTACAGTGTATCAAATTTTGAAATGTGGCATCATCTATTGCACTTACAATTATATTCTGAGCCCTCTTGTCCATTGTGGCCAAAATAATCTCATCCTTGGTCATTTCAGAATAGTCTTTTGGAGTTCTTTGATTTGCATCTAACACAGATACTTTTATAGGCACATATGGTCCTTCTTTGACTGTGATATAGATTCTAGGGTCAGAGGCTTCCATAATTAGTCTAACCCTTTCTTTCCAAATGCCAAAAATCTCCTTTCTGCAGATTGACAACTTCATGGATCCTAGTTCTTTGTGATTCTCTGTTGAACCCATTTACTTGATTTTCTTGATTATACTGAATCTGCCAACAGGATCTTTACTCAGACTGTTATGTCCTTTTTAAGTAACCTCCCTCTGATACCACTTGAAAGAAATTGTACCTAATCACCTAGAGGGGGGGTGAATAGGTGACCTTAATCTTTAAAAACTTTAAGGCAGATTTAATCACAGAATTCACAGAACTATAAACAGCATTCACAGAATCAGCCACACACAGAGTACACACAGTTTTATAGTGGTTCCCTAAGGTTTGGGTACATCCACTTTCCCCCTTCACCTATCTAGTAGTGTACTAGATTCGGCCAAACTCCTCCACTATTCCTCAGATCCTCAGATCTTACACTCAGAACCCCAAACAGGTTCCTACAACTTAGGCTCAAAGCCCTACCACTCAGTCTTCACCAAGACCTACACTCAACCTTCAACAAGGCCTATACTCAGCCCTCAACAAGGCCTACACTCAGAGAAAAGTATCTCCTACACTCAGGCACACAGGCCCTACCACTCAGCCTTTATAATTTCAGGCTTACAACTCAGATCCCTTAGGATCCTACAAGAAATTTAAATTACAAAGTGTAAACCTACAACTCATAATGAGAGAGAAGAGTTGTCTGGTTTCTTGAAGAGTTCTTGGAAGAACTTTGCTGAGATCAACCTCCCTTGGCTTCCTTCAAAGCTTCTTGAATTTAGAACACAGTAGGGTTGAGTCTCTATGCAGATGATCTTCAATCACTGCTGACTTAAGAATCAGATCTGAATCTGATACTTTTCTTCACATCCTGGTTCAATAGCTATCTTCTTAGAAGGAGCTCTCTCTCTCCAACTTCTTAGATCTTCTGATCACTTCAATTGATTCTTCAATGAATTGCTTGATCGATACTCTGATTGCTGACAGAATAAGCCTTTATATAGGCTTTCTTCATGGTGACTGGCTGATCCGGTTCCTAACAACTTTCTGACAGCTCTAACAGTTGCAGTAGACCGGCTGGGATGGCAGCTGTCAAGTCATCCAGTCACTTCTTGAATTTTCTGTAACTGTCTGAAAGTGTCGAGACAGTCAGTCTTTAAGTGTCGACACTGATAGACTAAGTGTCGACACAAGTAGACTAAGTGTCGACACTAGCCTTCATGGTATCGACACAACTCCTTGTGTTGTAGAAATTACTTCTCGACACTGCTTCTTTAGAATATGTCGACACTGATATTGTGTGTCGACACAACTCCTTGTTCTTCAGTACTTAGTTGCATTCTGCTAAGTGTCGACACAACTCCTTTGTGTCGACACATCTTCTTGTGTTGAACTTGTTAAGTGTCGACACATCTTCTTGGTGTCGACATATGCCTTCAGTGTTGATACTTTTGCTGAGTGTCGACACATCTCCTTTGTGTCGACACTTGTACTTAGACTTTATTGGAATTTGCTGAGTGTCGACACAGCCTCCTAGTGTCGACACTTTCTTCATGTGTTGAGACTTTTGCTGTGTGTCGACACATTCTTCATTATGTCGATACTTGTACTTAAACTTTGTTGAAGTTTGCTGAGTGTCGACATAGCCTCCTAGTGTCGACACTTGTACTTGAACTTTGTTGATGTTTTGCTGAGTGTCGACACAGCGTCCTAGTGTCGACACTTTCTGATGTCGACAAAGTTAATCTGGGTGTCGACACTGCTTTTAAGTATCGACACTGATTCTTTAGACATTTCTTCATTGAGTGTCGACACAGCCTGTATGTGTCGAAACTTTCCTTCTGGTGTCGACTCTGCATTCCTAGTGTCGACACAATTACTCCAAGTGTCGACACTGCTTCTCTGGGTGTCGACACAAGCCTTCTTAAGTGTCGACACCTTTCTTCTAGGTATCGACACATGGACTTAGAAACTTTTCATGCTTTCCCTGCAATTACTTAACCTGCACAAGGTAACTCAAAATACATCAAATACACCTTGATGTATATCATTGAGTAGGGTGAGGCTTCTTCAAATCAGGTACATATTTTCCAATATACCCAACAGATCTGATGGCTAAATTCTCTAAGCCAAAATATGTCTTACCTTTAATTGATGACTTTATTCCCAAAAAGGGTAAGACAGGATTGGGCTTTATGGGAAATGCATGGGCTGCCAATTCCAAAAGAAAAGGAAAAGCCCCAGTACAGCCACTAGCCTTCAAACCCCCTATTTCCTTCAGAAAGGTGTGGCAGCCAACTAATAGATATGATCATGATATCATACATGGTTATGGTAAGCCTGATATTCTGAATGACAAGGGTGTAGCTCCAGCACTCAAGGAAAGAACCACTATACCAATAGTGTTAAGAATAGCTGACAGCAATGCTGTTAAAACTGTACCTAAAAATAGGTATAATAGATATGAGTGCTGGTGATGTGGTAAGATAGAGCATTATGCCAAGGATTGCTGGCACAATACCAGTGTCAGGAAGAATGCTAGCTTACCTGTGAAGAAGGCTGCTGGTAAGAATATCAAATTTCAATCTAACTTGAGCCTAGAACCCAATAAACATTGGGGTTCTAAGGTAAATTAATATTATTTGCTGCAGGTGGGTCCAAGTTGCCATACCCATATATGGTACTTGGACCGTGGATGTTCCAGGCACTTGACTGGAACAAGAAGAATGTTAAAGGACTATACTCCCATAGAGAGTGGACCCAAAGTCATCTTTGGTGGATCAGAAAAAGGGGTCATAAAAGGGTTCTACTAGTTCTATAACAATCACTCAAGTGGCTTATGTAAAAGGTTTGAAACATAACTTGATAAGCATAAGTCAGCTGAGTGATCTTGGGTATGACACTTCATTTATTAAGAATGGGTGTCAAATTAAAAGGACAAGTGATCAGAAGGTGATCTTATCTGGTTATAGAAAAGGAAATGTTTATTGTTTAAATTTGGATTTTGAAAACATGAACTCTCCTGTATGTTTAGTTGCAGATGAGAAAGCATCTCAGTGTGTCCAATGGCACAAGAGGCTAGCTCATCTGAACTATAAGACTATAGGCCAACACTATAGTTTATAGTTAGTAAGGAATGGTCCTCAGTTTAAGTGCATAAAAGAGGGTATATGTTCAGCTTGTCAAAAAGGGAAGCAGACCAAATCCTCTTTTCATAGTCTTGATACAAAAGACTCTATGAGGTGTTTGTACCTCTTGCATATGAAACTGTTTGGTCCTATGCCAGTTCATAGTCTAGGTAGGAAAGTCTATACTTTTGTGGTAGTAGATGACTATTCTAGATTTACATGGGTTTTCTTTTTGAGACAGAAATCTGAAACCCCTACTGTCTTTCATAACTTTGTTAAACAAATTCAGAATGAACTTAACAATTCAGTGGTCAAAATCAGAAGTGACCATGAAACTGAATTTTAGTCTGAATGTATGACAAGGTTTTGTGAAGAACTAGGGATTCATCAGGAATACTCCTCACCTAGAACACCTCAACAAAATGGAATTGTTGAAAGAAAGAATAGGACTTTTATTGAGCCTGGTAGAACTCTACTAAGTGACACTTCTCTTCCAGAATATTTTTGGGCTGAGGCAGTAAATACTGCTTGTCATGTTCTCAATAGAGCATCTATAACTAAGAATCACAAAAAGACACCATATGAGATTATGAAGGGCAGAAAACCAAACGTATCCTACTTTAGGATCTTTGGTAGTAGGTGTTATGTGCTTAACACTGGCAAGTCTCACTTAACTAAATTTCCTTCCAAATCCCAAGATAGGATATTTGTTTGGTACATCAATAATAGTAAGGTATATAAGGTCTACAACTTGACTACACAAGTTGTAAAAGAATCTGTTCATGTAGTGTTTGACGAATCTGAGCTAATTAACCGTGAGTTGTCTAGCAATTCTTGTAGCTCAACAGGTTTAAAAGAAAAGTGGGACATGCTGACCATTAATGAAGACCAAACTGCAAGGCAGGATGTGTAAAATGATGGTTGTCGTCCAGGGTGAGTACAAGGTCCACAAGCTGATATTGAAGACAACGAAGTTCAGCATGGTGGAGAAAGTAAAGAAGTTCAAATTGCTGATAGAATGCCTCCAGCAATAAGGAATCTAAAGGATCATCGGACACACCAAATTATTGGTGATCCCAGACATGGTGTACAAACCAGAAGCAAACACATGAACACAGTGCTTTGCCCAAGTTTCATGTCACAGATGGAACCAAAGAGATTTGAAGAAGCCATACAAGACTCCAACTGGATTGATGCAATGCAGGAGGAGCTGAATCAATTAGTGTCGACACATAAGGAACGTTGTGTCGACGCAACAAAATAGTGGTGAGATAGTGGTGTCAACACTCAGAGTTTGGTCACGACACATAGAAGTTCAATCATTTAGATAGTAGTGTCGACACATACAGTCGTCTGTGTCGACACGTAGATATAAGAGTCGACTATTAAGAAGTCTGTGTCGACACATCGCAAACTGTGTCGACACATAGTGTTGTCTGACTCTGTCGAGACTTTAGAAGTCTGTGTCGACACAATCTCTACAGTGTCGATACATTAAGTATTTATTACCCCGCCTTTTGACCTTCTGTGTTGACAAACTTATAAATAGGTCACAGAACAACTTTGTCGACTACACTCTCAACAGTTTCGAGACCAAATCTTTGAGTCGACAAACCTTCATCTCTCTTCTCCTCAAATTTCTCGTCACTAATGACGCCAAAGTTGGAGAACAACATCAACGAAGGCTATGAATTATTTCGCAATGCTTTTGAGAGTGCTGCGACTGAGATCAGAGATATGATAACCCTAATCAAAGAAAATGGTTTGGAATATCTAGTTTCAGAACCTACCAAGATCTGAAAGATGGAGGTTCTTGAATTCTATAAATCAGCAACCCTGGATTCAACTGGATTGAAGATTAGATCATCAATTCAAGGAAGAAAGGTAAAACTTACCCAGAAGCGTCTGAGTAAGACACTACAGTTGCCCAGGACTCAGGAAGATGATGAAGTCACATCTTCAATGACAAAAGAAGCTCTTCAGTGGTGTGGACTGGATCCCACCACTAAGATTGAATCATCAATGCAGATGAAGGGGATGAACACCCAAGGAAAGTTTCTTTCAGAGATTATGCGAAAAGTAATTCTCTGCAAACCAGGAGGACATGATATGATCTCAGCCTATATATTTAGCTTAATGACCGGAGTTATTTTCAGAATAAAAACTAACTTGTCTGCTATCATCTTTGATAAGATTAAGGAAAGTTTGAATAAACCTAATCTAGGAAGAATACTGAGTCTGTATCTGGCAATGAATATTCCTGAAGTGATGAACCACACAACAGGATCTAGAATAAACCATATGAGAAGGATGGACATGAAATTACTATCCAGGTGGGAAAAAGTTCTGACAAAGGATGGTTCTACACCACAGAAACAACCACACCTGAAAAAGAAAAAGACTACCCCCAGGAAACCTAAATCTTCTAGTGATTCAGAAGAACAAGTGATCTTCAGTTCAGATGAAGAACAACAAGAATCTACAAGGAAATCATCTGCCCCTAAGAATATAGATGATAGTCAGATGCAGGGGGAGCATATTCCATAAAGCACCATCCAATTGGATCAAGTTCATGATAAGCTTCATCTAGGGGGAGCAATGAGCTTTCTCCAGCTCAACAAGAGGCCTTGTCTCCAGAAGTTGCTCATGAGAAAGAGCAAGCTGCATTAGAGTGTGAAACAGCCACTCAAACTATTCTTGAGGTAATAGATGATATTAATCAAACTATACTAGATACTGAGCCAGATACACTAACTGTGCTTCTAACTGATGTTGAACAGACACACCATGACAACTTCCCTATACAGGATATATCAATGGATGATACATCTGCATTAAATGATGCTCCATTAACTTTACAAGACACAGATGTTCCTCCAGTTCAACTGCAACAAGAATTCACTCTTGAGGAATTGTTTCCTAACTTACAAGAAGTAAGGACTAAGGAAGTAGTGCCAAGGACTGAGGGGGAGGATCCACAGACTAAGGGGGAGTTGCCAAGGACTGACAAGGAGCTGCCCTCTAGTCCAAAGGACACAGTGAACCTTGAAAGTTCTTCTGAATCTGATGGAGAAGCCCTCAGACTAAAGAAGAGAAAACTGATGGTTTACAGAAAGAAAAGGTCAGGCTATAAGAAAGCTTTACATACTGCCTCACAACCCTCAGCTCCAACAGTTGACTTCAGTTCACTGTTGGTTGCTCTACAAGTTAAAATGATGAGCAAAGACAAGCTCTTGAAAAATATGTGGATGGAAGCCAAAAGGAACTCCAGTTTATGTTGGCTCAAGATATAAAATCAATCAGATTTGAAGTAAATCAGAATAAGAAAGAGATGACAGACTGCTTCCATAAAGGAGGTAATGCTGTAGTTTATCTGGCCAAGCAGCAACAAGAGACAAGGACACAGATTGATGATATAGTTGTAAAGCACGGATGTGTCCTAGAAAATCAAATTAGAATGAATGATAATCTTACTGAATCACATAATGTGATTGTTACTGAGTTAAAGAATACTGCAACTGCATTAACTGAGGAAAGGGCTAAAGAGAAGTCAGAATTTGATAAGAAACTTCAAGAAGATTTAGCCACTTTCCAATCTGTCATTCAAGCCTCACAAAAACTCCTCTCTGATCAGCTACAGAAATTCAGATCTTTTTATAAGGAAGGAACCAATTATCTGGCTGAACAAGTAAGATTTCGGAAAAATGACTTAAGAGATCATGTTGAAAGATAAGTCATAAAGTGGGAGAGGGTGTTAGTCAATGCTAGGTTAGAGCATGCTAAATGGATAACAAATGTTGTTAGAGCAACTCTAGGATATCCACCCCTATGTGATGATGAAAATACTGCTGAGTCAGGCATTCAAATTACTTATAATGAAGGGGCTCAGTAGGTAGTAGCTCAAACTATTTACCCCCTGCTGATTTTGAAGGTATTCACAATGTTGTTCAACATATGTATAGTACTCCAAAGGAGGTTCAGAATGTGAATATTGAGTAAGTTGAAATGTCAGAGGCAGCATTGAACAAAGAGAAAGAAGCTCAAATCTCAAAGAAAAGGTTTAGAGAGCAGGCTGAACTAAAGCCTGATTTTGAAAGATGGAGTACCACCTCCAGAAATATAATACTCACTACCTGGCAATCTGTCAAAGACAAAATGCAAGATAGAGGCAAGTGGTATTATGAACTTGAGTGGAGCAAATATCTGCAGAGACAAGATGTTATACATCAGTTCAGAAGGGATCACAAGGCTGGGAAAATACCTGCTACAGCTGTGGAGCCCAGTAAATACTTTCCCAAGCCTTATCACTATTTTGAAAGGCAAAAATTAAGGCTGAAGAACTTAAGAAGAAGGATCTCAAAGGAAATAAGCTAGCTGAAGATACTGAAGCTCCAGTACAAGCAAGAGTCCAGTTTGGCAAAGGCATAGTGATCAAGGAGCCTGATCAACCTTAGGATAAATTGACTAGATTTTAGAACATTATAATCTTCAGTTTTAAGATCTATGTAATCTATTGCTAACAAATTTTTTAGGAGGCAGGGATGACATGAAGAACACTTTCGGGACGTGCCAATTCCTCGGAAGACGACTTATTTTTTAGAATAGTAAAAAGTAAAAATTGTGTGGCAACCTCTATTGTCGAGTCAAAGTATATCTCTGTAGGTAGTTGTTGTGCACTTCTATGGATCAAGAATCAACTCGAAGACTACAACCTAAAGTTCAGAGAGATTACAATGTATTACGACTCATCTAGTGCAATAGCAATCGCACGTGATCCAGTTTCTCACAACCGGACAAAACACATTGAAGTGTTATACCACTTCATTCGGGAGCATATGGAGAATAAAGAAATAGCCCTCAGCTATGTACCAATAGATAAGCAGGTTCCAGATATTTTCACAAAGCTGCTGGACGAGGCCAAGTTCTCATTTTTCAAAACGAAACTAGGCATGCTGAACAAAGACTCATTAAGATGGACAAAAAGACAGGAAGTCTCTTGGGAAATTCATCAAGGAATAAAATTTTCACAAGGAAAATTTGTCTAATATCGGGCGATAATTTCGACGATTTGTCGGAAATACACATCTGTACTCGACGAATCTGACCTTGCGTCCAGTGAAACTCGTCGAAGGTCAAAATTTGTCTTTCTATATTGGATCCGAAGAGCCACCAAATATCAGGTATGCGCCTTCTAGGTCAAATTTCAAATTATATATATATACATACATAATCAAGAGTCGGGGCAACCGCGACACATTTTGTTGAAACCAAAACAATGAAATTCGCCAAACTTTCCTCCTGACCCTTCGATTATAACACCAATTTCGTCGTCTCCATCTCGTGGCCCTGCTCCAGTTCTCTTCTATTAGCTCAGAGCAAGTGATTCCAACAAACCTTTCCAATTTCCAGACGTGGTTTCACTCAGTGGTTTGTGAAAGACTTGATTTCTAGACACCTAGAGGGGGGGGTGAATAGGCTCAAATATTTCCTTCAAAGTTTTAGGCAAATAGCAAATTTTAACTAAGCACAGAAACAATGCAAGCCACAGAATAATGAACACAGCACATCATATACCAGATTTATAGTGGTTCCCCAAGGTCTGGGTATATCCACTTCCCCCCTTTGCCTATCTAGCAGTGTACTAGATTCGGCCTAACTTCCTTCTTTCTTCTCAGATCCTCAGATCTTACAGCTCAGAACCAAGAATGGTTCCTACAACTCAGACTTATACAAGTTTTACCTCAGATTCTTCCCAAGAACCCTACCTCAGGCCTTAGCCCTACCTCAGCCTATGTCACTAGGCTTACAACTCAGAGTGAAACCACACTCGTACAACTCATGCAAAAGCCCTACCTCAGCATTTATAATTACAGGCTTACAACTCATATCTTACAACAGATCCTACCAGAAATTATTTGATTAAGAGATACAGAAATTTCACCAGATGAATCTCTTCTCCGGTGTGCTTCTTGATCCGTTCTTGAATAGTCTGATCTTCAGATCCAACCTGACTTAGCCGTTTCAAAGCTTCTTGATAGAACAAAATAAGATTGATCTTCACTTGATGTAGAAGTTGATCTTCAGATAGCTTCCTCCTTGAATTCAGAATGTGATCTGAATCTTCCTTCTAGACTGATCTGAATCTGCCTTCATAAGGGTTTCCCCTTTTCTTGTTGCCGAAAACACTCTCTAAAGGATTCACTTCTTAGTGTTGTATGTTCTCTTTTTTTTATTTCTTCATCCTTCTATGTTGTATCGAACCAGTCCTTTATTTAGAGTTTCCTCCTGATTACCGGCTGATCCGGGTTGTAACAGTCTTCTGACTATTCTGACAAAGGTGTCAGACCGGTTGGTTATATTAGCTGAATCTTCAAATACTTTCCAACTCAGCATGAACCACTCAACAAACTACTACACATGTGTCGACACAAATGGACTAAGTGTCGACACAAATCTTGATGATGTCGACAAAACACTCTATGTGTAGACATAGTCATTCTTCTGGTACTCGACACAGCATCTGTTTAAATGTGTCGACACAAGCCCTCTGTGTCGACATAATTCTGCTTCCATTGTCGACATGACTCCTGTGTGTCGACACAGCTTCTGCTTTCAGTGTCTCCATAGCTCCTGGGTGTCGACACAGCTTCTGCTTTCTGTGTCGACATAGCTCCTGGGTGTCGACACAGCTTCTTCTTTCTGTGTCGACATAGCTCCTGGGTGATGACATAGCTTCTGCTTTCAGTGTCGACATAGCTCCTGGGTGTCGACACAACTTCTGCTTTCAGTGTCTATATAGCTCCTCGGTGTCGACACAGCTTCTGCTTTCAGTGTCGACATAATTCTTCATAAGTGTCGACACTTGTACTTAGAAAATTTTCTCCCAATGCTTAAACCTGCACAATGAAACTCAAACATACATCAAATACAAATTGATGTATATCATTGATTAAGATGAGACTTCTCCAAATCTGGTACTTATAAATAGTGTACCCAACAATCTCCCCCTATTTGGAGAAGTCATAACCTTTAGTCAAAGATATACATCACTCATAATAATAAAACACATAAAAAGAAATAGATGTACATGCATTTCACTGCAGGGTAACATAAAAACATTGTAAACAACTGAAATGGATACTGAAACTGATTTCATTTACTTAGAGAGAAATGGTAAGTTTACACAATTTTCTTTAGAACAAAATCCAAAAGATTACATTGTTCTATACATAAGCCTAACTATCCTATAACTGATTAGGCTCCTTAATCACAATACCTTTTTCTGATTTGATCTGAGCCTGCACAGTAGGTTCAACATCATCAGCAGGTTGTTTTCCTTTGAAATCCTTCTTTTTCTATTCTTCAGCCCTTATCCTTTGCCTTTCAAAATAATAAAAAAGCTTTGGGAAGTACTTGCTAGGCTCCAGAGCATTAGCAGGTAACTTCCCAGCTTTCTATTTTCTTCTGTATTGAAGAATGGCTGCCTGTCTGGCTTGATACTTGTTCCACTCTTGCTCAGTATACCATTTACCCATTTCATGGGTCTTGTCCTTCATAGCTTTCCAGGCAGTCAATATAATGTTCCTGGAAGTAGGGCTCCATTGCCCAAAATCAGGCTTCAGCTCAGCCTGTTCTCTAAACCTTTTCTTGGACAGTTGTGCTTCCTTCTCAGCTTCCTTGGCAGCCATTGACATTTCCACTTTTTCAATAATAATATTTTTAGCCTCCTGTGGAGGGCTGTACATTGACTGAACTTCTTGATGAATCATGTCAAAATCAGCTCGAGGGTAAATGACTTGAGAAACTTCAGGTTGATCTCCCTCAATATAGGCAGGTTGCACTCCAGACTCAGCAACATTGTCATCATCACATAAGGGGGATATCTAAGAGTTGTTCAGATGTTATTTTATATTTATTTAGCATGATCTGAGCTGGCTTTGACTAATACCCTCTCCCCCTTTATGACTTCTCTTTCAATATGATCTCTCAGATCATCCTTCTGAAATATAACTTGATTAACAAGATAATCTGTGTCTTCCTTGTAATAATTCCTGAACTTCTGCAAGAAATCAGAAATATTCTTGTGAGATTTTGTAAAAGTGTCCTGAACAGCAGCAAGATCTTCTTTGATCTGCTTGGATACTTCAGCTTTGAGAGCAGTGGTTAGAGTATCAATCTTGGTAAGAATGGCAAAGTGTGACTCTTTGAGGTTATCATTCATCTGATTTGATTCTCAAGAACATAACCTTGCTTAACTACAATGTCATCCACTTTAGTAATGAGTTCTTGTTGTTGCTTTGCCAAGTATACCACAACATTTCCTCCCTTGTGGAAGCAATCTGTCATTTCTTTCTTATTTTGATTTACTTCAAACCTGATTGATTTGATATCTTGAGCGAGATTGAATTGCAAATCTTTATGTGTATCATCCACATACCTTTCCAAAGACTGTCTTTGCTCATCCAATTTTACTTGTAATTAGACCAGTAGGGAACTGAAATCCATGTTTTGAGCAGTTGGTGTTGTGACTGTTTGTAAGGCCTTTTTATAGCCTGAGCTCAGTTTTCTTAAGTCAGCTAACTTCCTTTTCTTAGCCATTGAGGCTTCTTCATCATCAGAAGATTCTGAGGAACTTTGTATAGTTACTGGTTCTTTATCAATTGGGGCTTACTGAGACATCTCCCCCTAAGTACCTATAAGTTCTTTTTCTATGATTTGCAGCTCCCCCTCAGTCCCTGCTATTGGATGTTCAGGGAATAGCTCTTCCATAGTTACCTCTTGTTGTAGCTGAACAGGAGGAACAAAATTTGTTTGGAAAACAGATGTTTCTCCCTGGACATCCAGATCTTTATCCAGATCATTCTCTATAAAGGAAATATTTATTTGAATATTTTGTGCAGTATCGTGTAGCTGCTCAGATTGTTCTTCTTTCTCAGTATTTAGCAGTTCTTCATTATTAATTTCTGACACTATTGTCATAATAGTATCAGCAACATGCTCACTTTCTAGAGCAGCTCCAGTAATACCTCCCCCTTGGGCAGGCAGCTCAAGTTGTACTGTGTCTTGTACTGCTGGTTCAGGATTTTCTCCCCTAGAGTGGAGACTACCTGTTGCTCTAAAAACATACTGCTCTCCACTTGATCCTGTGCTACCTTTTGTGGCCTGTCTTCATCTGAACTGAAGACTACTTCTTCTTCAGAATCTCTGGAGGATTCTGCTTGTGGAATAACCTTTTTCTGTTGTTTATCTTTCTTAAGAGTTCTCTATGGAGTAGATACTTCCTTTGTCAAAACTCTATCCCATCTAGATAGAATTCTCACATCCATCTTACTCATGTGGTTGATTTTAGTTCCTGGTAGTTGGTTCAAAATATCTGGTATTGTAGCAGAATTTAGCCCATTTGGACGATTTCATGTCCATAAAACTCTAGACATATGCTTATAGGGATGGAGTATACCTCCCATGTGAAGTTTGGGATTTTTGGAATCAAGAATCCCATTAATTGGAATTATTGGAAAATATGCATAGATAGGAAATAAATTTGAATCTAGGGCATATGAATTTATTAAATTCTAAAATTTTGTCACAAGCTTTATTAGGATAGTGATCACCTCTGAAAAAATTTAGGGGACTGTTAGGTGACGTTAACTTGGATTTAAGTAAAATTTACCATTTGCTCATTGTGGAAATTAATTAAAAATAAGGGAAATTATTGCTTAAATATTATGAAAAACTTTACAGTAGCTTATTTATGTGATTAAATCCCTGTCAAATTATTTGAGAATTTTTGGATGTCTCTATATGCTAAAAACCCTAATAATGGCATTTTGGTAATATTGCTCATTTGGATATAAGTTAGGTCAAATCAATGTTTAGGATTTTGAAATTCTGCATTTACCTTTATTATATCAACATGGATCCTCAGTAATGTTCTTGGAACTATTTATTGTATAAATACTGTACTTCATTTGGAAAATAGTCAATTTGTGATTTATTATTAAATGGATATTAAATGGAATTTCACATGGGAAAATTGTGAAACTGGGTAGGAAGTCAAATTTAACCTCATGGAACACCTCATAAATTTCTTAGGTAGGTTGAACCATTATAGATAGTACATTATGTGCAAGGTGACCCAAGTCACTCAATTAAAAGAATTAATTTAGGCCCTTAATCACTTAGAAAAATAATGAAACATAGGATTGTCAATATCATACGTCATTGCAAACCATGATAAATAATTAGGGGAAGTTGGCCCAAGTGTTTGGAAGACACGTCATACGGGTCAACATTAGGTCATGGGTGCGCTTAGTAAAAAAATAGCACATAATACTAGGACCCTCTGGGGACAAGATTGTCGATTGGGATGGAATCTATATTGGGAAGATGAATCTTGGTGGGTGTCCAATATGTCACTTCTTGATAACGAGTGGTAGAGTGAAAATCCCAAGGACAGTGGCTAGAACGGAGATAAGCGGAAGATCGTCGCTTTCCTGATAACATTATAAATTACTAGGTTTTTCGCAAAGTAACAATGAGAGTTGTTATGGATCATGTGTAGACATTAATAAAAGTAAATATCCTTGAGAAAGGGAGTTTTGGGCTTCAGCCCATCGTAGTTCCTAGTGCCCCCGAGAGCCCTTCACCGGGCATACCCTGGGCAGTCCTGGGATTAACCCTAAATTGCTAGGTATAACAAACATTAGACAAGAGTAGTCTAATAGGCTAAGGCATTGATGTACAATCTCACCCGTGAAGGGTTGGAGGGATTCAAAACTAAGGCATTGATGTACATTCTCACCCGTGAAGGGTTGGAGGGATTCAGAACTAAGGCATTGATATACATTCTCACCCGTGAAGTGTTGGAGGGATTCAGAACTGAGGCATTGATGTGCAATCTCACCCTTGAAGGGTTGGAGGGTTTCAGGACGGTTTGGTCCTGTGAGCTGGAGGCTCAGATTGTGTCGACATCATCAGGATTTGTGTCGACACACAGAGAAGCTATCGATACATTCTAGAATTCTGTCGGCAACGACTGTGTCGACACACAGAACTTGTGTCGACACACACCAGAATTCTGTCGACACCAACTTTGTCAAGGCAAGGAGTGTTTGTGTCGACACACATGACTTGTATCGACACATTCCACAAAAGCTATGTCGAGAAGTAAGAGTGAAGCTGTGTTGACATCATCAAGACTTGTGTCGACACATGGACTATGTGTGTCGACAAATGTGAAGTTTTCACTCGACATTCTCTGCTATTGAGTCAAAGTCCAATGAAGGTTGAAGTAATACAACTAGAGACTTGACAGCTATCATTACTGACATTACTGTCACATCTGTCAGATGTGTCAGAAGACCGTTTGGAAGCGGAACAGCCGGTAACCATGGATGAAGCCTATATATAGATATGTTCTCTCAACAATTGAAAAAAATAGAACAGATAGCTAATCAATTATCAATTGTGAAGAAGTGATCGTGAACACGATCAGTGAATAATCTCTGAAGGATTGAGGATCCAGAAGAAGAGAAAGAAGAAACAGTCAACAGATTGTAGAGAGAGAAAAATAAGAATGAGAGAAGTTCTCATTCAGTGAAGGCAGATCTTGAACAGTCTGACAGAAGAATTCAGATCAAGTCTGAAGAAGAATTCAGATTAATTTCTGAAGGAAGCTGATTGAAGATCAACTCCAACACCAAGAAGATCAACCTTACTTTGTTCAGATTTAAGAAGTTTTGAAGAAGATAAGACAGGTTGATCCTTAAGTAATCAGTTCTATAGAGAACTAATCAAGAAGGCTTCAACTAATTCTCTCTCCATCTGGTTGAAGATGTTATTATCTTTTCATCAATAACTTTTGTAGGATCTGTAATAGATCTGAGTGTAGGAGATTTACTTCTCTGAGTTGTAAGCCTAAATTATTAAGGCTGAGATAGGGCTGAGTGCCTAAGGTAGGGGAATCTGTTCCCTGAGTTGTAGGCCTGTGAAAGAGGCTGAGGTAGGGCTTTTGCCTGAATTGTAGGAGTGGGGTGTCACTCTGAGTTGTAGGCCTGTGGAAGAGGCTGATGTATGGCTTGTGCCTGAGTTGTAGGAGTGTGGATTCACTCTGAGTTGTAGGAACCAGTCTTAGTTCTGAGCTGTAAGATCTGCGGATATGAGAAGGAAGAAGGAAGTTAGGCCGAATCTAGTACACTGCTAGATAGGCGAAGGGGGAAAGTGGATGTACCCATCATTTGGGAAACCACTATAAATATGTTGTGCAATCTGTGGAATGTTGTATGTATGTGAATGTTGTGCTGTGTTTTATGCTAAAAAAATTGCTAACATAGATAGATTTATCTGCCTAAGTCAGAAAAAGAATTAAACCTATTCACCCCCCCCCCCCTCTAGGTGTTTAGAACATCTTGAAATCAATTCTTTCAAGTGGTATCAGAGAGAGGTTACTCAAAGAATAGACTTAACAGTCTGAGTAGATCTCCAAGGCAGAAATCTATTAGGCAAAATGGGTTCCATTGAGAATTATAAGGAGTTTGGTTCCATGAAGTTACCTATATGTAGGAAAGAGATTTTTGGCATATGGACAGAAAGAGTTAAACTGTTTATGAAAGCTTCAGATCCAAAAATCTATATGACAGTCAAAGAAGGGTCATTCATCCCAATGAAAGACTCAGTTCTTGATGCAAATCTCAGGACACCAAAAGAGTATTCTGAAATGACAAAGGATGAGATCATCTTGTCTACTATGGATAAGAGAGCACAAAATATAATAGTCAATGTTATAGATGATTCAACATTCCAAAATTTGATTCACTGCAAGACCTCAAAAGAAATGTGGGACACCCTGATTGTCTACATGGAGGGTTCAGAAGAAGTGAGAGAAGACAGAAAGTCTATGCTGAATCAGGAGTATGGAAGGTTTAGATAATCTAAAACACACAGCATAACTAAATGTTACAAGAAGTTCTTTAGAATAGTTATTGAACTGATGTTATATGGTAGAGTATTCAGCACATATGAGTTAAATGATAAGTTTCTGAGATCATTAACTAAGGACTGGGACACCAAGATATGTGTCATTAGGGAAGGGGCCAGACTAACAGAAATCTCACCTCTAACATTATTTGGCAAACTGCTTTCATATGAGATGCAGCTGATGGTCAGAAAGGAGGAGGAGAAAAGTAATAAAGTTGATTACAGAGATAAGTCAGTGGCTTTTAAGACTGAAGCCATAAGAAAGGACAGGTGGAAGTCTCCATCTCCTCCTAGAAAAGCTGTAGAAGTAGTTTCAGAAAGTTCTGACAGTCACACATCAGATAGTCCAAATTCTGATGAAGACTTAGCCATTTTCTCAAAACAATTTCAAAGTTTCTTGAAGAAGAAACATTGGAGATCCAAGCCATCCTCCTCACAATCCAAGGATGATTACTATCAGAAAAAGAAATCCTCTATGAAGGACAGGTATGGCTCTAAACATAGTAAATTATCTTCAACTAAGATTGTTTGTTATTGTTGCAACAGGCCTGGACATGTGGTAGCTGATTGTCCTGACAAAAGGAAAGAATCTAATGACAAGAAGAAACTAAAAAACAAGGGCAAGAAGGAGAAATCCTTTGTTGCAGAGAAGCAAAAAGCTGGTCAGATTCTTCATCATCAGATTCTGAGGCTGAAGCTGAAGCTGAAACATACATAGGACTGTTGGCAGCTAGAGAGGATGTAGAAGAGGCTGAGTTCTTGAAATTACTGTACTCAGTAAATGGAATTGAAGAACATTGTTGTAAAGGGCTGATGGCCTTGATAGAAGAAAATCAGTACCAGGATCAGCCTAGTCCTAGTAAGGTAAATAATTCTTCAATAGTTTCCGATTATTATATTGGATCAAAATCAGAAGCATCTACATCAAAGGTTGTGGATGAATCTGAATCTGAAGGGGATGTTCATCAACTTATTGATGAATATAGTGATCTGCTGCAAGCACTTAAGAAAAACAGAATCCTTAAGAAAGCACAGGCCAAGGAAATTGCTGCTCTTAAGCTGGCTGCATTAGATTCAGAAAAAATGCTGGATCTAAAGATGAATGAAGTAGCCAAACTGAAAAACATAACTGTTATTCAGATGGGTACTATTACATTCAAGAATGATCAAATCAAATGTTTGGAACTCAAACTTCAGAGGGAAAAGGATCTGATGGCTAAATTCTCTAAGCCAAAATCTGTCTTACCTTTAATTGATGACTTTATTCCCAAAAAGGGTAAGACAGGATTGGGCTTTAAGGGAAATGCAAGGGCTGCCAATTCCAAAAGAAAAGGCAAAGCCCCAGTACAGCCACTAGCCTTCAAAGCCCCTATTTCCTTCAGAAAAGTGTGGCAGGCAACTAATAGATATGATCATGATATCATACATGGTTATGGTAAGCCTGATATTCTGAATGACAAGGGTGTAGCTCCAGCACTCAAGCAAAGAACCACTATACCAACAGTGTTAAGAATAGCTGGCATCAATGTTGTTAAAACTGTACCTAAAAAGAGGTATAATAGATATGAGTGCTGGTGCTATGGTAAGATAGTTCATTATGCCAAGGATTGCTGGCACAACACCAGTGTCAGGAAGAATGCTAGCTTACCTATGAAGAAGGCTGCTGGTAAGAATATCAAATTTCAATCTAACTTGAGCCTAGAACCCAATAAACATTGGGGTTCTAAGGTAAATTAATATTATTTGATGCAGTTGGGTCCAAGTTGTCATACCCCTATATGGTACTTGGACAGTGGATGTTCCAGGCACATGACTGGAACAAGAAGAATGTTAATGGACTATACTCCCATAGAGAGTGGACCCAAAGTGATCTTTGGTGGATCAGAAAAAGGGGTCATAAAAGGGTTTGGTAACATTTCTACTAGTTCTATAACAATCACTCAAGTAGCTTATGTAAAAGGTTTGAAACATAACTTGATAAGCATAAGTCAGCTGAGTGATCTTAGGTATGACACTTCATTTATTAAGAATGGGTGTCAGATTAAAAGGACAAGTGATCAGAAGGTGATCTTGTCTGGTTATAGAAAAGGAAATATTTATTGTTTAAATTTGGATTTTGAAAACATGAACTCTCCTATATGTTTAGTTGTAGATGAGAAAGCATCTTAGTGTGTCCAATGGCACAAGAGGCTAGCTCATCTGAACTATAATACTATAGGCCAACTCTATAGTTAGAGTTAGTGAGGAATGGTCCTCAGTTTAAGTGCATAAAAGAGGGTATATGTTCAGCTTGTCAAAAAGGCAAGCAGACCAAATCCTCTTTTCATAGTCTTGATACCAAAGACTCTGTGAGGTGTTTGTACCTCTTGCATATGGATCTATTTGGTCCTATCAGAGTTTATAGTCTAGGTAGGAAAGTCTATACTTTTGTGGTAGTAGATGACTATTCTAGATTTACATGGGTTTTCGTTTTGAGGCAGAAATCTGAAACCCCTACTATCTTTCATAACTTTGTTAAACAAATTCAGAATGAACTTAACAATTCAGTGGTCAAAATCAGAAGTGACCATGAAACTGAATTTCAGTCTGAATGTATGACAAGGTTTTGTGAAGAACTAGGGATTCATCAGGAATTCTCCTCACCAAGAACATCTCAGCAAAATAGAATTGCTGAAAGAAAGAATAGGACTTTTATTGAGGCTGGTAGAACTCTACTAAGTGACACTTCTCTCCCAGAATATTTCTGGGCTGAGGCTGTAAATACTGCTTGTCATGATCTCAATAGAGCATCCATAACTAAGAACCACAAAAAGACACCCTATGAGATTATGAAGGGCAGAAAACCAAACATATCCTACTTTAGGGCCTTTGGTAGTAGGTGTTATATACTTAACACTGGCAAGTCTCACCTAACTAAATTTCCTGCCAAATCCCAAGATGGGATATTTATTGGGTACATCAATAATAGTAAGGCATATAAGGTCTACAACTTGACTACACAAGTTGTAGAAGAATCTGTTCATGTAGTGTTTGATGAATCTGAGCTAATTAACTGTGAGTTGTCTAGCAATTCTTGTAGCTCAACAGGTTTAAAAGAAAAGTTGGACATGCTGACCATTAATGAAGACCAAACTGCAAGGTAGGATGTGGAAAATGATGGTTGCTGTCCAGGAGGAGTACAAGGTCCACAAGCTGATATTGAAGACAATAAAGTTCAGCATAGTGGAGAAGGTGAAGAAGTTCAAATTGCTGATAGAATGCCTCCAGCAATAAGGAATCTAAAGGATCATCCGACACACCAAATTATTTGTGATCCCAGACATGGTGTGCAAACCAGAAGCAAACACATGAACACAGTGCTTTGCAAGTTTCATGTCACATATAGAACCAAAGAGATTTGAAGAAGCCATACAAGACTCCAACTGGATTGATGCAATGCAGGAGGAGCTGAATCAATTCAGAAGGTGTGAAGTATGGGAGCTGGTTCCAAAACCAAAGGATCATAATATTATTGAGACAAAGTGGATCTACAGGAACAAACTAGATGAAAATGGCATCATAGTGAAGAACAAAGCAAGACTGGTTGCCAAAGGTTATAGACAGGAAGAGGGCATTGACTTTGATCAGACATTTGCCCCAGTGGCAAGGTTGGAAGCAATAAGGTTATTCCTTGCCTTTGTTGCTTTCCAAGGTTTCAAAGTATACCAAATGGATGTCAAGTCAGCATTCCTAAATGGTAATTTGAAAGAAGAAGTCTATGTTCAACAACCCTCAGGTTTTGTTGATCCACTTTATCCTGATTATGTTTATAGACTTAAGAAAGCCTTTTATGGTTTGAAACAAGCCCCTAGGGCTTGGTATGAAACATTGTCTACCTTCCTCATTGAGAATAAATTTTCAAGGGGGAAAATAGATAAGACTCTATTCCTTAGGGAGTCAAAGGGTAAGATGATCCTAGTCCAGATTTATGTTGATGACATAATCTTTGGATCTACAGAAAACAACCTTTGTAGGAAGTTTGCAAAACTTATGCAAGGGAAGTTTGAGATGAGCAGTATGGGTGAGCTGAAATTCTTCTTGGGACTCCAAGTAAGACAGACTGATGATGGCTTGTCCATAGCACAGTCTAAGTTCACCAAGGAGTTAATTAAGAAATATGGTATGCAGTCATCGACCACCATGAGAACTCCAATGGGGACAAGTATGCCTTTAGGCAAAGATGATGCAGGAAAACCTGTAGATGAGTCTTTGTATAGAGGAATAATTGACTCCATTCTATACTTAACTGCCAATAGACCAGACATTATATATGCTACATGTGTCTGTGCTAGGTACCAAGCAAGTCCTAAAGAATCTCATTATACCGTAGTTAAAAGAATTTTGAGATATCTTAAGGGCACACCTAATCTTGGTCTTTGGTACCTTAAGAATAGAGACTTTCTACTGACTGGTTTTTCAGATGCAGACTTTGCAGGTTGCAAAGAAGATAGAAAGAGCACCACTGACAGATGTCAGTTTCTAGGTGGTAGATTGGTGTCATGGAGCAGTAAGAAGCAGACAAGTATGGTAATTTCCACTGCAGAGTCTGAGTATGTTACTGCAGGCAGCTGTTGTGCTCAGCTTTTATGGATTCAACATCAACTTGAATACTATGGTCTCAAGGTAAGTAGAACTCCTCTATTTTGTGATTCTACAAGTGCTATTTCTATTGCTAAAAATCTTGTATCACATAGCAGAACAAAGCATATAAAAATTTGATTTCACTTCATTAGAGAGCATGTTGAAAAAGAAGATATTTGTTTGGAATTTGTCACCACAAATAATCAAATTGCTGACATGTTTACTAAACCACTAGATGAAACTAAATTCAGTTATTTCAAAGTGAATTAGGAATGTTAAACCTAAGTAACTTGGTAAATCTGACCAAGTATTTCAATGTCGACATATAGTAGTTAATGTCGACACAAAAGGAAATCTGTGTCGACATATAGTAGTTAGTGTCAACACATAAGGAACGTTATGTCGACGCAACTAAATAGTGGTGAGATAGTGGTGTCAACACTCAGAGTTTGGTGATGACATATAGAAGTTCAATCATTTAGATAGTAGTGTCGACACATATAGTCGTCTGTGTCGACACGCAGATATAAGAGTCGACTATTAAGAAGTCTGTGTCGACACATCGCAAACTGTGTTGACACATAGTGTTATCTGACTCTGTCAAGACTTTAGAAGTCTGTGTCGACACAATCTCTACATTGTCGACACATTAAGTATTTATTACCCCGCCTTTTGACCTTCTGTGTTGACAAACTTATAAATAGGTCACAGAACAACTTTGTCGACTACACTCTCAACATTTTTGAGACCAAATCTTTGAGTCGACAAACCTTCATCTCTCTTCTCCTCAAATTTCTCGTCACCAATGGCGCCAAAGTTGGAGAACAGCATCAACGAAGGCTATGAATTAGTTCGTAATGCTTTTGAGAGTGTTGCGACTGAGATTAGAGATGTTATAACCCAAATCAAAGAAAATGGTTTGGAATATCTAGTTTCAGAACCTAGCAAGATCTGGAAGATGGAGGTTCTTGAATTCTATAAATCAGCAACCCTGGATTCAATTGGATTGAAGATTAGGTCATCAATTCAGGGAAGCAAGGTAAAACTTACCCAGAAGTGTCTGAGTAAGACACTACAGTTGCCCAGGACTCAGGAAGATGATGAAGTCACATCTTCAATGACAAAAAGAAGCTCTTTAGTGGTGTGGACTGGATCCCACCACTAAGATTGAATCATCAATGCAGAGGAAGGCGATGAACTCCCAAGGAAAGTTTCTTTTAGAGATTATGGGAAAATTAATTCTCTGCAAACCAGGAGGACATGATAGGATCTCACCCTATATGTTTAGCTTAATGACCAGAGTTATTTTCAGAATAAAAACTAACTTGTCTGCTATCATCTTTGAAAAGATTAAGGAAAGTTTGAATAAACCTAATCTAGGAAGAATACTGAGTCTGTATCTGGCAATGAATATTCCTGAAGTGATGAACCACACAACAGGATCTAGAAAAAACTATATGAGAAGGATGGATATGAAAATACTATACAGGTGGGAAAGTGTTCTGACAAAGAATGGTTCTACACCACAGAAACAACCACACCAGAAAAAGAAAAAGACTACCCCCAGGAAACCTGAATCTTCTAGTGATTCAGAAGAACAAGTGATCTTCAGTTCAGATGAAGAACAACAAGAATCTATAAGGAAATCATCTGCCCCTATGAGTGTAGATGATAGTCAGATGCAGGGGGAGCATATTCCAGAAAGCACCATCCAACTTGATCAAGTTCAGGATATGCTTCATCTAGGGGGAGACAATGAGCTTTCTCCAGCTCAACAAGAGGTCTTGCCTCCAAAAGTTGCTCATGAGAAAGAGCAAGCTACATTAGAGAGTGAAACAGCCACTCAAACTATTCTTGAGGCAATAGATGATATTAAACATACTACACTAGATACTGAGCCAGATACACTAACTGTGCTTCTAACTGATGTTGAACAGACACACCATGATAACTTCCCTGTACAGGATATATCAATGGATGATACATCTGCATTAAATGATGCACCATTAACTATACAAGATACAGATGTTCCTCCAGTTCAACTGCAACAAGAATTCACTCTTGAGGAATTGTTTCCTAACTTACAAGAAGTAAGGACTGAGGAAGTAGTGCCAAGGACTGAGGGGGAGGAGCCAGAGACTAAGGGGGAGTTGCCAAGGACTAACAAGGAGCTGCCCTCTAGTCCAAAGGACACAGTGTACCTTGAAAGTTCTTTTGAATCTGATGGAGAAGCCCTCAGACTAAAGAAGAGAAAACTGATGGTTTACAGGAAGAAAAGCTCAAGCTATAAAAAAGCTTTACAGACTGCCTCACAACCCTCAGCTCCAACAGTTGACTTCAGTTCACTGTTGGTTGCTCTACAAGTTAAAATGGATGAGCAAAGACAAGCTCTTGAAAAATATGTGGATGAAAGCCAAAAGGAACTCCAGTTTACGTTGGCTCAAGATATAAAATCAATCAGATTTGAAGTAAACCAGAATAATAAAGAGATGACAGACTGCATCCATAAAGGAGGTAATGCTGTAGTTTATCTGGCCAAGCAGCAACAAGAGGTAAGGACACAGATTGATAATATAGTGGTAAAGCAAGGATATGTCCTAGAAAATCAAATTAGAATGAATGATAATCTTACTGAATCATATAATGTGATTGTTACTGAGTTAAAGAATACTGCAACTGCATTAACTGAGGAAAGGGCTAAAGAGAAGTCAGAATTTGATAAGAAACTTCAAGAAGATTTAGCCACTTTCCAATCTGCCATTCAAGCCTCAGAAAAACTCCTCTCTAATCTGCTATAGAAATTCAGATCTTTTTATAAGGAAGGCACCAATTATCTGGCAGAATAAGTAAGATTTCAGAAAGATGACTTAAGAGATCATATTGAAAGAGAAGTCAAAAGGGGGGAGAGGGTATTAGTCAATGCTAGCTCAGAGCATGCTAAATGGATAACAAATGCTATTAGAGAAACTCTGGGATATCCACCCCTATGTAATGATGATAATACTGCTGAGTCAGGCATTCAAATTGCTTATAATGAAGGGGTTCAGCAGGTACTAGCTAAAACTATTTACCCCCCTGCTGATTTTGAAGGTATTCACAATGTTGTTCAACACATGTATAGTCCTCCAAAGGAGGTTCAGAATGTGAATATTGAGTAAGTTGAAATGTCAGAGGCAGCATTGAACAAAGATAAAGAAGCTCAACTCTCAAAGAAAAGGTTTAGAGAACAGACTGAACTAAAGCCTGATTTTGAAAGATGGAGTACCACCTCCAGAAATATAATACTCACTGTCTGGCAAGCTGTCAAAGACAAAATGCATGATAGAGGCAAGTGGTATTCTGAACTAGAGTGGAGCAAATATCTGCAGAGACGAGATGTTATACATCAGTTCAGAAGGGATCACAAGGCTGGGAAAATACCTGCTATAGCTGTGGAGCCCAGTAAATACTTTCCCAAGGCTTATCACTATTTTGAAAGGCAAAAAGTTAAGGATGAAGAACTTAAGAAGAAGGATCTCAAAGGCAAGAAGCTAGCTGAAGATACTGAAGCTCCAGTACAAGGAAGGGTCCAGTCTGGCAAAGGCATAGTGATCAAGGAGTCTGATCAACCTTAGGATAAATTGACTAGATTTTAGAATATTGTAATCTACAGTTTTAAGATCTATGTAATATGGTGTTAACAAATTTTTTTAGGAGGCAGTGATGACATGAAAAACACTTTCGGGACGTGCCAATTCCTCGGAAGATGACTTATTTTTTGGAACAGTAAAAAGTAAAAATTGTGTGGCAACCTCTACTGCCGAGTCAAAGTATATCTTTGTAGGTAGTGGTTGCGCACTTCTATGGATAAAGAATCAACTAGAAGACTACAATCTAAAGTTCAGAGAGATTCCAATGTATTACGACTCATCTAGTGCAATAGCAATCGCACATGATCCAGTTTCTCACAACCGGACAAAACACATTGAAGTATGATACCACTTCATTCGGGAGCATATGGAGAATAAAGAAATAGACCTCAGCTATGTACCGATAGATAAGCAGGTTCCAGATATTTTCACAAAGCTGTTGGATGAGGCCAGGTTCTCATTTTTCAAAACGAAACTAGGCATGCTGAAAAAAGACTCATTAAGATGGACAAAAAGACAGGAAGTCTCTCGGTAAATTCATCAAGGAATAAAATTTTCACAAGGGAAATTTGTCTAATATCGGGCGATAATTTCGGCGATTCGTCGGAAATACACATCTGTACTCGACGAATTCGACCTTGCGTCCAGTGAAACTCGTCGAAAGTCAAAATTTTTCTTTCTATATTGGATCCGAAGAGCCACCAAATATAAGGTATGCGCCTTCTAGGTCAAATTTCAAATTTAATATATATATATATATATATATATATATATATATATATATATATATATATACACACACATAATCAAGAGTTGGGGCAACCGCGGCACATTTTGTCGAAACCAAAACAACGAAATTCGCCAAACTTTCCTCCCGACCCTTCGATTCCAGCGCCAATTTCATCGTCTCCATCCCGTGGCCCTGCTCCAGTTCTCTTCTATTAGGTCAGAGCATGTGATTCCAACAAACCTTTCCAATTTTCAGACGTGGTTTCACTCAGTGGTTTGTGAAAGACTTGATTTCTAGACACCTAGAGGGGGGGTGAATAGGTTCTAAATATTTCCTTCAAAGTTTTAGGCAAATAGCAAATTTTAACTCAGCACAGAAACAATACAAGCCACAGAATAATGAACACAGCACATCATACCCAGATTTATAGTGGTTCCCCAAGGTCTGGGTACATCCACTTCCCCCCTTCGCCTATGTAGCAGTGTACTAGATTCGGCCTAACTTCCTTCTTTCTTCTCAGATCCTCAGATCTTACAGCTCAGAACTAAGAATGGTTCCTACAACTCAGACTTATACAAGTCTTACCTCAGATTCTTCCCAAGAACCCTACCTCAGGCCTCAGCCTTACCTCAGCCTATGTCACTAGGCTTACAACTCAGAGTAAAATCACACTCCTACAACTCAGGCAAAAGCCCTACCTCAGCCTTTATAATTACAGGCTTAGAACTCATATCTTACAACAGATACTACCAAAAATTGTTTGATTAAGAGATACAGAAATTTCACCAGATGAATCTCTTCTTCGGTGTGCTTCTTGATCAGTTCTTGAATAGTCTGATCTTCAGATCCAACCTGACTTAGCCGTTTCAAAGCTTCTTGATAGAACAAAATAAGGTTGATCTTCACTTGATGTAGAAGTTGATCTTCAGATAGCTTCCTCCTTGAATTCAGAATGTGATCTGAATCTTCCTTGTAGACTAATCTGAATCTGCCTTCATAAGGGTTTCCCCTTTTCTTGTTGTGGAAAACTCTCTCCGAAGGATTCACTTCTTAGTGTTGTATGTTCTCTTTTTTTTATTTCTTCATCCTTCTATGTTGTATCGAACCAGTCCTTTATATAGAGTTTCCTCCTGATTACCGGCTGATCCGTTCTGTAACAGTCTGCTGACAGTTCTAACAAAGGTGTCAGACTGGTTGGTTATATCAGCTAAATCTTCAAAGACTTTCCAACTCAGTATGAACCACTCAGCAAACTGCTACATATGTGTCGACACAAATGGACTAAGTGTCGACACAAATCTTGATGATGTCGACAAAACACTCCATGTGTCGACATAGTCATTCTTCTAGTACTCGACACATCATCTGTTTAAATGTGTCGACATAAGCCCTCTGCGTCTACATAATTCTGCTTCCATTGTTGACATGACTCCTGTGTGTCGACACAGCTTCTGCTTTCAGTGTCGCCATAGCTCCTGGGTGTCGACACAGCTTCTGCTTTCAGTGTCTACATAGCTCCTGGGTGTCGACATAGCTTCTTCTTTCAGTGTCGACATAGCTCCTGGGTGTCGACACAGCTTCTGTTTTCAGTGTCGACATAGTTCCTGTGTTTCGACACAGCTTCTACTTTCAGTATCGACATAGCTCCTGGGTGTCGACACAGATTCTGCTTTCAGTATCGACATAATTCTTCACAAGTGTCGACACTTGTACTTAGAAAATTTTCTCCCAATGCTTAAACCTGCACAATGAAACTCAAACATACATCAAATACAAATTAATGTATATCATTAATTAAGATAAGGCTTCTCCAAATCTGGTACATATAAACAGTGTACCCAATAATCTCCCCCTATTTGGAGAAGTCATAACCTTTAGTCAAAGATATACATCAGTAATAATAATAAAACACATAAAAAGAAATAGATGTACATGCATTTCACTACAGGGTAACATAAAAACATTGTAAATAACTGAAATGGATACTGAAATTGATTTCATTTACTTAGAGAGAAATGGTAAGTTTACACAATTTTCTTTAGAACAAAATCCAAAAGATTACATTGTTCTATACATAAACCTAACTATCCTATAACTAATTAGGCTCCTTAATCACAATGCTTTTTCCTGATTTGATCTGAGCCTGCACAGTAGGTTCAACATCATCAGCAGGTTGTTTTCCTTTGAAATCCTTCTTTTTCTGTTTTTCAGCCCTTATCCTTTGCCTTTCAAAATAATGAAAAGGCTTTGGGAAATACTTGATAGGCTCCAAAGCATTAGCAGGTAACTTCCCAGCTTTTGCTTTTCTTCTGTATTGAAGAATGTCTTCCTGTCTGGCTTGATACTTGTTCCACTCTTGCTCAGTATACCATTTACCCCTTTCATGGGTCTTGACCTTCACAGCTTTCCAGGCAGTCAATATAATGTTCCTAGAAGTAGGGCTCCATTGCCCAAAATCAGGCTTCAGCTTAGCCTGTTCTCTAAACCTTTTCTTGGACAGTTGTGCTTCCTTCTGAGCTTCCTTGGCAGCCACTGACATTTCCACTTTTTCAATAATAATATTTTTAGCCTCCTGTGGAGGGTTGTACATTGACTGAACTTCTTGATGAACCATGTCAAAATCAGCTCGAGGGTAAATGACTTGAGAAACTTCAGGTTGATCTCCCTCAATATAGGCAGGTTGAACTCCATACTCAGCAACATTGTCATCATCACACAAGGGGGGATATCTAAGAGTTTCTCTGATGCTATTTGATATCCATTTAGCATGATCTGAGCTGGCCTTGACTAATACCCTCTCCCCCTTTATAACTTCTCTTTCAATATGATCTCTCAGATCATCCTTCTGAAATCTGACTTGATTAACAAGATAATCTCTGCCTTCTTGTAATAATTCCTGAACTTCTGCAAGAAATCAGAAATATTCTTGTGAGATTTTGTAAAAGTGTCCTGAATAGTAGCAAGATCTTCTTTGATCTGCTTGGATACTTCAGCTTTGAGAGCAGTGGTTAGAGTATCAATCTTGGTAAGAATGGCAAAGTGTGACTCTTTGAGGTTATCATTCATCCTGATTTGATTCTCAAGAACATAACCTTGCTTAACTGCAATGTCATCCACTTTAGTAATGAGTTCTTGTTGTTGCTTTGCCAAGTATACCACAGCATTTTCTCCCTTGTGGAAGCAATCTGTCATTTCTTTCTTATTTTGATTTACTTCAAACCTGATTGATTTGATATCTTAAGCGAGATTGAATTGCAAATCTTTATGTGTAATTAGACCAGTAGGGAACTGAAATCCATGTTTTGAGCAGTTGGTGTTGTGACTGTTTGTAACGCCTTTTTATAGCCTGAGCTCAGTTTTCTTAAGTCAGCTAACTTCCTTTTCTTAGCCCTTGAGGCTTCTTCATCATTAGAAGATTCTGAGGAACTTTGTATAGTTACTGGTTCTTTATCTGTTGGGGCTTACTGAGACATCTCCCCCTCAGTACCTGGAAGTTCTTTTTCTATGATTTGCAACTCCCCCTCAGTCCCTGCTGTTGGATGTTCAGGGAATAGCTCTTCCATAGTTACCTCTTGCTGCATCTGAACAGGAGGAACAAAATTTGTTTGGAAAACAGATTTTTCTCCCTGGACATCCAGATCTTTGTCCAGATCATTCTCTATAAAGGAATTATTTATTTGAATATTTTGTGCAGTATCTTGTAGCTGCTCAGCTTGTTCTTCTTTCTCAGTATTTAGCAGTTCTTCATTGTTACTTTCTGACACTATTGCCATAATAGTATCAGCAGCATGCTCACTTTCTAAAGCAGCTCCAGTAATACCTCCCCCTTGGGCAGGCAGCTCAAGTTATACTGCTGGTTCAGGATTTTCTCCCCCTAGAGTGGAGACTACCTGTTGCTCTAAAAACATATTGCTCTCCACTTGATCCTGTGCTACCTTTTGTTGCTTGTCTTCATCTGAACTGAAGGCTACTTCTTCTTCAGAATCACTGGAGGATTCTGCTTGTGGAATAACCTTTTTATGTTGTTTATCTTTCTTAATAGCTCTTTGTGGAGTAGATACTTCCTTTGTCAAAACTCTATCCCATCTAGATAGAATTCTCACATCCATCTTCCTCATATGGTTGATTTTGGTTCCTGGAAGTTGGTTCAAAACATCTGGTATTGTAGCAGATAGATATAGACTCAAAATTCTTCCCAAATTTGTTTTCTTTATTCCTTCTTGAAACTTATCAAAAACTATTAATGCCCAGTCTGTTTTTATGGTGAAAATAATCGTTGTCATCAAATTAAACATGTGGACTGAAATTCTGTCATGTCCACCAATCTTACAAAGAATTACCTTCGCAACTACTTCAGACAGAAATGTTCCTTGGGAATTCATCCCTTTCCGGGCAATAGATGATCCAAACTTGGTATTAGGATTTAACTTACACCAACTTAGTGCTTCTTTAGTTCTGGATGGCACAATCTCTTCATCATCCTTAATCAAGGTAAGTTGAAGTGATTTTCTGATAGTCTTTAGTGTTAGTCTAACTCGTGAATCCTGAACTGTGGCTTTGATCTTCTTCCCTTCTGGGTCCACAGTAGCAGATGAATAGAATTCGATGACTTCCTTTTTCCAAATTTTTGTTGGTTCTGAGACCAAGAATTATAATCCATTATCAAAAATTAGGGTAATGACACCCTGGATTTCTTGTGAAGTTGTTGTGAATCCTCCACGAACCAGCTCATATCCTTCATTCACCTTATCATCTTGGTGAGGCGCCATTGTCGAGAGAGATGGAAGAGAAAAGAAGAGAAGGTCTTTGTCGACACAAGGTGCAGATCCTAGATTTCTGAAAGCGTAGTCGACCAAAATTTGGCTTGACCTATATATAGTGTTAGTATAAAGGGCAGGTCAAAAGACGAGCCATAGTCGACCAAATTTTATATGAGTCAACTGAAATGACCTAGGTCTCGACAAAACTTAGGTTTAGTTGACATGTCTAGATGTCGACATACATGTGTCAAAGTCGACACGGGCTGGTCATATCTTGACATAGTTGTGTCAACACCAACTTTTGTATGTCGACATGAAAAATCCTTTAGATATAAGGTCTCGACAAGGTTGTGTCTACATCTATTCTACTGTCGATACAGATACTGTTTCTGTGTCGACGCATCCTTATACTTTGTCGACACAACATACTGAGTGTGTCGACACAATTGTGCTTGTGTCGACACAAACTTTGTACTTAGACAAATTTCCTGTGAAATTCTGTACTTACATATTCTTCTTAGGGAAGCTTGTGCTAACCTATTCTAGGTTCAACATACCTAATTCAATTTTAAAATAATTGTATTTAATTTCTTCGAGAGGTTTTATAAATATATCATCTATTTGATTATTTGTGTTCACAAACTCTAGACTAATATCTTCCTTCTCAACATATTCTCTGATGAAATGAAACTTAATTTCTATATGCTTGGTTCTACTGTGAGATACAGGATTCTTAGCAATAGAAATAGCACTAGTAGAATCATAAAACATTGGAATCCTACTTACCTTGATGTCATAATCTTCTAGTTGGTACTTTATCCACAACAACTGTGCACAGCAACTACCTACAGCTATATACTCAGACTCAGTTGTTGATATAGCTACACTTATTTGCTTCTTGCTGCACCATGACACCAGTCTTCCTCCAAGAAATTGACAGGTTCCTGTTGTACTCTTCCTGTCTTCTTTGCATCCTGCAAAGTCTGTATCTAAGAAACCTATTAGTAAGAAATCTCTATTATTTGGGTACCAAAGGCCTAGATTAGGTGTGCCCTTAAGATATCTCAAAATTCTTTTAACTGCAGTATAATGAGATTCCTTTGGACAGCTTGGTACCTAACACAGACACATATTGCATACATAATGTCAGGTCTACTAGTAGTCAAATAAAGTAGGGACCCAATTATCCCACTATACAAAGACTCATCAACAGGTTTCCCTGCCTCATCTTTGTCTATAGACATACTTGTTGCCATAGGAGTTTTCATGGTGGAGGCTGAGTCCATACCATATTTCTTAATTAACTCCTTGGTGAACTTAGACTGAGATATGGACAATTCATCATCAGTCTTTCTAACTTGAAATCCCAAAAAGAACTTCAGTTCACTCATACTGCCCATCTCAAACTTCTCTTGCATAAGTTTAGCAAACTTCCTACAAAGGTTGTTTTCAGTTGAACCAAATATAATGTCATCAACATATATCTGGACTAGGATTATCTTACCTTTAGATTCCCTAAAGAATATAGTTTTGTCTATCTTTCCTCTAGAGAACTTATTTTCAATGAGAAAAGCAGACAAGGTTTCATACCAAGCCCTTGGGGCTTGTTTTAAACCATATAGAGCTTTCCTAAACCTTTATACATAATCAGGATAATGAGGGTCTACAAAACCTGAGAGTTGTTCAACATAGACTTCCTCTTTTAAGTCACCATTCAGGAATGCTAACTTTACATCGATTTGATATACTTTAAACCCTTGATAGGCAGCATATATTAAGAACAATCTTATAGCTTCCAACCTTGCCACCGGGGCAAAAATTTGATCAAAGTCAATCCCTTCCTCTTGCCTATAACCTTTTGCTACCAATCTGGCCTTGTTCTTAATTATAGTGTCATTCTCATTAAGTTTGTTTCTATAGATCCACTTGGTTCCTATTATGTTGTGATCCTTTGGTTTATGAACCAGTTCCCATACATTACATAATTTGAATTGAGTCAGCTCTTCTTGCATAGCATCAATCCAGTTTGTGTCTAGCATTGCTTCTTCAAACTTTTTGTGTTCTATTTGTGACAAGAAGCTAGAACATAGAACTGTTTTCATACTTTTGCTTCTTGTAAGAACACCTTAATTTGCATCACCAATAATTTGGTGTGCATGATGATCCTTCAAGTGTCTTCTTGTTGGAGTAAATCTATCAACCTCATGGACTTCTTCATTTTCTTCAACCTGATGATCCTCATTGTCTTCTTCATTCAGTGAGTCTTGTTCTCCCCCTAGACAACAAGCATCTTTTTCTTCATTCAGCCTAGCTAGTACCTCTTCATTGATGGTCAGCTTGTCCAGCCTGTCTGTTAAACCTATAAAACTAACTGAAGAACTAGACAATTCACTGTTAATCAACTTAGATTCATCAAATACAACATGGACAGATTCCTCTACAACTTGAGTAGTTAAGTTGTAGATTCTATATGCCCTACTGTTATTGTTGGACCCAACAAATATCCCTTCTAGGGATTTCACAGCAAACTTTGTTTGGTAGTGCTTTCCATTAACTAAAACATAACACTTACTACCAAAGATTCTAAAGTAGGAAATGTTTGATTTTCTGCCTTTCAAAATCTGATAAGGGGTCATCTTATGTTTCTTATTGATGGAGGCTCTATTGAGAACATGACATGCAGTATTTACTGCCTCTGCCCAGAAGTACTCAGGGAGACTGGTGTCACTAAGTAGTGTTCTACTTGCCTCAATTAGAGTCCTATTCTTTCTTTCAGCAACTCCATTTTGCTGAGGAGTTCTAGGTGAGGAGAATTCCAGATGAATCCCAAATTCATCACAGAACTTTGTCATAAATTCAGACTGAAATTCAGTTCCATGATAACTTTTGATTTTGACCACAGAACTGTTATATTCATTCTGAATTTGTCTAACAAAAGTCTGGAAAATAGTTGGGGTTTCATATTTTTGCCTCAAGAAGAAAACCCATGTGTATCTAGAATAGTCATCCATAATAACTAATGTGTATATTTTCCTACCAAGACTGTGAACTGGCATAGGACCAAACAAATCCATATGCAAGAGATATAAACATCTCATTGAATCTTTGATATCAAGTGCTTGGAAAGAGGACTTAGTCTGTTTTCCCGTTTGGCAAGCAGAACACACACCCTCTTTAATGCACTTGACTTGAGGACCATTCCTCACTAACCCCATGCTAAACAGCTGTCCTATTGACTTATAGTTCAGATGGGCAAGCCTCTTGTGCCATTTGACATATAGTGAAGCTTTTTCTCCTGCAACTAGACAAATGGGTGAGTTGTCAAACTCACAATCTATGTTAAGACAATATACATTCCCTTTCCTAGTGCCAGCCAAAATAATCGCTTGATTACTTGACCTTCTTATTTGGCACACCCCTTTGAGAAAGGAGATGTCATAACCTAGATCACTAAGTTGACTTATGTTGATTAGGTTATGTTTTAGACCCTTCACATAAGCCACTTTAGTGATAGTAATTGAATCACTAAAAATGTTACCAAATCCTTTGATAATTCCTTTTTCTGATCCACCAAAGATTACTTTAGGTCCATTCTCTATGGGTACATAGTCCCTCATCATTCTCCTTGTTCCAGTCATGGGTCTGGAACATCCACTATCCAAGTACCATATAGGGGTATGGTCACTTGGATTCACCTGCATCAAATACAGAATCACTTACCCTTAGAACCCAAATTGTTATTGGGTCCTAGGTCATTGTTAGGTTGAAATCCTGCAGCTGTTCTGACATGTAAACTACTCTTGTTTTTAACACTTGTGTTGAACCAACAAAACCTGACAAAATGGCCCACTTTGCCACAGCACCAACAGTCAAATCTATTATACCTTCTCTTAGGTACAGACTTTACTACTTTGTTGCCAGCAGTTCTGTTGAGTGTAGGTGCTGGAGCAGTAAACCCCAAGACTTCCTCTTGAACCTAATGGGCTTGCCTATAGTGTGATCTATGGGCATTTATGCCCTTGCCCATGATATCTTCATCCTCACAGTGACCATGAGTACTATCATGATCATACCTGTTTATTGGTTGCATCACTTTCCTAAAGAAAATAGGGGGCTTTGAAGCTAGTGGCTGAGATGGGGCCTTACCTTTTCTATGAAAATTGGTTGCCCTAGTTCTACCCTTGAAACCTAAACCAGTCTTCCCTTTATGAGAAATTAAATTATCTATTAAGGGCAAGGCGATTTTGGTTTAGAGAATTTAGCCACTAACTCTCTTTCTTGCTGAAGTTTTGCCTCTAGTTTTTTGATGTGATTCTCCTTGAAAGAGATTGTGCACATCTGAATAACAGTAATGTTTTTCAGTTTGGCAATCTCCTTCAGTTTTGAATCTATCAATATGGCTGAATCTGATACAGCCTGCCTTAGAGACTCAATCTCCTTGGCCTACTCCTTGACAAGAAACTTGCTCCTCTTCAGAGCTTGCAGCAACACACCATACTCATTAATGAGTTGGTGTACATCCTCCTTTGATTCAGAACCATCCACATATCTTGATGCAGAAGTTTCTGAATCTGATGCAGTGTAGTAATCTGAAGTTGATGGAGAACTGTATACCTTACTAGGACCAGGCTGATCCTAGCACTGATCATTTTCTGATAGAGCCATCAGCCCTCTATACCAATAATCTTCTACTCCATTTATGGAGTCCATCATTTATAGAAATTCTAGTTCCCTAGAATCCTCTTTTGTTGAGATTAGCCCAACACATGCTTTTGCATTATCTTCATCTCCTGATCCTGAAGATGAAGAGTCTGTTCAATTCTTCTGGTTCTGAGCAACAAGAGATTTCTCCTTCTTGCCTTTCACTTGATGCTTCTTTTTATCTTTAGATTCAGTCCTCTTGTCTGGACAGTCAGCTATGACATGTCCAGGCCTGTTGCAACAATAACACACAATCTTAGTATTAATTTGTTTACTAGGTTTTGATGCATACCTGTCCTCCTTGGGAGTCTTCTTTTTCTTGTAATACTCATCCTTAGAAAAAGATATTGATGGCTTGGTTCTCCATTTCTTCTTTTTCATAAACCTTTGGAATTGCCTTATAAAGGCAGCAAAGTCCTCATCAGAGGTGTGGCTATCTGATGTGTTGTTGTCAAGATTTTCTTCTTCAGCCGCAGTACTCCTTCTGGGTGGAGAAGAAGACCTTTTCCAACCCTTTCTTGTGCCTTCAGCCTTGAAGGCTACTGACCTTTCTTTGTATTCAGGCCTACTGTTTTTCTCCTCCTCTTTTCTGGCAGTGAGCTGCATTTCATATGATAGCAGCTTTCCAAATAAAGTGGGTGGAGGTGTATCAGCAAGCTTGGCCACTTCTCTAATGGCACATATCTTTGTGTCCCAGTCCTTTATTAGTGACCTGAGAAACTTGTCATTTAGTTCATATGTGCTGAAGACTCTTTCATAGGTCATCAGCTCATTGACAATCCTGAAGAACTTCTTATAACATTCAGTTATGCTATCAGTCTTGGCTTGACTAAAGCTCTCATACTCTTGATTCAGCATAGATTTCCTGTCCTCTCTGACTTCTTCTGTTCCCTCTATGTAGACAATCAGGGTGTCCCACATTTCCTTGGAGGTTTTACAGTGCACCAGATTCTGAAATGTGGCATCATCTATAATACTTACTATAATGTTTTGTGCTCTTTTGTCTAATGTTGCCAGGATGATCTCATCCTTAGTCAGTTTAGAATAGCTCTTAGGGGTTCTAACATTTGCATCCAGAACTGATACCTTCATTGGAATGAAGGGACCCTCTTGTACTGTAATGTATATTCTTGGATCTGATGCTTCCATAAATAACCTGACACTTTCCTTCCATATGTCAAAACATTCTTTCCTGCAGATAGGCAGTTTCATAGATCCAAATTCCTTCTGATTCTCTATTGAACCCATTCTTGAAATTTGTTATTTGCCTTGGAGATCTACTCAGACTGTTAGGTCAATCTTTGAGTAACCTCCCTCCGATACCACTTGAAAGACTTAATTTCTAGACACATAGAGGGAGGGGGGGTTAATAGGTTCTAAATATTTCCGTCAAAGTTTTAGGCAAATAGCAAATTTTAACTCAGCACAGAAATAATGCAAGCCACAGAATAATGAACACAGCACATCACACACCAGATTTATAGTGGTTCCCTAAGGTCTGGGTACATCTACTTTCCCCCCTTCGTCTATCTAGCAGTGTACTAGATTCAACTTAACTTCCTTCTTTCTTCTCAGATTCTCAGATCTTACAGCTCAGAACCAAGAATGGTTCCTACAACTCAGATTTATACAAGTCCTACCTCAAATTCTTCCCAAGAACCCTACCTCAGGCCTCAGCCCTACCTCAGCCTATGTCACTAGGCTTACAACTCAGAGTGAAACCCCACTCCTACAACTCGGGCAAAAGCCCTACCTCATCCTTTATAATTACAGGCTTACAACTCAGATCTTACAACAGATCCTACCAGAAATTATTTGATTAAGAGATACAGAAATTTCACCAGATGAATCTCTTCTCTGGTGTGCTTCTTGATCAGTTCTTGAATAGTCTGATCTTCAGATCCAACCTGACTTAGTCGTTTCAAAGCTTCTTGATAGAACAAAATAAGGTTGATCTTCACTTGATGTATAAGTTGATCTTCAGATAGCTTCCTCCTTGAATTCAGAATGTGATCTGAATCTTCCTGGCAGACTGATCTAAATCTGCCTTCATAAGGGTTTCCCCTTTTCTTATTGTAGAAAACTCTCTCTAAAGGATTCACTTCTTAATGTTGTATGTTCTTTTTTTTTATTTCTTCATCCTTCTATGTTGTATCGAACCAGTCCATTATATACGGTTTACTCCTGATTACCGGCTGATTCGGTTTGTAACAGTCTTCTGACAGTTCTGACAAAGGTGTCAGACTGATTGGTTATATAACCTGAATCTTCAAAGACTTTCCAACTCAGCATGAACCACTCAGCAAACTGCTACACATGTGTTGACATAAATGGACTAAGTGTCGCCACAAATCTTGATGATGTCGACACAACACTCCATGTGTCGACATAGTCATTCTTCTGGTACTCGACATAGCATCTGTTTAAATGTGTCGACACAAGCCCTCTGTGTCAACATATTTATGCTTCCATTGTCGACATGACTCCTGGGTGTTGACATAGCTTCTGCTTTCAGTGTCTTCATAGCTCCTGGGTGTCGACACAGCTTCTTCTTTCAGTGTCGACATAGCTCCTGGGTGTCGACACAGCTTCTGATTTCAGTGTCGACATAGCTCCTGGGTGTCGACACAGCTTCTGCTTTCAGTGTCGACATAGCTCCTGGGTGTCGACACAGCTTCTGCATTCAGTGTCAACATAGCTCCTGGGTGTCGACACAGCTTCTGGTTTCAGTGTCGACATAATTCTTCATAAGTGTCGACACTTATACTTAGAAAATTTTCTCACAATGCTTAAACCTGCACAATGAAACTCAAACATACATCAAATACAAATTGATGTATATCATTGGTTAAGATGAGGCTTCTCCAAATCTGGTACATATAAACAGTGTACCCAACAGTTTGATTCTGACAGCCTGTTCTCACTGATGCACCATTGAAAGCCATTTGTTGCAACTGTTAGTACAGTCTAGACATTTTTTGTGTTCCATTCACTGATTCTCCATGGCACCTCGAACCACCAGTAGGTTCCTAGGGGGTGGAGAGTTGGTTCGAATAGGTTTTGCTTCTGTGTCAGATGAATTCAGGAATGTGATCTTGATGCTTGAGACATCCAGCCTCTCCTTTATCCTCGAACACCATTGCAAGGTGCTGGACAAAGATGTCCTTGAGTTCTTCCAGAATGCCAAGCTTAGACATGAAGATACTGTCATCCAAAGCAAGGTTTGTATGACTTCAGTTAAAGTGAATGCCTCTAATCTCACCTGGCCCTTGAGTCTTCCAGCCTATGAAGAAGTAGATCACCTTGAAGAGGAAGACCTCTCAAGGGCATTGCTGTTTTGTGGATTGCCAACGGGCACCAAGTTTTCTAAAAGAAAAGGGATGAACGATGAATGGAAACTACTATCAGACATTATTAGAAAAGTAATGTCATGCAAGACAGGATCCCATGACTATCTGTCATCAGAAATGTTCAAGATTCTTGTAACGATCATCTATATAAAGAGAATGGACTGGGGTGCGATGCTGTTTGAGAAAATCAAGGACAGTCTCCGCACACCCTACTTTGGGAGGATTATCAGCTTGTACCTAAATCAAATGGATGGTGACAAGTTCGATATGACCAAAGGTGTGCTTATCTATCACCTGAAGAAGATTGACTCAACTATCTTCTTAAGGTGGGATAGGAGGATTTTAAGGAAAGGGGGAGCCCCTAATTTGTCGGTGGAGGAGGAAGATCAAGATCCTAAGGATATGATTCCTACTCAACCCCCAGTGAGATTCCTGAGAGCTTGAGTGCAGGAATGGAGGGGGAGATAGCTGATACATAAGTGGCCACTCAAAGTGTGCCCTTGAGTGTTTCTTCTGAGTTAGTGCAAGATGCTCTAACTGCAGAGATTACCGTGCAAGATGTTCCAGTTGTTCCTGCTGTGTCATAGCCTACTGAGGTTGAGGATGAGTGTGCTGTTGATGATGCTGAGGATGATGTTGCTGCTGATGATGATCCGAATGTTGATGATTATCAGATAGCTAGTGATGTGGTTATGGTTGTTGTTGATGAGACCAAAGCTACTAATAATGCAATTGATGGTTATAAGCAAGTTTCAGTAGAAAACCGGATTGTCCCTCTCCCGAAAATTGTTCCTGCCTTATCTTCGGAGGGGTAGGTGACTCAATCTTCAATATCGGTTTCTACTCAGGTTGACAGGTTTATCCGCAACCTTGAGAAAAGAGTTGCTAAGGCAACAGGTACTCCTCCAATTATTCCAGAGGAGGTATTTGATGTTTCTGATGAGGAAGGAGATGTAGAGGAGCATCCTCTTGTCCTAGCTGCTGCAGAGGCTTTGTTGATTTCTAAAGCTAAATTATCTCCAATCTATGAGTCTCCCAGTAAAGACCTGCCCTCTCTCGCAAATATTACCTCTGATGATGTTGCCACCTCCAGTGCTGATAGTTCCATTTTGAAGACAATAGAGGTTATGTTGGCAAGACAGCAAATGCAATTTGAAGCTGCATGCAGAAGGTTTTGGACAAGGTCAAATAAAATGAGCAAGATGTTAACAACAGCCTTGCAAAAGTTAAAATTTAGATTGACAAGATTGATACCAAGCTTGATTCATTGTATGCTGAGGGTGGAAAAGCTATCACGCTTAACATGCACGGACACAAGTATGCTTCAGAAGTTCTTTGTACTGTTGATAAGAACGCCATGACAATGATTGATGCCCACAATAGATTGATGGATCACTTTGACAACACTATTCTTGCTTATTCTAATGCTGTCATTGATGAAGTCAGAAAGAGGGAGGAGGCTATGAAAGCTAAGGTTGTTGCAGTTGAAGCTGCCATGTTAGAGAATTTCAAACAGACAAATGACTACTGCTATGAAAATTTTGTGTGCCTACATGGTAGATATTTAGCTCTCAAGTACCTGTTGTGCCCGCTCATGTTAAAGTTCATCCTGCTGAGGATTACTCTCAACATTGGATAGACACACAAGAATTCTTTCAGAACACTGCTGCTGTTGCTGAATTTCAAGTGTTTGAAGATATTCCTCCTGCTCTAGTCTACAAGAGAGTAAAGTATGGTGAAGGCCCGTCTGCTGTTAGATCATAACCCGCTAGAGAACTGCCTGTCAGAGACACATAAATTGGTGAAGTGTGGAGTCCTACTTCTAAAGGAATTATTCTAGACACCTTCACCCTGGTTGATATTGGAAATAAAAATAGATGGAACCATTACGATCAAGAAGAATTGCATAAGTATGAATTGCATCTGCCAAAAGAAGAACACATTTCAGAAATCACCAGAATGATGAGCTTGCGCCTCCAGCCCCTCCAAAGTACTCTCCTAAGCTAAGTGCTTATTTTGTTAGGTAGAGTTAGAAGAGTCAAGGCAGGCAGGCCTGATGTTCATGTTTTTTTGGGTGTGATTGAGATGTGGTTGTGCTTTCCCTGAAAACTTTGAATTCATATTAATATATATATATATATATATATATATATATATATATATATATATATATATATATATATATTTTGTTATATGTTTTGACTGGAATGTGCGATGTTATATACTTGTCATCACTCGTCGAATTCATCTTATATACTTGTGGTGAAATTCTGGAAAGATTGGAAAAACTGTTAAGTAAAATTCATTGAGTATCACCAAGTATACTCGTCGAATTTGTCGAATGTATCTAAAGATACTCGTTGAATTCGTCGAATATACATGACGATACATGCCAAATTCGTTGAATCATCTCGATGCTACTTCTCTGATTTTTCTTAGGTCAAATGCGTCGAGTGCATCTTAGCGTCGAGATCATCGAGTGCATCTTGGCGTCGAGAGCATCGAGTGCATCTTGGCGTCGAGAGAGTGAAGTGTATATTGGTGTCAAGAGCATCGAGTGCATCTTGGCATCGAGTGAGTCGATGACATCGAGAGCGTTGATTATGCTATCCTATACTCATCGAATTCGTCTAGTATACTAGCTGATACTAGACAAATTTGTCGAGTATGATTTCAGCCTTGGCGTTGAGTGGCCAGTGTAACATCTCACTTCCTATTAGACACCTCTACTTAGATTGGGTTAGGACATGTGGTGGGGGCATGGATTTAGGCTAGGTTTTAACCATGGTGTCACGGTGTAGTCACATAAGACCCACTATAGGACCCAAGTTAACTCAAGTCAAACTAGCCTAAATTTACATTTAGCTACACATTGGTCCCACCACTATACCCCTAACCATAATAACAATCTAAGTGAACCATAATCCATGTCATTGGGTCACCTATTGACCCAAGTTGACCCAATTCAACCCTAACCTTAATTTGGTCAATCCCACACCTAAAGGCCCAATTAGTCCAAGTGGGGCACCACCATGGCCCAACCCAAGTTGGGTGGTACCATTGGGTCCATGACCATTAAGTGGGGCCAGCCCACTCATCATGTTGACCAAGTCAACATAAAAAAGTCAACAAGACAATTTATGGCTTAAAGAGAGGAAATGATATGAGCCAAGCCTATTCCTAATGGACTAAGTCGATGGATCAAGGCCCATGACTAGCCCAAGAGGTTAATGACAGCCCCTCACCCCCAAAATTAGGAGAGAGAATGCATGCATGGGGGTATCTTAGGAATTTTGGAGAAAATAAGGAGAGAGAAAGGAGGAAATGGGGGGATGGAGGCCATGTGGACCTCCTCCTCCCTTCCCAAGCTTATTTCTGAGCTCCAGCAGCATTTACCAGCCATTTCCAGCAAGCTCCATGCCACATGGCATCTAGGAGGAGCATCCATTGCAGATGCCGAAATCCCCATAATTGCAACTCACTATACAACCAATATCAGCTTAATTTGACCTCTCCATCAGTTTTATAAGGTCGAGAGGAGTGGAAATTGAGTCATGGATCGAGGCAAACTGTGGAGAATCGGAGCTTGGAGCAAGCTCGTCGGAGAGGAGAAATTTCATGGCGCTCCACCACCACACATGGCGCCAAGCCCGGCCACAGGTCTGTTTCACCTCCCCTCACCCTGTGCTAGTTTCTTAGATCTACTAGGAGAGATATCAGTCTCAAATGAGCCCAATCTCATGAGAGGAAATCAAGAAAAATCCATGAAATTGAGGTGTTCGGGTTTGCCGGAAACCACCTCCTTTGGGGGCCAAGTCGCCGCCAATCGATGGACACCACCTCAACAGAGGTGGTGGTGGTGGCCGACCAATGAGGTGGCCGGATGACCGGGAAAAGCCAAATCAAGGCGGCCCAGGTCGGGAAAATCTGGAGCGTTGGCAGGTTGGAGAAGATGCATGGATGCCGTCCATTTTGATCATATTAAACTATAGTGATTATATTGATTTCATTTATTTTTCTGTCACATTTTATACAGAACCATGCATGTTAAATATAGGCCCCTTAGTGCAATTTCAGAACAGGTCACCAACATAATAATTGTAGATCTATGTCTTGACTATGTTTTGACACCCTAAAAATGTAATTTGGAAGAGTAGGGCTCCTTGTAGGGCCATTCTACCAAGACTGGTTCCAGGATATGGCAGATGCTTAAATGAGTGCCCCGGACAAACCATAAGTCATCATGACCTGAGATTTTGTTCATGCATGTGACTAGGTCATACTTAGGTACTGACTAAAATTGAGAATTTTTGGAAAGCAGTTTTCCATAGTTTTTGGAGAAATATCATTTATTAAATTAATTGAATATTTGGAGATCTACAACTCCAAATGCCCCCAAATTTGGATACCATGGCCATTGGGTCATTAGCTAACCATGGTAAAAATTTCAGGTTATTTTGACTTCTTCATGTTCGTGAAATCCCACATGCATGAGATATATATGTTCAAATTTGGGGTGCCTATAGTAAAAATAGAAAAATGGGAATTTAGCCCATTTGGACCATTGCATGTCCATGAAACTCTAGACATATGCTTATAGAGATGGAGTATACCTCCCATGTGAAGTTTGGGATTTTTGGAATCAAGAATCTCATTAATTGGAATTATTGGAAAATATGCCTAGATAGAAAATAAATTTGAATCTAGGGCATATGAATTTATTAAATTCTGAAATTTTGTCACAAGCTTTATTAGGATAGTGTTCACCTCTGAAAAAATTTAGTGGACTGTTAAGTGAAGTTAACTTGGATTTTAAGTAAAATTTGTCATTTTGCTCATTGTGAAAATTAATTAAAAATAAGGGAAATTATTGCTTAAATATTATGAAAAAACTTTACAGTAGCTTATTTATGTGATTAAATCCCTATCAAATTATTTGAGAATTTTTGGATGTCTCTATATGCTAAAAACCCTAATAAAGGCATTTTGGTAATATTGCTCATTTGGATATAAGTTAGGTCAAATCAATGTTTAGGATTTTGAAATTCTGCATTTACCTTTATTATATCAACATGGATCCTCAGTAATGTTCTTGGAATTGTTTATTGTATAAATACTGTACTTCTTTGGAAAATAGTGAATTTATGGTTTATTATTAAATGGAATTTCACATGGGAAAATTGTGAAACTGGGTAGGAAGTCAAATTTAACCTCATGGAACACCTCATAAATTTCTTAGGTAGGCTGGACCATTATAGATAGTACATCATGTGCAAGGTGACCCAAGTCACTCAATTAAAAGAATTAATTTAGGCCCTTAATCACTTAGAAAAATAATGAAACCTAGGATTGTCAATATCATACGTCATAGCAAACCATGATAAATAATTAGGGGAAGTTGGCCCAAGAGTTTGGAAGACACGTCATACGGGTCAACATTAGGTCATGAGTGCGCTTAGTAAAAAAATAGCACATAATACTAGGACCCTCAGGGGACAAGATTGTCGTTTGAGATGGAATCTATATTGGGAAGAGGAACCCTGGTTGGTGTCCAATATGTCACTTCTTGATAACGAGTGGTAGAGTGAAAATCCCAAGGACAGTGGCAAAAACGGAGATAAGCGGAAGACCGTCGCTCTCCTGATAACATTATAAATTAGTAGGTTTGTCCCAGAGTAACAATGAGAGTTGGTATGGATCATGGGTATACATTAATAAAAGTAAATATCCTTGAGAAAGGGAGCTTTGGGCTTCAGCCCATCGTAGTTCCTAGTAGCCCCGAGAGCCCTTCACCGGGCATGCCCTGGGCAGTCCTAGGATTAATCCTAAATTGCTAGGTATAACAAACATTAGACAAGAGTAGTCTAATAGGCTAAGGCATTGATGTACATTCTCACCCATGAAGGGTTAGAGGGATTCAAAACTAAGGCATTGATGTACATTCTCACCCGTGAAGGGTTGGAGGGATTCAGAACTAAGGCATTGAAGTACATTCTCACCCATGAAGGGTTGGAGGGATTTAGAACTGAGGCATTGATGTGCAATCTCACCCTTGATGGGTTGGACGGTTTCAGGATGGGTTGGTCCTGTGAGATGGAGGCTCGGGTTGGAATATCTTGCATGTGCATAAAAATAAACTTGTGGCGGGTCATGCGGTACTGGGTCAATCGTCACACCGATGACAGTACGGTTACTCTGGCGAGGTGTGATGGTTTGAGGGGCCAGTGATTTGTTTTACACTGCGGTCTAGAGAACAATCCCTAAAAAACACACACGACCAAAAAGACTGGTAATTAGCCAGCAAATAGTACACAAAGACTCTATAGTGCACTTAGGACGTGTATAGAGGCATATGGAGATCTAGGCCTGGTAGTGTGTATACCCGCCTAGGAGTGGAGACGCCCGCTCCACTGCTACCGTAGCCACAACTGTGGTACCAAAGAGTGATGCTAGCTCCAAAAAGCGGTAGCTAAAGGTCTGTGATCACAGAGTCATGTGTGTGAGTTGCAGTTGAATGAATCATAAAACGTGTGCATATCATGCATTCATAACTAGGTCATACGCACCATAGATCCTTATCATATAAATTAGTATGGCTCTTTTATATGATAAATTATATTTGGAAACCTTAACTTATAAGTTTGTATGGGCATTCATATAAGTTAAGGTACTTCTGTGATTGTAGTTTATTAGTAGCATATTCTACTTGCCGTTCTTTTCTCTGTTTTACTTTCAATACTTTGTTTACTAACAGCACCTTACTTATTTTATGTACAGTTCTTCATACCTTACATGTGCTATATATATAGAACTGCTAGAGTAGAAATAGTTATTACTATACATACTTGTTACTATAGCTCCACTGTCACCTGCTTCTTATTATACCCCTTGTTGTCCTCTGCTTCGTCCTCCCGCTCGGTGCCTAGGAGTTGTGGCGGCGAGGTGTGGAGGAAACGGCTTAGTCTTTATGACTAACGGTCGGTTGTGACCAAATCATTTTAGGAGCTCGAGGAAATGGAGTACCCACACAACCAGAAGGACGAGATGGCAGGACGTGAGGAGCTGATACCACCACCACCTACTACAACTACTGCAGCCCGTCGTCTGGTGGGACGATTTTTCTGATGATAGTTTAGCTTCTGCTTTATTATCGTTTTGAGAGAGAGAGATTTGATATCATGTACAGGGCATAAGCCCTTTTCTCTTTTGTTGTACTCATTTTGGACTCTATTGTACTTTCATTTTCATTATAGACGATAGTGCCGTGACTTGTGGACTAGCTATTTATACACTGCATTTATGCTTCTATTTCTCAATTGGAAGAACAGGTTATATGATCATACTAGCCGTCAGGATCGGCGTCTTGCGGTGTCGACTAACCCGTGAGTTAGTGTCACCATAAGCTGGCGGTTCTAGGCATATGACTGGAAGCCTCCTTAGTAAGGGGGGAGGGGTCTTATAAACCGGTAGCACTTGTAAAAATGATCATAAGAGAAGAAGTCCACAGCACTGGGTCACCCCGCTCGACCATTAGTTTGCGGAAAACTATGCAGCGGAAGCAATGGTGTGCCCGTATGTAAAAAAAAGTCACATAAAACTGTCCACCTAAGCAATGAGTTAGGCCAATTCTAATATAAACCTTCCCTTTATGCTGCCTCTACAGGTCGTCGTACCGTAGAATATGGTTCCTCCCCCTTCGGCTGCCATTTCGTTTTGGCAGACGGAGATGGGGCAGACCTTGACAGCCATTCTTGAGGCCTTCAGAGCCCAGTAGGTCCAGGCACAGCTGCCAAATCCGGGATCGAACTGGCTGAGTGGATTCAAGAGTTTGTCCCCACCTATGTACAATGGGACGGAGAATGCGGTAAAGACCGAGGAATGGCTCGAGGCCATATAGGATATGCTGGCAGGCATCAGCTGCCCTGTCAGCCAGGCAGTCCCTTTGGCATCTTCTACACTGGATTCCCACGCAAAGAGGTGGTGGAAGTCCATGCTGGACTTGTTGGGTATATTGGAAAATATGTACCAGATTTGTAGAAGCCTCACCTAACTCAATGATATGCATCAAGTTGTATTTGATGTTATGTTGATTTATCATGTGCAGGTTAACTAAATGCAAGAAAAATTTTCTAAGTACAAGTGTCGACACTTGGGAATGGCTGTGTCGACACCAAGGGCCAGATTGTGTTGACACCCAGAATTTGTGTCGACACACAAAAAATCCGTCAACAACGTTGTGTCGACACCAAGGGCCAGATTGTGTCGACATCATCAGGATTTGTGTCAATACACAGAGAAGCTATCGACACATTCTAGAATTCTGTCGACAACGACTGTGTCGACACACAGAACTTGTGTCGACATACACCAGAATTCTGTCGACATTAACTTTGTCAAGACAAGGAGTGTTTGTGTCGACACACAGGACTTGTATCGACACATTCCATAGAAGCTGCATCGAGAAGTAAAAGTGAAGCTGTGTTGACATCATCAAGACTTGTGTCGACACATGTGAAGTTTTCACTCGACATTCTTTGATGTTGAGTCAAAGTCCAATGAAGGTTGAAGTAATACAACTGGAGACTTGATAGCTGTCATTACTGACATTACTGTCACATCTGTCAGAAGTGTCAGAAGATTGTTTGGAAGCGGAACAGTCGGTAACCATGGATGAAGCCTATATATAGATATGCTCTCTCAACAATTGAAAAAAATAGAACAGATAGCTAATCAATTATCAATTGTGAAGAAGTGATCGTGAACACGATAAGTGAATAATCTTTGAAGGATTGAGGATCCAGAAGAAGAGAAAGAAGAAACAGTCAATACATTGTAGAGAGAGAAATATAAGAAGGAGAGAAGTTCTCATTCAGTGAAGGCAGATACTGAACAGTCTGCTAGAAGAATTCAGATCAAGTATGAAGAAGAATTCAGATTAATTTCTGAAGGAAACTGATTAAAGATCTACTCCAACACCAAGAAGATCAACCTTACTTTGTTCATATTCAAGAAGCTTTGAAGAAGCTAAGACAGGTTGATCCTTAAGTAATCAGTTATATCAAGAACTGATCAAGAAGCCTTCAACCAGTTCTCTCTCCATCTGGTTGAAGATGTTTTTATTTTTTCATCAATAACTTTTGTAGGATCTGTAATAGATCTGAGTGTAGGAGATTTACTTCTCTGAGTTATAAGCCTAAATTATTAAGGCTGAGATAGGGCTGAGTGCCTGAGGTAGGGGAATCTATTCCCTGAGTTGTAGGCCTGTGAAAGAGGCTGAGGTAGGGCTTTTGCCTAAGTTGTAGGAGTGGGGTGTCACTCTGAGTTGTAGGCATGTGGAAGAGGCTGAGGTAGGGCTTGTGCCTGAGTTGTAGGAGTGTGGATTCACTCTGAGTTTTAGGAACCAGTCTTAGTTCTGAGCTGTAAGATCTGCGGATATGAGAAGGAAGAAGGAAGTTAGGCCGAATCTAGTACACTGCTAGATAGGCGAAGGGGGAAAGTGGATGTACCCATCATTTGGGAAACCACTATAAATATGGTGTGCAATCTGTGGAATGTTGTATGTATGTGAATGTTGTGCTGTGTTTTATGCTAAAAAAATTGCTAACATAGATAGATTTATCTGCCCAAGTCAGAAAAAGAATTGAACCTATTCACCCCCCCCCCCCTCTAGGTGTTTAGAACATCTTGAAATCAATTCTTTCAAGTGGTATTAGAGAGAGGTTACTCAAAGAATAGACTTAACAGTCTGAGTAGATCTCCAAGGCAGAAATCTATTAGGCAAAATGAGTTCCATTGAGAATTATAAGGAGTTTGGTTCCATGAAGTTACCTATATGTAGGAAAGAGATTTTTGGCATATGGACAGAAAGAGTTAAACTGTTTATGAAAGCTTCAGATCCAAGAATCTATATGATAGTCAAAGAAGGGTCATTCATCCCAATGAAAGTCTCAATTCTTGATGCAAATCTCAGGACACCAAAAGAGTATTCTGAAATGACAAAGGATGAGATCATCTTGTCTACTATGGATAAGAGAGCACAGAATATAATAGTCACTGCTATAGATGATTCAACATTACAAAATTTGATTCACTACAAGACCTCCAAAGAAATGTGGGACACCCTGACTGTCTACATGGAGGGTTCAGAAGAAGTGAGAGAAGACAGAAAGTCTATGCTGAATCAGGAGTATGAAAGTTTTAGACAATCTAAAACAGACAGCATAACTGAATGTTACAAGAAGTTCTTCAGAATAGTTAATGAACTGATGTCATATAGTTGAGTATTCAGCACATATTAGTTAAATGATAAGTTTCTGAGATCATTAACTAAGGACTGGGACACCAAGATATGTGTCATTAGGGAAGTGGCCAGACTAGCAGAAATCTCACCTCTAACATTATTTGGCAAACTGCTTTCATATGTGATGCAGCTTATGGTTAGAAAGGAGGAGGAGAAAAGTAATAAAGCTGATTACAGAGATAAGTCAGTGGCTTTCAAGACTGAAGCCATATGAAAGGACTAGAGTAAGTCTTCATCTCCTCCTAGAAAAGCTGCAGAAGTAGTTTCAGAATGTTTTGACATACACATATCAGATAGTCCAAATTCTGATGAAGACTTAGCTGCTTTCTCAAAACAATTTCAAAGTTTCTTGAAGAAGAAACAGTGGAGATCCAAGTCATCCTCCTCACAATCCAAGGATGATTACTATCAAAAAAAGAAATCCTCTAGGAAGGACAGGTATGGCTCTAAACCTAGTAAATTATCTTCAACTAAGATTGTTTGTTATTGTTGCAACAGGCCTGGACATGTGGTAGCTGATTGTCCTAACAAAAGGAAAGAATCTAATGACAAGAAGAAACTAAAAAATAAGGGCAAGAAGGAGAAATCCTTTGTTGCAAAGAAGCAAAAAAGCTGGTCAGATTCTTCATCATCAGATTCTGAGGCTGAAGCTGAAGCTGAAACATACATAGGACTGTTGGCAACTAGAGAGGATGTAGAAGAGGCTGAATTTTTGAAATTACTGGACTCAGTAAATGGAATTGAAGAACATTATTATAAAGGGCTGATGGCATTGACAGAAGAAAATCAGTGCCAGGATCATCCTGGTTCTAGTAAGGTAAACAATTCTTCAATAGTTTCTGATTATTATACTGGATCAAAATTAGAAGCATCTGCATCAAGAGATGTGGATGAATCTGAATCTGAAGTGGATGTTTTTCAACTTATTGATGAATATGGTGATCTGCTGCAAGCACTTAAGAAAAGCAGAATCCTTAACAAAGCACAGGCCAAGGAAATTGCTGCTCTTAAGCTGGTTGCATTAGATTCAGAAAAAACGTTGGATCTAAAGATGAATGAAGTAGCCAAACTGAAAAGCATAACTGTTATTCAGATGGGTACTATTACATTCAAGAATGATCAAATCAAAAGTTTGCAAGTCAAACTTCAGAGGGAAAAGGATCTGATGGATAAATTCTCTAAGCCAAAATTTGTCTTACCTTTAATTTATGACTTTATTCCCAAAAATGGTAAGACAAGATTGGGTTTTAAGGGAAATGCACGGGCTGCTAATTCCAAAAGGAAAGGCAAAGCCCCAGTACAACCACTAGCCTTCAAACCCCCTATTTCCTTCAGAAACGTGTGGCAGCCAACTAATAGATATGATCATGATACCATATATGGTTATGATAAGCCTGATATTCTGAATGACAAGGGTGTAGCTCCAGCACTCAAGCAAAGAACCACTATACCAACAGTGTTAAGAATAGCTGACAGCAATGCTGTTAAAACTGTACCTAAAAAGAGGTATAATAGATATGAGTGCTGGTGCTGTGGTAAGATAGGGCATTATGCCAAGGATTGCTGTCACAACACCAGTGTCAGGAAGAATGCTAGCTTACCTGTGAAGAAGGCTGCTGGTAAGAATATCAAATTTCAATCTAACTTGAGCCTAGAACCCAATAAACATTGGGGTCTAAGGTAAATTAATATTATTTGTTGCAGGTGGGTCCAAGTTGTCATACCCCTATATGGTGCTTGGACAGTGGATGTTCTAGGCACATGACTGGAACAAGAAGAATGTTAAAGGACTATACTCCCATAGAGAGTGGACCTAAAGTGATCTTTGGTGGATCAGAAAAAGGGGTCATAAAAGGGTTTGGTAACATTTCTACTAGTTTTGTAACAATCACACAAGTGGCTTATGTAAAAGGTTTGAAACATAACTTGATAAGCATAAGTCAGCTGAGTGATCTTAGGTATGACACTTCATTTATTAAGAATGAGTGTCAGATTATAGAAAAGGAAATGTTTATTGTTTAAATTTGGATTTTGAAAACATGAACTCTCCTATATATTTAGTTGCAGATGAGAAAGCATCTCAGTGTGTCCAATGGCACAAGAGGCTAGCTCATCTGAACTATAAGACTATAGGCCAACTCTATAGTTTAGAGTTGGTGAGGAATGGTCCTCAGTTTAAGTGCATAAAAGAGGGTATATGTTCAGCTTGTCAAAAAGGCAAGCAGACCAAATCCTCTTTTCATAATCTTGATACCAAAGACTCTGTGAGGTGTTTGTACCTCTTGCATATGGATCTATTTGGTCCTATGCCATTTCATAGTCTCGGTAGTAAAGTCTATACTTTTGTGGTAGTAGATGACTATTCTAGATTTACATGATTTTTTTTGAGGCAGAAATCTGAAACCCCTACTGTCTTTCATAACTTTGTTAAACAAATTCAGAATTAACTTAACAATTCAGTGGTCAAAATCAGAAGTGACCATGGAACTGAATTTCAGTCTAAATGTATGACAAGGTTTTGTGAAGAACTAGGGATTCATCAGGAATTCTCCTCACCTAGAACACCTCAGCAAAATGGAATTGCTGAAAGAAAGAATAGTACTTTTATTGAGGCTGGTAGAACTATACTAAGTGACACTTCTCTCCCAGAATATTTCTGGGCTGAGGCAGTAAATATTGCTTTTCATGTTCTCAATAGAGCATCCATAACTAAGAACCACAAAAAGACACCCTATGAGATTATGAAGGGCAAAAAATCAAACATATCCTACTTTGGGATCTTTGGTAGCACGTGTTATGTGCTTAACACTGGCAAGTCTCACCTAACTAAATTTCCTGCCAAATCCCAAGATGGGATATTTGTTGGGTACAGTAATAATAGTAAGGCATATAAGGTCTACAACTTGACTACACAAGTTGTAAAAGAATCTGTTCATGTAGTGTTTGATAAATCTAAGCTAATTAACTGTGAGTTGTCTAGCAATTCTTGTAGCTCAATAGGTTTAAAAGAAAAGTTGGACATGTTGACCATTAATGAAGACCAAACTGCAAGGCAGGATGTGGAAAATGATTGTTGCTGTCCAGGGGAGTATAAGGTCCACAAGCTGATATTGAAGACAATGAAGTTCAGCATGGTGGAGAAAGTGAAGAAGTTCAAATTACTGATAGAATGCCTCCAGCAATAAGGAATCTAAAGGATCATCCGACACACCAAATTATTGTTGATCCCAGACATGGTGTGCAAACCAGAAGCAAACACATGAACAGAGTGCTTTGCTTAAGTTTCATGTCACAGATGGAACCAAAGAGATTTGAAAAAGCCATACAAGGCTCCAACTGGATTGATGCAATGCAGGAGGAGCTGAATCAATTTGGAAGGTGTAAAGTATGGGAGCTGGTTCCAAAACCAAAGGATCATAATATTATTGAGACAAAGTGGATCTACAGGAACAAACTAGATGAAAATGGCATCATAGTGAAGAATAAAGCAAGACTGGTTGCCAAAGGTTATAGACATGAAGAGGACATTGACTTTGATCAGACATTTGCCCCAGTGGCAAGGTTAGAAGCAATAAGGCTATTCCTTGCCTTTGCTGCTTTCCAAGGTTTCAAAGTATACCAAATAGATGTCAAGTCAGCATTCCTAAATGGTAATTTGAAAGAAGAAGTTTATGTTAAACAGCCCTCAGGTTTTGTTGATCCACTTTATCCTGATTATATTTATAGACTTAAGAAAGCCTTATATGGTTTGAAACAAGCCCCTAGGGCTTGGTATGAAACATTGTCTACCTTCCTCATTGAGAATAAATTTTCAAGGGGGAAAATAGACAAGACTCTATTCCTTAGGGAGTCAAAGGGTAAGATGATCCTAGTCCAGATTTATGTTGATGACATAATCTTTGGATCTACAGAAAACAACCTTTGTAGGAAGTTTGCAAAACTTATGCAAGGGAAGTTTGAGATGAGCAGTATGGGTGAGCTGAAATTCTTCTTGGGACTCCAAGTAAGACAGACTGATGATGGCTTGTCCATATTACAGTCTAAGTTCACCAAGGAGTTAATTAAGAAATATGGTATGGAGTCATCCACCAACATGAGAACTCCAATGGGGACAAGTATGCCTTTAGGCAAATATGATGCAGGAAAACCTGTAGATGAGTCTTTGTATAGAGGGATAATTGGCTCCCTTCTATACTTAACTGCCAGTAGACCAGACATTATGTATGCTACAAGTGTCTGTGCTAGGTACCAAGCAAGTCCTAAAGAATCTCATTATACTACAGTTAAAAGAATTTTGAGATATCTTAAGGGCACACCTAATATTGTTCTTTGGTACCCTAAGAATAGAGACTTTCTACTGACTGGTTTTTCAGATGCAGACTTTGCAGGTTGCAAAGAAGATAGAAAGAGAACCACTAGCACATGTTAGTTTTTAGGTGGTAGATTGGTGTCATGGAGCAGTAAGAAGCAGACAAGTGTGACAATTTCCACTACACAGTCTGAGTATGTTGCTGCAGGCAGCTGTTGTGCTCAGCTTTTATGGATTCAACATCAACTTGAAGACTATGGTCTCAAGGTAAGTAGAACTCCTCTATTTTGTGATTCTACAAGTGCTATTTCTATTGCTAAAAATCTTGTATCTCATAGCAGAACAAAGCATATAGAAATTAGATTTTACTTCATTAGAGAGCATGTTGAAAAAGAAGATATTTGTTTGTATTTGTCACCACAAATAATCAAATTGCTGACATGTTTACTAAACAACTATATGAAACTAAATTCAGTTATTTCAAAATTGAATTACGCATGTTAAACCTAGAGTAACTTGGTAAATCTGACTAAGTATTTCAATGTCGACATATAGTAGTTAGTGTCGACACAAAAGGAAATCTGTGTCGACATATAGTAGTTAGTGTCGACACATAAGGAATATTGTGTCAATGCAACAAAATAGTGGTGAGATAGTGGTGTCGACACTCAGAGTTTGATGTCGACACATAGAAGTTCAATCATTTAGATAGTAGTGTCGACACATACAGTCGTCTCTGTCGACACGCAGATATAAGAGTCGACTATTAAGAAGTCTGTGTCGACACATCACAAACTGTGTCTACACATAGTATTGTCTGACTCTGTCGAGACTTTAGAAGTCTGTGTCGACACAATCTCTACAGTGTCGACACATTAAGTATTTATTACCTTGCCTTTTGACCTTCTGTGTTGACAAACTTATAAATAGGTCACAGAACAACTTTGTCGACTACACTCTCAACATTTTCGAGACCAAATATTTGAGTCGATAAACCTTCATCTCTCTTCTCCTCAAATTTCTCGTCACAAATGGCGCCAAAGTTGGAGAACAACATCAACGAAGGCTATGAATTAGTTCACAATGCTTTTGAGAGTGCTGCGACTGAGATCAGAGATGTGATAACCCTAATCAAAGAAAATGGTTTGGAATATCTAGTTTCAGAACCTAGCAAGATCTGGAAGATGGAGGTTCTTGAATTCTATAAATCAACAACCCTGGATTCAACTGGATTGAAGATTAGGTCATCAATTCAAGGAAGCAAGGTAAAACTTACCCAGAAGCGTCTGAGTAAGACACTACAGTTGCCCAGGACTCAGGAAGATGATGAAGTCACATCTTCAATGACAAAAGAAGCTCTTCAGTGGTGTGGACTAGATCCCACCACTAAGATTGAATCATCATTGTAGAGGAAAGGGATGAACTCCCAAGGAAAGTTTCTTTCAGAGATTAAGGGAAAAGTAATTCTCTGCAAACCAGGAGGACATGATAGGATCTCAGCCTATATATTTAGCTTAATGACCAGAGTTATTTTCAGAATAAAAACTAACTTGTCTGCTATCATCTTTGACAAGATTAAGGAAAGTGTGAATAAACCTAATCTAAGAAGAATACTGAGTCTGTATCTGACAATGAATATTCCTGAAGTGATGAACCACACAACAAGATCTAGAATAAACCATATGAGAAGGATGGATATGAAAATACTATCCAGGTGGGAAAGTGTTCTGGCAAAGGATGGTTCTTCACCACAGAAACAACCACACTTGAAAAAGAAAAATACTACCCCCAGGAAACCTGAATCTTCTAGTGATTCAGAAGAACAAGTGATCTTCAGTTCATATGAAGAACAACAAGAATCTATAAGGAAATCATCTGCCCCTAAGAATGTAGATGATAATCAGATGAAGGGGGAGCAAATTCCAGAAAGCACCATCCAACTGGATCAACTTCAGGAAATGCTTCATCAAGGGAGAGCCAATGAGCTTTCTCCAGCTCAACAAGAGGCCTTGCCTCCAGAAGTTGCTCATGAGAAAGAGCAAGCTGCATTAGAGAGTGAAACAGCCACTCAAACTATTCTTGAGGTAATAGATGATATTAATCAAACTACACTAGATACTGAGTCAGATACACTAACTGTGCTTCTAACTGATGTTGAACAGACACACCATGATAACTTCCCTGTACAGGATATATCAATGGATGATACATCTGCATTAAATGATGCTCCATTAACTGTACAAGATACAGATGTTCCTCCAGTTCAACTACAACAAGAATTCACACTTGAGGAATTGTTTCCTAACTTACAAGAATTAAGGACTGAGGAAGTAGTGCCAAGGACTGAGGGGGAGGAGCCAGGGACTAAGGGGGAGTTGACAAGGAGCTGCCCTCTAGTCCAAAGGACACAGTGAACCTTGAAAGTTCTTTTGAATCTGATGGAGAAGCCCTCAGAGTAAAGAATAGAAAACTTATGGTTTACAGGAAGAAAAGCTCAAGCTATAAAATAGCTTTACAGACTGCCTCACAACCCTCAGCTCCAACAATTGACTTCAGTTCACTATTGGTTGTTCTGTAATTTAAAATGGATGAGCAAAGACAAGATCTTGAAAAATATGTTGATGAAATCCATAAGGAACTCCAGTTTACGTTGGCTCAAGATATAAAATAAATCAGATTTGAAGTAAACCAGAATAAGAAAGAGACGACAGACTGCTTACATAAAGGAGGTAATGATGTAGTTTATCTGGCCAAGCATCAACAAGAGACAAGGACACAGATTGATGATATAGTGGTAAAGCAAGGATATGTCCTAGAAAATCAAATTAGAATGAATGATAATCTTACTGAATCACATAATGTGATTGTTACTGAGTTAAAGAATACTGCAACTGCATTAAATGAGGAAAGGGCTAAAGAGAAGTCAGAATTTGATAAGAAACTTCAAGAAGATTTAGCCACTTTCCAATCTGCCATTCAAGCCTCACAGAAACTCCTCTCTGATCAGCTACAGAAATTCAGATCTTTTTATAAGGAAGGCACCAATTATCTGGCTGAACAAGTAAGATTTCAGAAAGATGACTTAAGAGATCATGTTTAAAGAGAAGTCATAAAGGGGGAGAGTGTGTTAGTCAATGCTAGCTCAGAGCATGCTAAATGGATAACAAATGCTGTTAGAGCAACTCTAGGATATCCACCCCTATGTGATGATGATAATACTGCTGAGTCAGACATTAAAATTGCTTATAATGAAGGGGCTCAGCAGGTAGTAGCTCAAACTATTTACCCCCCTGCTGATTTTGAAGGTATTTACAATGTTGTTCAACACATGTATAGTCCTCCAAAGGAGGTTCAGAATGTGAATATTGAGTAAGTTGAAATGTCAGAGGCAGCATTGAACAAAGATAAAGAAGCTCAACTCTCAAAGAAAAGGTTTAGAGAGCAGGCTGAACTAAAGCCTGATTTTGAAAGATGGAGTACCACCTCCAGAAATATAATACTCACTGCCTGGCAAGCTGTCAATGACAAAATGCATGATAGAGGCAAGTGGTATTCTGAACTTGAGTGGAGCAAATAGCTGCAGAGACAATATGCTATACATCAGTTCAGAAGGGATCACAAGGCTGGGAAAATACCTGCTACAGCTGTGGAGCCCAGTAAATACTTTCCCAAGCCTTATCACTATTTTGAAAGGCAAAAAGTTAAGGCTGAAGAACTTAAGAAGAATGATCTCAAAGGCAAGAAGCTAGCTGAAGATACTGAAGCTCCAGTACAAGCAAGGGTCCAGTCTGGCAAAGGCATAGTTATCAAGGAGCCTGATTAACTATAGGATAAATTGACTAGATTTTAGAACATTGTAATCTTCAGTTTTAAGATCTATGTAATCTGTTGTTAACAAATTTTTTTATGTTTAAACAAAATAATGATTCATGCTTATTAAGTTTGTATCATATTCTGTGAAATAATATTATGTTTGCATCAGTTTCATCCATTTCCTCCTCCACCTCCTCCACCTCCAGTGGCCCATCCAGTACAGCAGGGCCGAGGTAGAGGCTGAGGACCTTATGGCCAAGGCAGAGGACAAGAGTAGATGTATGCATTAGACCTCGTCGAGCAGAGGAATCCTGAGGATTTCATCACAGGTACTTTAAATTGTATTATGAATTAAAGGTTTTTCAATATATATTACCTGACCTTGTAGAATAACAACCAATTTGAAACTCAAATCAACCTCAGGCATAGTCTTTATCAACGGCAAGCCCGCTCACACACTGTTCGATACGGGTGCTTCACACTCGTTTGTATCAGAAGCCTTTGTGGAAGGACTGGATGGCGTGGAACGATTCACGGGCTCGGCGATGAGGGTGCGGCTACCTGATGGATCAGAGCAATTATCCTCCCCCAAGTGTAACATGGAGGCCGAAATCAACGGAAAGACATTTGAAGCACCTACAACGATCCTAAGGATGCCAGACTTCAACCTGATCCTGAGCATGACATGGTTGCATTGGAACCTTGCCCAGATTGATTGCCCGTCGAAGAGGATCACATTGAGGCACGGGGACTCCTACGTCATCGTCGATGGTATTGTACTTTCTTCCCGCCTTTTATTATCATCTGTACAGGCTGTCAAAGCCCACAAGCAAGGAGAGTAAGTATACATTTTCTGCTTCGAGATGGCAAGAGCAGAGGCTTCTATTGTTGACATCCCGATGGTTCGGGATTTCTCCGACGTATTTCCGGAGAAATTGCCCAGATTACCACCGGCCAGGGACATGGACTTCCGCATTCAATTGGTGCCAGGAGCGAGGCCCATATCTCGGGAACCGTATAGGATGGCCCCAAAGGAGCTAGTGGAGTTCAAGATGCAGCTACAGGAGCTGGTGGAGTCAGGATTTGTCCGACCGAGCTCATCATCATGGGGAGCACCGGTGTTATTTGTCAAGAAGAAGGATGGGTCGCTGTGGCTCTGCATCGACTACCGAGTGTTGAACCAGTTGACGGTCCGAAACACACACCCGCTATGTCAGATCGACGAGCTTTTTGATTAGCTTCAGGGAGCCTTCTAGTTCTCCAAGTTGGATTAGAGATCCTGATACTATCAGCTGCGGATCCAGGAGGAGGAAATTCCGAAGACGGCTTTCAGTTCCCGCTATGGATTGTATGAGTTCACGATGATGCCCTTCAGGCTCACGAATGTGCCTTCTGCATTCATGAGTTTGATGAACCGTGTTTTCGAGCCCAACATGGTCAGATTTATCATAGTCTTCATCGATGATATTCTGATCTACTCCCGGATATAGGAGGACCACACTCAGCATTTGGCATTGGTTTTGGGGAAACTGAGAGAGCACCAGATGTATGCTAAGTTCTCTAAGTGCCAGTTCTGGCTGCAAGAGGTGGCCCTCTTGAGGCATACTATCAGTGGGGCCAGCTTGGTCGTGGTCCAGGCCAAGGTGCAGGCATTTTGAGATTAGCCGTGGCCAAAGTCAGCTTCGGACATATGCAGTTTTTTGGGACTCGCTGGATATTATCGCAAGTTCGTGGAGGGGTTCTTGAGGATAGCACTTCCCCTCACGTCCTTGACGAAGAAGGAGATAGCTTTTATTTGGACGGAGAAGTGCGAGGCAGCATTTCAGGAGCTAAAGGATAGGATCACCTCTTCCCCCATCCTTGCACTTCCATCGGGGAAGGAAGGATTTCACATTTATACTGATGCCTCATATCAGGGGATGGGTGCGGTCCTAATGCAGCACGGACATGTCATCGCTTATGCTTTGAGACAGTTGAAGAAGCACGAACAGAACTACCCCAAACATGGTTTAGAGCTCGGGGCAGTGGTATTTGCATTGAAGATTTGGAGGCATTACCTATATGGGGTTCATTGTGACATCTTCTCGGATCACAAGAACCTCAAGTATGTTGACATGCAGAAGGACCTGAACCTGCTCTAGAGAAGATGGATTGAATTTTTGTGCGACTATGATTACACCATGTATTATCAACAGGGGAAGGCGAACACCGTGGCAGATGCCTTGAGTAGGAGGGCTGACACTACAGGACTGGAGCCTCGGGTGATGTCTATGGAGCTTATACAGATGCTGGAGGATATGCATATTACTGTAGTTTCCGAGTCTGAGCCAGAGAAATATCGAGAGTACCTGAGTTCCTTGATCATGGAGTGTGATATACGAGACCGTATCAAGACACATCAGAGGCTAGATGCAGCTTTGGAGCCGGTATTCAGGGCCCTAGAATGGGGTAAGACAGAGGATTATTCATTATGTGATGACCTCGTTCATTTTCATGGTCGTGTCTATATACCCGCAGGAGGTGGTATCTGGGAGGATATACTCAGAGAGGCACACTGTTCTCAGTACTCAGTACGCCATGTTATCACCAAGATGACATCGGATCAATGGAGGAGCATGTATTGGTCGGGAATGAAGAGGGAGATCATCTATTATGTGATGCACTGCGAGACATGCCAGCGGGTAAAGGCAGAGTGCAAGAGCCCAAGAGGGTTACTATAGTTACTGCCGGTGCTTGAGTGGAAGTTTGAAGATATCGCTATGGACTTCGTGCACAGATTTCCTCGCTCCCACTCAGGGCAGATTGTATTTGGGTCATTATCGATAGACTAACCAAGGTGGCTCGGTTTAGACCGATCAAGAAGGACAGCTCAGTTGCTGCTTTGGTGAGATTGTTTGTGGATAACTGGGTGTATACTGGATGCGGGGAGGCCCTGAGAGAGACTGTTTCCACTGATTGAGTTCTCCTACAACAATAGTTACTTGACGAGCATTGGGATGGCACCTTATTGGGCTCTTTACGGGAGGAAGTGTCAGACACCACTATCTTGGGTTCAGGATGAGGACCCCAGGGCACTTGGATCAGAATACATAGAGGATATGGATGCTCAGGTACGACTGATCAGGGATCGGATGCTGGAGGCTCAGAGTAGGCAATCTAAGTACTACAATGCGTGGCATCGGAAGGTGGAATTCCAGGTAGGGGACAGAGTGTTCTTGAAGATACATCTGGTGCATGGTGTTTCACAGGTGCGGAGGCACAAGAAGCTCAGCCCTCGATATATGGGGCCATATTTTATCCTGGAGCAGATCGGCCCCTTGGCTTACAGGCTGGAGTTGCCGCTAGAGTTAGGGACCTCACACGATGTTTTTCACGTCTCCTCGCTACAGAGAGCTATCCTTGGCTAGAGCAGCATATTACCACTACAGCTGGACCATTAGCACCTGACAAATCAGTTTGTTTATAGTCGCTCCGGATCGATGATACTGCGGTCCGAGTGCTGCAAAAGAAGAAGGTTCCCCCAGTGAAGGTGTTGTGGTCCAACTATGGATGGGAGGAGCACACCTGGGAGCCAAGGGATCTGATGCTAGAGCGGCACCCGGAGCTTTTTATCTCAGGTAATACATTAATTCTATTTAAAGTTCCTAAATTCTTATGTTTAGAAATCTCATAGACCCAAACTTAAATTCCGGGGACAAAATTGTTTTTTTTTGTTTATTGTGATTTGTAACATCTCATTTCCTATTAGACCCCTCTACTTAGATTGGGTTAGGACATGTGGTGGGGGCATGGATTTAGGCTAGGTTTGAACTATGGAGCCAGGGTGTAGTCACATAGGACCCACTATAAGACCCGGGTTAACTCAAGTCAAACTAGCCTAAATTTGGATCTTAGCTACACATTGGTCCCACCACTATACTGTAAGACCCCCCTCCCCCTTACCAAGGAGGGCTACCGGGTCTTATGCCCAGAATTGTCGTCTTACGGTGGCACTAACTCACAGGTTAGTCGACACCGCAACACGCCGATTCTGCCGGCTAGTACGATCATTTAACCTGTAGGCCAATATGAGAAGAAAGAAGTAGAACTGTATATAAAACCATCAGTCCACAAGTCACATGGTACAATCATGTAAATGAAATGAAAAGTACATCACTATAGTGCACAGAAGAGTACAAATGAAAGAGTAAAAAGGGCTTATGCCCAGTACATCAAAATCACTCTCTCACAAAATAATAAATGCGTAAGCTATACTAAAACATTAGATCTCGTCCCACCTGAGGACGCACAGTAGTGGTAGTAGCCTGCTGAAGCGGTATCTGCTCCTCATGTCCTGCCTCCTCGACGTGCTGGTGCTCTATCTCCACAGGCTCCTAAAAATAGTTGGTCACCGACCATTAGTCAAAAAGACTAAGTAGTTTCCTCCGCACCTCGCCCCGCAGCTCCTAGGCACCGAGCGGGAGGATGAAGCGGAGGACAACAAAAGGGGTAGCAAAGTGGAAGCCGGTGACAGTATCTAACTAGAGTTATAATAAGTAATGTAGTTATACTCTAGCATTTCTAAGTACGGTACAAGTAATAAGTAAGAGCAGTGCAGTAAAGGAAAGTAAAGAACAGTAATATGAACAAGTAAATAAACTAAACTACCACTATGCTATCATCACAAATGTACCCTAACTTATATAAATGCCCATACAAATATATAAGTTAGGGTTTCCAGAAATTTAACTTATCATATAAAAGAGCTCATACTAATTTATATGATAAGGATCTATGAAGTGTATGACCTAATATGGATGAATGATATGATATAATTTTATGTGCAGGCAAGTGCAACTCACACACAATGACTCTGTGATCACAGACCTTTAGTTCCCACTTTTTGAGAGCTAGCATCACTCTCGGGTACCACCGCTGTGGCTACGGCAGCAGCGGAGCGGGCGTCTCCGCTTCTAGACCGGTATGCACACTATGAAGCCTTAGACCCCTCTCATACGCCTCTGTACACATCCAAGGTGCACTCTAGAGTCTCGCGTGCGTACTTTGCTGACAAACCCGTCAGTCTTGTTGGGTCGGATGTGTGTTATCGGGGATCGTCCTCCAGACCGCAGTGTAAAACAACCCACTGGCCCCTCTAACTCCCACAACCGCCTGGTGCACCGTACTGCCATCGGTGTGACGAACGGCCAGTACCGCATGCCCCGCCACGATATTTATGCACATGCAAGTATTTCATTCCGAGCCTCCGCTCGCAGGACCAAACCCGTCCTGAATCCCTCAAACCCAAACCCGGGTGAGAACGCACATTAGTGCCTTTATACCAACTCCCTCAAACCCCAAAACGGGCGAGATCTCACATTAGTGCCTTTATACCAACTCCCTCAAACCCCAAACGGGTGAGCATATATCATGAATCTCCTCAACCCTACACGGGCGAGAAGGTACAACAATGTCCTAACCTATTAAACTACTCTTGTCTACGGGTTATTATACTTAGAGATTTAAGGTTAATCTCAGGACTGCCCCCGGTATTCCCTGTGAAGGGCTCTCAAGGGGCACTAGGAACTGTGTTGGGATTACGCCCAGCGTTCTTTTTCGTAAGGACACTTATTTTAGTTGATGGCTACCCATGTATTTCCCCAGCTCTCCTTATTGCTCTAGCACAACTCTAGTGACTTAAGGTGTTACCGGGAAACCGACGGTCTTCCGCCGACCCCCACTCCAGTTGCTAACCAAGACTTGCACTTTTGATCCCTCACTAAGACAACTCTACCCACCAGTGTTACTCATGTTGAACTCTCTTATTTCTGCCGATAATCAATCCCCCGGTAACCCCTAAGGCAAGACCTATTTGTGTTATATGCAGACCATGTCCTATGATTACCCTAAAAATGTGATCTTCCAAACCTTAAGGCATCTTGCTCTAAATATTTATCCTAGGGTGGTATGACTAAGGGAACTACCCTATGAATTCTCATAATTTTTCTTGGCCAAATAGTCCTTTAATTAAATCTTTTAATTTAAACACTAGGTCACTTTACACATGAAGTAGTATGATTAAATATCCACTGACCTAGGAAATTTGTCCTAAGATGTATATTGATAAAATATTGCTGCCTACAGAGTTTCATAATTTTCCTTTAATTATTTATTCCCATTTCCTATTTAATATCAAATTCACACAAATTCCATTTTACAAATGAAGTATAGGAATTATGTAATCAAAATTTCCAGGAAAATTACAAAACTTTTAGAACACTAATTTATGACTATTGGCAGAGTATCATCAACATTTATTGTGTGATGGCCTATAACATTCCATTATAACATATTTACTAAAAATGCCATTGTATTAATTTAACAACTAACAATGCATCCATTAATTCTGAGAAATTCATACAAAACTAATAATACCATTGTATTGCAGTAGAATAAATTCCAAATTTTTCTGAAGTACATATCCATCATTTCAAGAATTAAATAAGATAAGGGTAAAATGGGCAATTTAAGATATCTAATCCAAAAGCTCTTCAAAACAGAGGGATCATATTTTTCCTAAGTCAATTGTAACCTTATCTATGCCTTGGCAAAATTTTAAGATTTGTGCTTGAGGAAAACCTATTTTCCAATTTTATTTCCAAAATAGCTATATTTAAAATAAATTCCAATAAATTGAATTTTTGATTCCAAAAATTCCATGATTAATTTGAGGGATGAAATTTACCCTACTGAACCACTTTAAATAATTCCAAGATCTTTACATGTCACCATTGTGCTGAATACACTATATTTGCATTTTTGCTAATTGCACACCAAGGCATAACATGAGCTAACACATGCAAGTGGATTCTCCAACATGCAGTGAACCCAAGGTGCTGGAATTTTCATCATGCACCAAGTATGCCCCCATTGACCTACCACCAAGATTTGGGACCATGGGGAGGTGTAAAACTCCATATATTTCATTTATTTGTATTTTGATATTTTGGCAAAAACTATAGGACAATGTTCTCTAAAAATTCCTAATTTTTGGCAGGTGGTAAGTATTCCCTAATCCTGCATGTGCCAAAAATTTGGGGCCATGGTGACTAATTGTTTGACCTGGGCATCTAATTTGATTTCTGCCCTACTCTAGGACCAGTCCTAGGAGAAATGTCCTACAGGACTGTACACTACACTAAATCACATGTTTAAGGTGGCAAATTAAAGATCATACCATCCGCTACAATTTTCATTAAGAGACTAAGTTCTGCAAATGCCTCTAAGAGGCCTAAAATTAACATGCAAAGTGGCTGTATTTGTGTGACAGGGATTTCACTATTCATCATATAAAATTTAATCATTTAAATACATTGCACGAATCTTAAAGCCGGAAACCGACGGGATCGGTTCATCGTCCACAATGGTTTGACGGCTATGATTTCATTTTCCTGGACGATGTTGGCTGGCGTTTTCCGGCCAGCTGAGCCACCACCACCGCCGGCGGATATCGCCACCACCTTCGTTAAGGTGGGGGCTAGCGTTTCCCGGCGGTGGGGCCGCCGGAGTTGGCTCCTCCGGCGAACCCGAGCAAGAAGAAAAGGCTCGGTTTTCTCCATTTTCCTCTCATGGTATCGGGCTCGATTGAGCCCGATATCTCCCTAAATAGATCTAGAAATCTAGTACAGGAAGAGGTGAGGTGAAACGCACTTGAATTGGGGCTTGGCTGCGGGTCAGGCGGCGGTTTGCCATGGTGGTGGTGCGCCGGCGAGCTCCACCCCAAAAACTCGATTCTCCACCATTCTCCATGATCCAGCACTCGATTTCCACTCTCTTCTGTCTCCTGAAGCTGTTGGTGAGGTCTATTTGGACTGAGGTGGAGTATATGGGGAGGTATTTCCTATGTGAGCTCGGTTTGAGCTTTGTTTGCTCCGCCCAGCTGCCAAGTGGCACACAGCCCTGGTTTTCTGCTGGAAATGAAGAGAGGAGGTCGGACACCTGGTTTTGGGCAGCTAAAACCATCTGATGGGGTGGCCATGTGGCCACCATTTCCTCTATTTCCATTTTCTCTCTCCTCCTACCCTTAAAATCCCAATTTTACCCCCTTGTATGTATTCTCTCTCCTGATTTAGAGGGGTAGGACTGGTCTTGTTCACTTGGGCTGGCCATGGGCCAATTTTGGTGGGCTTGGTCCAAGGGAAAATGGCTTGGTCTTCATTTCACTCCTTTAGGTCAATTTGTTGACTTGTTGACTTGGGGAGTTGACTTGGTCAACCATGGTGGGTGGGCTGACCCTACTTGGTGGAAATGGGTCTAGTGGCACCACCCAACTTGGGTTGGGTCAAGGGGGTGCCCAACTTAGGCTAATTGAGCTTGGGTTTGACCAATTAAGCCCAAGGTTGACTTTGGTCAATTTAGGTCAAAGTGTTGACCTAGTGATATGCCCTAGGGTCCACTTAGATTGTCTTTAGGGTTAGGGCAATGTGGTGGGGTCATGGAGTGGCTAGGGTCCCCACTTAGGTTAGTTTGACCTAGTTTGACTATGGTCCTATAGTGGGCCCCACATGGCTACCACCCACTACCTAGGGCCAAACATAGTTGGTCTTCCTTAAATCTCACCCATTCCTAACCCAATCTAAGTTGAGGGGGTCCAGAAGTAACATGGGATGTTATAAATTCCAATAAACAAGAAAATAATTTCGTCCCCGAAATTTAAGTTCGGGTCTACGGAGGTTCTACTTGCAAGAATCATCAAGAAATTTAAAGACATAACTTAAAAGTACCTGATGCGAATAGCTCCGGGTGTTGTTCTAGCATCAGATCCCTCGGCTCCCAAGTGTGCTCCTCATGTCCATGGTTGGACCACAACACCTTCACAAGAGGGACCTTCTTCTTCCGCAACACTCGGATGGCTGTATCGTCAATCCGGATCGGCTCCAATCTCACTGATCTGTCAGGCTCTACCGGTCCGGCTGTAGTAGTAATGTGCTGCTCTGGCCGAAGGAGAGCTCTTCGCAAGGAAGAGACATGGAAGACGTCATGTAATGCACCCAACTCCGGTGGCAGCTGCAGTCGGTTAGCCAAGGGGCTGATCCGCTCCAGGATCAGGTATGGCCCCATGTATCGTGGACTGAGCTTCTTGTGCCTCCGCACCCGAGAGACACCGTGTACTGGACGTATCTTCAAGAATACCCTGTCTCCAACCTGGAACTCCACCTTCCGGTGTCGAGTATCATAATACTTTGCCTGCCTGCTCTGGGCCCCTAGTAGCCGATCTCTGATCAATCGAATCTGAGCCTCAGTATTCCTCTATATAATCAGATCCAAGAGCCCTGGTATCCACATCCTGAACCCATGATAGCGGTGTCCGGCATCTCCTCCCATAAAGTGCCTCGTATGGAGCCATCCTGATGCTAGCCTGGTGGCTGTTATTATACGAGAACTCAATCAATGGCAGGAGCCTCTCCCAAGGCTTCCCTGTATCCAATATGCATAGTCTGAGCAGGTCCTCCATGGTCCGGATGGTCCGCTCGGTCTGTCCGTCAGGTCTGCGGATGGAAGGCGGTACTAAAAGTAAGTCGAGATCCCAAGTAAGCATGCACGGCCCTCCACTCGCTCGAAGTGAACCGACCATCACGGTCCGAAACAATCATCCTGGGATGCCATGATATCTGACGTACTGCTCCACAAATAATCTCACCAGAACTGCAATTGGGGCATCCTTTCGAACTGGAATAAACCGCGCTACCTTGGTCAATCTATCCACTATAACCCATATAGAGTCATGCCCAGATTGGGAGCGAGGCAATCCGTGTACAAAGTCCATAGCAATGTCCTCGAACTTCCATTCTGGAACTGGCAGTGGCTGTAGTAAACCTCCCGGGCTCTTGCATTCTGCCTTCACACGCTGGCAGGTCTCATAATGGGTCACATAATCCGTGATCTCCCTCTTCATCCCGGGCCAACACATAGACCTCCGCAAATCTGCCCACATCTTGGTGATGCCGGGGTGCACTGAATATCTCGAGCAATGTGCCTCTCTAAGTATGTCATCCCGGATACTGCCCCCTGCTGGTATGTAGATGCGCCCCCGGAACCGAAGAAGATCATCCTGTAGCGTGTAGTCCTCGACCTTGCCCCTCTCTAGGGCATTGAAAATCGGCTGTAACGCAGCGTCCAGCCTCTGATGTGCTCGGATGCGCTCCTGTATATCATCGTCACTGATCACTGAGCTCAAATACTCTCTATACACTACTGGCTCGGTCTCGGACACCATGGTAATGTGCATGTCCTCCATCATCTATAGCAGCTCTATAGACATCAATCGGGGCTCCGGTCCAGAAGTGTCGGCCCTCCTGCTCACGTCTCCTGCCGTGATATCCTCGGCCTCGTCCTCGGCCCCGTCCTCGGCCCTACTGTACTGGGGCCACTGGAGGTGGAGGAGGAGGAGGGGGATGGAATCGGTGCGGGCACTCCGACCTGATGTGCCTGGGCTGGAGGCATCCGTAACAAACCACTTGTCGGTGGCCTCGGTCATCCTTTCTCCTCGGATCATGCATCTGTAGAGGTGGGGGAGCCAATGCTGGAGGAGGCCCCTGCTCCTGCCTGAAGTTGGGACGACGACATCCCCCACCCTTCCTGTATCCGATGGTCCTGCCTCTCTGAGAGCCCCTACTGCTCTCTCCTGATGTCGACCCATCAAATGGTCTCTTCCCTCCGGCTCACACCATCAGCTGGTCAGCCTCCAGCTTCTTCGCCATCTCGATGATCTGCCTAGATGTGCCATGAGAAATGAATAGTAAGGCCTGCCTCAAATCATCCCTGAGGCCCCGGTAGAACCTCTTGGCATACCTCCTATCCTCGGTATCCTGAATCCCTGCGAACCTGTCCAAATGGGAGAACTCTCTCTGATACTCTATCACCGATCTAGTCCCCTGCTTGAGGTTCAAAAACCTCTCCTCCAAGGCATCTCTGTCCGTAGCAGAGACAAAGTGCTCCAGAAACACATCGCCAAACTCCTCCCATGATATCTCTGACAGGTCAAAGTCCGCATATATAGACTCCCGGACTGATTTCCACCATCTCTTCGCATGGGCCTCTAGCACAGAGGTGGCCAGAGGTACTGACTCGCCGACTGGGCAGCTGATGCCTGCTAAGATCTCGTGTATGGCCTCCAGCCATTCTTCCGTCTTCACCGTATCCTCTGTCCCACGGTACGTCGGTGGGGACAGGCTCTTGAATGCACTCAGCCAGCTCGACCCCGGATTTGGCTGTGGAGCCGGGACTTGCTGGGCTCTGAAGGCATCCAGAATCGTCGTCAAGGTCTGCACCATCTTCGTATGTAGGAATGGAGTGGCAGCTGGAGGGGGAGGAGCCACATTTTGCGGCGCGGCGACCTGTGGAGGTTGCATAAAGGTAAGGTTAAAACAAAACTGGCCTAACTCATTGTACTTTCTGGACCATTTATGTGACTTTACACATGGGCACACCACTGCTTTCGCTGCATAGTTTGTCCGCAAACTAATGCTCGGGCGGGGGTGGTCCCATGTTGTGGACTTCTTTCTCATATGATCGTTGTTCAAGTGATACCAGTTTGTAAGACCCCCCTCCCCCTTACCAAGGAGGGCTACCGGGTCTTATGCCCAGAATCGTCCGTCTTACTGTGGCACTAACTCACGGGTTAGTCGACACCGCAACACGCCGATTCTGCCAGCTAGTACGATCATTTAACCTGTAGGCCAATATGAGAAGAAAGAAGTAGAACTGTATATAAAACTATCAGTCCACAAGTCACATGGTACAATCATGTAAATGAAATGAAAAGTACATCACTATAGTCCACAGAAGAGTACAAATGAAAGAGTAAAAAGGGCTTATGCCCAGTACATCAAAATCACTCTCTCACAAAATAATAAATGCGGAAGCTATACTAAAACATCAGATCTCGTCCCACCTGAGGACGCACAGTAGTGATAGTAGCCTGCTGAAGCGGTATCTGCTCCTCATGTCCTGCCTCCTCGATGTGCTGGTGCTCCATCTCTACGGGCTCCTAAAAATAGTTGGTCACCGACCATTAGTCAAAAAGACTAAGTCGTTTCCTCCGCACCTCGCCCCGCAGCTCCTAGGCACCGAGCGGGAGGACGAAGCGGAGGACAACAAAAGGGGTAGCAAAGTGGAGAACAAGCGAAAGTAAAGAACAGTAATATGAACAAGTAAATAAACTAAACTACCACTATGCTATCATCACAAACGTACCCTAACTTATATAAATGCCCATACAAATATATAAGTGTTAGAAAGTAGCGAAAAGAAGCGAAAAGTAGAGAACAAGCGAATAAACTTTTGAATAATTGAAATTTTATTATCCAAAAAAGATATCATTTACAAAGGTATGACCTCCCTTATATAGAATGGAGGAGATAAGAAGAGAGTATACAAACAATGTGGGACTAAACATTTACAGTACTGAGCGGCTAGAATAATGGAGACCGCACAGGCCGCGCGGTTAGACAGATGGGTTAACCGCTCGGCAACTCCAGCAGGATAGAACAGGCCGCAGAGGTAGACCGATAGACCGCCCGGTCAACAAACCGCTGGATCAGACCGCTAAGCCGCTCGGTCAACAAACCACTGGATCAGACCGCTAAGCCTCCCGGTCTAATACTTCAACACTCCCCCTCAAGCTGGAGCATAGATATCAATCATGCCCAGCTTGTCACAAATGCGGAAGAAGGAAGTAGAAACCGGCTTGGTGAAGATATCTGCCAACTCTTTGTCAGAGGTGACAAAAGGAGTACAAATCTGTTTCTTCAAAATCTCTTCCCGAATGAAGTGACAGTCAACCTCTATATGCTTTGTTCTCTCATGGAAGACCGGATTTCTGGATATGTGTATAGCGGCCTTGTTGTCACAGAACATAGAGAGAGGACAGTCATATACCTCGCCCAGGTCAAGCATGAGAGCCCACAACCACTTTAACTCACACGTGGTTGACGCCATACTCCGGTATTCTGCTTCGGCACTGGATCTGGAAACAACGGACTGTTTCTTGCTCTTCCAACTCACAAGATTACCTCCAACAAAGGTACAAAAACCTGATGTGGATTTACGATCGCCTTTGTCATCCGCGTAACTTGAATCTGAGTAGGCCTCAACCCTCAGATGACCATTCCTCTGAAAGAGTAACCCTCTGCCCGGTGCTGCTTTGATATACTCTAAAATCTTCAGGGCGTACTGAAGATGGCACTCCCTGGGAGCTTGCATAAACTGACTGACCTTGCCTACAGCGTAGGCGATGTCGGGTCTAGTCACCGTGAGATAGATGAGTTTGCCTACCAAACGTCTGTACCGTGTGACATCAGATAGAAGAGGCGAATCATCCGTCCACGTTTTGTCTTCTCCAACAGCCATGGGAAAACGAGCTGGTTTGGCACCTGTCAATCCTGCTTCTCGTAGAAGATCAAGTGCATACTTCCGTTGAGAGAGAACCAAGAAGTCAAGTTTCCGAGAGATTTCTATCCCCAAAAAGTATTTTGGGGAGCTCATATCCTTCGTGACCAAGTGCTAACGGAGGTGCTTCTTCGTCAAGTCCACCCCATCTCGGTCATCGCCAGTAAGGAGAATATCATCCACATATACGGCCAAAACCACCAGTCCCGAGGCCGTTTTGCGAATGAATAATGAGTGATCGGCCGAACTCCTTTGAAAGCCGATGGTAGCCACAATACCACTGAATTTGTCGAACCATGCCCGAGGGCTCTGCTTTAGGCCATAAATGGCCTTCTTCAAATGACAGACACGTGTCTCCCCCTGAGCAACATACCCAGGAGGTTGCTCCATATAGACGTCCTCCTGAAGATCGCCATAGAGAAAGGCATTCTTCACATCAAGCTGGGAAATAGCCCAAGCCCGGTTAACAGCCACAGAAAAGAGAACTCGGATGGTGCTGAGGCGAGCAACCGGAGAGAAGGTATCAAAGTAATCAACGCCATAAGTCTGAGTAAAGCCCTTGGCCACCAGCCGGGCTTTGTAGCGATCCACAGTGCCGTCGGGGCGAAACTTCACAACGAAGACCCAGCGACAGCCAACCACATCAGTGCCCACGGGAGGAGGAACCAGGGTCCAGGTACCCCGTTCAGTAAGAGTAGTCATCTCCTCATCCATGGCAGACTTCCAATGAGGGAGAGCGAGAGCCTCCTGGTAGGTACGGGGAGTAGAAGTAGCAGAGATAGCAAAGGCAAAACACCTGCGAGAAGGAGAAAGCTGATCATAGGAAACAACAGCCGTGAGCGGGTGTTGAGTACACGCCCGCACCCCTTTACGAAGGGCAATGGGAACATCCAGGTCAACGGGAGCGTCGGCGACGGGAGAGTCAACGACCGGAGCGTCCATGGCGGAGAAGGCTGGCCCGGGACTAGAGAGAGACGACAGCGGAGAGGAGGGTGGAGGGGTGGGTGGAGAGACGGACTGGGAAGGAGTGGGTGGAGGAGGAGACGAAGGTGGGAAAACGTGGATAGGTGTGGAAGGAACGGAGATATCAGAAGGAAGAGAAGGAAGAGAAGAGGGAGGAGAGAAATAGGAAGCATTTTCGAAAAAAGTCACATCTGCGGAGACAAACTGCTTGCGGAGAAGGGGGTCAAAGCAGCAATAGCCTTTTTGAGTGGTAGAGTACCCCAAAAAGACACACTTGGTGGAACGGGGGGAAAGCTTGTCGCGGGTAGAGGAGGGAGTGTGAACAAAGGTCGTACAGCCAAAGACACAGAGAGGAAGAGGAAAAGGTTCCTGGTGGGGGTAGAGAAGGGAGAAGGGAGTCTGGCCGTGGAGAACCACGGAGGGAAGGCGATTGATGAGATAGCAGGCGAGGAGCACAGCGTAGCCCCAGTAGGAGCGAGGGATGTTCATCTGCGTCATGAGAGTACGCGCAACATCAAGCAGGTGACGGTTTTTTACGCTCCGCCACCCCATTCTGCTGGGAGGTGTAAACACAAGTCGTTTGATGAAGGAGGCCATGTTTGTGAAAGAACGCGGAGAACTCATGAGTCAGATACTCCTTGGCATTATTAGAACGTAAGACTTTAATAGAAATAGCAAATTGAGTCTTAATCATAAAGTAAAATGATTGCCAAACAGAAAATAGTTCAGAGCGATCTTTTAATAGATACACCCAGGTACATCGAGTAAAATCATCGATAAAAGTGACAAAATAGGAACTGCCCCGACCAACTGTGAGGGTAGGAGCAGGACCCCATACATCAGAATGAATAAGATCAAAAATGCGAGAGGAGCCACGGCCTTGCTTCGGTGGGAAGGAGGAGCGATGATGTTTGCCAAGCTGACACGCATCACAGTTGAGCGGAGAACTGGTAGGAGGTAAGTGGGGCAGAAGCTGACGAATAAGCCGAGGAGGAGGATGTCCAAGACGAAGATGCCACTGAAGGAGATCGGTGGAGGAGGAGTAGGCAGAGAGAGCGGAAACATCGTTGAGGAAGTAGAAGCCGCCGCTCTCAGTCCCAGTAGCAATCGTCCGCTGGGTCCTCGGGTCCTGAAAAGAACAAGTAGTGGGAGTGAATAAGACGGAGCACTGAAGTTGCCGGCATAAAGTAGTAACGGATAACAAATTGCACGGGAACTTCGGGACATAGAGGGTATCCTCCAAGCAAAGCGATGGAGTGAGTTGAACCATGCTCGTCCCATGAACCGGGGACGGGGAACCATCCGCCACACGAACTGGGGGTAAGCGGTCATGGGTCTCAAGACGGGAGAAGCAATGAGGGTTGCCCGTCATATGATTGGTGGCACGGGAGTCAATCAGCCATTTACCTTGGGTAACGACGTGGGCACTACCTGACGTCGTGGCCACAGAGGCAGACGGCCTAGAAGAGGCGGAGGCCGAAGAAGGAGCATCACCGGAAGGGCGAAGATGAGGATATTTCTGCCAGCAGCGGTCAACAGTATGGCCAGTACGACCACAGTGAGAGCAGAGGAACCGGGAGGAACCCCGTCCGCCAGAGGAGCCACGGCCACTAGGGCCCCCCCTCTGAGCTTGGTGAGCAAAGGAGTCCTGGGCCCATACTTATCATATAAAAGAGCTCATACTAATTTATATGATAAGGATCTATGAAGCGTATGACCTAATATGAATGAATGATATGATGCAATTTTATGCGCAGGGAAGTGCAACTCACACACAACGACTCTGTGATCACAGACATTTAGTTCCCACTTTTTGAGAGCTAGCATCACTCTCGGGTACCACCGCTGTGGCTACGGCAGCAGCAGAGCGGGCGTCTCCGCTTCTAGACTGGTATGCACACTACCAAGCCTTAGACCCCTCTCATACGCCTCTGTACACGTCCAAGGTGCACTCTAGAGTCTCACATACGTACTTTGCTGACAAACCCGTCAGTCTTATTGGGTCGGATGTGTATTATCGGGGATCGTCCTCCAGACCGCAGTGTAAAACAACCCACTGGCCCCTCTAACTCCCACAACCGCCTGGTGCACCGTACTGCCATCGGTGTGACGAACGGACAGTACCGCATGCCCCGCCACGATATTTATGCACATGCAAGTATTTCATTCCGAGCCTCCCGCTCGCAGGACCAAACCCGTCCTGAATCCCTCAAACCCAAATCCGGGTGAGAATGCACATTAGTGCCTTTATACCAACTCCCTCAAACCCCAAAACGGGCGAGATCGCACATTAGTGCCTTTATACCAACTCCCTCAAACCCCAAACGGGTGAGCATATATCATGAATCACTCCAACCCTACACGGGCGAGAAGGTACAACAATGTCCTAACCTATTAAACTACTCTTGTCTACGGGTTATTATACTTAGAGATTTAAGGTTAATCCCAGGACTGCCCCCGGTATTCCCTGTGAAGGGCTCTCAAGGGGCACTAGGAACTGTGTTGGGATTACGCCCAGCGTTCCCTTTCGCAAGGATACTTATTTTAGTTGATGGCTACCCATGTATTTCCCCAGCTCTCCTTATTGCTCTAGTACAACTCTAGTGACTTAGGGTGTTACCGGGAAACCGACGGTCTTCCGCCGACCCCCACTCCAGTTGCTAACCAAGACTTGCACTTTTAATCCTCACTAAGACAACTCTACCCACCAGGGTTACTCATGTTGAACTCTCTTATTTCTGCCGATAATCAATCCTCTGGTAACCCATAAGGCAAGACCTATTTGTGTTATATGCAGACCATGTCCTATGATTACCCTAAAAATGTGATCTTCCAAACCTTAAGGCATCTTGCCTCTAAATATTTATCCTAGAGTGGTATGGACTAAGGAAACTACCCTATGAATTCTCATAATTTTTCTTGGCCAAATAGTCCTTTAATTAACTCTTTTAATTTAAACACTAGGTCACTTTACACATGAAGTAGTATGATTAAATATCCACTGACCTAGGAAATTTGTCCTGAGATGTATATTGATAAAAATATTGCTGCCTACAGAGTTTCATAACTTTCCTTTAATTATTTATTCCCATTTCCTATTTAATATCAAATTCAGACAAATTCCATTTTCCAAATGAAGTATAGGCATTATGTAATCCAAAATTCCAGGAAAATTACAAAACTTTTAGAACACTAATTTATGACTATTGGCATAGTATCATCAACATTTATTGTGTGATGGCCTATAAAATTCCATTATAACATATTTACCAAATATGCCATTGTATTAATTTAATAACAAACAATGCATCCATTAATTCTGAGAAATTCATAAAAAACTAATAATACCATTTTATAGCAGTAGAATAAATTCCAAATTTTTCTGAAGTACATATCCATCATTTCAAGAATTAAATAAGATAAGGGTAAAATGGGCAATTTAAGATATCTAATCCAAAAGCTCTTCAGAACAGAGGCATCATATTTTTCCTAAGTCAATTGTAACCTTATCTATGCCTTGGCAAAATTTTAAGATTTGTGCTTGAGGAAAACTTATTTTCCAATTTTATTTCCAAAATAGCTATATTTAAAATAAATTCAATAAATGGAATTTTTGATTCCAAAAATTCCATGATTAATTTGAGGGATGAAATTTACCCTAATAAACCACTGTAAATAATTCCAAGATCTTTGCATGCCACCATTGGGCTGAATACACTATATTTGCATTTTTGCTAATTGCACACCAAGGCATAACATGAGCTAACACATGCAAGTTCTCCAACATGCAGTGAACCCAAGGTGCTGGAATTTTCATCATGCACCAAGTATGCCCCCATTGACCTACCACCAAGATTTGGGACCATGGGGAGGTGTAAACCTCCATATATTTCATTTATTTGTATTTTGATATTTTGGCAAAAACTATAGGAAAAGTTTCTCTAAAAATTCCTAATTTTTGGCAGGGGCTACGTATGCCATAATCATGCATGTGCCCAACATTTGGGTCCATGGTAACTAATGGTTTGACCTGGGCATCCAATTTGATTTCTGCCCTACTCTCGGACCAGTCCTAGGAGAACTGTCCTACAGCACTGTACACTATATCAAATCACATGTTTAAGGTGGAAAATTAAAGATAAGACCATCAGCTACAATTTTCATTAAGAGACTAAGTTCTGTAAATGCCTCTAAGAGGCCAAAATTAACATGCAAAGTGGCTGTATTTGTGTGACAGGGATTTCACTATTCATCATATAAAATTTAATCATTTAAATACATTGCACGAATCTTAAAGCCGGAAACCGACGGGATCGGTTCATCATCCCCAATGGTTTGACGACTACGATTTCATTTTCCTGGATGATGTTGGCTGGCGTTTTCCGGCCAGCTGAGCCACCACCACCGCCGGCGGATATCGCCACCACCTTCGTTAAGGTGGGGGCTAGCGTTTCCCGGCGGTGGGGCCGCCGGAGTTGGCTCCTCCGGCGAACCCGAGCAAGAAGAAAAGGCTCGGTTTTCTCCATTTTCCTCTCATGGTATCGGGCTCGATTGAGCCCGATATCTCCCTAAATAGATCTAGAAATCTAGTACAGGAAGAGGTGAGGTGAAACGCACTTGAATTGGGGCTTGGCTGCGGGTCAGGCGGCGGTTTGCCATGGTGGTGGTGCTCCGGCGAGCTCCACCCCGAAAACTCGATTCTCCACCATTCTCCATGATCCAGCACTCAATTTTCACTCTCTTCTGTCTCCTGAAGCTGTTGGTGAGGTCTATTTGGACTGAGGTGGAGTATATGGGGAGGTATTTCCTATGTGAGCTCGGTTTGAGCTTTGTTTGCTCCGCCCAGCTGCCAAGTGGCACACAGCCCTGGTTTTTCTACTGGAAATGAAGATAGGAGGTCGGACACCTGGTTTTGGGCAGCTAAAACCATCTGATGGGGTGGCCATGTGGCCACCATTTCCTCTCTTTCCATTTTCTCTCTCCTCCTACCCTTAAAATCCCAATTTTACCCCCTTGCATGTATTCTCTCTCCTGATTTAGAGGGGTAGGACTGGTCTTGTTCACTTGGGCTGTCCATGGGCCAATTTTGGTGGGCTTGGTCCAAGGGAAAATGGCTTGGTCTTTATTTCACTCCTTTAGGTCAATTTGTTGACTTGTTGACTTGGGGAGTTGACTTGGTCAACCATGGTGGGTGGGCTGACCCTACTTGGTGGAAATGGGTCTAGTGGCACCACCCAACTTGGGTTGGGTCAAGGGGGTGCCCAACTTAGGCTAATTGAGCTTATGAGTGTGGTTTTAACTAATTAAGCCCAAGGTTGACTTTGGTCAATTTAGGTCAAAGTGTTGACCTAGTGATATGCCCTAGGGTCCACTTAGATTGTCTTTAGGGTTAGGGCAATGTGGTGGGGTCATGGAGTGGCTAGGGTCCCCACTTAGGTTAGTTTGACCTAGTTTGACTATGGTCCTATAGTGGGCCCCACATGGCTACCACCCACTACCTCGGGCCAAACATAGTTGGTCTTCCTTAAATCTCGCCCATGCCTAACCCAATCTAAGTTGAGGGGGTCCAGAAGTAACATGAGATGTTACATATACCCCTAGCCCTAATAACAATCTAAGTGAACCAAAATCCATGACATTGGGTCACCTATTGACCCAAGTTGACCCAAGTCAAATCGAACCTTAATTTGGTCAAACCCACACCTAAAGGCCCAATTAGTCCAAGTGGGGCACCACCATGGCCCAACTCAAGTTGGGTGGTACCATTGGGTCCATGACAATCAAGTGGGGTCAGCCCACTCATCAATTTGACCCAGTCAACCTAAAAGTCAACAAGTCAATTTAGGGCTTAAAGAGAGGAAATGATATGAGCCAAGCCCATGACTCAAGGCCCATGACCAGCCTAAGAGATCAATGACAGCCCCTAACCCCCAAAATTAGGAGAGAGAATAAATGCATGGGGGTAGCTTAGGAATTTTGGAGAAAATGAGGAGGGAGAAAGGAGGAAATGAGGGGATGGAAGCCATGTGGCCCTCCTCCTCCCTTCCCGAGCTTATTTCTGAGCTCTAGCAGCATTTACCAGCAATTTCCAGCAAGTTCCATGCCATATGGCATCTAGGAGGAGAATCCAATGTAGAGGCCGAAATCGCCATAATGGCAACTCACTATACAACCAATATCATCTCAATTTGACCTCACCATCAGCTTCAAAAGGTCGAGAGAAGTGGAAATTGAGTCCTAGGCCAAGTCAAACCGTGCAGAATCAGAGCTTGGAGCAAGCTCGCTGGAGAAGAGAAATTTCATGGCGCACCACCACCGCACACGCCGCCAAGCCCGGCTACAGGTCCGTTTCACCTCCCCTCACACTGTGCTAGTTTTCTATATCTACTAGGAGAGATATCGGGCTCAAATGAGCCCGATCCCATGAGAGGAAATCAAGAAAAATACATGAAATTGAGGTGTTCGGGTTCGCCGGAAAACGCCGCCTCAGGCGGCCAAGTCGCCGCCAATCGATGGCCACCACGTCAACGGAGGTGGTGGTGGTGGTGGCTGGCCAGGGAGGTGGCCGGATGGCCATGAAAATCCAAATCAAGGCGGCCTAGTTCGGGAAACTCTGGAGCGTTGGCTGGTTGGAGAAGATGTATGGATGTCATCCATTTTGATCATATTAAACTATAGTGATAATATTGATTTCATTTATTTTTCTGTCACATTTTATACAGAACCATGCATGTTAAATATAAGCCCCTTTGAGGCAATTTCAGAACTGGTCACTAACATAACAATTGCAGATCTATTTCTTAACTTTGTTTTGACACCATAAAAATGTAATTTGGAGTAGTAGGGCTCCATATAAGGCCATTCTACCAAGACTGGTGCTAGGCTATGACAGATCTTTAAATGAGTGCCCAGTCCAAACCATAGGTCATCATGACCTGAGATTTTGTTCATGCATGTGACTAGGTCATACTTAGGTACTGACCAGAAATGGGAATTTTTGGAAAGTATTTTTCCATAGTTTTTGGAGAAATATCATTTATTAAATTAATAGAATATTTGGAGATCTACAAATCCAAATGCCCCCAAATTTGGGTGGCATGGTCATTGGTCCTTAGATGACCATGGTAAAAATTTCAGGCCATTTGGACTTCTGCATGTTTGGTAAATCCCACATGCATGAGATAGGTATGTTCAAATTTGGGGTGCCTATAGTAAAAATAGAAAAATGGAAATTTAGCCCATTTGGACAATTGCATGTCCATGAAACTCTGGACATAGGCTTATAGGGATGGAATATACCTCCCATGGGAAGTTTGGTATTTTTGGAATCAAGAATCCCATTAATTGGAATTATTGGAAAATATGCCTAGATAGGAAATAAATTTGAATCTAGTGCATATGAATTTATTAATTTCTAAAATTTTGTCACAAGGTTTATTAGGACATTGATCACCTCTGGAAAACTTTAGGGGACTGTTAGGTGATGTTAACTTTGATTGTAAGTAAAATTAACCATTTTGCTCATTGTGGAAATTAATTAAAAATAAGGGAAATTTTTGCTTAAATATTATGGAAAAATTTATGGTAGCCTATTTATGTGATTAAATCCCTATCAAATTATTTAAGAATTTTTGGATGTTTCTATATGCTGAAAACTCTAATAATGGCATTTTGGTAATATTGCTCATTTGGATATAAATTAGATCAAATCAATGTTTAGGATTTTGAAATTATGTATTTAGCTTTATTATATCAACATGGATCCTCAGTAAGTTTCCTAGATTTTGTGGTTGTATAACTACTGCACTTCATTTGGAAAGTAGTTAATTTGTAGTTTATTATTAAATAGATATTAAATGGAATTTCACATGGGAAAATTGTGAAACTGGCTAGGAAGTCATATTTAACCTCATAGAACCCCTAATAAATTTCTTAGCTAGGTTGGACCATTATAGATAGTACATCATGTGCAAAGTGACTCAGGTCACTCAATTAAAAGAATAAATTTAGGCTCTTAATCCCTTAGAAAAATATTGAAACCTAGGATGGTCAATATCATACGTCATAGCAAACCATGATAAATAATTAGGGGCAGTTGACCCAAGAGTTTGGAAGACACGTCATACGGGTCAACATTAGGTCATGGGTGCGCTTCGTAAAAAAATAGCACATAATATTAGGACCCTCAGGGGATAAGATTGTCGGTTGAGATGGAATCTATGTTGGGAAGATGAACCCTAGTTGGTGTCCAATAGGTCGCTTCTTGATAACGAGTGGCAGAGTGAAAATCCCAAGGATAGGAGCTAGAATGGAGATCGGTGGAAGACCGTCGCTCTCCTAATAACATTCTAAATTACTAGGTTTATCCCAGAGTAATAATGAGAGTTGGTATGGATTATGGGTAGACATTAATAAAACTAAATATCCTTGAGAATGGGAGCTTTGGGCTTCAGCCCATCGTTGTTCCTAGTGCCCCCAAGAGCCCTTCACCGGGCATGCCATGGGCAGTCCTACGATTAACCCTAAATTTCTAGGTATAACAAACATTAGACAAGAGTAGTCAAATAGGCTAAGGCATTGATGTACATTCTCACCCGTGAAGGGTTGGAGGGATTCAGAACTAAGGCATTGATGTACATTCTCACCCGTGAAGGGTTGGAGGGATTTAGAACTAAGGTATTGATGTACATTCTCACCTGTGAAGGGTTGGATGGATTCAGAACTGAGGCATTGATGTGCAATCTCACCCGTGATGGGTTGGAGAGTTTCAGGACGGGTTGGTCCTGCGAGTTGGAGGCTCGGGTTGGAATATCTTGCATGTGCATAAAAATAAACTTGTGGCGGGTCATGCGGTATTAGGCCAATCATCACACCGATGGCAGTACGACGACTCTGGCGAGGTGTGAAGGTTTGTGGGGCCAGTGGGTTGTTTTACACCGCGGTCTGGAGGACGATCCCCCAAAAATGCACACACGACCAAAAAAACTGGTAGGTAGCCAGCAAATAGTATGCAAAGACTCTAGAGTGCACCTAGGATGTATATAGAGGCGTATGGGAGGTCTAGGCCTGGTAGTGTGTAAACCCGCCTAGGAGTGGAGACGCCCGAACCACTGCATCCGTAGCCACAACAGTGGTACTAGAGAGTGATGCTAGCTCCAAAAAGCAGGAACTAAAGATCTGTGATCATAGAGTCATGTGTGTGAGTTGCACTTGCATGAATCATAAAATGCATGCATATCATACATTCATAACTAGGTCATACGCACCATAGATCCTTATCATATAAATTAGTATGAGCTCTTTTATATGATAAGTTATATTTGGAAACCTTAACTTATAATTTTGTAAGTGCATTCATATAAGTTAAGGTACTTCTGTGATGGTAGTTTAGTAGTAGGATATTATACTTGCCATTATTTACTCTGTTTTACTTTCAGTACCTTGTTTAGTTACAACACCTTACTTATTTTCTGTACAGTTCTTCATACCTTACATGTGTTATATATATAGAACTGCTAGAGTATAAATAGTTGTTACTATACATACTTGTTAGTACAGCTCCACTATCACCTGCTTCTTGTTATACCCCTTGTTGTCCTCCTCTTCATCCTCCTGCTCAGTGCCTAGGAGTTGCGGGGGCGAGGTGTGGAGGAAACAGCTTAGTCTTTATGACTAACGGTCGGTTGTGACCAAATCATTTTAGGAGTTCGAGGAGATGGAGTACCAGCACGACCAGCAGGACGAGGTGGTAGGACATGAGGAGCTGATACCACCACCACATACTACTACTACTACAACCTATCGTCAGGTGGGATGAGTTTTCTGATGATTGTTTAGCTTCCACTTTGTTGTCGTTTTGAGAGAGAGATATTTGATATCATGTATAGGGAATAAGTCCTTTTCACTTTTGTTGTACTCATTCTGGACTTTATTGTACTTTCATTTTCATTATAGATGATAGTGCTGTGAATTGTATACTAGCTGTTTATACACTGCTAAAAGAATTGGTTTCAAGCTAACCTAAACACCTAGAGGGGGGTGAATAGGTTCAATTCCTTTTTATTCTAATGCAGAATATTTATTCAGTTAATCAAATAGAATCAAACAGTTTTACAGCTACCACATCACAGAAATCACAATATCACACACAATCACAGATGGCACATAGATTTATAGTGGTTCCCCAAATGATGGGTACATCCACTTTCCCCTTTGCCTATCTAGTAGTGTGCTAGATTTAGCCTAACTTCTTCCTTCCTTCTCAGATCCATAAATCTTATAGCTCAGAACCCAGTCAAGGTTCCTACAACTCAGAGTGAGTCCACACTCCTACAACTCAGGCAATTAAGCCCTACCTCATCCTTCACCCAGGCCTACAACTCAGAGAATTAAATATCCTTCCTCAGGCACACAACCCTACCTCAGCCTTCCCAAGGCCTATAACTCAGGGATGTAAATCTCCTACCTCAGGCACTCAGCCCTACCTCAGCCTTTATAAATTAGGCTTACAACTCATATCAATAATGATCTTACAGAAAAATGATATAAAATAAGTTTTATCTTTCACCCAAGTTGAGAGAGAATGGGTAGAAAGTTTTCTTGATCAGTTCTTAAAGAATCTGATTACACAGAAATCAACCTGTCTTTGGCTTTCTTCAAAGCATCTTGAATCTGAACACGGTAAGGTTGAATTTCTTGAAGTTGATCTTCAATCAACTTCCTTCTTAAAATCCAGAAATTAGTCTGAATTCTTCTTTGCAGATTAGTTCAGGATCTGCTCTTAAGAGACTAGTTGATGATAGTCTCTTTCTTCACTTGAATTGTTGGAGCTCTCTCTCTCTCTAGAAATTCTTCTGAAGGTATTTTGAAATTCTTCACTTAGATCCACTTGAAATCTCTGATTGGATTTTCTTGTGTATGTTGGATCTTCTGTTGTAATTGTGTTTTTGTGTACTTCGTCGTCTTCAGTTGATAGAATCTGTCTTTATATAGACTTCATCCAAGGTTACCGGCGGATCCGGTTGCTAACCAACTTCTGACAGATCTGACAGTTGAAGTAGACTTGTTGGTTATGACAGCTGTCAAGTCTCCCGTCACTTCTTGAAACTTTATCTCTGTCAGCAAAGTGTCGAGTCTGAACTTCACATGTGTCAACACAAGTAGACTAAGTGTCGACACAATCCTTGGTGGTGTCGACACAGGTCTCATGGTGTATACACTGCTTCTCGACATAGCTTCTGTAAGAATGTATCGACACAAGTCCTTTGGGTCGACACAGTCACTTCTTGTCTTGATATAATTAACTTATAAGAAATTCTGGTGTGTGTGTCGACACAAGTCCTGTGTGTCGACACAGTTGATATCGACTGAACTTTTTGTGTGTCGACATAAGTCCTTTGTGTCGACACGGTTGATGTCGACTGAACTTTCTGTATGTCGACACAACTTTTCCAAGTGTCGACACAATTGACTCCAGGTGTCGACACAGCTTTTCTCATGTGTCGACACAAGTCTTCACAAGTGTCGACACAGCTTCTTCTAGTGTCGACATATGGATTTAGAAACTGTTCTTGCATATTCTTAACCTACACATATAAACTCAAAACAACATCAAATACACCTTGATGAATATCATTGAGCTAAGTGAGGCTTCTCCAAATCTGGTACACATTTTCCAATGTACCCAACAATCTCCCCCTATTTGGAGAAGTCATAACCCTTAGTCAATGATATATACCATTTATAATAAACTCATATTATGATGTATATAAACATTACATGACAGGGTAACATATAAACAAAACATGTATAATATGTCATTACAGAATGATGCAAATACAGTGAGCATGAATCATTGTTTTGTTTAAACTATCAAAAGTTTGTCAACAATTAGTTTACATAGATTTTTATAATAACTAAAGATTACATTGTTGTAAAATCTAGTTAATCTATTCTAAGGCTGATCAGTCTCCTTGATGACTATGCCTTTTCCTGATTTAATCTGAGCCTGCATAGTAGGTTCAGCATCATTAGCAGGTTTTTTTCCTTTCAGATCTTTCCTTTTCTGTTCTTCAGCCCTTATCTTTTGCCTTTCAAAATAATGAAAAGTCTTTGGGAAGTACTTGCTGGGCTCCAGAGCATTAGCAGGTAACTTCCCAGCTTTTGCTTTCCTTCTGTATTGAAGAATGGCTTCCTGCCTGGCTTCATACTTGTTCCATTCTTGCTCAGTATACCATTTACCCCTTTCATGGGTCTTGTCCTTCACATCTTTCCAGGCAGTCAATATAATGTTCCTGGAAGTAGGACTCCATTGCTCAAAATAAGGCTTCAACTCTACATGTTCTCTAAACCTTTTTCTTTGAGAGTTGAGCTTCTTGCTCTTTATACAAAGCTACCTCTAACATTTCTACTTTATCAATGATAAAATTCTTAGTAGACTCTGGAGGGTTGTACATCTAATGAACCAGGTGTTGAATTTCCTCAAAGTTAGAAGGGGGATATATGATTTGAGCTACTTCCTATTATCCCCCTTCAATTCCTGTAGCTTGAATTCCTGACTCAGTTGTGTTGTCATCATCACATAGGGGTAGATATCCCAGAGTTGCTCTAACAGCATTTGTTATCCATTTGGCATGCTCTGAGCTAGCATTGACTGTCAACCTCTCCACCTTTATGACTTCTCTTTTAATATGATCTCTGAGATCATTCTATTTGAACCTGATTTGAGTATCCAGATAATTTGTTCCCTCTGTATAATAGGCTTTAAACTTTTGAAGCTGAGCAGAAATAATCTTCTAAGAGTCTTGAAGGGTAGATTGGAAAGTGGCTAAATCCTCTTGAAGTTTCTTATCAAACTCTGATTTCTCTTTAGCCCTTGCCTCAGTCAGTGCAGTTGCAGTATTCTTTAATTCTGTAACAATCATATTATATGATTCAGTAAGATTATCATACATCCTTAGTTGATTTTCTAGGACATAGTCTTGCTTAACTACCAGATCATCAACTTGAGTCTTTATTCCTTCTTGTTGTTTTGCTAGGAAAACCACAGCATTACCTCCTTTGTGGAAGCAATCTGTCATCTCCTTTTTATTCTGGTTTACCTCAAATCTAATTGATTTTATATCTTGAGCCAAGGAGAATTGCAAATCTTTAAGAGTTTCATCCATATATTTCTCCATGGCTATTCTTTGTTCATCTAATTTTACTTGCAAAGATACCAGTAAGGAGTTATAATCATGTGCAGGAATTGGTTGTGGAGCAGTTTGCAATGCCCTTTTATAGCTTTGGCTTCTTCTTCTGAAAACCATCAGCTTTCTCTTCTTTGCTTGAGATTCTGTTTCATCTTCAGAAGCTGATGTACTTGCTATATCAACTCTTTCCTAAGGACTAGGAGGCAGTTCCTTTTCAGTCCTAGTTTGCTCCCCCTTAATTTGAGCTTGCTCCCCCTCAGTCCTGGCTTGCTCCCCCTCAGTCTTGGCTTGCTCCCCCTCAGTTCTTGCTATCTCTATATCAGGGAACAACTCTTCAAGAGTAAACACTTGTTGAGTTTGGACAGGAGGCACCACTAACTCTGGAGCATCAGCAGTTGTAGATGTATCCTCCATGATAACATCCTGCGCTTGATTGTTGAGTTGAGTGGTCTGGTCAACATAAATCAAGGGCACAGTTAGTGTTTCATACTCATTATTGAAAATTGTTTGATTAACTTCTTGGATTACCTCAAGAATAGTTTGATTAGCCATTTCACTTTCTAAGTGTGTTGGCTGTTCCTCAAGATGAGGCTCCCCCTGCATCTGATCATCATGTATAATATCTTGAGCAGGTGATTTCTCAGTATTCTCTGGCCTCCCTTCATCAGCCATGTCTTTTATCAGCACTCTATCCCATCTAGAGATTATCCTTAGATCCATTTTCCTCATGTGATTGATCTTGGATCCAGCAGCCTGTTGCATCACTTCTGGAATTTCTCCAGCCAAGTATAAACTTAATATTTTCCTAGATTCGGTTTATTGATGCTTTCTCTAATCTTCTCATATATGACTGCAGACCAATTGGTGTTGATTTTGTAGATGATCCTGGTCATGAGGCAGAACATGTAGGCTGAGACCCTATCATGTCCACCTGGTTTGCATAAGATTACTTTGCCAACTACTTCAGAAAGGAATTTTCCTTGTACATTCATTCCTTTTCTATTCATGGATGATCCAATTTTCATGGTGGGATCTAATCCACACCACTGGAGTGCTTCCCTAGTCTTGGAAGAGGTAAAATCTTCGTCTTCTTGAGTTTTGGGCAGATGTAGAGTTTTTCGTATGCTCTTCATGGTGAGTTTGATTTTATTACCCTGGACTGAAGACCTAATTTTTAGTCCAGTTGAATCCTGAGTTGCAGCTCCATAGAACTCAAGGATTTCCTTCTTCCATATATTTGTAGGTTCTGATGCCAAATACTCCAAGCCATTTTCTGCAATTAGAGCTATCACAGCTTTAATCACTGGTTCAGCATCGTCAAATGCATTCCGTACCAGTTCATATCCCTCGTTCATGTTTTCGTCAAGTTTCAACGCCATTGGGATGGTGAGAAATCTTGAATGGAGAAGAGAGAGTTTGTCGACACAAGAATCTAGTCTCAAAAATCTGGAGAGCATGTTGACAGTGTTTGTTCTTGACCTATTTATATGTGTCTAAACATAGAAGGTCAAAAGACGCGTCAAAATTTACTTAGTGTATCGACAATGTCGAGATGGTGTCTACACAGACTTCTAATGTCTCGACAGAAGTGTTGACTTCTATGTGTTGACACCAATTGATGATGTGTTGACACAGACATACTTATTAGTTCAATAGAAATTCTGTGTCGACTCTATTTTTAAGTGTCGACACAACTTCTGGATGTGTCGACACAACTCCTCTGAAGTGTCGACACCAATTTTCTAGATGTGTCGACACAACTTCTCTGTGTCGACATAGACCTCTTTTTGTGTGTACACAAAATTACTTAGACAAATTTGTCAATCTATACTATGTTCAGCATACCTAATTCAATTTTGAAATTATTGAATTTAGTTTCATCCAATGGCTTAGTGAACATGTTAGCAATTTGAAAACTTGTATTGACAAATTCTAATCATATATCCTCTTTTTCTACATGATCCCTAAGAAAATGATATCGTATTTCTATATGCTTTGTTCTACTATGAGAAACAAGATTATTAGCAATAGAAATAACACTTGTAGAATCACAGAATAATGGGGTTCTACTTACCTGGATACCATAGTCTTTAAGCTGATGTTGTATCCACAACAGCTGTGCACAGCAGCTCCCTGCAGCTACAAACTCAGACTCAGCTGTGGAGATTGACACACTAGTCTGCTTCTTACAGCTCCATGACACTAATCTCCCTCCTAGAAATTGATAGGTGCCAGTTGTGCTTTTCCTATCTTCTTCGCATCCTGTAAAGTCTGCATCAGAATATCCAGTCAGTAGAAAATCTCTATTCTTAGGGTACCAAAGGCCTAGATTAGGTGTTCCCTTAAGATATCTCAAAATACTCTGTAAAGCAGTATAGAGAGATTTTTTTGGGCAGGATTGGTACCTAGCACAAATACATGTAATATACATGATGTCAGGTCTACTAGCAGTCAGATAAAAGAGGGAGCCAACTATCCCTCTATACAAAGACTTATCTACAGGTTTTCCTGCATCATCTTTGCATATAGGCATACTTGTCCCCATTGGAGTTCTCATGGTAGTGGATGACTCCATACCATACTTCTTAATTAACTCCTGGGTGAACTTAGACTTGTATATGGACAGGCCATCATCAGTCTATCTTACTTGGAGTCCCAAGAAGAACTTAAGTTCTCTTATGCTGCTCATCTCAAACTTCCCTTGCATAAGTTTAGCAAACTTCCTACAAAGGTTGTTTTCAGTAGAACCAAATATTATGTCGTCAACATATATCTGGACTAGAATTATCTTCCCTTTGGATTCCCTAAGGAATAGAGTTTTGTCTATTTTCCCCTTGAGAATTTGTTCTCAATGAGAAAAGAAGACAAGGTTTCATACCAAGCCCTTGGGGCTTGTTTCAAACCATATAGGGCTTTCCTAAGAATATACACATAATTAGGATAGAGTGGATCAATAAAACCTGATGGATGTTCTACATAGACTTCGTCCTTTAAGTCTCCATTCAGGAATGCTGACTTAACATCCATTTGGAACACTTTGAAACCCTGATAAGCTGCATAGGCTAGGAATAGCCTTATTGCTTCCAACCTTGCCACAGGGGCAAATGTTTGATCAAAGTCTATGCCCTCTTCATGTCTGTATCCTTTGGCAACAAGCCTTGCCTTATTCTTAATTATGATCCCACTCTCATCTAGCTTGTTCTTGTAGATCCACTTAGTCCCTATGACATTGTGGTCTTTTGGTTTAGGAATTAACTTCCAGACCTTGCATCTCCTGAATTGATTCAACTCCTCCTGCATAGCATCAATCCAGTATGGGTCTTGTATAGCTTCTTCAAATCTTTTAGGTTCCTGTTGAGACAAGAAGCTTGAGCATAGTACAGTGTTCAAGCTCCTACTTTTAGTTTGAACCCCTTGTCTAGGATCACCAATAATCTGGTGTACAGGATGATCCTTTAAATGTCTAACTACTGGAGGAAGTCTGTCTATAGTTTGACTTTCTCCATTTTCTTCATTCTGCTGTACTTCATGGTCTTCATCAGCATCTTTTGAGTCTTGTACTCCCCTTAGACTGCAACCATCATTTTCCTCTTCCTGCCTTGCATTTTGATCTTCTTTGATAGTCAGGATGTTCATCTTCTCTTTTATACATGTATAGCTACAAGAACTACTAGTCAACTCACTATTAATAAGTCTTGATTCATCAAATATAACATGAACAGACTCTTCTACAACTTGTGTAGTCAAGTTATAGACTCTATATGTCTTACTATTGTTGTTGTACCCAACAAATATCCCATCTTGGGATTTGGCAGCAAACTTTGTCAGGTAAGACTTGCCATTGTTAAGCATATAACACTTGCAACCAAAGATCCTAAAATAGGATAAGTTTGGTTTTCTGCCTTTCATAACCTTATAGGGTGTCTTTTTGTGGTTCTTAGTGATGGAAGCCCTTTTGAGCACATGACATGCAGTGTTTACTGCCTCAGCCCAGAAATATTCTGGGAGAGAAGTGTCACTCAATAAAGTTCTACCTGCCTCAATAAGAGTCTTATTCTTTCTTTCAACAATTCCATTTTGCTGAGGAGTTCTAGGTGAGGAGAATTCCTGATGAATCCCAAATTCTTCACACAACTTTGTCATATTTTCAGATTGAAATTCATTTCCATGGTCACTTTTGATTTTGACCACTGAATTATTCAGTTCATTCTGAATTTGCTTAACAAAGTTGCAGAAAACAGTTGGGGTTTCAGATTTCTGCCTCAGAAAGAAAACCCATGAAAATCTAGAATAGTCATCTACAACCACAAATGTGTAGACTTTTCTACCTAGACTCTGAACTGGCATTGGACCAAATAAATCCATATGCAAGAGGTATAAACACCTCACTGAGTCTTTGGTTTCTAGGCTATGAAAGGAGGATCTGGTCTGCTTGCCTTTTTGAGAAGCTGAGCATATTCCATCCTTAATGCACTTAACTTGAGGACCATTCCTCACTAACTCTTTATTAAAGAGTTGACCAATAGTCTTGTTGTTTAAATGAGCTAGCCTCTTGTTCCATTTGACACAATGAGAGGCTTTCTGTAACGCCCCGAAACTCAAAGGAGCAGAGGGGAATAATTTGGGCCAGTTTGAGTTCTGGCTGCAGGCACACGGCCTGGGACACGGGCGTGTCCCAGGGCGTGTCAAGCCTGTGTCGACACTAAGGCGTGAAGTCGACACTTTGGTCTCGACATTGTGTCGAGACTGGGCACACGGCCTGCGACACGGGCGTGTCGCAGGGCGTGTCGACCCGTGTCGACACTTAGCCGTGAAGTCGACACAGTGCTTCGACGTTGTGTCGAGACACGGCACACGGCCTGCGACACGGGCGTGTCGCAGGGCGTGTCAACCCGTGTCGACACTCGTCCCGCGAAGTCGACACTTTGGTGTCGACAGTGTGTCGAGACATGGCACACGGCCTGCGACACGGGCGTGTCGCAGGGCGTGTCGACCCGTGTCGACACTTAGCCGCGAAGTGCCGAGACCTTGTACACGGCCTGGAGCCCAGGCGTGTCAAGGTGACACGGGCAAGGACACGGGCGTGTCCTAGAACCCGTGCAGTGCTCGGGTTGAAAACGGGAGAAAATCATGGGGTACACGGCCAGCTACACGGCCGTGTCAGGTGGAACACGGGCGTGTCAGCTCGAACACGGGCGTGTTCGAGACCCGTGTGAGGTTCCAGGTGATTCGATTTTGACGGCGAATGAGGCACACGGCCCTGGACACGGGCGTGTGCCAGGCCGTGTTCGGCCCAGATTGGGCATTTCAGTCCCGAATCGAAGCCGTTCATTTCTTTGACTGAAGATCCAACGGCTGGGGGTTGTTCCTGAAGGGATATACCCGGGTTTTGACTTAGAAAACCCTCACTTTTTCCACTTGTTATCTCTCCAAACCCTTGGAGAAAGAAAAGCTAAGGCAAGAAGAAGAGGAGCTAGATCCGCCATTGGAGGAGCTTCGGAGCTCCGAATCGCAAGCCGACTCCGGATCCACGGAGGCAACGCAAGTGCGGTGATTTCCATCCGATTACTTTTCGATGGCGCCAAAGAGGACCGCAAGGGTAACGATCCTCATCTTGAGCATGAGTCGCTCTTTTCTTTGCATAGGAAGCCCGCTCTCGCGAGTTTGCGGAGAGTTGGAGGCGTTCCTTCGGGTAGATATGTGAAGTCCCCGTTGTTTAGAGTCCGTATGCGAGAACGGACATAGGCATTTTGGTTGAAGCCTACCCGGACATGTAGTTCGGATCGGTGATGTTGCATTGCATAAGGCCGGAGAAGACTCCGTGCTATTTGGTGTTTTCGGGTTTTCTACGCGGTAGATTGCAGCAGGGAGCCTTGGGGACTAACCCAAAGGTGCACCCGGAAAACTGGGCGGACACGAGGTCTTGCCAACTTGGTGGCCTGAGAGCCAACTTGAACATAACGGGGTTATGTGACTTGTGTTAGAATGGGACTCGGTGAAAGTTTGACCCGCGCATATGCTTAAATTGCCGTTGCGATGTGAGCACGGGTTAGATGGAGCCGTACCCGCTCTATGTCGTTCGGGTTAGAGAGACCTAAAGTACATGGCACTCGCCGTTGGCATAGATGTGAGTCTTCGGTGGTCGATGGCTTAAATTGACGTGACCAATACCATGAAGACAAATTGCTCATAGGAATGGCCGTCTAAGTGGCGGTGGTGAGTCCGGAATGTTAATGGCTTTAATTGACGTGACATCGACCGGTTCGCCGAGAATGTGCCCTGAGTGCACGGGACGTGTGGCCGTATGAGCCAACGTCTGTGATGAAATGGCTATGTTTATATGCATTGCTCGCTTGTGCTAATGAAATGCAGGGAAGGAGCATCGCCGCCCCGAGTTGGGGGCGGGATCGTTATAATTTGGTCAGCATTGCTGACCGTTGCTTTGTTTGCCACCGTGCGGTGGTTTGTTTGCTTGCAGGTGCAGCTGGACCAAGCGGTCAATAGCGGGCTAAAGCCCTTTTTGCGAAGCTGGCCCTCGAAGGCCCAAGTGGAAATGTTTTCTATTTTATTCATGTATGGCCGGCCTGCGTGCCGAGGTTGGTAAATCATGTAAAAGACAAGTGAAACATTTTGTAAGGCCTTAAGGCCGACTTTTGAGTATTTTGTAATAACATTCCTATTATCATGTTAGTGGACATTCATGCTTTTTGCTGGGTTCTTGTTTTGCAACTTTTATAGACTGCTTCCGCTAGAATGCTCTGTGTAGGACGTTGAGATTGGTTGGATGGTTTCCATAAGTAACCACCCGGTCTGTCTGTGGTATATGGCGTCGGGCCCCGGCCGGACCTACTGCTATATGCTATGCGACGGATAGGGGGTGTTACAATTTGGTATCAGACTACTGGTTTTGGTCGGGCTTAAAGTGAATTCGTGGGCGAATTCTTTTTAAGGGGTGGTGAGCACATTGTGTGCGTCATCGTTATAACAGTAAAAAGAACCCATGAATGTCCACTTAGGAATGAAAATACTCGTGTTTGAGGAACCTGCGTGTTCCTATAATTGCTGTTTGCAATGTTATTTGGTCGCTTAACGGTGTTTTGTACCACTATAGGTGACCCGAAGTGGTGTTGGGCCGTCAGAACGCCGAGGTTCTGAGGCTAGTAGTGCACCAGAAGTTGCTCCCGCAACACCTTTGTCGGCTGAAAATATAAGATTGGTGGCTGAAGCGGTGTTGGCCGTGATAAATGCGCAGCCTGGGAGGCAAGCGCAGCAGCCAGCTCCTGTGATGGAGCAAGTACCTCTTCAAGAGGCTGAGCCGAGGAGGATGGAGCAAGTGGTTGTAGAACCAATAGTGCCAAGGAGGGCGACTGAGAGGCAGTTGAAGCATGTAATGAGCTTTAACCCTCCGTTATTCTCGGGGTTGGGAACCCCATCTCAGGCTGAAGACTGGCTCTCTAGGGTGAAGAGAGTCATGACAGCGACGGAGACGGAGGAGTGGCAGATGACCACCATTGCTACGTTCCTGCTGGACGGTGAAGCGAGGATGTGGTGGGAAGGTTTGGAGCTGCATCATCTGCGAGGTAGACAACTGATAGACGTTCCGATGGAAGAGTTCTCGGAATTGTTCTTAGCAAGATACCTCCCTTCTACTCAGAGGATTTCAATGGAGAATGAGTTCCTGAGGTTGGTGCAGGGTGAGAGGAGCGTGGATGAATATCTCCACGAGTTTACGCGGTTGAGTCGTTATGCGAGCTCTACCATCATGGATGAGGAGCGCAAGACTAATCGTTTTTATGAAGGCTTGAGGGATGAGCTGAGACTATTACTGTCGGGGCCGATGACGCAGGGTTTCTTAACCTTGGTCAATACTGCCCGGTCCTTGGAGAAGGACATGAAGAACGTGCAGGCGAAGAAAGGCTTGGTTGATAGAAAATCTGAGTTTAAAGTGCCGACTACTTCCAAAGTCTGGCTATCGGAAGTCTTTCAAGAAGCATAGGACTTCGGGTCCAGCTCCTTCTGGCGCTTCTGGGGCGACTACGAGTCGGACCCCGGGCGCGTGCTTTACTTGTGGCAAGACGGGGCATTTCGCCCGTGATTGTTGGAGCGGACGTCCTAAGTCCGAGAGGAGGCCGGGAGCCACTTATGAAGAGAAGGGAAAGGCGGTGGAGTCGACCGCATCCCACTATGCTCCGGCCCAACCAAGGGTTTACAATCTTGGCCAACAGGAGGCCATTAAACAAGCTGACGTGGTGACAGGTACGGTTTAATTTATAGCAAGTCAATTCCTTTATATGCTTGTTATGTATATGTTACCTTACCACTGCTTGTTAGGATTTGTGTTGATTTGTGAAAACCCGGCACGAGCACTCTTTGATACGGGAGCTTCACACTCCTTCTTGTCCGAAGGATTTATATCACGCATCGGAGTCCCTTCTTCGATGGCGAAGGATAAGTTGGATGTGTTGTTGCCCAATGGGTGTTCGATGCGAGCGGTTAGGATCTGCGACGTTAAAGTTCGTATTGGGGAGCAGGAGTTCGACCTGCAGGCGTCTTTACTTCCGTTGGTGGAGTTCGACGTCATATTTGGCATGGACTGGCTCTCGGAGCAGCAGGCCCATATAGATTGCGGTAGCAAGGAAGTAAAGCTGGGAGCAAGTCGTGAGACGACTTTTACGGGCTTAAAGGGGTCGAGCAAGACGTTGATGTCTGCTCTTCAGGTGGTGAAGGCGGTTCGTGCTGGAGCAGAACTGTTCTTTACACTAGTGGAGGTTGCAAAGCCGAAGCCCGCGATGGATTGTATTTCAGTGGTATCGGAATACCCTGATGTGTTCCCCGCAGATCTTCCTGGAGCCCCGCCTCAGCGGGAGATAGATTTTACGATCGAGCTAGTGCCAGGTGCAAAGCCTGTGTCACGATCTCCGTATCGGCTAGCGCCTAAGGAAATGGCGGAGCTGAAAGTTCAACTGCAAGAGTTGTTGGAGCAAGGGTATGTGCGCCCGAGTTCTTCGCCTTGGAGCGCACCGGTCCTCTTTGTTAAGAAGAAGGACGGAAGCTTGAGATTATGTATTGATTATCGGGAGCTAAACAAGCTGACTGAGAAGAACAAGTACCCGATCCCCCGGATTGATGATCTCTTTGATCAGTTAGTCGGGTCGACGGTGTACTCGAAGTTAGATCTCAAGTCTGGGTACTATCAGCTGCGGATAAGGGAGAGTGATATCCCGAAGACAGCGTTTAGTACGAGATACGGGCATTATGAGTTTACGGTCATGCCGTTTGGGCTGACTAATGCGCCGTCAGTATTTATGGATTTGATGAACAGGACGTTCAGGGAGTACTTGGACCATTTCGTGATCGTCTTCATCGACGATATTTTGGTGTACTCGCAAAGTGAGGAGGATCACTTCAAGCATCTCCATTTGGTGTTGGAGACACTCAGGAGAAACCAGTTGTATGCCAAGTTCTCGAAGTGCGAGTTTTGGCTATCCTCAGTGGCGTTCCTCGGGCATATAGTGAGTGGAGAGGGTATTGCGGTGGATCCGGCGAAGATTGTTGCGATACGGGAGTGGCCTGAGCTTGCTACGGTAGCAGAAGTCCGGAGCTTTTTGGGGCTTGCCGGTTATTATAGGCGCTTCGTAGAGAACTTCTCGCGGATAGCGCTACCTCTCACTACTTTGACGAGGAAGGAGCATAAGTTCGTTTGGACGCCGGAGTGCGCGCGAGCTTTTGAGGAATTGAAGTGTCGGTTGACCACGGCGCCTGTGCTGAGTTCGCCATGTGGAACCGAAGGCTATGAGATATATAGCGATGCTTCGGGCAGCGGTTTGGGTTGCGTGCTACTGCAGCACGGCAGCGTGATAGCTTATGGCTCGAGACAGCTAAAAGTGCACGAGAGGAATTATCCGGTCCACGACTTGGAGTTGGCGGCCGTGATTTTTGCCTTGAAGCTGTGGAGACACTATTTGTACGGTGTGAAGATTGATATCTACACCGATCACAAGAGCCTAAAGTATTTGATTGATCAGAAAGATCTGAATATGCGGCAGCGTAGGTGGATGGAGTTCCTGGGGGACTATACTTTCAAGATCCACTACGTGCCTGGCAAAGGGAATGCGGTTGCGGACGCGTTGAGTCGCCGAGCCCCAGCTCAAGCGAATTGGCTATCAGTGCATGATGAGCGGTTGGTGCAGGAGCTGGAGGCGTTGGAGATTGTTTGTGTGGATAGACAATCTAGTGCTGAAGCAGTGCTGAATTGGACTGAAGTCCAATATGACCTGGCTGATCGGATTCGGCAGGCTTTGGATATGGATGCTCATATGAAGCAGTTCATGATAGAGGCTCTGGATGGGTCAAATTCCCAATTCGTTGTGGAGGACGGATTGCTGTGGAAAGACGGTCGTTTGTGCGTCCCAAGTGTGGGCAATTTACGGGTGGAGTTGTTGTACGAGGCACACCATACCAAGTACTCGATTCACCCGGGGAGCACGAAGATGTACCGTGATGTAAAGAAGCTATTTTGGTGGCCGGGTTTGAAAAAGGATGTGGCGCTATATGTAGCGAAGTGCCAAACCTGCGCCTTGGTAAAGGCGGAGTGCCAAAAGCCGGGAGGATTTCTTAAGTCCTTGCCTATTCCGGAGTGGAAATTCGACGACATCTCTATGGACTTTGTGCATGGTTTGCCAAGGTCGCAGAAGGGGAACGACGCCATTTGGGTGGTGGTCGATCGATTAACAAAGGTGTCGCATTTTATTCCGCATAGGAAGGATGATCCGGTGGAGAAGCTGGCAAAGCTTTATGTGGATAACATAGTGCGGCTTCATGGTGTGCCCCGCAGCATCGTGAGTGACCGAGATGGGCGGTTCACGTCCAATGATTGGAGGCTGGTGCAGCAAATGTTGGGAACAAAGCTGAAGTTTAGCACAGCCTTCCATCCGCAAACGGATGGGCAGACCGAGAGGGTCAATAGAACCATGGAAGACATGCTTCGCATGTGTGTCTTGGACTTTGGAAAGCAATGGGAGGACCACCTTTATTTGGTGGAGTTCGCATACAACAATAGCTACCAAGCAAGTATTCAGATGGCGCCTTTCGAGGCCCTTTATGGTAGACGATGTCGCACGCCGTTGTCTTGGTTAGAAACGGGCGAGTCGAAGTTGTATAAGCGATCGGAAGTGGAGGATGCTACTTCGTTGGTGAGAACCATTCGGGAGAGGTTGCTTATCGCTCAGGACCGACAAGCAAAGTACTATAATGCCAAGCACAGGAACGTGGAGTTCGCTGTGGGCGATTATGTATACTTGAAGATCAAGCCGTTCAAGGGTGTCTCGCGGGTGCGGCGATTGAAAAAGCTAAGCCCGAGGTACCTTGGACCGTTCGAGGTTCTGGAGCGAGTAGGAGAAGCGGCCTATCGGCTTGAAGCTTTCAGTGGAGCTAAGTGGTTTACATGATGTATTCCATATTTCGGTGCTTCGGAAGGCGGTGCAAGAGCCTACGCAAGTGATCGCGGCCAATCAAGTGCCGGTGGATAGTGGGCTAACGACAAAAGTCAAGCCCGTGCGGATTGAGGACTCGGAGGTCAAGCGGCTACGCAATAAAGAGATCAGGATGGTCAAAGTCCGGTGGGACAATTGCGGTCGTGAGGAGCTCTCTTGGGAGCGAGAGCAGACGATGCTTGACGAATATCCGGAGTTGTTCCGCTCAGGTACAAATTTAAGTTTGTACATGTTTTTCCCTTTATGTAATTTCGTGGGCGAAATTCTTTTAAGAGGGGTAGAGTTGTAACGCCCCGAAACTCAAAGGAGCAGAGGGGAATAATTTGGGCCAGTTTGAGTTCTGGCTGCAGGCACACGGCCTGGGACACGGGCGTGTCCCAGGGCGTGTCAAGCCTGTGTCGACACTAAGGCGTGAAGTCGACACTTTGGTCTCGACATTGTGTCGAGACTGGGCACACGGCCTGCGACACGGGCGTGTCGCAGGGCGTGTCGACCCGTGTCGACACTTAGCCGTGAAGTCGACACAGTGCTTCGACGTTGTGTCGAGACACGGCACACGGCCTGCGACACGGGCGTGTCGCAGGGCGTGTCAACCCGTGTCGACACTCGTCCCGCGAAGTCGACACTTTGGTGTCGACAGTGTGTCGAGACATGGCACACGGCCTGCGACACGGGCGTGTCGCAGGGCGTGTCGACCCGTGTCGACACTTAGCCGCGAAGTGCCGAGACCTTGTACACGGCCTGGAGCCCAGGCGTGTCAAGGTGACACGGGCAAGGACACGGGCGTGTCCTAGAACCCGTGCAGTGCTCGGGTTGAAAACGGGAGAAAATCATGGGGTACACGGCCAGCTACACGGCCGTGTCAGGTGGAACACGGGCGTGTCAGCTCGAACACGGGCGTGTTTGAGACCCGTGTGAGGTTCCAGGTGATTCGATTTTGACGGCGAATGAGGCACACGGCCCTGGACACGGGCGTGTGCCAGGCCGTGTTCGGCCCAGATTGGGCATTTCAGTCCCGAATCGAAGCCGTTCATTTCTTTGACTGAAGATCCAACGGCTGGGGGTTGTTCCTGAAGGGATATACCCGGGTTTTGACTTAGAAAACCCTCACTTTTTCCACTTGTTATCTCTCCAAACCCTTGGAGAAAGAAAAGCTAAGGCAAGAAGAAGAGGAGCTAGATCCGCCATTGGAGGAGCTTCGGAGCTCCGAATCGCAAGCCGACTCCGGATCCACGGAGGCAACGCAAGTGCGGTGATTTCCATCCGATTACTTTTCGATGGCGCCAAAGAGGACCGCAAGGGTAACGATCCTCATCTTGAGCATGAGTCGCTCTTTTCTTTGCATAGGAAGCCCGCTCTCGCGAGTTTGCGGAGAGTTGGAGGCGTTCCTTCGGGTAGATATGTGAAGTCCCCGTTGTTTAGAGTCCGTATGCGAGAACGGACATAGGCATTTTGGTTGAAGCCTACCCGGACATGTAGTTCGGATCGGTGATGTTGCATTGCATAAGGCCGGAGAAGACTCCGTGCTATTTGGTGTTTTCGGGTTTTCTACGCGGTAGATTGCAGCAGGGAGCCTTGGGGACTAACCCAAAGGTGCACCCGGAAAACTGGGCGGACACGAGGTCTTGCCAACTTGGTGGCCTGAGAGCCAACTTGAACATAACGGGGTTATGTGACTTGTGTTAGAATGGGACTCGGTGAAAGTTTGACCCGCGCATATGGCTTAAATTGCCGTTGCGATGTGAGCACGGGTTAGATGGAGCCGTACCCGCTCTATGTCGTTCGGGTTAGAGAGACCTAAAGTACATGGCACTCGCCGTTGGCATAGATGTGAGTCTTCGGTGGTCGATGGCTTAAATTGACGTGACCAATACCATGAAGACAAATTGCTCATAGGAATGGCCGTCTAAGTGGCGGTGGTGAGTCCGGAATGTTAATGGCTTTAATTGACGTGACATCGACCGGTTCACCGAGAATGTGCCCTGAGTGCACGGGACGTGTGGCCGTATGAGCCAACGTCTGTGATGAAATGGCTATGTTTATATGCATTGCTCGCTTGTGCTAATGAAATGCAGGGAAGGAGCATCGCCGCCCCGAGTTGGGGGCGGGATCGTTATAATTTGGTCAGCATTGCTGACCGTTGCTTTGTTTGCCACCGTGCGGTGGTTTGTTTGCTTGCAGGTGCAGCTGGACCAAGCGGTCAATAGCGGGCTAAAGCCCTTTTTGCGAAGCTGGCCCTCGAAGGCCCAAGTGGAAATGTTTTCTATTTTATTCATGTATGGCCGGCCTGCGTGCCGAGGTTGGTAAATCATGTAAAAGACAAGTGAAACATTTTGTAAGGCCTTAAGGCCGACTTTTGAGTATTTTGTAATAACATTCCTATTATCATGTTAGTGGACATTCATGCTTTTTGCTGGGTTCTTGTTTTGCAACTTTTATAGACTGCTTCCGCTAGAATGCTCTGTGTAGGACGTTGAGATTGGTTGGATGGTTTCCATAAGTAACCACCCGGTCTGTCTGTGGTATATGGCGTCGGGCCCCGGCCGGACCTACTGCTATATGCTATACGACGGATAGGGGGTGTTACACTTTCTCATCAGCTAACAGACAAATAGGAGAATCTTTATTCTCACTCACAAAGTTTAGGCAATACAAATTTCATTTCCTATAGCCAGTCAAGATGATCTTCTGATCACTTGACCTTTTAATATGACAACCATTCTTAATGAATGAAATGTCATATCCAAGATCACTCAGTTGACTTATGCTTATCAAGTTATGTTTCAAACCATTCACATAAGCCACTTGAGTGATAGTAATTGAGATGTTAGAAATATTACCAAACCCTTTGATGACTCCTTTTTCAGAACCACCAAAGATTACTTTAGGTCCATTCAATATTGGTGAGTAGTCCTTCAGCAATCCTCTTATTCCAGTCATATGTCTGGAACATCCACTGTCCAAGTACCATAAAGGGGCATGGCCACTTGGACTTATCTGCAATAAATAATTACTTAACCTTAGAACCCCAATTGTTATTGGGTCCTTGGTTTAGGTTAGACTGAAATTTAGCATAATTTGTAGCAGCCCTTCTTCCAGGTAAGCTGGCATTCATCCTGACACTAGTGTTGTGCCAATAGTCAATGGCAAAGTGTCCCACCTTGCCACAACACTAGCACTCATAACTATTATACCTCTTTTTAGGTATAGTTTTAACAGCTTTGTTGTCAGCTGTTCTTAATATTGTAGGTACAGTGTTTCTTTGCTTGAGTGCTGGATACCACTTATCATTCAGAATATCAGGCTTACCATAACCATGTATGATATCATGATCATATCTATTGGTAGGCTGTTGCACTTTTCTAAGAGCAATGGGGGGATTGAAGACAAGTGGCTTAACTGGGGCTTTCCTTTTTCTTTTGGAATTAGCTGCCCTAGTATTTCCCTTAAAACCCAATCCTGTCTTACCCTTTTGAGACACAAAGTCATCAATTAAGTGTAGGACAAATTTTGGCTTAGAGAAACTAGTCACTAGATCCTTTTGATTCTAAAGTCTGACTTCCAAACTTTTGATTTGATCACTCTTGAATGTTATTGTTCCCATCCGAATAACAGTTATGTTTTTCAGCTTGGCAATCTCATTCATCTTCTAATCCAGCAGCTTTTCTGAATCAAATGCAGCCAACTTAAGAGCTGCAATTTCCTTAGCCTGAATTTTAGTCAGGTTTTTGCATCTCTTAAATGTCTACAGCAAATCACCATATTCATTTATAAGCTGATGAATATCTCCTTCAGATTCAGATCCATCCACATCTCTTGATACAGATGCTTCTGATTCTGAGCCAGTGTAATAATCAGAGTCTTTAGATAAGCTTTTTACCTTACGGGGACCAGGATGATCCTAGCAGTGATCTTCATCAGTCAGGGCCATCAGCCCTTTGCATTGATGATCTTAAGTTCAATTTATTGAGTCCAGCAATTACAAGAACTCAATCTCTTCTTTTGTTGCAAACAGACCAATATAAGCTTCAGCATCAGATTCAGAATCTGAAGATAATGGATTTGTCCAGCTTTTCTCTTTCTTTGCTACAAATGATTTCTCCTTCTTGTTCTTATACTGAGACTTCTTCTTATCTGCAGATTCCTTTTTTTTGTCTGGACAATCATCTACTACATGTCTAGGTCTGTTGCAGCAATAGCACACAATCTTTGTAGTTGTTGATTTGATAGGCTTTGACCTACTCTTGTCCTTTCTAGATGACTTTCTTTTCTGATAATATTCATCCTTGGATTGATAAGAGGATGGCTTAGTTCTCCACTGCTTCTTCTTCAAAAATCTCTGAAATCGCCTTGTGAAGACAGCAAAGTCCTCATCAAAATGATTGTTATCTGAGGTGTGACTATCAGAACTTTCAGAGATCACTTCTACAGCTTTCTTAGGAGGAGATAGAGACATCCTCCTGTCCTTTCTTGTGGCTTCTGTCTTGAAGGCCACTGACTTTTCTCTATGTTCAACTTTAGTACTTTTCTCCTCCTCCTTTCTGGTCATGAGTTGCATTTCATAAGAAAGCAATTTGCCAAATAGTGTTGGAGGGGAGATTTCTGCCAGTCTGGCCACTTCCCTGATGGCACAGATCTTGGTGTCACAATCCTTAGTCAAAGATCTAAGGAATTTATCATTCAACTCATATGTACTAAAGACCCTTCCATATGACATTAGTTCATTCACAATTCTGAAGAACTTCTTGTAACATTCAGTGATGCTGTTTGAGTTGCTTTGTCTGAAGCTCTCATATTCGTGATTAAGCATTGACTTTCTATCTTGCATAACTTCATCTGATCCCTCCATGTAGACTATCAATGTGTCTCATATCTCCTTGGAGGTTTTACAGTGAATCAGATTTTGGAATGTTGAGTCATTTATGACACTCACTATAATATTCTGAGCTCTCTTGTCCATAGTAGCTAAGATAATCTCATCCTTAGTTATTTCTGAAAAGTCTTTTGGTGTACTCTGATTAGCATCAAGAACTGAGACTTTCATTGGAATATAAGGCCCTACCTTAACAGTTATATATATCCTTGGATCAGATGCTTCCATAAATAATTTGACCCTTTCTTTCCATATTCTAAAGATTTCTTTCCTGCATATGGGCAACTTTATGGAACCAAGTTCCTTATGATTTTTTCCTGAACCCATCTTTTCTAATTTATTATGCCTCACAGAACTTACTCAGACTGTTAAGTCTATCTTTGAGCAACCTCCCTCTGATACCACTTGAAATAATTGGTTTCAAGATAACCTAAACACCTAGAGAAGGGGGTGAATAGGTTCAATTCCTTTTTTACTCTAAGGCAGAATATTAATTCAGTTAATCAAATAGAATCAAACAGTTCTACAGCTACCACATCACAAAAATCACAATGGCACACAGATTTATAGTGGTTCCCCAAATGATGGGTACATCTACTTTCCCCCTTCGCCTAACTAGCAGTGTGCTAGATTCGGCCTAACTTCTTCCTTACTTCTCAGATCCACAGCTCTTAAAGCTCAGAACATAGTCAAGGTTCCTACAACTCAGAGTGAGTCCACACTCCTACAACTCAGGCAATTATGCCCTACCTCAGCCTTCACCCAGGCCTACAACTCAGAGAATTAAATCTCCTACCTCAGGCACACAGCCCTACCTCAGCCTTCCCAAGGCCTACAACACAGAGATGTAAATCTCCTACCTCAGGCACTCAGCCCTACCTCAGCCTTTATAAATTAGGCTTACAACTCAGATCAATAATGATCTTACAGAAAAATGATATAAAATAAGTTTTATCTTTCACCCAAGTTGAGAGAGAATGGGTAGAAAGTTTTCTTGATCGGTTCTTGAAGAATCTGATTACACAGAAATCAACCTATCTTTGGCTTTCTTCAAAGCATCTTGAATCTGAACACATTAAGGTTGAATTTCTTGAAGTTGATCTTCAATCAGCTTCCTTCTTAAAATCCAGAAATTAATCTGAATTCTTCTTTGCAGATTAGTTCAGGATCTGCTCGTAAGAGACTAGTTGATGATAGTCTCTTTCTTCAATTGAATTGTTGGAGCTCTCTCTCTCTACAAATTCTTCTGAAAATATTTTGAAATTCTTCACTTAGATCCACTTGAAATCTCTGACTGGATTTTCTTGTGTATGTTGGATCTTATGTTGTAATTGTGTTTTTGTGTACTTCGTCGTCTTTAGTTGATAGAATATGTCTTTATATAGACTTCATCCAAGGTTTCTGGCTGATCTGGTTGCTAACCAACTTCTAACAGATCTGACAGTTGCAGTAGACTTGTTAGTTATGGCAGCTGTCAAGTCTCCCGTCACTTCTTGAAACTTTGTCTCTGTCAGCAAAGTGTCTAGTCTGAACTTCACATGTGTCGACACAAGTAGACTAAGTGTCGACATAATCCTTGGTGGTGTCGACACAGCTCTCATGGTGTCGACACTGCTTCTCAACATAGCTTCTATAAGAATGTGTCGACACAAATCCAGTGTGTCGACACAGTCACTTCTTGTCTTGACACAATTAACTTAGAAGAAATTCTGGTGTGTGTGTCGACACAAGTCCTGTGTGTCGACACAGTTGATGTCGACTGAACTTTCTGTGTGTCGACACAAGTCCTATGTGTCGACACAGTTGATGTCGACTGAACTTTCTGTGTGTTGACAAAGCTTTTCCAAGTGTCGAAACAATTCACTCCAGGTGTCGACACAGCTTTTCTCAAGTGTCGACACAAGTCTTCACAAGTATCGACACAGCTTCTTCTGGTGTCGATATATGGACTTACAAACTTTTCCTGCATATTCTTAACCTGCACATATAAACTCAAAACAACATCAAATACACCTTGATGAATATCATTGAGCTAAGTGAGGCTTCTCCAAATCTGGTACACATTTTCCAATGTACCCAACAACTGCATTTATGCTTCTATTTCTCAATTGGCCGAACAGGTTATATGATCGTACTAGCCGGCAGGATTGGCATCTTGCAGTGTCGACTAATCTGTGAGTTAGTATCACTGTAAGGCGACGGCTCTAGGCATAAGACCGGGAGCCTCCTTGGTAAGGGGGTGGGGGTCTTATAGCTAGTTAGCTTGAGCTGGATTTATCTTAGTCAAATTCATCATATATCAATAACTATTCGGCGAGTATACTAGTGACACTCGACAATACTCGACGAATATGACTTATGTCATTTTTTCGAAAAAACATTTTGGCTCGGGTTGTAGCGTCCATGCACAGTAAATTTCGTAAGGTCTCTATTTGGAATTTCATGTATAGTCATTGCCTTGATATTGCCTATAAATGCTTAGGGTGGATTTTTCATCAACCCAAATTGTGCGAACAAAAAATGGAAGTCCGGAAAATGGACAAACAAAAATTTTTGTATTCCGAAAAAGGTATCAATTACATGGCATAACCTCTCTTTTATAGAATGGAGGAGATGAGAGAGATTACAAATAAATAATGTGGGACTAAAAATTATCAAGTACAAGCGGTTTAACATAAAAAAAAGTCGCCAAGCCGTGCAGTTTGGTGAATGGGCAAACCGCCCAGCAACCACAAGAGAAAGATACCAAGCCGTCCCACTAGACCACCAGGTCGCCCGGTCTCCAAGTCGCCAGGGACAGAATGACAAACCGCCAGAGCACCAATAGCAGCAGGACAGCAACAAACCGCAGGAGAGAACCCGACAGACCGCCCGGTCTGCAACCCACCATAGTCAGATTGCCAGACTGCCCGATCTCTATTCTGCAACACTCGCCCTAAAGCTGGAGCATATATATCGATCATTCCCAGCTTATCGCAAATGTGATGAAAAGAGGCGGATACTGGCTTGGTGAAAATATCAGCCAACTCTTTATCAGAGATGATGAACGGAGTACAAATTTGTTCCTTCAGAATCTCCTCTCGAATGAAATGGCAGTCAACTTCTATGAGCTTTGTTCTCTCAGGAAAGATCGGATTTTTAGATATGTATATGCGGGCTTTGTTGTCGCAAAACATAGGTAGAGGATGGTCGTAGACCTCTCCTAAGTCAAGCGTAAGAGCCCGTAACCACCTCAGCTCACACGTGGTCGATGCCATACTTCGGTATTCTGTACTGGACCTAGAGACTACTGACTGTTTCTTGCTTTTCCAGCTCACAAGGTTCCCCCCCCCCCCCCCCCCCCGCAACAAAGGTGCAAAAACCCGAAGTAGACTTGAGATCTCCTTTGTCATCGGCATAGCTTCAATCAGAGTACGCCTCAACCCTTAAATGGTCATTCTTCTGAAAGAGAAGTCCTTTCCCGGGAGCTGATTTAATATACTCCAATATCTTAAGGGCCGATTGTAAATGGCACTCCCTAGGAGCTTGCATTAATTGGCTAACCTTGCCAATAGTATAGGCAATGTCTGGTCTAGTCACTGTGAGATATATGAGTTTACCAACCAGACATCGGTACCCCGTAACATCAGAAAGAAGAGGAGAGTCATATGTCCATGTTTTATCTTCTCCAGTCTCCATGGGACATCGGGCAGGTTTAGCTCCACTCATCCCTACCTCTTTTAACAAGTCAAGAGCATACTTCCGCTGGGATAGGACAAGAGAAGCGGGCTTCCGAGAAATTTCTATCCCCAAAAAGTATTTTGGAGAGCCCATATCCTTTGTAACCAGGTGTTGCCGAAGATGCTTCTTGGTCAAGATTATCCCAGCGTGGACATCACCAATGAGAATAATATCATCCACTTGTACTGCAAGCACCACTAGGCTCAGCGGCGTTTTACGTGTAAATAGAGAGTGATCAGCAGAACTTCTCATAAAACCAATAGCCGCCACAATCCCACTAAACTTGTCAAACCAAGCACGAGGACTTTGTTTTAGGCCATAGATAGCCTTCTTGAGCCGGTAAACTTGTTTCTCCCCTTGAGCAACATACCCCAGAGGTTGTTCCATGTAGACATCCTCTTGAAGATCCCCATAAAGAAAGGCATTCTTCACATCCAGTTGTGAAATGGGCCAATCTCTGTTGACAGCCACAGAGAGAAGGATCTGAATAGTGCTGAGACGAGCAACTGGAGAGAAGCTGTCAAAGTAATCAATGCCATAAGTTTGGGTAAAGCCCTTGGCAACAAGCCGAGCCTTGTAACGATCCACACTGCCATCGGGAAGAAATTTCACCACAAAAACCCAGCGACAGCCAACAACATCGGTGCTAACAGGAGGAGGAACCAGGGTCCAAGTACCCCGTTCAGTGAGAGTAGGAATCTCGTCATCCATGGTAGCCTTCCTATACGGAATGGCAAGGTCCTCCTGATAGGAACGGGGGGTGGAAGTGGAAGAGATAGCCAGTGTGAAGTCCCTGCGAGCAGGCGTCAGACGATCATATGAAACAACTGCAGCAAGCTGATGATGAGTACAAGCCTGAACCTCTTTGCGAAGGGCAATGAGGAGGTCCATGTCAGTAGGCACCTCAGTATCCGGAGCATCCGTGGTGGAGAGAGCTGGCCCGATAGGAGAGAGCGACGACAGTAAAGAGGAGGGAGATGGCAGAGGTGGAGAGGGAGGAGTAGAGGATGGGGATGGAGGAGGAGGAAAGACCTCAGTAGGAGTGGATGGGATGGAGGGAAGAGGAGGAGGAAGACAAGAGTCCATGGGAAGAGGAGAGGAGCCATTAGAGAAATAGGGAGCATTTTCGAAGAAGGTAATGTCCGCGGAGATGAATTGTTTGCGAAGGATGGGATCAAAACAACAGTAGCCTTTCTGAGTGATAGAGTAGCCCAGAAACACACATTTGGTGGAGTGAGGGGAGAGTTTGTCGCGGGTGGCGGAGGGAGCATGCACAAATGCCGTGTAGCCAAAGATACGTAGAGGAAGAGGAAAGGGATCCTTTCCTGGATAGAGAATGGAGAAGGGCATTTTACCGCGGAGAATAGTGGAGGGAATGCGATTGATGAGGTAGCAAGAAATGAGAATAGCATAGCCACAATAAGAGTGGGGGACATGCATTTGCGTAAGTATGGTACGAGCAACATCAAGGAGGTGACGGTTTTTGCATTCTGCCACCCCATTTTGTTGGGAGGTGTAAACGCAACTCGTTTGATGAAGAATTCCATGTTGCCTACAAAATGAGGAAAAGGCTTGACTAATGTATTCTTTGGCATTATCAAAGCGTAATACTTTAATAGAAACATCAAATTGATTTTTAATTAAATGATAAAAAGATTGCCATACATCAAAGAGTTCAGAGCGTTCTCGTAAGAGATACACCCAAGTACAGTGTGAGAAATCATCAATAAAAGTTACAAAATAAGAGCTACCCCAACTAACGGTGAGGGTAGGAGCAGGCCCCCAGATGTCGGAGTGAACAAGATCAAATGGACTGGTAGAACCACAACCTTGATTTGGAGGGAAGGAGGAACGGTGATGCTTGCCAAGCTGACAGGCATCGCAGTGGAGAGGAGAATTATCTGGAGGGAGGTGAGGTGCAGCTGATGAAGAAGCCGTGGGGGAGGATGCCCAAGGCGGAGATGCCATTGTAGGAGATCTGTAGAAGAGGAGGAGAAGGCGGAGAGAGCAGAAACATTATCGAGGAAGTAGAGTCCGCCGCTCTCAGTCCTAGTAGCAATTGTCCATTAGGAGCTCGGATCCTGAAAAGAGAAAGAAGTGGGAGTGAAGGTGACGGAGCATTGAAGCTGCTTTCATAAAGATGTAACGGACAACAAATTGCAGGGAAACTTGGGCACATAGAGAGTGTCGGCCAAGTGAAGAGACCGAGTGACATGAACCACTCTCGTTCAATGAACAGGGGATGAAGAGCCATCTACAACAAGGACCGGAGGCAACCTATCATGCGTTTCAAGGAGAGAAAAGCATTGTGGATTGCCCGTCATGTGATTAGTTGCACCATAGTCGATGAGCCATTTACCTTGAGTAACCACTTGAGCACTACCTGAGGAAGTGACCACCGAAGCGGATGGCTTGCAAGAGGAGGTGGAAGCATCACCAGAAGGGCGAAGATGGGGATGCTTCATCCAGCATCGATCCACAAGATGCCCGGTGCAGCCACAGTGAGAGCAGAGGAAGCGGGAAGAACTCTGAGCACCGGAATGATGGTTGCGACAACCAGAGCCGCTACGTTGAGTCTGGTGAGCATATTGTTCTAGAGGAGGAGAAGACAGAAGCAGACGCTGAAGAAGAGATGTAACTGCTGCAATGCGTGCGGCTGTTGTATCCAAGTTGGGAGAGTCTGCTTCACCCAAGATTTATTGGTGAATCATGTCGTAGGAATCAGGAAGTCGGAGGAGGTAGCACACAACAAGCAGTTCTTGAAAGTGCTTATGCTGTTCAACAAGATCCGTAGAGAAGGGGCGATGTTGAAGGATCTAAGCGCCAAGAGCTTGAACTTGTTGATAAGAGGCAGCAGGAGACATAAACGGACTGGCAAAGAGGTCCGCATACAAGGTATAAATGTGGGACGTTTGAGCCCACTTTGAGTACAGAGCAGCAATATGAAGCCATGCCTTCTTAACCGTCTCATCATGACGGATAATAGGAAGACATTCATCAGAAAGACTGTTAGCGAGCCAAGTGCGGACAAGCGCATCGCTAGCATCCCAGTCATCAAACTCAGCCCAAGAGGTGGCAGGAGGATCATCGGTAAGGTGGTGGCGTTTGCATTATGAGTGGAGGAGGAAGGTGAAGGAGACGCTCCAATCCGGGTAGTTGGAATCAACCAGCTTGGAAACAATGCCAAGATTCCCGGAGGGAATGGGAGGAGGAGGAGGAGGCGTTGTGACGGGAGTAGCGGGAGTAGCGGTGGTGGTAGAAGAGCTGGAAAGGGCCATGGAAGAAGCCGCGCGGGTAGAGGGAAGACAGCAAGGCCGCGTGGGAAGAAAGAGGTCGGGGCGGTAATAGATCACCGCAGCGGACAGAAGAAGAAGCCGCAATAGAGAAAAGGAAGAAACCGCGCGGGAAGAGAGCAGGTCGTGCGGATAGAAGATCGAGAAGCCGCGAAAACAGGCCGCTGAGAAGAATAAGGCCGCGCATACAAATAAGGAGAGTAGATTGAGCGAACAAAGAATAGCGACAAAAGTAGGAGAGGCCGCGCGAACAAGAGGAAAGAAGGAGATCAAGTCATGCGGGTAGAGAAGGCATTGAATCAGGCGGCCAAGATCGCGGGCTCTGATACCATGTCCGTGTGGTGGTGCGAACAGAAAATGGAAAATGGACAAACCTAAATTTTTGTATTCCAAAAAGGTATCAATTACATGGTATAGCCTCCCTTTTATAGAATGTAGGAGATGAGAGATTACAAAAAAACAATGTGGGACAAAAAAATATCATATACAAGCGGTTTAACATAAAAACAAGTCGCCAAGCCGTGCGGTTTGGTGAATGGTCAAACCGCCCGGCAACCACAAGAGAAAGATACCAAGCCGCCCCACTAGACCGCCAGGTTGCCCGGTCTCCAAGTCGCCAGGGACAGAATGACAAACCGCCAGAGCACCAACAGCATCAGGACAGCAACAAACCGCAGGAGAAAACCCGACAGACCGCCCGGTGTTCAACCCGCCAGAGTCAGACCGCCAGACCGCTCGGTCTCTATTCTGCAACACAAATCAAGCAAATCGTTCAAAATTCCACTCGCACAAGTTTCCTAAAACTAAACCAGTCGGCCTCTGTGCGATACACGACATCTCCGATCGGCGAACAATAGAGAACGTTGCATGATTCAATCTTCATCGACCTATACGACTGGATTGCTACTCTCTGAAGATCTTTATTCCTCCAGATCTAGTCGATTGAAGATTCAAGATTCAAGGTCTTCAAAGATTTCTATTTTCCGTGTACTCCAAAATTCCAAGATCAACATTTTCGAAGAACGTCGGAGTGAAGAACTGCAATCTTTATTATATTGTAATATTCCTTTACATTTGTAGGAGAGTTTTTCTTCAAGTTGTAGATCAATTTGTCGATCGAGTGGTGGATTCGTTTATGGATCGAGTTGTTGATCCAGTTGTGGATCGAGTGGTAGGAGCAGCGTCTCCGAGTTGTAGGAGTTGCGACTACGAGGTGTAAGATTTGTTATAATCTGAGTTTGGTGAAGTAGCTGATGTAACACACCAAATCCCATAGTTCGGTTAAGTCTGGGCGACAAGGCCTGGGACACGGGCGTGTCCTAGGGCGTGTCCTGCTATGTAGGGCTGAGCAGCCTGCCGAGTGCTCGACGAACTGCACTCGATGAGTTTTCGAGAGGGAACACGCCCTGCGACACGGGCGTGTCAGAGGGCGTGTCCCCCTCTGGTCGACGAACTTCGCTCGACGAAACACACGGTGGAGGCATGTCTACAGCCGTGTAAGGGCACACGGCCTGTGACATGGGCATGTCACATAGCTGTGTCCTTTTTTATATTTGGCCAGGACAGTGAGGCCTGGTGAATACGGGCAGGACACTGGTGTGTCTTTGGGCAGACGGCCTATGACACGGCCGTGTCACATGACCGTGTCTTGTTCGGGTTGATATGGTTCTGTGCTACCTGAGGTACATGGGCTAGACACGGGCATGTATGGAGCCGTGTCAAGTCACACGACCTGTGACACGGTCATGTCACATGGTCGTGTACTCTTCTGGATGAGTCGGTTGTGTGAGATTAAGGTACATGGCCTGTGACACGGGCGTGTCACGAGCCGTGTCAAACAAAAATTATACTTTTGTGGACAAATCGTGGTCGTGCATTTTCTTCATCTGGGATCCGATGGCCCGGACTTCACCCTGCTGGTTAAAAGCCAGGAATGAGAAAGCGGTTCTCATTTTGCCTTGGGTTATCCTCTTTCTAAAGAAGCTAGAGAGAAGAGAGAGCAAGGAGGAGGAGGAGAGGGGAGTCGGCCACCGGTGGAGCTACTGAGTTCCGATTTGAGATCCGAGGCCAGTGTTGTGAAGGCAAGGCTGCTGCGGTGCTTTCGAGCTGGCTAGAATTCCATGGCTCCAAAGAGGTCGTCAAGGGTAATGATCTTCCTTCTTGGACATGTGAAGTCCTTCCTTTTTGGCATGTGCATGGATTTCCCCCACCAGAGGGTGGATCACTAAGGGATTTCCTTATGTTGATTCTTGGAATCCCCAAGTATTTTGAGTATAGATCCGAAAATGGAGTACGGAATATGCATGTTGTGTGAAGCCCATCTGGACAGATTAGTCTGGATTGGTGATGTTGCATTTGCACACCGAAGAAGACTCCGCGGTTAAACGTATAGTTTGTGGGGTCGATAGGTTGGACCTATGAAGGGAAGTAACAGGAAGTACTAGAGTGGTAGTTCAGGAAAATACCCTTGTGAGGCTTGTGTTGTGTGCTATCGCACGACCAGTTTTTTGGCACTGCAGGATGCTGCAGGTTTTGGGCAGAGTTGGGTGAAGAAAGTGAGTTATGCAGAACCCGCTAAGCGCTCATGAAGGATGCTAACATGAACTCCCCTCGTGGATTGTGAAGCCAGCCCGTGGTAGACATTGTGGCTATTGTGAAGCCAGTCCGTGTTGGACCTTGTGGCTATTGTGAAGCCAGTCCTTGGTGGACAGTGTGGCTATTGTGAGCTTGATGAGCTCTTGAAAAGTCCTTGTGCCGAACAGGAAAGGTGAATCTGACCCGTGCCTTATAATTAGCCGTGAGTACGTTGGTATTCGGTGATGGCAAGGCAACTTGAGCAACGGGGGGGTGGTTGATCCGTACATGCGTTATGTCCGTCCGACTCGAAGACCTGAAAGTGCGGTCAGTTGGAGCGCATAATGAGAGTTTTAGGCATGCGTGCCAGAAAGACTAAATGCTCAATTTTACCGTTGGGTTTCGGACATAGAATGGTGGTGGGACCCTGGTTTGTCAGTACACCAAGAATGTGCCCGGAGTGCACGGATCGTCGGGCCGCGTGGCTGACGGTTGTGATGGATTGTTTGTGCATGAGAGCACAATGTATGATATATATCTCTGTATATGAATTGCTATGCCTGTAGGGAAGGAATACCACTACCCCGGGAAAGGGGTAGGGTTGTTATAAATTAGTCAGCTGAATGATGACCGTTGTCTTATTTGCCACCATTTGGTGGGCTGTCCCTGTGTAGGTGCTGGAGAACCGAGCAGGACATATAAAGGCTAAAGTCCCTGCTGCTGTTATTGTTAGCCCTTGAAGGCTAAGCTGAAAAATATTATGGTGTGTTCATGTGTGGCTGGCCTGCGCGCCGATATTTGGAATCCATACTTGTAAAGAGTAACTGTAAGGCCATAAGGCTAAACGATATTGTATTTGGTATAGATTCCTATATAAATGTGGTTGTTTATGTCTATAGTGGACATTCATGGTGGAAGTTCGATTTTAATGTTAAAATATTCCACTAGCATGCTCTAGGTTAGGATGTGATTGTGAATTGGTATTAACCTTTAACTTACCCGCCTGTTTTGTGGCATATGGTGTGGGGCCCCGGCCGAACCTTCTATTATATGCTATGTGAACGGATGGAGACGTTATATTTTGGTATCAGCCTGTCTCGGTCTTTTCCTTTCGAATTTGTGGTCGAATTCTTTTGTGGGGTGGCTAGCACGTGTCAATGCGAACCGCGTTAACACTAATGAACTCTTGAATGTCCATTTAGGAATGCAAATACACTTATTTGAGAAACCTGTGCGTTCCTATATTATTGTTATTGCTTGTGTGTGGATGCTAATGTGTGTCATGTTCACCTATAGGTGACGCGTAGTGGTGCTGGGTAGTCGGAGCCCAGCGTTCTGATGAGAGTACGTCACCAGCTGAGGTGCCTACACCTCCCCCTTCTGCGGAGACTATCTGTTGGGTACATTGGAAAATGTGTACCAGATTTGAAGAAGCCTCACCTTACTCAATGATATGCATCAAGGTGTATTTGATGTTGTTTTGAGTTTATATGTGCAGGTTAAGAAAATGCTGGAATGCAGGAAAAGTTTCTAAGTCCATGAGTCGACACCAGAAAAAGCTGTGTCGACACTTGTGAAGGCTTGTGTCAACACTGGAGAAAAGCTGTGTCTACACCTGGAGTCAATTGTGTCGACACTTGGAAAGGCTGTGTCGACACCAGAAGAAATTGTGTCAGCACACAGAGGCAGAGTCGACACACAGAAAAGCTTAGTCTACATCAACTGTGTCAACACACAGAGGCAGTGTCGACACACAGAAGACTTTGTCGACATCAACTGTGTCGACACACAGGACTTGTGTCGACACATAGCAGAGTTTCAACAAAGTTGATTTTTATGAAGAGAAGAAGTGACCGTGTCGACACACAAAACTAGTGTCGACATATTCTACAGAAGCTGTGTCGAGAAGCGGTGTCAACACCAAGGGAGCTGTGTCGACACCACCAAGGCTTGTGTCGACACTTAGTCTACTTGTGTCGACACATGATGAAGTTCAGTCTCGACACTTTGCTGACAGAGACAAAGTCTCAAGAAGTGACTGGAAGACTTGACAGCTGTCATAACCAACCGGTCTACTGCAACTGTCAGAGCTGTCAGAAGTTCGTTAGAAACCGGATCAGCCGGTTACCATGGAGGAAGTCTATATAAAGACATTCTCTATCAAAAGAAGAGATATATACACAGGAGATAAAAAAAATACGAAAAATAGAAGAAGATTTTCAACAGAAGATCTAAGAAGACATTCTCAAGTGGTGATCTACTCAGAGTTTGTCAAGAGAATTCAAAGAAGAATTCAGAAGAATCTTCAGAAGAAATTGGAGTGAGAGAGCTCCATCTATTCAAGTGAAGAAAGGGACTTACATCAACAAGTCTCTCAAGTGCAGATTCTGAACCAGTCTGCCAAGAAGAATTCAGATTGATTTCTGAATTTCAAGAAAGAAGCTGATTGAAGATCAACTTCAAAGGAGATCAACCCTACTGTGTTCAAATTCAAAAAGCTTTGAAGAAAGCTAAGACAGGTTGATCTCTAACATCAGATTCTTTCAAGAACTGATCAAGAAACCTTCCATCCTTTCTCTCTAAACCAGGGTGGTGGTTAAATTTCAAATTTACATTTATTTTCAGTAGGATCTTTTTAAGATCTGAGTTGTAAGCCTGATTTATAAAGGCTGAGTTGTAGGAGATTAAGTTCTCTGAGTGGTAGGCCTTGTTGAAGGCTGAGGTAGGGCTGAGAGCCTGAGTTGTCGGAGATTTTCATCTCTGAGTTGTAGGCCTTGTTGAAGGCTGAGGTAGGGCAGATTGCCTGAGCTGTAGGAGTGTGGACTCACTCTGAGTTGTAGGAGCCTTGTTTGGGTTCTGAGCTGTAAGAGATGAGGAGAAGGAAAGAAGTCAGGCAGAATCTAGCACACTGCTAGATAGGCGAAGGGGGAAAGTGGATGTACCCAGACCTTGGGGAACCACTATAAATCAGTGTATCATCTTTGATTGTGTTTGGTATTGTTATTTATGTGCTGTGATAGTTGTATAACTATATGTTTTTATTAATTAACTAAATTAATATTCTATCTTAGAAGAAAAAAGGAATTGCACCTATTCACCCCCCCCCCCCCCCCTCTAGGTGTTTAGGAACCAATTCTTTCAAGTAGTATCAGAGGGAGGTTACTCAAAGAGAGACATAATAGTCTGATTAAGATCTGTGAGGCAGAATAAATTAAAGAAGTAAGTTAAAGAAGATGGGTTCAGGAGAAAACCATATAGAACTTGGTTCAATGAAGTTGCCTATCTGCAGGAAGGAAATCTTTGGAATATGGAAGGAAAGTGTCAGACTATTTATGGAGGCATCTGATCCTAGAATTTATATAACAATTAAGGAAGGACCATATATTCCAATGAAGGTTTCTGTTCTTGATGCTAATCAAAGGATTCCTAAGGATTTTTCAGAAATGACTAAGGATGAGATCATCTTGACTACAATGGATAAAAGAGCACATAATATTATAGTGAGTGTCATAGATGACTCAACATTCCAGAATCTGATTCACTGCAAAACCTCCAAGGAGATGTGGGACACATTGATTGTCTACATGGAGGGTTCTGAAGAGGTTAGGCAAGATAGAAAGTCTATGCTTAATCAAGAATATGAGAGTTTCAGACAAGCCAAGTCTAATACCATAACTGAATGCTATAAGAAGTTCTACAGAATTATAAATGAACTAATGTCCAATGGAAGAATCTTCAGTACATATGAGCTGAATGACAAATTCCTTAGGTCTTTGACTAAGGATTGGGATACAAAGATCTGTGTCACAAGGGAAGTGGCCAGACTGGCAGAAATTTCACCTCCGACACTGTTTGGCAAATTGTTGTCTTATGAGATGCAGCTATTGGTCAGAAAGGAGGAAGAGAAAAATACAAAGGTTGACTTTAGGGAAAAGTCAGTGGCCTTCAAGTTAGAAGCCACAAGGAAGAATAGGAGGATGTCTCCATATTCTCCTAAGAAAGATGCAGAAGTGATCTCAGAAAATTCTGATAATCACAGTTTAGACAGCAGTAATTCTGATGAAGACTTTGCTACTTTCACAAGGCAGTTTTAGAGATTCTTAAAGAAGAAGCAGTGGAAATCTAAGCCATCCTCATCTCAGTCTGAGGATGACTATTATCAGAAGAGGAAGTCATCCAGGAAGGACATAAGTGGGACAAAGCCTAGCAAGTCAACTACATCAAAGATTATTTGTTATTGCTGCAACAGGTCTGGACATGTTGTGGCTGATTGTCCAGACAGAAGGAAGGAGTCTGCTGATAAAAAGAAGTCTCAACACAAGAGAAAGAAGGAGAAATCCTTGGTAGCTAATAAAGAGAAAAGTTGGACAGATCAATCAACTTCAGAGTCTAAATCTGAGGCTGAGGCCTATATTGGTTTGTTTGCAACAGAAGAAGAGGATGAGTCCTTGAAATTACTGGACTCTATCTATGTGCAAGAAGACCATCAGTGCAAAGGATTGACGGTTGTGTCTTAAGAAGACCAGTACCAGGATCAACCTGGTCCCAGTAAGGTAAAAAGTTTATCTATAGATTCTGATTACTACACTGGGTCAGAATTAGATGTATCTGCATCAAGAGATGAAGATGGGTTTGTATATGAAGGAGATATTCATCAGCTTATAGATGAATATGGGGATTTGTTGCAGGCACTCAAGAGAAGCAAAAACCTGGCCAAAAATCAGGCTAAGGAAATTGCAGCTCTTAAGTTGGCTGCCTCTAATTCTGAGAAGCTGTTGGATCAAAATATGAATGAGATTGCCAAGCTGAAAAACATAACTGTTATTTAGATGAGAACAATCACATTCAAAAATGATCAGATCAAAAGTCTGGAAGACAGACTTTAGAAAGAGAAGGAAATACTGGCTAGTTTCTCTAAGCCAAAATTTGTCCTACCCTTAATTGATGACTTTGTGTCTCAAAAGGGTAAGGCAGGATTACGCTTTAAGGGAACTGCATGGGCTACACAGTCCAATAATAAAGACAAAGCCCAGCACAAAACAAAAGACCTGCTGCCAACAATACAGCTAAAATTGTACCTAAAATAGGTATAATAAGTATGAGTGTTGGTGCTGTGGCAAGAGAGGCCATTATGTCTTAGACTGTTGGCACAACACCAGTGTCAGGAAGGATAGCAGTGTACCTGTTAGAAGAGCTGCAGGCAGATTTGTAAAGTTTCGGGCTAACTTGAACCAAGGACCCAAACGTTATTTGGGTTCTAAGGTTAAGTAATATTTGTTGCAGGTGAGTCCAAGTTGTCATGCCCCTATATGGTACTTGGACAGTGGATGTTCCAGGAACATGACTGGAATAAGAGAATTGATGAAGCACTACTCACCAATATTGAATGGCCCTAAAGTAATCTTTGGTGGTTCTGAAAAAGGAGTCATCAAAGGGTTTGGTAACATTTCTAACAACTTAATCACTATCACTCAAGTAGCTTATGTGAAGGGTTTGAAACACAACCTAATAAGCATAAGCCAGCTGAGTGATCTTGGATATGGCATTTCATTTATCAGGAATGGGTGTCATATAAAGAGGTCAAGTGATAAAAAGTCATATTGACTGGCTATAGAAAAAGAAATGTGTATTGCCTAAACTTTGAGTGTGAGAATAAAAATTCTCCTATCTGTCTTGTGGCTGATGAGAAAGCCTCTTATTGTGTTAAATGGCACAAGAGGCTAGCTCATCTTAACTACAAGACTATTAGCCAACTCTTTAGTAAAGAGTCAGTGAGGAATGGTCCTCAAGTTAAGTGCTTTAAGGATGGGATATGCTCAGCTTGTCAAAAAGGCAAGTAGACCAGATCCTCCTTTCATAGCCTAGAAACCAAAGACTCAGTGAGGTGCTTATACCTCTTGCATATGGATTTATTTGGTAATATGCCAGTTCATAGTCTAGGTAGGAAGATCTACACTTTTGTGATTATAGATGATTATTCTAGATTTTCATGGGTATTCTTTCTTAGGCAGAAATCTGAAACCCCAAATTTCTTCTGCAATTTTGTCAAACAAATTCAGAATGAATTAGATAGTTCGGTGGTCAAAATCAGAAGTGACCATGGAACTGAATTCCAATCTGAAAGTATGACAAGGTTGTGTGAAGAATTTGGGATTCATCAGGAATTCTCCTCACCTAGAACACCTCGGCAAAATGGCATTGCTGAAAGAAAGAATAGGACATTGATTGTGGCTGGAAGAACACTATTGAGTGACACTACTCTCCCAGAATATTTCTGGGCTGAGGCAGTAAACACTGCATGTCATGTGCTCAATAGGGCTTCCATCACCAAAAGCTACAAAAAGATACTTTATGAGGTTATAAAAGGCAGAAAACCAAACTTATCCTATTTTAGGATCTTTGGTTGCAAGTGCTATGTGCTTAATAATGGCAAGTCTCACCTAACTAAGTTTGCTGCCAAATCCCAAGATGGGATATTTTTTGGGTACAACAACAATAGTAAGGCTTATAGGGTCTACAATTCGGCTGATCAAGTTGTAGAAGAGTCTGTTCATGTCATATTTGATGAATCTAGACTTATTAACAGTGAGTTGTCTAGTAGTTCTTGTAGCTCTACAGGTATACAACAGAAGTTGGACCAGCTTACTATCAGAGAAGATCCAACTGCAAAGCAGGATGAGGAAAATGATAGTTGCTGTCTAGGGGGAGTACAAGACACTCAAGGGGCTGATGAAGACCATGAGGTGCAGCATAATGAAGAGATTGAAGAAGGTCAAACTGTTGATAGATTACCTCCAGCAGTTAGACATTTAAAGGATCATCCTGCACACCAGATCATTGGTGATCCAAGACATGGAGTACAAACAAGAAGCAGGAACTTAAACACAGTTCTTTGCTCAAGCTTCTTATCTCAACTGGAACCCAAGAGATTTGAAGAAGTTATTCAAGACCCACACTGGAATGATGCTATGCAGGAGGAGTTAAATCAATTCAGAAGGTGCAAGGTCTGGGAGTTGGTTCCAAAACCAAAGGGCCATAATGTCATAGGGACAAAGTGAATTTATAGAAACAAGCATGATGAGAGTGGGATCATAGTGAAGAACAAGGCAAGACTAGTTACCAAAGGATACAAGCAGGAAGAGGGCATAGACTTTGATCAGACTTTTGCTCCAGTGGCAAGGTTGGAAGCAATAAGGCTATTCCTTGCCTATGCAGCATATCAAGGCTTCAAAGTGTTCCAAATGGATGTTAAGTCAGCATTCTTAAATGGAGACTTAAAAGAGGAGCTCTATGTAGAACATCCCTCAGGTTTTGTTGATCCACTCAAACCTAATTATGTTTATAAACTTAGGAAAGCTTTATATAGGTTGAAATAAGCCCCAAGGGCTTGGTACGAAACTTTGTCTACTTTACTCATTGAGAATAAATTATCAAGGGGGAAAATAGACAAGACTCTATTCCTTAAAGAATCCAAAGGAAAGATCATCCTAGTCCAAATATATGTTGATGACATAATATTTAGTTCTACAGAAAACAAACTTTGTAGAAAGTTTGCAAAACTTATGCAAGGGAAGTTTGAGATGAGCATTAGGGAGAACTTAAGTTCTTCTTGGGACTCTAAGTAAGACAGACTGATGATGGCTTGTCCATATCCCAGTCTAAGTTCACCCAGGAGTTAATTAAGAAGTATGGTATGGAGTCATCCACTACCATGAGAACTCCAATGGGGACAAGTATGTCTCTAAGCAAAGATGATGCAGGGAAACCTGTAGATGAGACTTTGTATAGAAGGATAGTTGGCTCACTCCTTTATCTGACTGCTAGTAGACCAGACATCATGTATGCTACATGTGTTTGTGCTAGGTACCAATCCTACCCTAAAGAATCTCATTATACTGCTGTCAAAAGGATTTTGAGACATCTTAAGGGCACACCTAATCTAGGCCTTTGGTATCCTAGGAATAGAAATTTTCTACTAATGGGCTATTCAGATGCAGACTTTGCAGGATGCAAAGTAGATAGGAAAAGCACAACATGCACCTGTCAATTTCTAGGAGGAAGACTGGTGTCATAGAGCTGTAAGAAGAAGACTAGTGTGGCAATTTCCACAGCTAAGTCTGAGTATGTTACTGTAGGAAGTTGCTCTGCACAGCTGTTGTGGATACAGCATCAGTTAGAAGATTATGGTATTCAGGTAAGTAGAACTCCATTATTATGTGATTCTACTAGTGCTATTTCTATTGTCCATAATCATGTTTCTCATAGTAGAACAAAGCATATAGAAATAAGATACCATTTTCTTAGAGATCATGTAGAGAAAGAAGATATTTTTTTAGAATTTGTTAATATAAATTCACAAATTGCTTACATGTTCACTAAGCCATTAGATGAAACTAAATTCAATAATTTCAAAATTGAATTAGGAATGTTTAACATAAATTAGTTTAACAAATTTGGCTAAGTAAAATTGTGTCGACACAAAAAGTTGTCTGTGTCGACACATTGTAGTTGGTGTCGACACTCCAGGAAAGTGATGTCGACACATCTAGAAAATTGGTGTCGACACTTCAGAGCAGTTGTGTCGACACATCCAGAAGTTGTGTCGACACTTAGAATTAGAGTCGACACAGAATTTCTGTGGTATCAGTTGTGTCGAACTGATAAGAATATCTGTGTCGACACATCGTCAATTGGTGTCGACACATCGTCAATTGGTGTCGACACATAGAAGTCAACACTTCTGTCGAGACATTAAAAGTCTGTGTCAACACATTTAAACTGTGTCAACACATTAAGAGAATTTTGACGTGCCTTTTGAACTTCATTATTTAGAATGGTATAAATAGGTCAACAACATACTCTGTCGACACACTCTCCATATTTTCGAGAACAAAATCTTGTGTCGACAAATTCTCTCTTCTGAATCCAAGATTTCTCTCAACCCCAATGGTGCCAAAGCTTGAAGATAACGTCAACGAAGGTTATGAGCTGGTTCGCAACGCTTTTGATAATGCGGAACACGAGATTAAAATTGTAGTTACCCTAATTACTGTGAATGGTTTGGAATTTCTGGTATCCAAATCTACAAAGATATGGAAGAAAGAAATACTGGAATTCTATGGCGCAGCTACTTTAGATTCGACTGGACTTAAGATCAAATCTACAGTTCAGGGAGCTAAAGTTAAACTTACCTTGAAGAGCTTGAGGAAAACTCTTCAACTCCCAAGATCTCAATAAGAAGAAGTTACCTCATTCAAGAGTAGGGAAGCACTCCAGTGGTGTGGATTGTATCCCACCATGAAGATTGGTTCTGCAATGAATAGGAAAGGGATGAATCTGCAAGGAAAATTCCTTTCTGAAGTGGTTGGAAAGGTCATTCTCTGCAAGCCAGGGGGACATGATAAGGTTTCAGCCTATATGTTCAGCCTGATGACCAGGATTATCTTCAGACTGACCGTAGATTGGTCTGCAGTAATCTTTGAAAAGATTAAGGAATGCATCAAGAAGCCAAATCTGGGAAGAATCATGAGTCTATACTTGGCTGGAACAATTCCAGAAGTAATGGAACAGACTGATGGATCCAAGATCAATCACATGAGGAGAATGGATCTAAGTATAAACTACAGATGAGATAGAGTCCTAACAAAGGACATGCCTGATGAAGAGAGGCCAGAGAATACTGAAAAATCTCCTACACAAGACATTATAGATGGTGCTCAGGTGCATGGGGGAGCCTCATCTTGAGGAAAAGCCAACACAATTAGAAAGTGAAATGGCTACACAAACTATTCTTGAGGTAATCCATGAAGTTAATCAAACTATTTTCAATAATGAGGATGAAACACTAACTATGCCTTTGGTTGATGTTGACCAGACCACTCAACTAAACAGTCAAGCACAAGATGTTATCATGAAGGATACATCTACAGCTGCTGATGCTCCTGAGTTGGTGGTGCCTCAAGCCCCACCTCAACAAGAGTTTACCCTCGAAGAGTTGTTCCCTGATATAGATCAAGTAAGAACTGAGGGGGAGCAAGCAAGAACTGATGGAGAGCAAGCTAACATTGAGGGGGAGCAAGTCAGGACTGAGGGGGAGGAGCAAGGGACTCAGTGGGAGTTACCTAGATCTGACAAAGAGCTTCCCACAAGTCCAAAGGACACTATGAATCTTGAAAGTACTTCTGATTCTGATGATGGAGAAGCTCTAAGAGCAAAGAAGAGAAAGCTGATGGTTTTCAAAAGAAGAAGCCAAAGCTATAAAAGGGCATTTCAAACTGCTCCACAACCTGCACCAGCCACTGATTATAGCTCATTACTGGTATCTTTGTAAGTCAAATTAGATGAACAAAGAATAGCCATGGAGAAATATATGGATGAGACCCATAAAGATCTGCAATTCTCCTTGGCTCAAGATATCAAATCAATTAGATTTGAGGTAAATCAGAACAAGAAGGAAATGACAGATTGCTTCCACAAAGGTGACAATGTTGTAGTCTATCTTGCAAAACAATAAGAAGGAATAAAGACTCAAGTTGATGATATTGCTGTTAAGCAAGGCTATGTCCTAGAAAATCAACTAAGAATGAATGATAATCTGACTGAATCACATAATGTGATTGTTACAGAATTAAAGAATACTACTGCTGCCCAGACTGAGGCAAGGGCTAAAGCCAAGTCAGACTTTGATAAACAATTACAGGAAGAACTAGCTGCTGTACAAACATCTATTAAGAATTCTCAAAAGATCATTTCTGATCAGCTACTGAAACTAAGGTCATTTTATAAAGATAGTGTTAATTATCTAGATGAATAAGTAAGATTTTAGAAAGATGACCTCAGAGCTCATATTGAGAGAGAAGTCATAAAGGGGGAGAGTGTGTTAGTCAAAGCGGGCTCAGATCATGCTAAATGGATATCTAATAGCATCAGAGCCACCCTTGGATATCCACCCCTATATGATGATGATAATGTAGCTTAGTCAGGTGTGCAACCTGCTTATTTTGAAGGTGATCAACCTGAAGTTGCTCAGGTCATTTACCCTCCAGCAGATTTTGATATGATTTAGCAAGAAGTACAGTCAATGTACAGTCCTCCACAGGAGGTTGACAATATTATTATTGAGAAAGTGGAAATGTCAGAGGCTGTCATGGAAGCTCAGAAGGAAGCTCTATTGTCTAAGAAAAGGTTCAGAGAACAGGCTGAGTTGAAGCCTGATTTTGAGCAGTGGAATCCAACTTCCAGGAATATTATCTTGACTGCCTGGAAAGCTATAAAGGACCAGACCCATGAAAGGGGAAAATGGTACACTGAGCAAGAATGGAACAAGCATGAAGCTAGGCAGGAAGCCATTCTACAATATAGAAGAAAGGCAAAAGCTGGGAAGCTACCTCCTAATGCTCAGGAGACTAGAAAGTACTTCCCAAAGCCTTTTCACTATTTTGAAAGGCAAAGTATAAAGGTTGAAGAACAAAAGAAGAAAGATCTAAAGGGCAAGAAGCCAGCTGAAGATACTGAAGCTCCAGTACAAGCCAAGATCAAGTTAGGCAAAGGCATAGTCATCAAGGAGCCTGACCAGCCTTAGAATAAGATTAACTAGATTTTACAACATTGTAATCTTTAGTTTTTAAAAATCTATGTAAACTATTGTTAAGAAACTTTTGAAAGTTTTAACAAAACAATGACTAATGCTCATTGTGCTTGCATCATTATTCTATGATGACATTTTATACTTGTTTTGTTTATAAGTTACCCTGTCATGTAATGTTTTATACATCATAATGTGTGTTTATTATGAATGGTGTATATCATTGACTAAGGGTTATGACTTCTCCAAATAGGGGGAGATTGTTGGGTACATTGGAAAATGTGCATCAGATTTGAAGAAGCCTCACCTTACTCAATGATATGCATCAAGGTGTATTTGATGTTGTTTTGAGTTTATATGTGCAGGTTAAGAAAATGCAGGAATGCAGGAAAAGTTTCTAAGTCCATGAGTCGACACCAGAAAAAGCTGGGTCGACACTTGTGACGGCTTGTGTCGACACTGGAGAAAAGATGTGTCGACACCTGGAGTCAATTATGTCGACACTTTGAAAGGCTGTGTCGACACCAGAAGAAACTGTGTCGACACACAGAGGCAGAGTCGACACACATAAAAGCTTAGTCGACATCAACTGTGTCGACACAAAGAGGCAGTGTCGACACACAGAAGACTTTATCGACTTCAACTATGTCGACACATAGGACTTGTGTCTACACATAGCAGAGTTTCAATAAAGTTGATTTTTATGAAGAGAAGAAGTGACTGTGTCGACACGCAGAACTAGTGTCGACATATTCTATAGAAGCTGTGTTGAGAAGTAGTGTCAACACCAAGGGAGCTCTGTCGACACCACCAAGGCTTGTGTCGACACTTAGTATACTTGTGTCGACACATGATGAAGTTCAGTCTCGACACTTTGCTGACAGAGACAAAGTTTCAAGAAGTGACTGAAAGACTTGACAGCTGCCATAACCAACCGGTCTACTGCAACTATCAGAGCTGTCAGAAGTTCGTTAGAAACTGGATCAGCCGGTTACCATGGAGGAAGTCTATATAAAGACATTCTCTATCAACAGAAGAGATATATACACAGGAGATAAAAGAACACGAAAAATAGAAGAAGATTTTCAACAGAAGATCTAAGAAGACATTCTCAAGTGGTGATCTACTCGGAGTTTGTCAAGAGAATTCAAAGAAGAATTCAGAAGAATCTTCAGAAGAATTTGGAGAGAGAGAGAGCTCCATCTATTCAAGTGAAAAAGGGACTTACATCAACAAGTCTCTTAAGTGCAGATTCTGAACCAGTCTGCCAAGAAGAATTCAGATTGATTTCTGATTTTCAAGAAAGAAGTTGATTGAAGATCAACTTCAAAGGAGATCAACCCTACTGTGTTCAGATTCAAGAAGCTTTGAAGAAAGCTAAGTCAGGTTGATCTCTAACATCAGATTCTTTCAAGAACTGATCAAGAAACCTTCCAAACTTTCTCTCTCAACCAGGGTGGTGGTTAAATTTCAAATTTACATCTATTTTTAGTAGGATCTTTTTAAGATCTGAGTTGTAAGCCTAATTTATAAAGGCTGAGTTGTAGGAGATTAAGTTCTCTGAGTGGTAGGCCTTGTTGAAGGCTGAGGTAGGGCTGAGAGCCTGAGTTGTAGAGATTTTCATCTCTGAGTTGTACGCCTTATTGAAGGCTGAGGTAGGGAAAATTGCCTGAGCTGTAGGAGTGTGGACTCACTCTGAGTTGTAGGAGCCTTGTTTGGGTTCTGATCTGTAAGATCTGCGGATCTAAGGAGAAGGAAAGAAGTTAGGCCGAATCTAGCACATTGCTACATAGGCGAAGGGGGGAAGTGGATGTACCCAGACCTTGGGGAACCACTATAAATCAGTGTGTCATCTGTGATTGTGTGTGGTATTGTTATTTCTATGTTGTGATAGTTGTAGAACTATATGTTTTTATTAATTAACTGAGTTAATATTCTGCCTTAGAAGAAAAAAAAGGAATTGCACCTATTCACCCCCCTCTAGGTATTTAGGAACCAATTCTTTCATTGTTCGCTTAGTTGTGAGGCACTGTTTGTTATGTTTCAAGCATAGCCTGGTATACAAGCGCAGCTGGCAGTGGTGTTAGAATAGGTTGCGGCGAGGCCAGAACCTATTGCGGCTGTTGATCCTTGTGCAGCTGATAGGCAGTTGAAGCAGTTCATGAGCTTCAATCCACCGACATTTACTGCTGTGGGATCCCCTACGCAGGCGGAGGACTGGTTATCGCGCGTAAAGCATATCTTGATAGCAATTAGGACGGAGGAAGATCAGAAGGTCACCATGGCCACCTTCTTATTAGAAGGAGAGGCTTGGCTCTAGTGGGAGGAGATCAAGTTACACCACTTAGCAGGCAGGCAGTTAACACAAGTTTCGATCGAGGATTTCTCACGACTTTTCCTGGCAAAGCACCTACCAGCGGCACTACGCATTACCACGGAAAATGAGTTCCCACGGCTAATGCAAGGAGAAGGTAGTGTGGAGATGTACCTGTACGAGTTCACACGGTTGGGACTGTATGCGGGCTCCATTTTTGCCGATGAGCAGTGGAAAACTGATTTGTTCTACGTGGGATTGTGGGATGAGTTGCGATTCCTGCTCTCGAGTTCCGTGAACCAAGGGTTCCAGGCGTTAGTTGATACTGCATGTGCGCTGGAGAAGGACATGAAGCGGGTGCAAGGAAAAAGGGTCTTGGTTGTGACAAAGCCAGAGTTCAAAGCACCCCGACCTGGGAAATCGTATTATAAAATGAAATGGGGTAAGAGGTCCAAGTCGTCTGGACAAGATCCTTCTATGGTTGCATCAGGTGTAACGTCGGCGGCCACTTCGAGGCCAGAGACTCGTACATACTTCACTTGTGAAAGAGTGGGGCATATAGCCCGTGATTGTCGGGTTGCTACACCAAAGGGTGACAAGAAGACGAGGGCGTCATATGCTGAGGAGGGAAAGGCAGTGGTGGACTCCTATGCATCCAAGGCGCAGCCCCGAGTCTATAACCTTGGCCAGCAGGAGGCCATAAAGCAAAGTGACATCGTCACAGGTACGATTTAAGTTATTGATTGCTTTTCTTATTGCATGCTTTGTGTGTAGCTTGTGTGTGATGTGTTTGCCACAGGCTTTATTATAATTCAGAACATGTTGGCGAGAGCACTGTTTGATACGGTCCTTCGTATTCATTACTGTCTAAGGACTTTGTAGCTCGAATTGTAGTACCTAGTCATGTGAAGACAGAGAGCGTAAAGGTGTTATTATCGAATGGATGTTTAATGCTTGTGGATAGGGCTTGCGACATGGCTGTTCAAATTGGAAGTTGGGAGTTCTGTTTGACTGCATCTGTACTGACGATCTCGGAATTTGATGTGATTTTTCATATAGACTGGCTCACGGAGCAGTGTGCCTGTATCGATTGTCAGTCAAAATAGATCACACTGGGCCATAATTACAAACTTGAGACTAAGTTTGCTGGTATGTGAGGAGTGAGCGGGACCTTCATGTCTGCACTCCAAGTCGACAAGGCTGTTCGGAAGGGCGTGGAGGTATTCTTCACGCTGATTCAGGAGGTTGAGCCAAAAGCCAGTGTGAGTGATGTTCCGATTGTATAGGAGTTTGCGGATGTATTTCCTAAGGATCTTCCTGGGCTACCACCCCGGCGGGAGATCGACTTCACGATTGAGTGGGTGTCAGGTGCGAAACCTGTGGCTCACTCGCCATATCACATCGCGCCAAAGGAAATGGATGAATTGAAAGTCCAATTGCAAGAGTTGCTGGAGTAGGGATATATACGCCCAAGTATGTCACCTTGGAGAGCACCTATTCTGTTTGTGTAAAAGTACGGTGGTTTGCAGTTATGTATTGACTACCGGGAATTGAATAAGCTGACGGAGAAGAACAAGTATCTGATTCCACGAATAGGTGAATTGTTCGATCAGCTAGTGGGATCAACCGTCTATTCCAAATTGGATTTGAAGTCTGGATATTACCAGTTGAGGATTCGGGAAGCTGACATTCCCAAGACCGCATTTGGAACACGCTACGGTCATTATGAGTTCACGGTAATGTCGTTTAGGCTATGCAATGCGCCATCGGTATTCATGGACCTAATGCACCGAAAGTTCCGAGAGTACTTGGACTTATTTTTGATCATGTTCATTGATGATATTTTGGTGTACTCTCACTCTGAAGCTGATCATGCAAACCACTTGCGGTTGGTGTTGCATACCTTGCGGAGGAATAAGCTCTATGCCAAGTTCTCAAAGTGTGAATTTTGGCTATCTTCGGTGGCTTTTCTTGGCCATGTGTTAAGTGGAGAGGGCATAGCAGTGGATCCATCAAAGATAAGAGCCATTCAGGAGTGGCCAGTGTTGTCTTCGGTGGCCGAGGTCAGGAGTTTCCTTGGACTGGCAGGCTACTAAAGACGGTTTGTATAAAACTTCTCGCGGATCGCCTTGCCTCTGACCACACTAGCGAGGAAGGATCAGAAGTTCATTTGGACACCGGAGTGCGTGCGAGCTTTTGAAGAGCTGAAGAGTCGGTTAACCACGACGCCTGCGTTGACATCACCATGTGGTACCAACGGATATTAGATCTATAGTGATGCTTCAGGGAGCGGCTTAGGCTGCGTTCTTCTGCAGTTTGGAAAAGTGATTGCTTATAGATCATGCCAGTTGAAAGTGCATGAGCGAAATTATCCTGTCCACGACTTGGAGTTGGAGGCAGTGATCTCTGCACTGAAGTTATGGCGACATTATCTGTATGGCGTAAAAGTGGATATCTTTACGGACCAGAAGAGCCTAAAGTACTTGTTGGATCAAAAGGATCTGAATATGTGACAACAAAGGTGGTTGGAGTTCCTTGGGGACTACACCTTTGATATTCATTATACTCCCGGGAAGGGAAACGTGGTCGCTGATGCCTTGAGTCGGAGGACTCCGTTAAGGGAAAACTGGTTGCAGATGCATGATGAGTGTCTGATACAGGAGTTGGAAGCGTTAGAGATTTCTTGTGTTGACAAGAATTCTACAGCCAATGCATGTTTGAACTAGACGGATGTACAATATGACCTTGCAGACAGGATTCGACGAGCAACGGAGCGGGATGAAAGTCTCCAACGCTATGCAAAAGATGGGATGGAGGGCCAATTCTCCTGGGAGGACGGCATTTTGTGGAAAGAGGACCGGTTGTGCGTCCCGAGTATGGGTTAGTTGAAAGAAGAATTGATGTATGAAGCGCACTTTACAAAATACTCAATTCACCCTGGGAGCACAAATATGTTCAGGGATATGAAAAAGTTGTTCTGGTGGCCAGGACTCAAGAAAGATATTGCTCATTATGTAGCTAAGTGTCAAACTTGTGCTTTGGCAAAAGTGGAATGCCAGAAGCTTGGCGGTTTCTTGAAGTCGTTACCGATTTTGGAATGGAGGTTTGATGATATTTCAATGGATTTCGTGCAAGGATTGCCAAGATCTCAATGCGGGAATAATTTAATCTGGGTGATTGTAGACCGGTTGACGAAAGTGGCTCACTTTCTTCCGAACAAGCGGGACGATTCAGTGGAAAGTTTGGCAAAACTCTATATTGAGTAGATTGAATGTCTACACGGTGTTCCTCGTAGCATCGTAAGTGATCATGATGGGCGATTTACATCGAATGATTGGAGGCTAATCCATCAGTTGTTGGGCACGAAATTTACATTCAGTATGACCTTTCATCCCCAAACGGATGGCCAAATTGAGAGGACCAACAGAACAATGGAGGATATGCTCCGAATATGCGCCCTGGATTTTGGTAAGAAATGGGAATATCATCTTTATATGTTGGAGTTTGCCTACAATAATAGCTACCAAGCGAGCATCGGTATGGAACCATTTGAAGCTCTGTGTGGTCATAAGTGTCATACATCGTTAGCTTGGGCAGAAGCAGGCAAATCCAAACTATATAAGCGTAAAGAAGTCTATGAAGCTAACTCGACGATATACATTATTCGGGAGAGGCTACTGATAGCCCAGGATCGACAAGCAAAGTACTACAATGCCAAGCACTAGAACGTGGAGTTCGCGGTAGGTGATTGGGTATATTTGAAGATCAAAACCTTCAAAAGCGTGTCCAGGACTCGGCGTTTGAAAAGGTTGAGTCTGAGATGTCTTGGTCTGTTTGAAGTGGTGGAGCAAATTGGGGAAGCTGTATATCAGCAAGCTCTTTCGGCAGACTTGGGTTGATTACATGATGTGTTTCACATCTCGGTGCTTCGGAAAGCCGTCAAAGATCCAGCTCAAGTGATCGAGAATGATCGTGTGACGGTCGAGTATGGGCTAACGACGAAGGTTAGGCCCATTCGAATTGAGGATCGCGCCGATAAACAGTTACGAAACAAGACAATTAGGATGGTAAAAGTCTGGTGGGGCAACTGTGACTGTGAGGAGCTAACATGGGAGCTAGAGCAGACCATGCGAGCTGAATTTCCTGTGTTGTTTGTGTAAACCTTGTACAATGCATCTCTTGTTGTAACAGACATGTTGAAAGTTATAACATTTTCCCTGCTGGTGTCCTTACTATGTGTAAATTTCAAGACAAAATTTCTTATAAGGAGGGGAGGTTTGTAACACCCCAAATCCCATAGTTGGGTTCAGGCTGGGCAACACGGCCTGGGACACGAGCATATCCCAGGGTGTGTCCTGCTCTGTAGGGCTGAGCAGCTTGTTTAGTGCTCGACGAACTGCACTCAATGAGTTTTTGAGAGGGAACACGCCCTGCAACACGGGCGTGTCAAAGGGCGTGTCCCCCTCTGGTCGACGAACTTCGCTCAACGAAATGAACACAGAAGGCGTGTCTGCAGCCGTGTAAGGGCACACAGCCTGTGACACGGGCCTGTCACATGGTCGTATCCTTTTTAAGATTTGGCTAGGGCAGTGAGGCCTGGTGAACATGGGCAGGACACGGGCGTGTCTCTAGGCACACGACCTATGACACAGGCGTGTCACATGGCCATGTCTTGTTCGGGTTAAGGTGGTTGTGTACCACCTGAGTTACATGAGCTAGACACGGGCATGTCTGAAGCCGTGTCAAGTCACATGGCCTGTGACACGGGCGTGTCACATGGCCGTGTACTCTTCTGGATGAGTCGGTTGTGTGCCGCTTAAGGTACACGGCTTGTGACATGGGCGTGTCACAGGCCGTGTCAACCAAAAATTAGACTTTTGTGGATGAATCGTGGCCGTCCATTTTCTTCATCTGGGATCTGTTGGTCCAGACTTCTTCCTGTTGTTTAAAAGCCAGGAATGAGAAAGAGGTTCTCATTTTGCCTTAGGTTATCCTCTTTCTAAAGAAGCTAGAAAGAAGAGAGAGCAAGGAGGAGGAGGAGAGGGGAGCCGACCACCAGTGGAGCTGCTGAGTTCTGATTCGAGATCTGAGGCCAGTGTTGTGAAGAAAAGGCCGCTGCGGTGCTTTCCAGCTTGCTAGAATTCCATAGCTCCAAAGAGTTCGTCAAGGGTAATAATCTTCCTTCTTGGACATGTGAAGTACTTCCTTTTTGGCATGTGCATGGATTTCCCCCACCAGAGGGTGAATCGCTAAGGGATTTCCTTGGGTTGATTGTTGGAATCCCTAAGTATTTTGCATATAAATCCGGAAATGCAGTACGGAATAAGTATGTTGTGTGAAGCCCATCTTGACAGGTTGGTCTGGATTGGTGATGTTGTATTTGTACACCGGAGAAGACTCCGCGGTTAAACGTATAGTTTGTGGGGTCGATGGGTTGGACCTGTGAAGGGCAGTAGCAGGAAGTACTGGAGTGGTAGTCTAGGAAAATACCCTTGTGATGCTTGTGTTGTGTGCTATTGCAAGATCAGTTTTCTAGCACTGTAGGATGCTGCAAGGTTTGGGCAGAGTTGGGTGCAGAAAGTGAGTTCTGTGGAACCCGCTAAGCGCTCGTGAAGGACGCTAGCATGAAATCCCCTCGTTGATTGTGAAGCCAGTCCATGGTGGACATTGTGGCTATTGTGAAGCCAGTCCGTATTGGACCTTGTAGCTATTGTGAAACCAGTCCTTGGTGGACAGTGTGGCTATTGTGGGCTTGATGAGCTCTTAAAAAGGCCTCGTGCCGAACAGGAAAGGTGAAACCGACCCGCTCCTTATAATTAGCCGCGAGTACGTTGGTATTCGGTGATGACATGATGACTTGAGCAACAGGGGGTGGTTGATCCGTACCTGCGTTATATCAGTTAGACTCGAAGACCTGAAAGTGCGGTCAGTTGGAGCGCATAATGAGAGTCTTAAGTGTGCGCGCCGGAAAGACTAAATGATCAATTTTACTGTTGGTTTCAGACCTAGAACGGTGGTGGGACCCTGGTTCGCCGGTACACCAAGAATGTGCCCTGAGTGCACGGATCGTCGGGTCGCATGGCTGACGGTTGTGATGGATTGTTTGTGTATGAGAGCACAATATGTGATATATATATCTCTGTATATGAATTGCTATGCCTGCAGGGAAGGAATACAAGTGACCCGGGAAAGAGGTAGGGTCATTATAAATTGGTCAGCTGAATGCTGACCGTTGCCTTGTTTTCCACCGTTTGATGGGTTGTCCCTATGCAGGTGCTGGAGAACCAAGCAGGACATATAAAGGCTGAAGTCCCTGCTGCTACTGCTGCTATACCTTGAAGGCTAAGCTGAAAAATATTATGTTTTGTTCATCTGTGTCCAGCATGCGCACTGATGTTTGGAATCCACACTTGTAAAGAGTAACTGTAAGGCCATAAGGCCAAACGATATTGTATTTGGTATACATTCCTATATAAATGTGGTTGTTTATGTCTATAGTGGACATTTATGGTGGGAGTTCCATTTTAATGTTAAAATCTTCCTCTAGCATGCTCTGAGTTAGGATGTGATTGTGAATTGGTATTAACCTATAACTTACCCGCCTGTTTTGTGGAATATGGTGTCGTTACTCGACCGGACCTTCTATTATATGCTATGTGAACAGATGGAGACGTTACAGCCGAATCTAGCCCTTCATGGTAGATAGGCGAGGCAGGAAAGTGGACGTGCCCAACTCGGGGAACCACTATAAATCTCGGTGTCTGTGTGCTTAATTCTGTAAGTATTTTTATTCCATGAAAAGACACAAACATCACCTATTCACCACCTTTAGGTGATTTAGGTAGATGCTAGATACTTTCAATGGGGGAGATTCAGACGATCGAAAGTAGACATACGGTTACGTCTTCATTTGTGAATCAGCGTATATCTCATGGTGCAGCAAGAATCTGGATTCTAAATGAAATAGTATCTGATCACCTAGAGGGGGGGGGTGAATAGGTGACTTAACCTTTTTGAGATTACAGGCAGAAACACTGAATAATAAGACCTGTATTTGCAATTCTCTACAGCAATTCAGCACAGATAATACAATAATCACAGAATTAATCACACACAGAGTACATAGAGATTTTTATAGTGGTTCCCCAAGGTCTGGGTACATCCACTTTCCCCCTTTGCCTATCTAGTAGTGTACTAGATTCGGCCTAACTTCTCCACTTCTCCTCAGATCCACAGATCTTACAACTCAGAACCCCAAACAGGTTCCTACAACTCAGAGTGACCCCACTCCTACAACTCTGGCACAAAGCCCTACCAGTCAGTCTTCACCAAGACCTACACTCAGGCTAAACAGCCCTACCTCAGCCTTCAATCAAGGCCTACACTCAGGGAATAGAATCTCCTACACTCAGCCTTTATAAAATAGGCTTACAGCTCAGATCCCTTAGGATCCTACAAAAAATAAAGTTTACAAAATAAATAACCACAATTCAGAAAGAGAGAGATGAATTGACTGGTTTCTTGATGAGTTCTTGGAAGAACTAGGCAAAGATCAACCACCCTTGGATTTCTTCAAAGCTTCTTGAATTAGAACACATTAGGGTTGAATCTCCTGTGCAGATGATCTTCAATCAACTGATGTCTTGTGAATCAGATCTCAATCTGAATCTTACTTATCAGCCTGGTTCAACAGCTGTTCTTCTTAGAAGGAGCTCTCTCTCTCTCCAACTTCTTAGATCTTCTCTTGAAGGTCTACTTTTTGTGTTGTTTTTCAATTGATTACTTCATCATCTCTGTCGAAGGAGAAAGGTCTTTAAATAGTCTTCATCCAAGGTAACCGGCTGATCCGGTTTCTAACAACTTTCTGATGGCTCTGACAGTTGCAGTTGACCGGTTGAAATGGCAGCTGTCAAGTCATCCAGTCACTTCTTGAAATCTCTTCCACTGTCTGAAAGTGTCGAGATAGATAGTCTTTGTGTGTCGACACTAATAGACTAAGTGTCGACACAAGTAGACTAAGTGTCGACACTAGCCTTCATGGTGTCGACACAACTCCTTGTGTTGTTGTAACAGCTTCTCGACACTACTTCTTCAGAATGTGTCGACACTGATTCTGTGTGTCGACACAAGCGTTCTGTAAAATGTGTCGACACTGATTGAGTGTGTCGACACAAGTACTTAATCTTCAATACTTAGATGATTTCTGCTGTGTGTCGACACAACTCCTTTGTGTCGACACATCTTCTTGTGTTGAAACTTGCTGAGTGTCGACACATTCCCTTTGTGTCGACACATGCCTTCATGTGTTGAAAACTTGCTGAGTGTCGACACATCTCCTTTGTGTCGACACATGTACTTTAACTTTGTTGAAGTTTACTGATTGTCGACACAGCCTCCTGGTGTCTACACATTTGATGTCGACAAAGTTTCTCTGGGTGTCGACACTGCTTCTAAGTGTTGACACAGATAATGTTGACAACTCTTCACAGTCTGTCGACACTGCCTGTATGTGTCGACACTTTTCTTCTGGTGTCGACTCTGCCTTCCTGGTGTCGACACAATTACTCCAAGTGTCGACACAGCTTCTCTAGGTATCGACACAAGCCTTCATAAGTGTCGACACTTCACCTCTAGGTGTCGACACATGGACTTAGAAACGTTTATCCTTTTCCTGCAATTACTTAACCTGCACACATAAACTCAAAGCACATCAAATAGACCTTGATGTATATCATTGAGTAGGGTGAGACTTCTTCAAATCTAGTACATATATTCCAGTGTACCCAACAATCTCCCCCTATTTGGAGAAGTCATAACCCTTAGTCAATGATATACACCATTCATAACAAATACTCAATATGATGTATAACAGTATTATATGACAGGGTAAGAACTAAACATGTATAAACACAACATGTATAAACAATTATCTCAGAACAATAATGTAATAGATTGAACATATAACATTGTTCTTACAACTTCAAAAAGTTTAATTAATCAGAAGTTTACATGGAGTTTAAAGCAAAATATTACAGGATTATAGACTTAAGAAAACATTCTATCCTATGGCTGCTCTGGCTCCTTGATAACAATGCCCTTTCCAGATTGAATCTTTGCTTTGACTGGAGCATCATTGTCATCAGCAGCCTTCTTCCCTTTAAGATCTTTCTTTTTCTGTTCTTCAGCTCTTATCTTCTATCTCTTAAAATAGTGATAAGGCTTAGGGAAATACTTGCTAGGCTCCTGTGCATTAGGAGGTAGCTTCCCTAATTTAGCCTTTCTTCTATATTGTACTATGGCCTCTTGCCTAGCCTCATGTTTCTTCCATTCCTGGTCAGAATACCATTTGCCACTCTCTAGGAAATTATCCTTTGCAGCCTTTCAAGCAGTTAATATGATATTCCTAGAGGTTGGGCTCCATTGCTCAAAGTCTGGCCTTAATTCAGCCTGCTCTCTGAACCTCTTCTTGGATAATTGGGCTTCTTGTTCTTTCAGTACTGCCTCTTGCTCTTTTAATATAGCCTCTGGCACAGGCTATAATACTTTCTCAAAGATAATATTTTGATTACCCTCAGGAGGACTATACATAGACTGTACCTCCTGATGTATCATGTCAAAATCTGCAGGAGGATATATCACTTGAGCCACTTCAGCTTGTTCTCCTCCAAAATATGCAGGATTAATTCCAGTCTCTGCCACATTATCATCATCACACAAGGGTGGATATCCAAGGGTAGCTCTGATGGAGTTTGAAATCCATTTTGTATGATCATAGCCAGCCTTGACTAATACCCTCTCCCCCTTTATGACTTCTCTTTCTATATGATCTCTAAGATCATCCTTCTGAAATCTGATTTGAGCATTCAAATAGTTAACTCCATCTTTGTAAAAAGGTTTGAACCTTTGGAGCTGTTCAGTGATATCCTTTTGAGAAGCTTCAATTGCAGTCTTAATAGCAATTAGGCTTTCTTGGAAATTTTTATCAAATTCAGCCTTGGCAGTAGCACTTGCTGCAGTCTGAGCAGCTGCAAGATTCTTCATTTCAGTTACTATCACATTATGTGATTCAGTTAAATTTGCATTCATTCTGTGCTGGTTTTCCAGAACATATCCTTGTTTCACTGCCAGGTCATCAATCTGTATCTTCATCTGCTCTTGGTGTGTAGCCAGATATACTACTGTATTGCCTCCTTTGTGGAAGCAAACAGTCATTTCCTTCTTGTTTTGATTCACTTCAAAACTGATAGATTTGATGTCTTGAGCTAGATCAAATTGAAGGGATTTATGTCCATCCATATATTTTTCTAAAGCTTGTCTTTGCTCATCTATCTTGATTTGTAGAGCCACCAACAAGGAACTATAATCAGTAGTTGGAGCTTGTTGTGGTACCATGGTTTGTAGTGCTTTCTTATAGGTCTTGCTTCTCCTTTTAAAGACCTGAAACTTCCTTTTCTTGGCTCTAGCAGCCTCTTCATCCTCTGAAGTAGAAGTACTAACAATATCTACTCTATCCTTAGGACTAGGATGCAAGTCCTTCTCAGTCCTTTGTAGCTCCTCAGCATGCCTTTGCTCTTCAGTCTCTTGTCTAGCAGTCTCCTCTACATGCTCCCCCTCAAGATTGACCTTCTCCCCCTCAGCAACAGCTTTCTCTCTCTCAAAATTAGTCTGTAGAAGGTCAGGGAACAGCTCTTCTAGTGTAAACTCATGTTGAGGATGGACTGGTGAATCTCTGATCTCAGGAGCATCTAATACCTCTTTATCAGCAACTGATGTGTCCTCCATGACAACTTCTTGTGGTTGATTATGTAACTGTGTTTGCTGATCAACATCAAGTAATGATTCAGTCAAAACTTCATCCTTAATAGTGAAATTTAATTGATTAACTTCAGTGATTACCTCTAGAATTGTTTGGGTAGCCCTTTCACTCTCTAATTGAGTTGGCTCAACCACATGTAGAGGCTCCCCCTAGAGTGGAGCCAGGTGAATAGGGCTAGCTGATGGTAGCTCCCCCTGCCTCTGGGCATCTTCTTGTCTTGTTGGTGACTGTCCAGCATTGTCATCTGCATCCTTACCAGCTTCATCCTCATTAGAACTGAAAACAACTTGTTCCTCTGAGCTACTTGAGGATTCAGGAGCCACAATGGTTATCTTCTTCTTCTTCTTATTCTGAGGTGTTTCCTTTTCTGGAGTTGGCATTTCCTTTGTCAGCACTCTATCCCACCTTGAGAAAATTCTTACATCCATTCTCCTCATGTGGTTTATCTTTGAACCTGCAGCTTGGTTCATCACTTCAGAAATACTTCCAGCTAAGTATAAACTCAGAATTCTACTCAGATTGGGTTTCTTCAGACTCTCTTTTATCTTATCAAACAAGACTACTGACCAATCAAATTTAAGCTGGAAAATTATCCTTGTCATCAAACTGAACATGTGAGCTGATATCCTATCATGCCCACCAGGCTTGCTCAGTATCACCTTGCCAACTATCTCAGATAAAAAACTTGCCCTGTATGTTCATGCCTTTCCTGTTGAAAACTGATCCAATCTTCAGGCTTGAATCAAGTCCACACTATGTCAGTGCCTCCCTTGTCTTTGAAGCAGATACATCTTCCTTTTCTTTAGTTCTAGGGAGATGTAGAATCTTTCTGAGACTTTTCTGGGTAATCTTAACTCTTGGCCCATGAACTTTGGACTTAATCTTGAGTCCAGATTCATCAAGTGTAGCTGCACTCAGGAATTCAAGGACCTCCTTCTTACAGATCTTGATTGGTTCTGAAACAAGATACTCTAGCCCAGTCTCTGCAATTAGGGTTACCACACCTTGGATTTCGGGTTCTGCATCATCAAAGGCGTGTCGCACGAGCTCATATCCTTCATTAATGTTCTCTTCTAGCTTGGGCACCATTAGGGTTTGAAGAAATTTTGAATTTAGAGAAGAGAGATGTCGACACATAAGTTTGGTCTCGAAACTATGTTGAGTGTGTCGACAGACAATGGTGAAAACCTATTTATACCTATCTAAAATTGAAGGTGAAAAGGCGCATCAAATTACTTGAAATGTGTCGACACTGTTGATAAGTGTCGACACTGACTTCTAACGTCTCGACAACTATGTGTCGACACAAATATAGTCGACAGAATATATGTGTCGAAACTTATATATCTCAGTTCAACACTTAGTCGAGACTCTACTAGACTAATTCTGTGTAAATCCTAAGTGTCGACACTACCTTGGATGTGTCGACACCTACACTGCATGTGTCGACACTAATTCTCTGAAGTGTCGACACAGACTTCCGAGATGTGTCGACACCATTTCTCTGAAATGTTGACACCACTTCTATGTGTCGACACAGACAACTCTGTGTGTCGACACTATTTTACTTAGCCAATTTTTTGTAAACTATTCTAAGTTTATCATTCATAATTCAATTTTAAACTTATTGAATTTGGTTTCATTTAGGGGCTTAGTAAAACTATTAGCTAACTGATTATCTGTCTTAACATACTCTAGGAAAATGTCTTCTTTTTCCACATGTTCTCTTAGAAAATGTTATTTTATTTCTATGTGCTTAGTCCTACTATGTGAGACAAGATTATTTGCAATAGAAATGAAACTAGTAGAATCACAAAATAAAGGTGTTCTACTTACTTGAATACCATAATCTTCTAGCTGATGTTGAATCCATAGAAGTTGAGCACAGCAACTTCCTGCAGCCACATACTCTGACTCTGCTGTGGAGATAGCCACACTGGTTTGCTTCTTGCTACTCCATGACACCAGCCTCCCACCTAGAAATTGACAAGTTCCTGTGGTACTCTTCCTATCTTCCTTGCAGCCTGCAAAATCTGCATCTGAATAACCTGCCAGTTCAATATCTCCATTCCTAGGGTACCAAAGGCCTAGATAAGGTGTGCACTTAAGATATCTCATTATCCTTTTGACTGCTGTCAGATGAGATTCTTTAGGTCAAGCTTGGTACCTAGCACAGACACATGTAGCATACATGATATCTGGTCTACTAGCAGTCAAATATAGTAGGGAGTCAACTATCCCTCTATACAAAGTCTCATCTACAGGTTTCCCTGCATCATCTTTGCATAGAGACATGCTTGACCCCATAGGAGTTTTCATGGTAGTGGATGATTCCATACCATACTTCTTTATCAACTCTAGGGTGAACTTAGACTGCCATATGGATAATCCATCTTCAGTTTGTCTAACTTGGAGACCCAAGAAGAACTTAAGTTCCCCCATACTGCTCATTTCAAATTATCCTTGCATAAGTTTTACAAACTTTCTGCAAAGACCATTTTCTGTAGACCCAAATATTATGTCATCTATATTTATTTAGACTAAGATAATCTTGCCTCTGGATTCCCTAAGGAATAGAGTCTTTTCTATTTTCCCCCTTGAGAATTTGTTCTCAATGAGAAAACTAGACAGGGTTTCATACCAAGCCCTAGGGGCTTGTTTTAACCCATACAAAGCCTTTCTAAGTCTATATACATAGTCAGGTTTAAGAGAATCTACAAAACCTGATGGCTGCTCTACATGGACTTCTTCCTTCAGATTTCCATTCAGAAAAGCAGACTTAACATCCATTTGATATACCTTAAACCCTTAGTATGTTGCATAGGCAAGGAATATCCTTATTGCCTCCAGTCTTGCTACTGGAGCAAAGGTTTGATCAAAATCAATACCTTCTTCCTACATATATCCCTTTGCAACAAGTCTAGCTTTACTCTTTATGATGATTCCATGCTCATCCAACTTGTTCCTAAAGATCCACTTAGTTCCAATAATATTATGGTCCTTGGGTTTAGGAACTAGCTCCCAGACCATGCATCTTTTGAATTGATTCAGCTCCTCTTGCATGGCCTCAATCCAATGAGGGTCTAGGATTGCTTCTTTAAACTTCTTTGGCTCAACTTGGGATAGGAAACTTGAGTAAAGAACTGTAATTATATTCCTGCTCCTTGTTTGCACTCCTTATCTGGGATCTCCAATTATTTGATTGGCTGGATGATCCTTTAAATGCCAATTTGCTGGAGGCAGCCTGTCTTCAGGTTGTACACCTTCAGCTTCTTCATTCAACCGCACCTCTTGGTCTTCTTCAGCATCAGGAGTATCTTGTACTCCCCCTGGACAGTAGCCACCATCTTCCACTTGCTGACTTGCAGTAGAACGTTCTGTTAAGGTAAGCTTGTCCATTCTTTCAGTTACACCTGTGGAGTTGTAAACACTACTTGGCAATTCTTTGTTAATGAGCCTTGCTTCATCAAAAACTACATGTACTGACTCTTCTACAACTTGAGTAATCAAGATGTAGACCCTATAAGCCTTACTATTATTGTTGTACCCAACAAAGATTCCCTCTTGGGATTTGGCAGCAAACTTGGTTAGATAAGACTTACCATTGTTAAGAATATAACACTTGCAACCAAAGATCCTGAAATAGGATAGATTTGGTTTTCTGTCCTTCACAATCTCATAGGGGGTCTTCTTGTGGCTCTTGGTGATAGTGGCTCTATTGATCACATGACAAGCAGTATTTACTGCCTCAGCCCAGAAATATTCTGGGAGAGAAGTGTCACTCAAAAGGGTTCTACCAGCCTCTATCAAGGTTCTATTTTTCCTTTCAACAATACCATTTTGCTGAGGTGTTCTTGGTGAGGAAAATTCCTGAAAAATTCCAAACTCTTCACACAGTTTTGTCATACTTTCAGACTAAAATTCAGTACCATGGTCACTTCTGATTTTGACCACTGTACTGTCCAATTCATTCTGAATTTGTTTAACAAAATTATACAAGATACTTGGAGTTTCAGATTTTTGCCTTAGGAATAACACCCAGGAATACCTTGAGTAGTCATCAACTACCACAAATGTGTAGACCTTCCTACCTATGCTGTAAACTGGCATAGGACCAAAAAGATCCATATGCAAGAGGTATAGACACCTCACAGAATCCTTGTTATCAAGGCTATGAAAGGTGGATTTGGTCTGCTTGCCCTTTTGACAAGCTGAGCATATCTCATCCTTTATACACTTAACCTAAGGACCATTCCTCACTAACTCTTTGCTAAAGAGTTGACCAATTATCTTATAGTTAAGATGAGCCAGTCTTTTGTGCCATTTAACACAGTGTGAGACTTTCTCATCAACTACAAGACAAATAGGAGAAACATTGGTCTCACATACAAAGTCAAGACAATAGACAACTCTCTTCTTATATCCTGTCAGAATGATCTTTTGATCACTTGACCTTCTGATATGACAACCATCCTTGACAAATGAGATGTCATATCCTAAATCACTCAGCTGACTTATGCTAATGAGGTTATGTTTCAAACCCTTTACATAAGCCACTTGAGTAATTGTAATCAGGTTACTAAAAATGTTACCAAAGCCTTTGATGATCCCTTTTTCTGAACCAACAAAGGTAACTTTAGGCCCATCTTTGATAGATGTATAATCCTTCGGCAACCCCCTAGTTCCAGTCATGTGTCTGGAACATCCACTATCCAAGTACCATATAGGGGCATGGCCACTTGGACTCACCTGCAAAACAGATTACTTAACCTTAGAACCCAAATAATTCTTGGGTCCTTGGTGCAGGTTAGTTTGACTTTTAACAAAACGACATGTAGCTCTTCTAGCATGTAGTTTGCTACTCTTCTTGACACTTGAATTGTGCCAACAGTCTATGGCAAAGTGGTCTATCTTGCCACAACACCAGCACTCAAACTTGTTGTACCTTTGTTTAGGTACAACCCTAGCTTAAGTATCTACAGCACACTTTTTGTTTAGTGCTGGGGCTTTGCCCTTAGACTTGAACCTAGCAGTCCAGGCAGGTTTTGTAAATCCTAATCCAGCCTTACCCTTATGAGGTACAAACTCATCTATCAAGGGTAAAACAGATTTGGGTTTAGAAAAGCTAGCCACAATATCCTTCTCCTTCTAAAGTCTAACCTCCAGATTCCTAATTTGATCATTCTTAAATGTAATAGTTCCCATCTGAATAACTGTAATGTTCTTCAGCCTGGCTATTTCATTTAGTTTCTGATCAAACAACTTGTCTGAATCAGCAGCAGCCAATTTAAGACTAGCAATCTCATTTGCCTGAGTTTTGGCCAAGGTTTTGCTTTTCTTTAAGGCCTGCAACAAGTCCCTATATTCATCAATTAACTGATGAATATCACCTTCAGATTCAGACCCACCTACATCACTTGATGCAGATGTATCTGATTCTGACTCAGTACAATAAATTGAACTAGAAGAACAACTTTGTACCTTACTTGGTCCAGGATGATCCTGGATTTTGTCTCCTTCAGATAAAGCCATTAGCCCTTTGCACTGATTGTCCTCATGCTCATAAATTGAATTTATTAACTGCATGAACTCATCTTCCTCCTCTTCAGCAAATAATCCAATATAGGTTTCAACTTCTGAATCTGTTTCTGAAGATGACTGATCAGTCAGACTTTTGTCTTTCTTAGCAACAAAAGACTTTTCCTTTTTGCACTTAACCTGAGTCTTCTTCTTATCTGCAGTCTCTTTTTTTTATCTGGACATTCAGCGACGACATGTCCAGGCCTATTACAACCATAGCACACAATCTTTGAGGATGTAACTTTGCTTGGCTTGGACCTTCTTCTGCCATTCCTTGATGACTTCCTTTTCTGATAGTAGTCATCTTTAGACTGTGAAGTGGAAGGCTTAGACCTCCACTGCTTCTTTTTCAAAAACTTTTGAAACTGCCTTGTAAAGGCAGCAAAATCCTCATCACTTTCACTGCTATCTGAGTTCTGGTTCTCTGAATTTTCTGAGGCAGTATCAGCAACTGCTTGTGGTGGAGATGAAGACTTGCTTCTATACTTCCTAGTGGCCTCAGTCTTGAAGGCCACAGATCTTTCCTTGTGCTCCACTCTAGTAGTCTTCTCTTCCTCTTTTCTTGCCATTAACTGCATCTCATAAGATAACAGTTTTCCAAACAATGTTGGAGGAGGTATATCAGCTAGTTTGGCCACTTTCCTAATGACACAAATCTTGGTATCCCAGTCCTTAGTCAGGGATCTTAAAAACTTGTCATTCAGCTCATAGTTGTTGAATTCTCTTCCATAGGACATCAATTCATTTACTATCCTATAGAACTTCTTGTAGCATTCAGTAATACTATCAGACTTTCCTTGTCTGAAGCTTTCATATTCCTGATTCAACAAAGACTTTCTGTCTTGTCTTACTTCTTTAGATCCCTCCATATAGACTATTAATGTATCCCACATTTCTTTAGAAGTTTTATAGTGAATTAAATTCTGAAATGTTGCATCATCAATTGCACTAGCAATAATATTCTGGGCCCTCTTGTCCATAGTGGCCAGAATGATTTCATCTTTGGTCTTTTCTGAATAGTCCTTAGGAGTTTTCTGATTTGCATCTAGAATGGATATCTTCATAGGCACATATGGCCCTTCTTTGACTATGATGTATATTCTTGGGTCAGATGCTTCCATAAAGAGTCTAACCCTCTCTCTCCATATGCCAAAAAACTCTTTTCTACAGATTGGCAATTTCATGGACCCCAGCTCTTTGTGATTCTCACTAGAACCCATTTTCTTGATTCTTGTTTATTCTGATTCTGCCTACAGGATCTTACTCAGACTGTTATGTCTTTTTTGAGCAACCTCCCTCTGATTCCACTTGAAATAAATAGTACCTAATCACCTAGAGGGGGGGTTGAATAGGTGAACTTAACCTTTTTGAGATTACAGGCAGAAACACTGAATAATAAGACCTATATTTGCAATTCTCTACAGCAATTCAGCACAGATAATACAGCAATCACAGAATTAATCACACACAGATTTTTATAGTGGTTCCCCAAGGTCTGGGTACATCCACTTTCCCCCTTCTCCTATCTAGTAGTGTACTAGATTCGGCCTAACTTCTCCACTTCTCAGATCCTCAGATCTTGCAACTCAGAACCCCAAACAGGTTCCTACAACTCAGAGTGACCCCAATCCTATAACTCAGGCACAAAGCCCTACCACTCAGTCTTCACCAAGACCTACACTCAGGCTAAACAGCCCTACCTCAGCCTTCAATCAAGGCCTACACTCAGAGAATAGAATCTCCTACACTCAGCCTTTATAAAATAGGCTTACAGCTCAGATCCCTTAGGATCCTACAGAAAATAAAGTTTACAAAGTAAATAACCACAATTCAGAAAGAGATAGATGAATTGACTGGCTTCTTGATGAGTTCTTGGAAGAACTAGGCAGAGATTAACCACCCTTGGCTTTCTTCAAAGCTTCTTGAATTAGAACACATTAGGGTTGAATCTTCTGTGCAGATGATCTTCAATCAACTGCTGTCTTGTGAATCAGATCTCAATCTGAATCTTACTTATCAGCCTGGTTCAACAGCTGTTCTTCTTATAAGGAGCTCTCTCTCCAACTTCTTAGATCTTCTCTTGAAGGTCTACTTTTTGTGTTGTTTTTCAATTGATTACTTCATCATCTCTGTCGAAGGAGAAAGGTCTTTAAATAGTCTTCCTCCAAGGTAACCAGCTGATCGATGGCTCTGACAGTTGCAGTTGACCGGTTGAAATGGCATCTGTCAAGTCATCCAGTCACTTCTTGAAATCTTTGTCACTGTCTGAAAGTGTCGAGATAGATAGTCTTTGTGTGTCGACACAAATAGACTATGTGTCGACACAAGTAGACTAAGTGTCGACACTAGCCTTCATGGTGTCGACACAACTTCTTGTGTTGTTGTAACAACTTCTCGACACTGCTTTTTCAGAATGTGTCGACACTAATTCGGTGTGTCGACACAAGCCTTCTGTAGAATGTGTCGACACTGATTGAGTGTGTCGACATAAGTACTTAATCTTCAATACTTAGTTGATTTCTGCTGTGTGTCGACACAACTCCTTTGTGTCGACACATCTTCTTGTGTAGAAACTTGCTGAGTGTCGACACATTCCCTTTGTGTCGACACATGCCTTCATGTGTTGAAAACTTGCTGAGTGTCGACACATCTCCTTTGTGTCGACACATATACTTTAACTTTGTTGAAGTTTGTTGAGTGTCGACACAGCCTCCTGGTGTCGACACATTTGATGTCGACAAAGTTTCTCTGGGTGTCGACACTGCTTCTAAGTGTCGACACAGATAATGTTGACAACTCTTCACAGTCTGTCGACACTGCCTGTATGTGTCGACACTTTTCTTCTGGTGTCGACTCTGCCTTCCTGGTGTTGACATAATTACTCCAAGTGTCGACACAGCTTCTCTAGGAGTCGATACAAGCCTTCATATGTGTCGACACTTCACCTCTAGGTGTCGACACATGGACTTAGAAACTTTTATGCTTTCCCTGCAATTACTTAACCTGCACACATAAACTCAAAGCACATCAAATACACCTTAATGTATATCATTGAGTAGGGTGAGGCTTCTTCAAATCTGGTACATATATTCCAATGTACCCAACAGATTCCGTGTCCATCTCTACTATGGCAGCAGAGTACAATGCTTCGGCCTTGGCAACTCAGGAAGCCATCTGGCTCAGGAGCCTAGTAGAGGACATCCATGAAGAAGTGCGCTATCCTACTCTGCTACGAGGTGAAAATGAAAGTGCCCTTAAACTGGTTAATAATCCAGTTTGTCATGCGCGTACCAAGCACATTGAGATTGAACACCATTTCATTCGGGAGAAGGTGTTGGAGGGGTCTCTTGTGGTTGGACATGTGCTGAGCGAGGACAACGTCGCGGACATCTTCACAAAGCCACTGTCGAAGGGGTCATTTACTCGGTTATGGGGATCTCCACTTCTTACTTCAAGGGAGAGTGTTGAATTTTTTGAAGTGAAAGTGGGCGGCCTTAACAGTCTGTCTGTGCAGTCTATACAGACATGGGGTGGTGATTAGTCAGGTCGGCATAGGAGTGGCTGGCAGTTTTTTCCATGAGGTAACCAAGCGGATAGGATGGTTATCCGCTCAATTTGTCGGTTTGTGCATATTGGTTCTGGAGTCCAATGATTTTGTGTAGACTGGCTCTTATATCCGCTAGTGATGTGTTTTTGCCAGGCATGGCTGTTGGTGTGGGCTTGGTCTGGTTTTGTACCATGTCCAGCTGTGCTGTCTGGGAGGTCGCGTGGTTTGCACGGACTGCTTTCCTTGTCCGTCAAGCCCGATAGTTGTTAGCCTTGCTCTTATTTATAATCTTGGAGTGTACGGACTGGAGTAGTGTCTGTTGGTGCATGCAGACTAGAGCTGAGTATGCTTGTGTGCAAACTGATTGTGTATCCGTAGAGTCTGCTTATGTGGCGACCTTGTCCTGGCTTGGCTGTGGCGACAAGGCAGATAGGATTTCTATCCAGTCTTGGTGGTATGCCTTGGCAGTTTGGCCATTTGTGGTTGTGAGGATACTCTCTGTACTCACAGCGAGATAGGGTGGTGATCCTATCAGCTAGGGCGGTGATTACACTCCTCTCTGTGCCTATAAAGAAAACTCTACTGCCACATTAACTAATAGATCTGAATGAATAATAAGTGAACTCGGGTGGTTGCTGCGAACTATTTTTTGTGTTCGCATGGTTTGAAGAGTTGACCGGTTTGTGTTGTGCAGGTTGTGTGGATAGCGATGTAAAGCCAGGGATTTGGTTCTGACTTCGGTCAGGGATATTGCGGACTCTGCGGTTAGCAACCAGCGGTTAGCAGCAGGTAGCGGCTTCCTACCAGACAGTTTTTTCTTCTACAACTCTGTACCAGTTCAATAAGTTGTTCAACTTTAATTTCTTGTTCAGTTCGGCAGCAGTGTTCGCGAAGTTCTGGCGGCTAGGCGACCTTGTAGTCAGGCGGCTTGCAGATTAGCGTACAGAGTTCCTTTTCAGCTTTGGAATAACGGGTTATCCGTGCGGCTAGGTTGCGGTTTGGCGACTTGGCGGCTTAAGCGGACTCCGTAGGAATCTTGGTAGGGTCGACAACTTCTCATTGAGACCGCACGGCTTGTTTTGTATTTTTTTCTTTTTGCTTCCTTGGGGTACATCGGTGAATCATGTCTCTCCATGTATGCCTCACCTAATAAAAGTTTTGGATAGTACAAGATTTTTGCTCTTCTGTTTGAATATGGTTTATTTGCCTTTAGATTTGTTGAGTGTTCCTGCGCATGGTTTCCCGATTTTCGCAATTCATAATTTTTTACAGCCAAGTTGACGAAAACCAACTATGGGAAATGGAGCATTCAGATGAGGGTCTTTTTTTGCATCAAAAGAGTTATGGGAGATAGTCAATGAAGGATATAATGATGTGGCAGCAGAAGCTGAAGCAGCATTGGCTAATGCTCAGAAAGACTCTTAAGGAGACACGAAAAAAGGATAAGAATGCGTTATTGATATATTAAGGTGTGGATGATTCTACTTTCAACAAGATTTCAAATGCAAGGTAGTCGAAAGAAGCTTGGGCGATACTGCAGAGGTCATTGCAAGGAGTGGAGAAGGCTAAACAGGTTGAACTACAAACACTACGTGTAGAGTTTGAAAATATGAAAATACAGAATGTTAGGACGATCACTGGATATGTGACTCGTTTGAAGAAGTTGGTAAATGAGATGAAGAGAAATGGTGAAGAACAACTTTGTCCAAGTTATGGGGAAACTTTTTCGCACCTTGGCGAAAAGGTTTAGATATATTGTAATTGTCATTGAAGAGTACAAAGATCTGTGTCAGCTCTCATTGGACGATCTTGTAGGCTTATTGTAAGCTCATGAGTACTGCTTAAATCAAGATGAAGGAAGAAGTAACTTAGAGCAAGCATTGCAAAGTAGACTATCCCTTGAAATTAGTCAGGGAAGAAGTGGAAATATGAGAGATTGAGGAAACTTCCAAGGTGGTAGAGGTAGTCAAAGTCGAAGAAGGATGACTTCTAATTAAGGTCAAACTTCTCGTGAAGGTGAAGAATCATTTGGCTGTGGCCGTGGTAGAGGAGCATGAGGTAGAGGTCAAGGAAGATTTCAAAGAGATAAATCTCAAATTCAGTGTTATAATTATAATCGATATGGGCACATGAGTTTTGAGTGTCGACTGCCCAAGAAGATGGAGGAGACTAGTCATTTGGTTGAACCTAACAATGCTGAAGGTGATCCTATAATCTTCCTTACTTACAAAGGTGATAAGGAAGGGAAGCAAGATATCTGGAACCTTAATACTGGAGCTAGAAACCATATGTATGGTCAAAAAGGTTGTTCACACCACTGGAGACAAGTCATGGTGCATGATGTCAGCTTTGGTGATTCATCAAAGATAGCGGTAGAAGGAAGATGAGTAATTTGTGGTAGGTGAATGCAGAGTGCATCCATATTTAAGATGTTTTTATGTGCTTGCATTGAATAACAACATCTTGAGTCTGGATCAGTTGGTGGAGAAAAGATTTGATATCTATCTAAAAAATGGAGCACTTGTGATTTAGAATCAGCATGGAAAGGAGATCGTGAATGTTGGGATGGTGAAGAATCATCTATTCACATTGAAGATGTTTACAAAAGAGATGGCATGCTTGACAACAACTGAAGAAGATGAAGCTTGGTTGTAAAACTTGGGGTTGGGTCACTAAGGTTTTATCAGTCTAAAGTTACTGTCTCACACGAAGATGGTGCATGGTCTTCCGAAAATATTATAGCCCAATAAGTTGTGTGAAGCTTGCGTTAAAGGAAAAAAAACATCAGTATAGTTTTGAAATTAGTTGATCAAGGAGAGCAAGAAGACCATTAGAGCTTATCCATTCAGACATTGTTGGTCCGTTTAATATGATGTCAATTGGTGGAAATAAATATTACATCACATTTATTGATGACTTTAGTAGTAAGAGTTTAGTGTATTTCCTGAAGGAGAGATCAGAAGTGTTAATGAAGTTTAAGGATTTCAAGGTAATGGTAGAGAAGCAGAGCGGCGAGTACTTGAAAATGTTGAGAACTGATCGTGGAGGAGAGTATACATCAAGAATGTTCAACGAGTTCTCTAGAGCTCATGGGATTATTCATCAGCTAACAAAATCTTATTCTCCACAACAAAATGGATTTGCACATAGGAAGAAACTCACGATTTTTAATATGGCGAGAAGAATTATCACAGTCAAGCAATTACCCAGATCATTTTGGGTAGAAGCAGTCCAGTATGCAATTTATGTTTTGAATCGATGTTCGACTACAGTTCAATACACTGTATGAAGCTTGGAGAGGATAGAAGACTAGTGTTGGGCATCTAAGGATTTTTGGGTGTGTTGCATACGCCCATGTACCTGAGTAGACAGGAAGGAAGCTAGATGACCGTGGAGTAAAGTGTATCTTTATCTATTATGCCCCGTAGAGCAAAGCATACAAGATGTATGATGCAGTGGAAAAGAAGGTACTTATTTCTCATGGTGTTGAGTTTGATGAATGAATCTACTGGTAGTGGGATGAGGAAGAGAAAAATTAAAGGATTGCTCTTTGACGAGGAAGATGAAGGTAGTCAGGAAGCAACATCTGAGCTTGGTCCTGAGAAGCCTCCATCATCACCGAGTAAAGCTTCAGGGGGAGCTTCAACATCCTCCTATGATTGAGCAAGTAGTGGAAAAAGTATAGAAGAACTGCCTCCTCTAAAGATGTGATAGTTAGAATATATCTATGAATCGACAGAGTCTGTGGAAGATAATTACTCCTTATATTGTCTCTTAGCATAGTGTGAGCCTCATTCCCACGAAAAGGCAGTTGAAGAAGATAAGTGGAGAAAATCAATGGATGAGGAGATTGCATCCATCAAGAAATATGACACTTACGCGTTGGTGACAGTTCCTAAAGGACATAAACCCATAGAAGTAAATTGGGTTTATAAAGTGAAGACAAATAAATAAGGTGCAGTGGAGAAGCATAAAGCGAGACTTGTTTTGAAAGGATACAAGTAGGTTCAAGGATTAGACTATGATGAAGTGTTTGTACCTGTGGCAAGGATTGATACGATCAGGCTTCTTCTTGCACTCGCAACTCAACAACGATGGAAGATTTATCAAATGGATGTCAAGTCGGCATTCCTGAATGGGTACCTGGATGAAGAAGCGTACATCCAATAACCACTTGACTCTGTGTAGAAAGGTTGAGAAGATAAAGTTTACCATTTGAAGGAAGAATTGTATGATTTGAAGAAAACACTGAGAGCGTAGAATACAAGGATAGATCAGTACTTTCGGAAGAATGGATATTTGAAAAGCTCATATGAGCATGCTCTGTATACAAAGAAAGAGCTAAGTGGAGATTACATGATTATATGTCTATGCGTTGATGACATGATCTTTACAGGCACTAATCTGTAGATGTTTGATAACTTTAAATGGATGACAAATGAGTTTGAGATGACCGACATAGGTAAGATGTCATACTTTCTTGGTAGAGAAGTACAACAAAGTGAAGAAGGAATCTTCATCTCCCAAAAGAAGTACGCAGAGGAAATACTGAGAAAGTTTAGAATGCAGGACTACAAGTTGATCTCTACTCATGCAGATCCAGGAGTCAAATTGAAGAAGGATTCTGAGCAAGAAGCGGTCAATCCCACATTGTCCAAGAGTTTGAATGGAAGTCTTCAGTATCTCACATTTACCAGACCTAATATCATGCATGTTGTTGGTGTCATCAGCAGATACATGGAAGCACGGAAACAAGATCACTTCACGACATCAAAGAGGATCTTGAGGTATATCAATAGTACAAGAGATCATGACGTGTATTATACTCCCTTAGAAGAGATGAAGTTAGTTGACTATTCTGATACAGACTACAGAGGCGATGTGAATGATCAGAAAATCACTTCTGGGTATGCATTCCACGTTGGTTCGACAGTAATCTCATGGAGTTCAAAGAAGTAGGCGACGATAGCATTGTCCACCTATGAAGCAGAGTATATTGCAGCAACAACTTGTACTTGTCAATCACTATGGAGGAACTCACTTGGTTTGAAGGCAACTCACTGATGTCTCGATGGAGGAATTCTCAAGGTTATTATTACAGAGTAGAGACCGGGCGGTCTGGTGGTTTGACTATGACGGGCTGCAGACCGGGCGGTCTGGCGGGTTCTCTTATGTGTCTTGTTGTTGTTGGTGCTCTGGCAGATTATCATTCTGTCCCTGACGACTTGGAGACCGGGCGACCTGGTGGTCTAGTGTGGCGGCTTGGTATCTTTCTCTTATGGTTGCCGGGCGGTTTGCCCTTTCACCAAACCGCGCGGCTTGGCGACCTGTTTTTATGTTAAACCGCTTGTATATGAGATTTTTTAGTCCCACATTATTTATTTGTAATCTCTCTCATCTCCTCCATTCTATAAAAAGGGAGGTTATACCATGTAATTGATACCTTTTTTGGAATACAAAAATTTCTGTTTGTCCATTTTCCGGACTTCCATTTTCTGTTCGCACATGGTATCAGAGACCGCGTTCTTGGCGCCAGATTCAGTGCTTTTCCCTGCCCGTGCGACCTGTTTCCTTCTTTCCCCTTGTTTGTGCGGCCTCTCTTCATTGTCGCTGCCCTCTGTTCGCACACTCTGCTCTCCTCTCTTGTCCGCGTGGCCTTCTTCTTCTCAGCGGCCTGTTTTCCGCGGCTTCTCGGTTTTCTGTCCGCGCGGCCTGCTCTCTTCCAGCGCGACTTCTTACTTTTCTCTATTGCGGGTTCTTCCTTTGTCCGTTGCGGACTTCTGTTTCCGCCCGGCCTCTTTCTTCCCGCGAGGCTTTTCTCTCCTCCCTCTACCCGCACGGCTTCTCCCATGGCTCTTTCCAGCTCTTCTACCACCACTGTTACTCATGTCACCACTCCTCCTCCTCCTCATGTTCCCTACGGGAATCTTGGCACCGTATCCAAGCTGGTTGGTTCCAACTACCCGGATTGGAGATTCTCCTTCACCTTCCTCCTCCGCTCACAATACAAACGCCACCACCTTACTGATGATCCTCCTGCCACCTCTTCTGCTGACTTTGATGACCGGGATGCTACTGATGCGCTTGTCCGCACTTGGCTCGCAAACAGTCTTTTCGATGAATGTCTTCCTGTTATCCGTCATGATGAGACGGTCAAGAAGGCCTGGCTAAATCTTGCTTCTCTGTACTACAAGGGGGCTCAGACGTCCCTCATTTATACCTTATATGCGGACCTCTTTGCACGTCCGTCCATGTCACCTACCGCTGCTTATCAACAGGTTCAAGCTCTTGGGGCTGAGATCCTTCAACATCGCCCCTTCTCTGCGGATCTTGCCGAACAACACAAGTACTTTCAAGAATTGTTTGTTGTTTGCTACCTCCTCCGGCTTCCTGATTCCTACGACATGATTCGCCAACAAATTTTGGGTGAAGCGGACTCTCCCAACTTGGATACAACAGCCGCTCGCATTACTGCGATTACATATCCTCTCCTCCTTCCCCTCCACCTCCGTCATCTCCCTCCTCCCCGCTGTCATCGCTCTCTCCTCTTGGGCCAGCTCTCTCCGCCACAGATGCTCCGGATACTGAGGCGCCTGCTGACCTGGACCTACCCATTGCCCTTCGCAAAGGGGTTTAGGCTTGTACCTAGCATCCGCTTGCTGCAGTTGTTTCATAAGATCGGTTGATGCCTGCTCGCAGGGACTTCGCCCTAGCTATCTCTTCCACCTCCACCCCCTCATTTCTATCAGTAGGCCCTTACCATTCCGCATTGGAAGGCTGTCATGGATGACGAGATCGCTGCTCTCACTGAACGGGGTACTTGGACCCTGGTTCGTCCTCCTGTTGGCACCGATGTTGTTGGCTGTCGCTGGGTTTTTGTGGTGAAATTCCTCCCCGATGGTCGTGTGGACCGTTACAAGGCTCGGCTTGTTGTCAAGGGCTTTACACAAACTTATGACGTGGATTACTTTGACACCTTCTCTCCAGTTGCTCGTCTCAACACTATTCGGGTCCTTCTCTCTATGGTTGTCAACAGAGATTGTCCCATTTCACAACTGGATGTGAAGAATGCCTTTCTTTATGAGGATCTTCAAGAAGATGTCTACATGGAGAAACCTCCGGGATATGTTGCTCAGGGGGATACACATGTTTGCCGGCTCAAGAAGGCTATCTATGGACTAAAACAAAGTCCTCGCGCTTGGTTTGACAAATTCAGCGGGATTGTGGCGGCTGTTGGTTTTACGAGGAGTTCTGCTGATCACTCCTTATTTACTCGCAAAACTTCTCTGGGCCTAGTGGTGCTTGCAGTATATGTGGATGATATTTGAAAGATATTGTACCGAAACACCTAGAGGGGGGGTGAATAGGTGACTTGAATCTTTTTAACTTTTTAGGCAGCAAACAGATAATATCACAGAATTATATCTAATTTATCACAGCACACATTCAGCAATCACAGCTATCCACAAACACACAGTAGACACAGAGTTTTATAGTGGTTCCCCAAGCTTTGGGTACATCCACTTTCCCCCTTCGCCTATCTAGCAGTGTACTAGATTCGGCCAAACTCCTCCACTATCTCAGAACCCAAAACAGGCTCCTACACCTCAGGCCCAAGGCCCTACAACTCAGCTTTTCCACAAAGCCTACACTCAGCCACAAAGGCCTACACTCAGCCACCAAGGCCTACACTCAGCCACCAAGGCCTACACTCAGCCACCAAGGCCTACACTCAGAGATTTAACTCTCCTACCCTCAGCCTTTATAATTACAGGCTTACAATCTCAGATCCCTAAGGATCCTACAAGTTATAATGAATACAAAATGTATAAACTCAACAACTTAGATGAAAGAGAGATAAGTTGTGAGATTCTTGATGAGTTCTTGGAAGAACTCAGCTGGACTCAATCTGACTTAGCTTTCTTCAAAGCTTCTTGAAAGTAGAACTCAATAAGATTGACTCCTTCTGCAGTTGATCCTTGATCTCTGCTACTTAAGATTCAGAATAAATATGAACCCTTCTTCTCAGTCTGGTTCCAACAACTGATTTCTTGGATGGAGCTCTCTCTCTCTCCAACTTCTTAGATCTTCACTTGAAAGCTAGATCTTCTTGTGTGTTTCTCTTGTGAATGATCACTTGAACCACTTCATCAATCTCAACAACTTCAACAACAGTTTCTGTAGACTGTATAAGCCTATTTATAGGCCTTCTTCATGATAACCGACTGGTCCGGTCCATAACTGAATTCTGACAACTCTGATAGGTGCTGTAGACTGGCTGGAATGGCAGCTGTCAAGTCATCCAGTCAGTTCTTGAAAATTATGTAACTGTCTAGAAGTGTCGAGACTATCTGTCTTTAAGTGTCGACACTTATAGACCAAGTGTCGATACAAGTTGTCTAAGTGTCGACACTAGTCTACAAGGTGTCGACACAACTCCTTGTGTTGTAGATTTTATATCTCGACACCGTTTCTTCTTCATGTGTCGACACTGATAATGTGTGTCGACACAAGTACTTGTACTTCAGTATTTTGTTGAATTCTTCTAAGTGTCGACACAACACCTTTGTGTCGACACATCTTCATGTGTTGAATCTGTTAAGTGTCGACACTGCTTCTTGGTGTCGATGCATGTCTTCAGTATTGATACTTGTTGAGTGTCGACACATTGCTCTAGGTGTCGACACTTTCTTCTTCTGTCGAGACTCTGGCTGAGTGTCGACACATTCCCTTAGTGTCGACACTTATACTTAGAATATTTTGTTGAACTTTGTTTATCTTTGCTAAGTGTGGACACAGCTCCTTGTGTCGACACTTTCTTCAAGTGTTGAATCTTCAGCTAAGTGTCGACACTTTGTTTTGGGTGTCGACACTTACTTCCAGTGTTGACTCTTCTGTTGAGTGTCGACACATTGTTCTGGGTGTCGACACTTGTACTTAGTCTCTGCAAACTTTTGATGAGTGTCGACACAGCCTCCAAGTGTCGACACTTTCTGATGTAGACACAGCTTCACTGGGTGTCGACACAACTGCTAAGTGTCGACACAGCTTCACTGGCTTTTCTTCACTGAGTGTCGACACAGCTCCTTGTGTCGACACTTTCTGTCTGGTGTCGACTCAGCATCCCTGGTGTCGACACAATGACTCCAAGTGTCGACACTGCTTGCCTGGGTGTCGACACAAGTCTTCTTAAGTGTCGACACTTTCCCTCTGGGTGTCGACACATGGACTTAGAAACTTTTTCTTCTTTCCTGTAAAAACTTAGCCTGCACAAGTAAACTCAAAACACATCAAATACATTTTGATGTATATCATTGAGTTGGGTGAGGCTTCTTCAAATCAGGTACATTTGAACCAATGTACCCAACAATCTCCCCCTATTTGGAGAAGTCATAACCCTTAGTCAATGATATACACCATTCATAATAAAAATACAAAATGATGTAAGACAGGATTATGTAAATAGGAAAGTACATCACATGTATAAAACAAACATGCATATACAGATAGATTGCATCACAGAACAATTATGAAATAAATTTAACACATAGCAAATTTATTACACAACACATTGTTCCAATACTTTGTCATATTCATATTTCAAAAAGTTTACAGAATGTTTTACATCAAAAGATTACATAGTAAACTTAAGAAATTTTCTAAGCTATTTCTCTTCAGCCTCCTTAATGACTATTCCTTTTCCAGCTTGAACTCTGGCTTGAACAGGAGCTTCAGCATCTTCAGCATCAGCAGGCTTCTTGCCTTTCAGATCTTTCTTCTTAAGTTCTTCTGCTTTAATCTTTTGCCTTTCAAAATAATGATAAGGCTTGGGAAAGTACTTGCTAGGCTCCAGAGCAGTAGGAGGTAGCTTTCCCATCTTGGCCTTTCTCCTGTATTGGACTATTGCCTCCTGCCTTGTCTCATGTTTTCTCCATTCAGCCTCAGAAAACCATTTATTCCTGTCTTGAAGGTTATCTTTGGTAGCTTTCCAGGCAGTCAATATAATGTTCCTTGAGGTAGGGCTCCACTGCTCAAAGTCTGGTCTTTGTTCAGCTTGCTCCCTAAACCTCTTCTTAGACAATCTTGTCTCTTCTTCTTTCTGCAGTGCCTCTTGCATAGCTTCAGATATTGGCTGAACAACTTTTTCAATAATGACATTGTCCTTACCCCCAGGTGGGCTATACATGGACTGTATGTCAGCATGAATCATGTCAAAATCTGGAGGAGGGTAGATGACTTGAGCCACTTCTGGTTGCTCCCCTCCTAAATATGCAGGATGAATTCCAGATTCAGCAACATTGTCATCATCACAAAGAGGAGGATAACCCAGTGTAGCTCTGATGGAATTAGATATCCACTTGGCATGATCAGAGCTAGCTTTGACTAAAACCCTCTCCCCCTTTATGACTTCTCTTTCTACATGATCTCTGACATCATCTTTTTGAAATCTGACTTGATTATCCAAATAATTAACTCCATCTTTAAAGAAAGGTTTTAACCTTCGGAGTTTGTCAGTTATCAACTTTTGAGAGTCTTGGATGGCAGTCTTAAGAGCAGTGATTTCTTCTAGGAATACTTTATCAAAATCTGCCTTTGCTATAGCTAGAGTCTGCCCTGCAGCTAGATTCTTCAGTTCTGTGACTATTGCATTGTGAGATGCAGTAAGGTTGTCATTCATTCTTATCTGATTTTCAAGAACATAACCTTGCTTCACAGCTATGTCATCCACTTGTGCTTTTATCTTCTCCTGGTGTGTAGCCAAGTACACCACTGCATTTCCACCCTTGTGGAAACATTCAGTCATCTCCTTTTTATTTTGGTTCATTTCAAACCTGATAGATTTTATGTCCTGGGCTAGATCAAATTGGAGAGACTTCTGCCCTTCATCCACATATTTCTCTATGGCCTGCCTTTGCTCATCAAGTTTAATTTGCAGTGCAACCATTAAAGCACTATAATCAACAGTTGGAGCTGGCTGTGATATAGGTTGTTGTGCAATAGATTGTAAGGCCTTTTTATAACTCTGACTCCTTCTCTTGAATACATAAATTTTTTGTTTCTTTGCCCTTACAGCCTCCTCATCTTCATATGCTGAGGAGCTGGCTATATCTACCCTTTCCTTGGGTAGTTCCTCAATAGTTTGGGGCCTTACAGTCTCTTGCCTAGCAGGCTCTTCAACATATACTACTTGCTCCCCCTCAAGTGGAGCATTCTCCCCCTCAGCAGTTGCATCTTTGTCAAAATCTGTTTGATCCAGATTTAGGAATAGATCTTCCATGGTATATTCTTGGGGTGAATGAGCTGGAGAAAGTCTTGGCTCTTTAACCACTGGATCAGTAACTACAACTTCAACAGATGTGTCTTCCATGACAGCATCTGGGACTTGGCTATCCAGCTGAGTTTGCTGATGAACATCAGACAAATCAGTATCCTCTATAGGAAAATCTAAAGCATTTAGTTCAGTGATTACCTCTAGTATTGTGTTAGTTGCTTGTTCATTTTCTAGTGTAGTTGGTTCTTCTACAACTAGAGACTCCCCCTGGATGTGATCCTTGTGTATGGGGCTAGCTTGAGGTAGCTCCCCCTGGATCTCAGCAACATCTTGAGGAGCAGGAGACTTTACAGCAGTTCCTTCCTCATCCTCATCTGGTGTAAAAACCACTTGCTCTTCACTTTCAGAGCTGCTAGTTGGAATCTGAGCCACTGGAGCAGCTTTCCTCTTCTTCTTTGGAGGTGATACTTTCTCAGTAACTATCTTCTCAGGGGTTGGCATCTCTTTAGACAACACCATGTCCCATCTGGAGAAAATTCTCAAATCCATCTTCCTCATATGATTGATTTTTATACCAGCAGCTTGGTGCATAACCTCTGGAATACTTCCAGCAAGGTATAGACTTATAATCCTACCCAAGTTGGGCTTCTTCAAGCTTTCCTTTATCTTCTCAAGAACTATCACAGACCAATCTGTTTGTAAAGTGAAGATGATCATTGTCATAATACTGAACATAGAGGCAGATACTATATCATGCCCTCCTGGCTTACTGAGAATTACTTTGCCAACAATCTCAGACAGAAATTTCCCTTGGTTGTTCATGCCCTTTCTATTAAAAACCGAGCCAAACTTCATCTTAGAATCCAGACCACACCATGTCAATGCATCTCTGGTCCTGGAAGCAGTTACCTCTTCTTCTTCCTTTGTTCTAGGCAGATTTAGAATCTTCCTCAAGCTCTTAGGTGATACCTTCACCTTTGCACCATGGACTCTGGATTTGATCTTGAATCCAGATTCGTCGACCTTAGCTCCATTGAGGAATTCCAGAACTTCCTTTTTCCAGATTTTTGTTGGCTCAGAAATAAGATATTCTAACCCTGAGTTGGCAACTAGGGTTACTACTGTCTTGATTTCTTGGTCGGCATCATCAAATGCATCCCGCACCAGTTCGTATCCTTCGTTGACGTTCTCCTCAAGCTTTGGCGCCATTAGGGTTTGAAGAATTTGAACTGAGAGAAGAGAGGTGTCGACACACAAGTTTTGGTCTCGAAACTTTTGAAAGCGTGTCGACAGACTAAGGCAAAACCCTATTTATACCTTTCTAATTTTGAAGATGAAAAGGCGGGCAGCTAACTTGAATTATGTCGACACTGGCGACAAGTGTCGACACTGACTTATAATGTCTCGACACCTATGTGTCGACACAAGTTTAGTCAACAGATAATATATGTTGACACTTGTTTATGTGTCGACACCACTTAACTCGACACATAGTCGAGACTTTACTTAGATAATTCTGAGTAAACACTATGTGTCGACACCATCTTGGTTGTGTCGACACCTACTTGTCATGTGTCGACACTTATATTCTGAAGTGTCGACACTAACTTTCTAGATGTGTCGCCACCTTTTTCCTGAAGTGTCGACACCACTATTCTGTGTCGACACAGAGATTTCTGTGTGTCGACACCTTTTTACTTAGCCATTTCCAATTCTATAAACTTACTCTAAATTTATCATTCCTAGTTCAATTTTAAACCTATTGAACTTAGCTTCTTCTAGGGGCTTAGTATACATATCAGCTAGTTGATTATCAGTTTTAACATATTCTCGTAAAATATCCTCTTTCTCTACATGCTCCCTAAGAAAATGATATTTTATCTCAATATGTTTAGTTCTACTATGTGATACAGGGTTATGTGCAATTGAAATAGCACTTGTAGAATCACAGAAGAGTGGAGTTCTACTTACCTGAAATCCATAGTCCTCAAGCTGATGTTGTATCCACAGAAGTTGAGCACAGCAACTTCCTGCAGCCACATATTCTGATTCTGCAGTGGAGATAGCCACACTTGTTTGCTTTTTGCTACTCCATGAAATTAGTCTTCCACCTAGGAATTGACAGGTTCCAGTAGTGCTTTTTCTATCTTCTTTGTATCCTGCAAAGTCTGCATCTGAATAACCTGTTAGATCAAAATCTCCATTCCTAGGGTACCAGAGGCCTAGATAGGGAGTGCCCTTTAGATATCTCAATATCCTTTTGATTGCTGTCAAATGAGACTCTTTAGGGCAGGATTGATACCTTGCACAGACACATGTAGCATACATGATATCTGGTCTTCTTGCAGTCAAGTATAATAGGGAGCCAACTATCCCTCTATACAAGGTTTCATCTACAGGTTTCCCTGCATCATCCTTGCTAAGAGACATACTTGACCCCATAGGAGTCTTCATGGTACTGGATGAATCCATACCATACTTCCTTATGAGTTCTTGGGTGAACTTGGACTGGCATATGGATAAACCACTCTCAGTTTGTCTTACTTGGAGACCCAAGAAGAACTTTAGCTCTCCCATACTACTCATCTTAAATTGACTTTGCATTAGTTTTGCAAACTTTTTGCAAAGACTACTTTCAGTAGACCCAAATATAATGTCATCTACATATATTTGGACTAGTATTACTTTGCCTCTAGATTCCCTAAGGAATAGAGTCTTATCTATTTTCCCCCTTGAGAACTTGTTCTCAATGAGGAAACTAGATAGGGTTTCATACCAAGCCCTAGGGGCTTGCTTTAACCATATAAAGCTTTCCTAAGTCTATAGACATGATTAGGTAGAGTTGAATCAACAAAACCTGAGGGTTGTTCCACATAGACTTCTTCTTTAAGATTACCATTTAGAAATGCTGACTTGACATCCATTTGGTAAACTTTGAATCCTTGATAGGTTGCATAGGCCAGGAACATTCTTATGGCTTCCTGTCTGGCTACTGGAGCAAAGGTTTGATCAAAGTCAATACCTTCTTCCTGCCTATATCCTTTAGCAACCAATCTTGCTTTATTCTTAATGATGACACCTTGTTCATCCATCTTATTCCTGTAGATCCACTTGGTTGCTATTATATTGTCGTCTTTAGGTTTAGGAACAAGTTCCCAGACCTTGCACCTCTTGAACTGATTCAGCTCTTCTTGTATTGCTTCAGTCCATTGTGGATCTAGAATGGCTTCTTCAAACTTCTTTGGTTCAACTTGAGATAGAAAACTGGAGTAGATTGCTGCATTCAGATTTCTGCTCCTTGTTTGTATCCCTTGTCTTGGATCTCCAATAATCTGCTCTACTGGATGATCTCTAAGATGCCTATTGGCTGGAGGCATCCTGACTTCTGGTTGAACCTCTTCAGTTTCATCATCTTGCTGTACTCCTTGTACTTCTTTTGCATTTGGTACATGTAGTACTCCCCCTGGACAACAACCACTATCTTCTACTTGCTGTCTTGCAGTAGATTCTTCTTCTAGAGTGAGCTTGTCCATCTTCTTTGTTAAACCTGTGGGGCTGCATACACTACTAGACAACTCATTGTTAATAAGCCTAGTTTCATCAAATACTACATGTACAGTCTCTTCTACAACTTGAGTAGACAAGTTGTACACTCTATAAGCCTTACTATTGTTGTTGTACCCAACAAAAATTCTCTCTTGGGACTTGGCAGCAAACTTAGTCAAGTAAGACTTTCCATTGTTAAGTATAAAGCACTTACAACCAAAGATCCTGAAGTAGGATAGATTTGGTTTCCTGCCTTTCACAACCTCATAGGGGGTCTTGTTGAGGCCTTTAGTAATGGTAGCCCTATTAATAATATGGCATGCAGTATTGACTGCTTCAGCCCAAAAGTATTCTGGTAATGATGTATCACTTAATAGAGTCCTACCAGCCTCAATCAAGGTTCTATTCTTCCTCTCAGCAATGTCATTTTGCTGAGGTGTTCTTGGTGAAGAAAACTCTTGAAATATCTCAAAGTCTTCACATAGTTTTGTCATGCTATCAGACTGAAATTCAGTACCATGGTCACTTCTTATTTTGACCACTGTACTATTTAGTTCATTCTGAATTTGTCTAACAAAGCTATAGAAGACATTGGGTGTTTTAGATTTCTGTCTTAGAAAGAACACCCAGGAAAACCTTGAGTAGTCATCTACAACTACAAAGGTATAGACCTTCCTACCTAGGTTGTGAACTGGCATTGGACCAAAGAGATCCATATGCAAGAGGTATAAACACCTCATAGCATCTTTGTTTTCTATGTTCTAAAGATGGATCTAGTCTGCTTGCCCTTTTGACAAGCTGAGCAAATATCATCTTTAACACACTTAACTTGAGGACCATTCCTCACTAACTCTTTGCTAAAGAGTTTGCCAATTGTCTTGTAGTTAAGATGGGCAAGCCTCTTGTGCCATTTAACACAATGAGAGACTGTCTCATCAGCTACAAGACACACTTGAGAACCATTGGTCTCACACATAATGTCTAAGCAGTAGACATTTCTTTTTCTATAGCCAGTCAAAATGATCTCTTGATCATTTGACCTCTTGATATGACAACCATCCTTAACAAATGAGATGTCATACCCTACATCACTTAATTGACTTATACTTATTAGGTTGTGTTTCAACCCTTTAACATAAGCCACTTGAGTAATGGTAACTAAGTTACTAGAAATGTTACCAAACCCTTTGATGATTCCTTTTTCAGAACCACCAAAGGTGACTTTTGGACCATCCTTGATGGATATGTAGTCCTTTAGTAAACTCCTTGTTCCAGTCATATGTATGGAACATCCACTGTCCAAGTACCATATTGGGGCATGGCTACTTGGACTCACCTGCAAAACAGATTAATGAACCTTAGAACCCAAAGTATTCTTGGGTCCTTGGTATTTGTTAGTTTGCATCCTGACAAGACTACCTGCTGGTTTTCCAACAGGCAGTTTGCTACTTACTTTGGCACTAGAATTGTGCCAACAATCCATTGCAAAGTGGCATATCTTGTCACAGCACCAACACTCAAACTTATTGTACCTTTGCTTAGGTACTGTCTTTGTTGTTTTATCTACAGCAGACTTGTTGAATGTTGGGGCTTTGCCCTTGGACTTGGACTGGACAGTCCTTGCAGGTTTAATAAAACCCAGTCCAGTCTTGCCTTTGTGATGAACAAATTCATCAATTAAAGGTAGAACTGACTTGGGTTTAGAAAACCTAGCAACTAAGTCCTTCTCCTTCTGAAGATTAATCTCCAGACTCTTGATTTGATCATTCTTAAATGATATAGTTCCCATCTGAATCACAGTTATGTGCTTCAGTCTGGCTATCTCATTAAGCTTTTGATCAAATGACTTCTCAAACTCAGTTGCAGCAGCTTTAAGATTAGCAATTTCCTTTACCTGACTTTTGGCTAGGGACTTGCTCTTCTTGTAAGCTTGCAACAGAACCTTGTATTTATCCATCAACTGATGAATATCTGCTTCAGACTCAGATGCACTCTCATCATTTGATGAGGATGAATCTGATTCAGTATTGGCACAAGAAACTGAACTTAAAGTTGAACTTTGTACCTTACTAGGTCCTGGCTGCTCCAGGATTTTGTTATTTTCAGTCAATGCCATCAGTCCTTGGCACTGACAGTCTTCTTGTTCATATATAGAATTCATAATCTGCATGAACTCTTCTTCTTCTTCCTCAGCAAACAGCCATATATATGCCTCAGCATCTGACTCAGTTTCTGAAGAAAAGATATCTGACAGGGTCTTGTCCTTTTTGGCAACAAAAGACTTCTCCTTCTTGCCCTTATGTAGAGTCTTTTTCTTATCACTAGACTCCTTCCTCTTCTCTGGACAATCTGCTATCACATGACCTTGTCTATTACAGCAATAGCACACAATTTTTGATAGTGTAGCTTTGCTAGACTTTAACTTTTTCTTATCTTTCTTTGAAGACCTCTTTTTCTGATAAGAGTCTTCCTTTCCCTGTGAAGTAGAAGGCCTTGTCCTCCACTGTTTCTTCTTCAAGAACTTCTGAAAATGTCTAGTGAAGGCAGCAAAGTCCTCATCACTTTCACTGCTTTCAGATTTTGTGCTGACTGACTCATCTGACTCAGAATCAGTTGCTTTTAGAGGTGGAGAAGGTGACTTACATCTGTACTTTCTGGGGGCTTCTGTCTTGAAGGATACTGTCCTTTCCTTGTGTTCATTTCTTGTGGATTTCTCCTCTTCTTTCCTCACTGTCAACTGCATTTCATAAGACAACAGTTTGCCAAACAGTGTAGGTGGAGGAATTTCTGCCAACTTAGCCATTTCTCTAATGGCACAGATCTTGGTGTCCCAATCTTTTGTTAGGGACCTTAGAAACTTGTCATTGAGTTCATAATTACTGAACTCTCTGCCATAGGACATGAGTTCATTCACTATCATGTAGAACTTCTTATAGCACTTAGTTATGCTATCACCCTTTCCTTGTCTAAAACTTTCATACTCTTGATTTAGCAAGGATTTTCTGTCTTGCCTGACTTCTTCAGAACCCTCCATGTACACAATAAGAGTTTTTCACATCTCTTTAGCTGTCTTACAGTGTATCAGATTCTGAAAAGTTGCATCATCTATGGCACTAACTATGATGTTCTGCGCCCTCTTATCCATAGTGGCTAGAACAATTTCATCCTTTGTCATTTCTGAGAAATCCTTTGGTGTTCTTTGATTTGCATCCAAGACTGACACCTTCATGGGCACATATGGCCCTTCCTTTATTGTGATATAAATCCTAGGGTCTGAGGCTTCCATAAACAGCCTCACCCTTTCCTTCCATATGCCAAAGATTTCCTTCCTACATATATGTAGTTTCATGGATCCCAATTCCTTGTGATTTTTAGTGGAACCCATGGTTCTTGATTTTCTTGAATCTGTAATTGACTTAACCTGAATCTGCCAACAAGATCTCCTCAGACAGTTATGTCCCTTTTTGAGGAACCTCGCTTTGATACCACTTGAAAGATATTATACCTAAACACCTAGAGGGGGGGTGAATAGGTGACTTGAATCTTTTTAACTTTTTAGGCAGCAAACAGATAATATCACAGAATTATATCTAATTTATCACAGCACACATTCAGCAATCATAGCTATCCACAAACACACAGTAGACACATAGTTTTATAGTGGTTCCCCAAGCTTTGGGTACATCCACTTTCCCCCTTCTCCTATCTAGCAGTGTACTAGATTCGGCCAAACTCCTCCACTATCTCAGAACCCAAAACAGGCTCCTACACCTCAGGCCCAAGGCCCTATAACTCAGCTTTTCCACAAAGCCTACACTCAGCCACAAAGTCCTACACTCAGCCACCAAGGCCTACACTCAGCCACCAAGGCCTACACTCAGCCACCAAGGCCTACACTCAGAGATTTAACTCTCCTACCCTCAGCCTTTATAATTGCAGGCTTACAATCTCAGATCCCTAAGGATCCTACAAGTTATAATGAATACAAAATGTATAAACTCAACAACTTAGATGAAAGAGAGATAAGTTGTGAGATTCTTGATGAGTTCTTGGAAGAACTCAGCTGGACTCAATCTGACTTAGCTTTCTTCAAAGCTTCTTGAAAGTAGAACTCAATAAGATTGACTCCTTCTGTAGTTGATCCTTGATCTCTGCTACTTAAGATTCAGAATAAATCTGAACCCTTCTTCTCAGTCTGGTTCCAACAACTGATTTCTTGGATGGAGCTCTCTCTCTCCAACTTCTTAGATCTTCACTTGAAAGCTAGATCTTCTTGTGTATTTCTCTTGTGAATGATCACTTGAACCACTTCATCAATCTCAACAACTTCAACAACAGTTTCTGTATACTGTATAAGCCTATTTATAGGCCTTCTTCATGGTAACCGGCTGGTCCGGTCCATAACTAAATTCTGACAACTCTGACAGGTGATGTAGACCGGCTGGAATGGCAGCTATCAAGTCATCCAGTCAGTTCTTGAAAATTCTGTAACTGTCTAGAAGTGTCGAGACTATCTGTCTTTAAGTGTCGACACTTATAGACCAAGTGTCGACACAAGTTGTCTAAGTGTCGACACTAGTCTACAAGGTGTCGACACAACTCCTTGTGTTGTAGATTTTATATCTCGACACCGTTTCTTCTTCATATGTCGACACTGATAATGTGTGTCGACACAAGTACTTGTACTTCAGTATTTTGCTGAATTCTTCTAAGTGTCGACACAACACCTTTGTGTCGACACATCTTCATGTGTTGAATCTGTTAAGTGTCGGCACTGCTTCTTGGTGTCGACACATGTCTTCAGTATTAATACTTGTTGAGTGTCGACACATTGCTCTTGGTGTTGACACTTTCTTCTTCTGTCGAGACTCTGGCTGAGTGTCGACATATTCCCTTAGTGTCGACACTTGTACTTAGAATATTTTGTTGAACTTTGCTGATCTTTGCTAAGTGTCAACACAGCTCCTTATGTCGACACTTTCTTCAAGTGTTGAGTCTTCAGCTAAGTGTCGACACTTTGTTCTGTGTGTCGACACTTACTTCCAGTGTTGACTCTTCTGTTGAGTGTCGACACATTGTTCTGGGTGTCGACACTTGTACTTAGTCTCTGCAGACTTTTGCGAAGTGTCGACACAGCCTCCAAGTGTCGACACTTTCTGATGTAGAAACAGCTTCACTGGGTGTCGACACAACTGCTATGTGTTGACACAGCTTCACTGGCTTTTCTTCACTGAGTGTCGACACAGCTCCTTGTGTCGACACTTTCTGTCTGGTGTCGACTCAGCATCCCTGGTGTCGACACAATGACTCCAAGTGTCGACACTGCTTGCCTGGGTGTCGACACAAGTCTTCTTAAGTGTCGACACTTTCCCTCTGGGTGTCGACACGTAGACTTAGAAACTTTTTCTTCTTTCCTGTAAAAACTTAGCCTGCACAAGTAAACTCAAAACACATCAAATACATTTTGATGTATATCATTGAGTTGGGTGAGGCTTCTTCAAATCAGGTACATTTGAACCAATGTACCCAACAATATTCTTCTCACTGGAGATGATCAAGTCGGGATACTCTTAACCAAGAATCATCTTCGGCAACACCTGGTTACTAAGGATATGGGCTCTCCAAAATACTTTCTGGGGATAGAAATTTCTCGGAAGTCGGCTTCTCTTGTCCTATCCCAACGGAAGTATGCTCTTGACTTGTTAAAAGAGGCAGGGTTGACAGGGGCTAAATATGACCGATGCCCTATGACGACTGGATAAGATAAAACATGGACAGATGACTCTCCTCTTCTTTCTGATGTTACGAGGTACAAACATCTGGTTGGTAAACTCATATATCTCACAGTGACCAGATCGAACATTGCATATGCTGTTGGCAAGGTTAGCAAATTCACACAAGCTCCTAGGGAGTGCCATTTACAGTCGGTCATGAAGATTTTAGAGTATATTAAATCAGCTCCCGGGAAAGGGCTTCTCTTTCAGAAGAATGACCATCTAAGGGTTGAGGCGTACTCTGATTCCAGCTATGCTGATGACAAAGGAGATCACAAGTCTACTTCAGGCTTTTGCACCTTTATGGGGGGGGGGGACCTTGTGAGTTGGAAAAGTAAGAAAAAGTCGGTAGTCTCCAGGTCCAGTGCAAAAGCAGAATACCGTAGTATGATATCGACCACGTGTGAGCTGAAGTGGTTACGAGCTCTTATGCTCGACTTAGGAGAGGTCTACTACCATCCTCTACCTATGTTTTGTGACAACAAAGCCGCCATATACATCTCTAAAAATCTGGTCTTCCATGAGAGAACCAAGCACATAGAAGTTGACTGCCATTTCATTCGAGAGGAAATTTTGAAGGAACAAATTTGTACTCCGCTTGTCACCTCCGATAAAGAGTTGGCTGATATTTTCACCAAGCCAGTATCCGCCTCTTTTCATCACATTTGCGACAAGCTGGGCATGATCGATATATATGCTCCAGCTTGAGGGGGAGTGTTGCAGAGTAGACACCAGGCGGTCTGGCAGTTTGACTATGGGCTGCAGACCGGATGGTCTGGCGGGTTCTCTCCTGCATCTTGTTGCTATTGGTGCTCTGGTGGATTGTCATTCTGTCCCTGGTGACTTGGAGACCGGGCGACCTGGCGGTCTAGTGTGGAGGCTTGGTATCTTTCTCTTATGGTTGCCGGGCGGTTTGCCCTTTCACCAAACCGCGCGGCTTGGCGACCTGTTTTTATGTTAAACTCTAAACAAGCACACTCGTCATCACCTGACGCTGAGTTATGGTAGTAGCACAGGGTATCTGCTCCTCAAGTCCTGCCACCTCGTCCTGCTAGTCATACTGGTGCTCCAGCTCCTCGAGCTCCTAAAATGATACCGTCACAACCGACCGTTAGTCATAAAAACTAAGTCATTATCGTCCTCACCTCACCCCCGTGACTCCTAGGCACTGAGCGGGAGGACAAAAGCGGAGGGCAACAAAGCAGTCTCAAAATAGAAGCAGGTGACGGCGGATCTATTCTATTATGGATATATTTCTAATAGTTATGTCATTACATTAGCTGTTTTATGTATATAGTGTAACACCCCAAATTTCAGAGCGGGAAAATATTGGGTGACACGGCCTGGGACACGGGCGTGTCCCAGGGTGTGTCCCGCTCGGGTTGAGGAGTGGGTGCATGGTTGATGAAATTCGGTCGACAAAGTTTTCGGGAGGTACATGCACTATGATACGGGCGTGACCTAGGGCGTGTCCGTCTTTGTATCGACACTCGAGTCTTTGGTAGACTAAAGTGGTCGATAGAGGGAACATGTCATGCAACACGGGCATGTCGGAGGGCGTGTCTCCCCCTCTGTCGACAACAAGGTCTCGATGATCGTCTAGTGGCAAGCAAAGTGGTACACGGCCTGTGACAGGGCGTGTCACCGGGCGTATCCCGCTGTGTCGAGAGGTCGCCACTTTTCTCTTGACAAGGTGTCGAGTAGGTTACACGCCCTGGGTCATGGGCATGACTGGGCCGACATGGGCGTGTACCCTGGCCGTGTTCTATTTTGGATATGTCAGATTGAGTCAGCTCGTGTGCCGCTTAAGGTACACGTCCGGTGACACGGGCGTGTCACAGGGCGTGTCAGGCCCGAAAAGTGATTTTGGCAGATTTTCTGGCCGTTCATTTTCCCTGTTCTGGATCTAATGGTCCAAGCTTCTTTCCTGTGGATAAAAAGGCCGAGAATGGGATAAAGTCCCTTCATTCTCATCTCCTTCTTCTTCTTCTCATTCCAAGAGAGAGAAAGAGAAAGGGAAAGGCCAAGGCATGGAAAGGAGAAAGGAAAGCCAGCTGCTGGAGGAGCTGCGGAGTGCGGATTGAATATCCGAGAATGGATTCGTGAAGGCAAAGCCGAGGCGGTGATTTCCATCCAGCTACTTCATGGCGCCGAAGCGATCTTCAAGGGTAACGATCTCATTCTTGGACATCGAAGTCCTTTCTTTATGCATGTGCATGGGATCCTCCATCAAGAGGTGGATTTCTTAAGTGATTCAGTGGTTGAGTTTGCATCTAGAGCCGGAAGTTTGGAGTACGGCATAGGCATGCTGTGTGAAGCCCATCTGGACGGGTATTCTGGATTGGAGATGATCATGGGTAAACCGGAGAAGACTCCGTGGATTTGATTATATGAAAGGTCTATGCTTTATGGTATGGTTGTGTGATTGTATGGAGGCTTTGAATAATCTCTTGATTGTGGTGAGAGATCAATGGGTAGCACGCCTGGGAAGTGTGAGATATCCCTGGCTTGTTACACCACATGGTGTGGGTTGATCTGTATTAGTGAGGATCGATGGGTGGAAATGTTTGGGGGGAAGTGAGGTGGACCCTACCTACTACACCACATAGTGTGGGTCGATCAGATATAGGTGAGGGGTCGATGGGTGGTAATGCCAGGGGAGCCTCGATAGACCTGGCTGCCACACCACATGGTGTGGTTCGATCTGCTCTGGTTGTTTGTGGATGCTGTAAGGTAGTACCTCTGAGTGGTATGGATGGGATATTGCCAATAGTAAGATTGGTGGACTATGATTGAACCGCCCAACGAACAAGTGAAGAACCTCTGATCAGTAGTGTACGACTGGGATACCCGGTACACCAAGAAGGTGCCATGAGTGCATGGAGTGTCTGGTGGATACAAGCGTTTGTGATGTGATTGTGATTGGTAGTGTTGAGTCATATGATTGTGGCAATGCATACAGGGAAGGAACCACTGCCCCGGGTAAGGGGTAGGGTCGTTATAATAGGTTAGCTAATGCTGACTATTACTTTGTTTTCCGCTTTGGATTGGATGGCTAATTGCAGGTCTTGATGCTTGAATTGAATTACTTGAGCGGAATGGAGGCTTGCTGCTAAAGGCCCTCGAAGGTCGCGCGAATCGTGGTTGGATTTATGTGTGGTCGGTCTGCGTGCTGATGTACGAAAATGTATTTGTGTAAAAAGAAACATGTATATCCTTAAAGTCATGTGTGTGAGAGTTGTAATACATTCCTGGTTTGGATATATAAATATGGAGTTTATATAGTAGTGGACATTCTTTGAGTTGAGTTCATGGTAACTTAAAATGCTACGGTAGAATGTATTGAGTTAGGATGCGAGTAGAGTTTGATTTCCACACGTAATTCCACCGCTTTTCTGTGACATATGGCGTGGGGCCCCGGCCGGACCCACCATTATATGCCACGTGACGAGTGGGGGCGTTACATATAGCACATGTAAAGTAAGTAAGCAATACTGAAAGAAGAGTGCAGTAAGTAAAGTAAAGAAAGAGCAGAAAGTAAACTATCTACAGCTACACTAACATCACAAGAGTACCTTAACTTATATGAATTCTCATACAAACTTATAAGTTAAGGTTTCAGAAATATAAATTATCATATAAAAGAGCCCTATGATAAGGATCCATGGTGCGTATGACTTAAATATATATGTATGTTATGTACGCAGTTTATGATTCATGCAAGTGCAACTCACACACACGACTCTGTGATCACAGACCTTTAGTTTCTGCTTTTTGGAGCTAGCATCACTCTATGGTACCACCGTTGTGGCTACGGCAGGAGTGGAGCGGGCGTCTCCACTCCTAGTCGAGTATACACACTACCAGGCCTAGACCTCCCATACGCCTCTGTACACGTCCTAGGTGCACTCTAGTGTCTTTGTGTACTATTTTCTGGCCACCTACAAGTCTTTTTGGTCAAGTGTGCATTTTTGGGGATTGTCCTCTAGACCGCAGTGTAAAACAACCCACTGGCCCCTCAAACCATCACACCTCGCCAGAGTCACCATACTGCCATCGGTGTGACGATTGGCCCAGTACTGCATGACCCGCACAAGTTTATTTTTATGCACATGCAAGATATTCCAACCCGAGCCTCCAGCTCACAGGATCAACCCGTCCTGAATCCCTCCAACCCATCATGGGTGAGATTGCACATCAATACCTTAGTTCTGAATCCCTCCAACCCTTCACGGGTGAGAATGCACATCAATGTCTTAGTTCTGAATCCCTCCAACCCTTCACGGGTGAGAATGCACATCAATGCCTTAGTTTTGAATCCCTCCAACCCTTCACGGGTGAGAATGCACATCAATGCCTTAGTTCTGAATCTCTCCAACCCTTCACGGGTGAGAATGCACATCAAAGCCTTAGTTTTGAATCCCTCCAACCCTTCATGGGTGAGAATGTTAGCATGTTCGCTTAGCCTATTAGACTACTCTTGTCTAATGTTTGTTATACCTAGCAACTTAGGGTTAATCCCAGGACTGCTCAGGTCATGCCCGGTGAAGGGCTCTCGGGGGCACTAGGAACTACGATGGGCTGAAGCCCAAAGCTCCATTTCTCAAGGATATTTACTTTTATTAATGTCTACCCCTTATCCATGCAAACTCTCATTGTTACTCTGGGACAAACCTAATAATTTAGAATGTTATCAGGAGAGCGGTGGTCTTCCGTCGATCTCCGTTCTAGCCACTATCCTTGAGATTTTGCACTCTACCACTCGTTATCAAGAAGTAACCTATTGGACACCAACCAGGGCTTATCTTCCCAACATAGATTCCATCTCAACCGACAACCTTATTCCTTGAGGGTCCTAGTATCGTGTGTTATTTTTACTAAGCGCACCCATGACCTAATGTTGACCTGTATGACGTGTCTTCCAAACACTTGGGCCAACTGCCCCTAATTATTTATCATGGTTTTCTATGACGAATGATGTTGACCATCCTAGGTTTTATTATTTTTCTAAGAAGTTAAGGGCCTAAATTAATTCTTTTAATTGAGTGACCTGGGTCACCTTGCACATGATGTACTATCTATAATAGTCCAGCCTACCTAAGAAATTTATCAGATGTTCCATGAGGTTAAATATGACTTCCTACCAAGTTTCATAATTTTCTCATGTGAAATTCCATTTAATATCTATTTAATAATAAATCACAAATTGACTTCTTTACAAATGAAGTACAGTATTTATACAATCCAAAATTCTAGAAAAATTATTAAGGATCTATGATGATATAATAAAGCTAAATACAGAATTTCAAAATCCTAAACAGTGATTTGATCTAACTTATATCCATATGAATAATATTACCAAAATATCATTATTAGGGTTCTTAGCATATAGAGACATCCAAAAATTCTCAAATATTTTAACAGGGATATAATCACAGAGATAAACTACTGTAAATTTTTCCATAATATTTAAACAAAATTTTCCCTTATTTTTAATTAATTTTCATAATGGGCAAAATGGTAAATTTTACATAAAATCTAAGTTAACATTACCTAAGAGTCCCATAAATTTTTCAAGAGGTGAGCAAAATGGTAAATTCCCAAGGACATGCAATCTAAGTTTCATGGACATGTAATGGTTCAAATGGGCTAAATTCCCATTTTTCTATTTTTACTATAGGCACCCCAAATTTGAACATATCTATCTCATGCATGTTGGATTTTCCAAACATGAAAAAGTCAAAATGACCTAAAATTTTTACCATAAATATATAATGACCCAAAATCCATGCCACCCAAATTTGGGGGCATTTGGGGTTGTAGATCTCCAAAAATTCAATTAATTCAATAAATGATATTACTCCAAAAACTATGAAAAAACATATCCCAAAAATTCCCATGTTTGGTCAGTACCTAGGTATGACCTAGTCACATGCATGACCAAAATCTCAGGTCATGAGGACTTATGGTTTGACTTAGGCTCTCATTTTAAAATTAGCCCTAGCTTAGGACCAGTTTTGGTAGAATTGCCCTACAGGGAGCTATATTGCTTCAAATTACAACTTTAGGGTGTCACCTTAAAGCTAAGTCCTAGGGATACAATTTATATGTTGAACATGTTTTTTGAATCTACATCTAAGAGGCCTAAAATTATCCCGCAATGTACAACATAATGTGTGATAGAATATGAAATAACCTATAGTTTAATACATCAAGATGGACGACATCCATGCTGAAAGTGCAGCTAGATTTGATATACTCTAGAGGGGGTGAATAGAGTATATGGTGCTTGAAAACTTTTTACAACAATTGTTGTAATTCTGAGTGAACATGGAAGCAACTATTAAATCTAATCACAAAATAACTTACAACAGAAATTAATCACAGATCTAAACTAATCACAAAACAATCACAGTCAGAAACAAAAGATAAACACAAGCAAGCCAGAAGACACAAGGAGCTATAGTGGTTTACCTAAACTTGGGTACATCCACTCTTCTACCACCCTAGGTAGGAATCCACTGCAGGATGAGTTGATCAGGTGTCCTGGGCACCAATGAGCTTTTGATAAGGTGCTCAAAAACCAAATCAGATTTTTTGATCAGGTGTTTTGCCACCAATGAACTTTTGACAAGGTGCTCAAAAACCAAGCTCAAACTTTTGAAGGGAGTTTGAGAAACCCTTTACAGAGATGGGGATGAGAGAGTTATGGAAGTCTTCTCTTTCTCAGAGCAGCTGAGAAGACTATGTGGATTTAGATGTTGTCAAAGCTCCCCCTGAGTTCTTGAGATGTTCAGGAAATGAAGCTTTGTTGTAGGGTGATAGGCCTTGAGAAGTTGATCTCCAGCAAATGATAATTTCAGCAACAGCTGAAATGTTAGGTGTCTGGAGTCTTTGAAAGATGTTGGCCTTGAACACTTGAAGCAAAGGGAATCTGAAGATTTCAGATTTGTTGATCTCCTTTGGTATGTGTTCTTGTATGAATTCCTTTTAGCTCTTTCTCTTGAGAACAATTGATGTTGAGAAAGATGTTGTCCAAAGAAGTGTAGCAGAGATTCTTCTTGTTCTTGTTCTTCTTGTTCTATGTTGTCTCTCTTCTGATCTATGTTCTGAGTGATAGAGAGATTCAAAAATCTTGTATTTTATTCTCTGGTACTGAATAGAAAATCATCCTCTGTCAAGAATAGTCGTTGGCCTATCATTAATTGCATCCTTAATTGCAATTGTCTTCTGGAGGAAAGTCCAAAGAAACATTCTTTGATAATCCCTTGAAACTTGGTCCAGAAATAAATGAAAACGGCTAGAAAATATTCTGAATTAATTGCTGAATAACTCCTGAATTTGAATCTTGAAAAATCCTTTAACTCATCAGAAAATGTCGAACTGAGCTCTGCTATCGTCGAACTGAGCTCAGCGATTTGGACTTATACAGCAACAGAAATAGTCGATCTGAGCTCAAAGATCGTCGAACTGAGCTCAGAGATCGTCGAATGGAGTTCGATGATTTGTTGAAGTTGAGCTCAGCGATCGTCGAATGGAGTTCGACGATCTGTCAAAGATGAGCTAGATGATCGTCGATTGGAGTTCGACGATTCGTCATGCTGAGCTCGACGATATGACTTAGTCTCAAACTGAAAATCCTTGGTCTTGAGGGCAGCTTCCAAACCTAAGTACTATCCCTTAGACTCAATTCTAATTGACCTTTAGAGCTATACAGGAGGTCAAAACAGGTTTCCTAAAGATATAGTGATCCTGACTCAAATTAGTAATAGGGTGTTCCAACAATCTCCCCCTATTTGGGTTAGGATTACTATTTACAGAACTTGGAAAAATTTAAATAATAGTTTACAAAGCAACAATACAGAAAAGCAATAAGCAGGACATAGCAGAACCACAGATACATATCATCCCAGACAGAAATCAAAAATCAAAATGATTGTCACCTTACATAGTTATTTCTTCTCCTTGCTCTTTATGAGTTTGATTTCTCTGTTGGGGTTAAGAGCTTCCTTTTTGGATCTTGTATCATCTGCTGCACCTAAAGAGGTTTGCTGTTTGGGCCTTGGAACTACAGCTTCAGGATGCAGCTCCATATACCTATCAGAGTCAAAGAATTTGCTTGAAGCATATCTTTCCAATTCTTTCTTTCTCTGTTCAGACAATGTAGTGATGTTGGAGGAGTCTCTGCCTTGCTCTTTAGCTTTCTTAATCTGGTCCAGTGCAGCAAGCTCTTTTATCCTGGCAGTCCAAGCAAATGGATTATTTTCAGGATCTTCAAAGGGCACTGGTGGCTCATATCTATTTGATGGATTATCCTGAGGAGGTCTGGATGAAACTACTTCCTTTAGCTTATAGGGAAAAGGACCTGAGGTTGTGTCTGATGAGGTTTGTCCTTCCCTGGAGTAAGGATGTTGCCTTGAATAACCTTTTGAATAAACCTGGACTTCCCTTTGATTTCCTCTATAGTTTCCTCTTCTGGATTGAGAACCCCTAAACTGGCTTCCCCTATAATAAGATCTGGCATGAGGCTGATAGGGGGTTTGGCTTTTGGCAGGGGGTTGAGCAGCTGAGCTTCCACCTGCACCTGCATCAGGAGGAGGTGGTGGAGGAGGATGAGAATGATGAAACTGGGAAGATCCTTTTTCATACTTCCTCTTTTTCTTCATGGCTTTGAGTTGGTTCTTTGAATACTGCATCCAGTGCTTAGTTATGGGGCAGTCGTGAAAAATGTAATATGGAATGTCATTATTGTCCTTTACTTTGGTTGGAGGTACTCTTTTCATGGCTTTGCTCCTTGTCTTTCTCTTTCTGGCAATAGTGGCAGAGGAGTCATCAGAATCAGTCCTGAATTCATCACTTTCAGAACTTTGCTCATCATATAGAGCATCAATCTTTTTCAAGTAATCCTTCTGAAGTTGAGTTGGAGCAGATGTAGTAGCAGTGGTTGGGGCAGCAGCAGATACAGCACTTGTAGCAATTGAAGTTGAAGCAGTAGCAGCAGCAACAGACACAGAAGTTGAGGCAGTAGTAACAACAGACACAGAAATTTCTAGAGCAGCACTCTTAGAAGGTATAGCAGCAGTAATATCAGCAGCAGTTGGGGCAGCAACAGTTTCAGATGAAACACTTTCAGATACAATAATATCAGCAACATTAGGAATATCATCAACAAACATAGAAGGCTCAAAATCATCAGAAACAGGAATAGCCTCTGTCATATGGATATCATCAGAAACTGGAACAACAGTAGCATCATTATTGACAGCATTATTGACAGCAACAGCAGGAAAAGCAACCATATTCTCAGCAGGAGTAGCATCAGCATATACTGAATTGACAAAAGAAGTTATAATGCTGGTATCACAATATGAGAAGGGCACACGGGCCTTGGAGAGATCCTCTGGTGGCTGGACAGCAACTCTCTCTGGAAGACAACTGAAGTAGGTTGAATCAAATGCTGAAAGTAAGGACCTGATGTCCACTGGGAAGACAACTGGAGGTGGAACTGGAGCTTGAAGAGCAACAGCAGCAGCAGCAACACTAACTGAAGAAACAGCAGGCAAGCTCACTTCATAGGGCATCTCCCCCTGCCTAGATTCAGATAAGGCTGGATCAAGGCACACTGATGAAGGGATTGCCTGAGGGAAAAGGGAGGATAGCCTGGCAGAAAGGGCTGCCACTGACTGGAGTAATGGAGCCAAAGAGGTCTCCAATAGAAGAGATAGCCTGGGGGCTAGCAATTCATATATCCTGTCAGCTAGGGCTGGAAGATCTACTTGCTCAGCAGTGACTGGAGCAGAGGTAGAGGATGGAGGAGGAGCTACTGGTGATGGTGGTGGAGAGCTGGTGGAGGGTAGGAGTGATGGTTGAGGTGTGGGGATAGTGGATATGGAGGACAGTGGGATGGAGAGAGATGGTGTGAAGGTGGGTTGATCAATGATCTCTTGTAGAAGTTCCTGGTAAGATGTTGATGAGGAGGGTAGCTCAGGAGGAGATGAGGGTGAGTCATCCATGAAGGAATCATCAATAAGATTGAAGGAGGGAATGGAGGGTGATGTGGCAATATCAGGTTGAGGGTAGGAATATAATGGATGGAAGATTTCTTCTGTTGTTGGTAGAGTTGGAATTGGAGATGGGATTGATGTTGGAGAAGGGCTGGAGATGATGATAGTGGATGGAGTTTGAATGGTGGATGGAACTAGAGAAGATGGAATTGGAGGATGAGGAGAGGCAGCAGCAGGCAAGTCATTTGTAGGGGCAGAGACTTGGGGGGAAGTGACTATTACAGTCCTGGTGCCTGAAAGTGTGCTTGAAGAGTGCCTGCTGGGCTTGATGATCTGCCTGTCCCATTTGCCAAATAGGGCACAGGATAATCTCTTGGAAGCATTAATATGTATCCCAGATGATACAAGTAGAGTAGGGCATCTGTTCTGCAGAAAGAGACCTAGAATCCTCCCAAAATTCACAAAATTCTTGTTAATTTTCTTTTCAATCAGGTCAAAGAAGACCTCTCCGCAGTTCAAATTCTTCCTGTCCACTATGGCTCCCATTAAGCATAGCTGATACCTAGAAATGGTATCATGTGCTAAGTGCTTAGCCAACAAAACTTTCCCAACTACATCAGCCAAGAATCTATATTCCACAGACAGGTTTTTCTTCAGCAGCTTGCTAGGGTTAGCCTCGGAATGACCCATTCTTGCAAGTAGATCAGCAAATTCCTCTCCAGATAAATCAGCAGAATCCCTTCCAGAGCTTAACTCAAAAACTTCTGTCAGAATAGTTGGGGTCAAGGGTACCTGGGTGCCAGAAATTGATCCAACTATGGTGTTTTGATCCTGGTTGTGGGCAGTGTAAACCCATTCCTTAATCTCATCAGCAGCAAGTTTAATCCTGGTGGTCATGATTGTAGCAAGTTTCTGCTCCTTGAACAACTCCAAAATGTCCTGGAAAACTTGATCTGTTGTGCTGAAAGACTCCATGTCAATGTCAAAGCCAGCATCGAATTTCATTGCAGCAAGAACAGCAACAAAAACGGCCATGGTTACCTGCAAAGATCAACAAGCAAAACGACCAAGTGTAGAAATGTTTGGAGGTAAAGAAAGTTTTTGCAGAGAAATCGAAAGCGCAAAAGGAGAACGACGGCGAAAAATGAATTTTATATTAGGGTTCGACGCAGAAAAGGAAAGATCGTTGAACTCAGTTCGGCGATCGGGGCTTCTAAAGGAATCTAAAGAGTCTGCAATATCGTCGAGCTCCGTTTGACGATATTAGAGAGCGTTGAGCTCCGTTCGACGATAGTTCAGAGAACCAAATCGTCGAGCGCCATTCGACGATCGTAGACCGAAGAGATTGTTCATACTATCTGACAAGCGCTGAACTCAGGTCGACGATTTCGGAAATCGTCGATCTCCGTTCGACGATCTGGGGGAAAATTGTCGAGCGCAGTTCATAGGCCAGAAAAACACTCTAGACACTAAGAAAAATCAAGATGTTTGCCTAGTCTTGGTCAATTTTTGAACTTTTAAAATCTTGGAGATTATTTTAGACTTCCTCCATCTAACATTCCTAACTGATTTAGGAAGAAGGTGTGTTTCTTTTCATCCAAGGGCTTGGTGAAAATATCTCCCCTTTGAAAATCAGTTGGGATATATTGAAGTTCAATTTTATTCTTCTCAACATTATCCCTTAAGAAGTGATGCCTAATTTCTATGTGTTTTGTCCTACTATGGAAGACTGGATTTTGAGCTATAGAAATAGCACTGGTGTTATCACAAAAGATTTTAGACTTCTCTAAGTTGTAGCCATAGTCTAGGAGTTGGTTTTGAATCCACAAGATTTGTGAACAACAACTGTCTGCAGCCATATATTCAGCTTCAGCAGTTGAAGTTGACACAGAAGTTTGTTTCTTACAAAACCAAGAGACAAGTCTGTCACCAAGGAACTGACAAGTTCCACTGGTGCTTTTCCTATCAATTCTGCATCCAGCATAATCAGCATCAGAAAATCCAGTTAAATCAAATGCTGAATCTTTTGGATACCAGAGACCTAGATTTGGACAACTTTTAACATACCTGAGAATCCTCTTTACTAGTGTTAGGTATGACTCTCTAGGGCTTACTTGGAACCTAGCACATATACATGTAGCAAACATTATATCTGGTCTACTGGCTGTAAGGTACAGTAAAGAGCCAATCATTGCTCTATATGTTGTCTGATCAACAGGTTTCCCATGTTCATCAGCATCCAATACAGCATTAGTAGGCATAGGTGTTTTCATACAAGATGCTTCAGACATGCCAAATTTCTTAACCAATTCATTTGCATACTTGGTTTGAGAAATAAAGATGCCTTCAGCATGTTGTTTGACTACTTGCAATCCTAGGAAGAAGGATAGCTCACCCATGCTACTCATTTCAAATTTACAATGCATTAGGTTGGAAAACCTTCTGCACAATTTTGAATTAGTAGAACCAAAAATAATATCGTCTACATAAATCTGTACTAGTAGGGTATGGGACTTATGGGTTCTAATGAAAAGAGTTTGGTCTACTCTACCCCTTATAAATCCATTTTCCAAAAGAAAGCATTCTAGGGTCTCATACCATGCTCTAGGAGCTTGCTTGAGACCATATAATGCTTTGTTCAACTTAAAAATATAATCAGGATAAGTTGGAGAGATAAAACTTGGAGGTTGTCTGACATATACCTCTTCTTTGATGTCTCCATTTAGAAATGCACTTTTCACATCCATCTGATATACCTTGAATCCTTTATGTGCTGCATAAGCTAAGAATATTCTGATGGCTTCCAATCTTGCAACTGGTGCAAAAGTCTGGTCATAGTCTATTCCTTCTTCTTGGGAATATCCTTGAGCAACTAGTCTTGCCTTGTTCCTTATAATTACTCCTTGATCATCCAGTTTGTTTCTGAACACCCACTTTGTTCCAATAATGGAGTGATCCTTAGGCTTTGGCACTAGTTCCCAAACTTTGTTCCTTTCAAATTGATGCAACTCTTCTTGCATTGCAATGATCTAGTGTGGATCTTGCTCTGCATCTTAAATGTACTGAGGTTCAATTTGAGATAGGAAGCAGGTGTGCAACAGGTTTTGGTTGACCTGATTTCTGGTCTGCACACCAGCTGAGATGTCTCCAATTATTTGGGAAATTGGATGATCTCTTGATGTTACTAAATCAATAGGGGGTGTTGATTGTTCACCAACCTGTGTTGTTGTTTCCTCTTGTGGTACAACAACTGGCTCTTCAAGTTGTTCTTCAATATGTTGAATACTTTCTTCATCTTCACTACTTTCCTCTTTTTGAGTAACCTGTAACTTGTTCAAGTCTTCAACAAGAGAATGTTCCTGCAAAGGTTCTATGGTAGAAGAGATCTTCTCCTTGAAAGACATGTTAGATTCATCAAATGATATATGAACAGATTCCTTAATTTTTAGAGATGATTTATTATAAACCCTATAAGCCTTACTGATCATGGAGTATCCCAGAAACACTCCTTCATCAGCTTTAGCTTGAAATTTTGCTAAATATTTCTTGTCATTATTATATATATAGCAGATACAACCAAAAACTCTAAAATAATCAACTTTAGGTTTCTTCCCTTTGAGTAATTCATAGGGAGTCTTACCCTTTAGTTTATGTATCAAACTTCTATTCATCACATAGTTGGAGGTGTTCACTGCCTCTGCCCAAAAGGATAGATGAAGGTGAGCATCTGACAACAATGTAGTGGCAGATTCAATAAGGGTTCTATTTTTCTTTTTAGCTGCCCAATTTTGTTGAGGAGTTCTAGGAGCTGAGAAAGTATGCATGATCCCTTCACTCTGACAGAACTCTTGCATAAGAAGAGAATAAAACTCTGTCCCATGATCACTTCTGATCAGGGCAATGTGTGTATTGAACTCAATATGTATACATTTGAGAAACTCTGTCAAACACTTAAAGTTATCAGACTTCTTCCTCAGAAAGAACACTCAAGTGAATCTAGAGAAGTCATCTACAACTACTAAGGTGTAAGATTTCCCTCCTAGGCTTTGTACTGTGATGGGTCCAAAAAGGTCAATGTGTAACAGATACAATATCCTAGGTGAATCACTCTTATTAAGTGACTTAAAACTATTTTTAGTTTGCTTGCCTAATTGACAAGCCCTGCAGGGTCCTTCCTTCTTGTAGGGGCTAGAAGGTAGTCCTCTAACAAGGTTGTCCTTGGATAGCCTAGCAATAGTTCTAAGGTTTAAGTGTCCTAGTCTCTTATGGCATAAAATATTTGGTCTACAAACAAAATTGAATAGGCAAATATCTACATCTGTTGAAAGAAAATCTACGAGATAGATATTACCTTTTCTGTTACCTGTCAACACAGTTGTGTTGTCCTCTGACTTTATCTTACATAAAGCTTTGCTGAAAGTCACCTGGTAGCCTTCATCACATAGCTGACTGATGCTTATCAAATTATGCTTCAGTCCTTCCACATAAGCTACCTTTTTGAATGTTACTGATCCAATCTGGACTGCACCATATCCTTTAGTTTGTCCAAAGTTTGAATCACCAATGATAACTTTAGGTCCAAGCTTGGCTCTAAAGGATGTGAGGTTGTCCTTGTTTCCTGTCATGTGCTTAGAGCACCCACTATCCAAGTACCATTGCTGGTTTGATGTTGGATAGGTCTTAACCTGCACATAAAATAATTCATTTGTTTTTGACCCAGTTTACCTTGGGCCTAGGTTGATAACCTTTAAACTCTGAAATAAAAGACATCTCAGGTTGACTCTTATAACCTTGAGGATGATATCTCCTTGGAGGTATAATCCATTCAGTATAAGGGTTAAAGATTTGGGATGAAGGACCCCTAGGATTGGATTTTGATTTGCCCTTGAAAGAGTTTCTAGAGCTCTGACCTCTGTTCGACGATCGTGGAGCTACATTCGACGATCTTGGGTCAGATCGTCGAGCTCTGTTCGACGGTCGACTGTGGCAGAGTTCAGGAACTTGAGATCATCGACCTTAGTTCGACGATTTTGCCTCAGATCGTCGATCTGCGTTCGGCGATCGTCGAGCTTCGTTCGACGATTTCTGCTGAGACTTAGTTTTCTTAGGCAGATTAGAATTTTTCCTAGCTACCTCTACAACTCCCTTTCCTTTATCAGAAATGAACTTGATTGGAGTTGTTAGAACTATGGGTTGGCTGGATGAAGCACCCAAGCCCAGTGTACTATTAAATCTGGAGTTCACTGTGCTTGTGATGTCCATCAGCTTGATACTTCTCCCATTAAGGGATTCTTCAAGCTTCTTGGCCTCAGATAGCTCACCTTTCAGTGAAGCTATCTGCTCCCTACAGCACTCCAACTCCTGAGAGAGTTTGACGTTTTCTGACTTTAAGGTATTATGTTCAGATAAATGATTTCTAAGAGAGATAATTTTTTCTCAGATTTTAGCAGGTCTAAACATAATGCTTTAAACTCAGATTTAAAGTCCTATGAATTGAAATCAAATGAACTAATTACCTGATCTTCTTCAAGTTGAGTCTCTGAGTCTGACTCTGACTCTTCTTCATCTGAATTATGTTGAGAGGCATTGATTGCCATCATGCAGAACTCCTTCTCTTCTGCATCATCTTCATCATCACTGGAGCTGGATGAGGCTTCTGACTCCTCTTAAGTTTCACTCCAAGATTCAGCAACAAATCTCTTCCTTGTGTGTTTATTCTTGCTTGTGGAGGGTTTTTCATTGTTACTTTTCTTGAAGTCCTTCTCTCTTCTTCTTTCTTTCTTGTCCCTTCTATCCTTGTTTTTGTTCTCTAGACAGTCAGGTACAATGTTCCCTGGTTTCCTGCAACCAAAGCAGATAATTTCCTTATTATTAATTGACTTATCATACCTTGGCTTATCATGCTCCTTGTATGATCTCCTTCTGAAGTCCTTTCTGGCCATCTTGTAAAATCTTTTGGTCAACAGACTGAGCAGTTCATCATTGCCTGTGACTTTATCTTCAGGCTGATCTTTAGTTGCTTTGAAGGCTATTGTCTTCTCTTTTCTTGTGGCTGGTGAAGCAGCCTTCTGCTCTTCTTCTCTATTTTTGATTAGTAGCTCATAAGATTTGAGCTTGCCCAAAAGGGCTTCTGTGGTGATCTCATTCAAACTTCTGGCATCCTTGATTGGCCAGATTCTTGAATCCCAAGTGCTAGGGAAGCACATTAGAATTTTGTCATTAAGTTCAGTCAGTGATATCTCCTTATCTAAAGTCCTGAGTTCACTAACTATCAGACTGAGTCTATTGTACATATCTCCAACTGATTCAGCTTCTCCCTTCTTGAAATTTTCATATTGAGATATGAGGTGGGATCTCCTGTCCTTTCTCTCATCAGCTGAGCCTGAGACTATTTCAGAGAGTTTATCCCAGATTTCCTTTGCTGAATTGCATTCAGCCACCTTTTGAAAGATGTCATCAGACATGGTCTGGGCTAAGATGTTCATAGCCTTGGCATCAGCTATCTTCCATTTCTTGATATCAGCATCTGTTCCTGATGGAGGTGGAATAGCATTTGTACTTGAGTTCTCTGGAGGTCTTGGAAAACTGTCAAAATAGAATTAAAAATATCCTCATCAATAGAATTCATGTATAATCTGATCCTTGCTTTCCAAAGTGCAAACTTGGATAGATTGCACACTGGAGGTCTGGTGCTAGCATAATCTTTGTTTTGGGCCATGATTTGTGAAAACAAAATCTAATAATAAACTCAAAAGAAAATAGATCTAACTAGGAATCTTTGGGTTCAGGTGTTAGCCTGTGCAACCACCAAGGTGTGGTATGTTTAACCAACCTCGCTTTGATACCAATTGAAAGTGCAGCTAGATCTGATATACTCTAGAGCGGGGTGAATAGAGTATATGGTGCTTGAAAACTTTTTACAACAATTGTTGTAATTCTGAGTGAACAGGGAAGCAACTATTAAATCTAATCACAAAATAACTTACAACAGAAATTAATCACAGATCTAAACTAATCACAAAACAATCACAGCCAGAAACAAAAGATAAAGACAAGCAAGCCAGAAGACACAAGGAGCTATAGTGGTTCCCCTAAACTTGGGTACATCCACTCTTCTACCACCCTAGGTAGGAATCCACTGCAGGATGAGTTGATCAGGTGTCCTGGGCACCAATGAGCTTTTGATAAGGTGCTCAAAAACCAAATCAGATTTTTTGATCAGGTGTCTTGCCACCAATGAGCTTTTGACAAGGTGCTCAAAAACCAAGCTCAAACTTTTGAAGGGAGTTTGAGAAACCCTTTACAGAGATGGGGATGAGAGAGTTATGGAAGTCTTCTCTTTCTCAGAGCAGCTGAGAAGACTATGTGGATTTAGATGTTGTCAAAGCTCCCCCTGAGTTCTTGAGATGTTCAGGAAATGAAGCTTTTCTGTAGGGTGATAGGCCTTGAGAAGTTGATCTCCAGCAAAGGATAATTTCAGCAACAGCTGAAATGTTAGGTGTCTGGAGTCTTTGAAAGATGTTGGCCTTGAACACTTGAAGCAAAGGGAATCTGAAGATTTCAGATTTGTTGATCTCCTTTGGTATGTGTTCTTGTATGAATTCCTTTTAGCTCTTTCTCTTGAGAACAATTGATGTTGAGAAAGATGTTGTCCAAAGAAGTGTAGCAGAGATTGTTCTTATTCTTGTTCTTCTTGTTCTATGTTGTCTCTCTTCTGATCTATGTTCTGAGTGATAGAGAGATTCAAAAATCTTGTATTTTATTCTCTGGTACTGAATAGAAAATCATCCTCTGTCAAGAATAGTCGTTGGCCTGTCATTAATTGCATCCTTAATTGCAATTATCTTCTGGAGGAAAGTCCAAAGAAACATTCCTTGATAATCCCTTGAAACTTGGTCCAGAAATAAATGAAAACGGCTAGAAAATCTTCTGAATTAATTGCTGAATAACTCCTGAATTTGAATCTTGAAAAATCCTTTAACTCATCAGAAAACGTCGAACTGAGCTCTGCTATCGTCGAACTGAGCTCAGCGATTTGGACTTATACAGCAACATAAATAGTCGATCTGAGCTCAAAGATCGTCGAACTAAGCTCAGAGATAGAGAACCAATACTGAGTCAAGATCGTCGAACTGAGCTCAGAGATCGTCGAATGGAGTTCGACGATTTGTTGAAGTTGGGCTCAGCGATCGTCGAATGGAGTTCGACGATCTGTCAAAGATGAGCTAGACGATCGTCGATTGGAGTTCGACGATTCGTTGTGCTGAGCTCGACGATATGACTTAGTCTCAAACTGAAAATCCTTGGTCTTGAGGGCAGCTTCCAAACCTAAGTACTATCCCTTAGACTCAATTCTAATTGACCTTTAGAGCTATACAAGAGGTCAAAACAGGTTTCCTAAAGACATAGTGATCCTGACCCAAATTAGTAATAGGGTGTTCCAACAATCTCCCCCTATTTGGGTTAGGATTACTATTTACAGAACTTGGAAAAATTTAAATAACAGTACATAAAGCAACAATACAGAAAAGCAATAAGCAGGACATAGCAGAACCACAGATACATATCATCCCAGACAGAAATCAGAAATCAAAATGATTGTCACCTTACATAGTTATTTCTTCTCCTTGCTCTTTATGAGTTTGATTTCTCTGTTGGGGTTAAGAGCTTCCTTTTTGGATCTTGTATCATCTGCTGCACCTAAAGAGGTTTGATGTTTGGGCCTTGGAACTACAGCTTCAAGATGCAGCTCCATATACCTATCAGAGTCAAAGAATTTGCTTGAAGCATATCTTTCCAATTCTTTCTTTCTCTGTTCAGACAATATAGTGATGTTGGAGGAGTCTCTGCCTTGCTCTTTAGCTTTCTTAATCTGGTTCAGTGCATCAAGCTCTTTCATCCTGGCAGTCCAAGCAGTTGGATTATTTTCAGGATCTTCAAAGGGCACTGGTGGCTCATATCTATTTGATGGATTATCCTGAGGAGGTCTGGATGGAACTACTTCCTTTAGCTTATAGGGAAAAGGACTTGAGGTTGTGTCTGATGAGGTTTGTCCTTCCCTGGAGTAAGGATGTTGCCTTGAATAACCTTTTGAATAAACCTGGACTTCCCTTTGATTTCCTCTATAGTTTCCTCTTCTGGATTGAGAACCCCTGGACTGGCTTCCCCTATGATAAGATCTGGAATGAGGCTGATAGGGGGTTTGGCTTTTGGCAGGGGCTTGAGCAGCTGAGCTTCCACCTGCACCTGCATCAGGAGGAGGTGGTGGAGGAGGATGAGAATGATGATACTGGGAAGATCCTTTTTCATACTTCCTCTTTTTCTTCATGGCTTTGAGTTGGTTCTTTGAATACTACATCCACTGCTCAGTTATGGGGCAGTCATGAAGAATGTAATATGGAATGTCATTATTGTCCTTTACTTTGGCTGGAGGTACTCTTTTCATGGCTTTGCTCCTTGCCTTTCTCTTTCTGGCAATAGTGGCAGAGGAGTCATCAGAATCAGTCCTGAATTCATCACTTTTAGAACTTTGCTCATCATATAGAGCATCAATCTTTTTCAAGTAATCCTTCTGAAGTTGAGTTGGAGCAGATGTAGCAGCAGTGGTTGGAGCAGCAGCAGATACAGCACTTGTAGCAATTGAAGTTGAAGCAGTAGCAGTAGCAACAGACACAGAAGTTGAGGCAGTAGTAACAACAGACACAGAAATTTCTGGAGCAGCACTCTTAGAAGGTATAGCAGTAGTAATATCAGCAGCAGTTGGGGCAGCAACAGTTTCAGATGAAACACTTTCAGATACAACAATATCAGCAACATTAGGAATATCATCAGCAAACACAGAAGGCTCAAAATCATCAGAAACAGGAATAGCCTCTGTCATATGGATATCATCAGAAACTGGAACAACAGTAGCATCATTATTGACAGCATTATTGACAGCAGCAGCAGGAACAGCAACCATATTCTCAGCAGGAGTAGCATCAGTATATACTGAATTGACAAAAGAAGTTATAATGCTGGTATCACAACATGAGAAGGGCACAAGGGCCTTGGAGAGATCCTCTGGTAGCTGGATAGCAACTCTCTCTGGAAGACAACTGAAGTAGGCTGAATCAAATGCTGAAAGTAAGGACCTGATGTCCACTGGGAAGACAACTGAAGGTGGAACTGGAGCGTGAAGAGCAACAGCAGCAGCAGCAACACTAACTGAAGAAACAGCAGGCAAGCTCACTTCATAGGGCATCTCCCCCTGCCTAGATTCAGATAAGGCTGGATCAAGGCACACTGATGAAGGGATTGCCTGAGGGAAAAGGGAGGATAGCCTGGCAGAAAGGGCTTCCACTGACTAGAGTAATGGAGCCAAAGAGGTCTCCAATAGAAGAAATAGCCTGGGGGCTAGCAATTCATATATCCTGTCAGCTAGGGCTGGAAGATCTACTTGCTTAGCAGTGACTGGAGAAGAGGTAGAGGATGGAGGAGGAGCTACTAGTGATGGTGGTGGAGAGCTGGTGGAGGCTAGGAGTGATGGTTGAGGTGTGGGGATAGTGGATATGGAGGACAGTGGGATGGAGAGAGATGGTGTGAAGGTGGGTTGATCAATGATCTCTTGTAGAAGTTCCTGGTAAGATGTTGATGAGGAGGGTAGCTCAGGAGGAGATGAGGGTGAGTCATCCATGAAGGAATCATCAATAAGATTGAAGGAGGGAATGGAGGGTGATGTGGCAATGTCTGGTTGAGGGTAGGAATATAATGGATGGAAGATTTCTTCTGTTGTTGGTAGAGTTGGAATTGGAGATGGGATTGATGTTGGAGAAGGGCTGGAGATGATGATAGTGGATGGAGTTTGAATGGTGGATGGAACTGGAGAAGATGGAATTGGAGGATGAGGAGAGGCAGCAGCAGGAAAGTCATCTGCAGGGGCAGAGACTTGGGGGGAAGTGACTATTACAGTCCTGGTGCCTGAAGGTGTGCTTGAAGAGGGCCTGCTGGGCTTGATGATCTGCCTGTCCCATTTTCCAAATAGGGCACAGGATAATCTCTTGGAAGCATTAATATGTATCCCAGATGATACAAGCAGAGTAGGGCATCTGTTCTGCAGAAAGAGACCGAGAATCCTCCCAAAATTCACAAAATTCTTGTTAATTTTCTTTTTAATCAGGTCAAAGAAGACCTCTCCCCAGTTCAAATTCTTCCTGTCCACTATGGCTCCCATTAAGCATAGCTGATACCTAGAAATGGTATCATGTGCTGAGTGCTTAGCCAACAAAACTTTCCCAACTACATCAGCCAAGAATCTATATTCCACAGACAGGTTTTTCTTCAGCAGCTTGTTAGGGTTAGCCTCAGAATGACCCGTTCTTGCAAGTATATTAGCAAATTCCTCTCCAGATAAATCAGCAGAATCCCTTCCAGAGCTTAACTCAAAAACTTCTGTCAGAATAGTTGGGGTCAAGGGTACCTGGGTGCCAGAAATTGATCCAACTATGGTGTTTTGATCCTTGTTGTGGGTAGTGTAAACCTATTCCTTAATCTCATCAGCAGCAAGTTTAATCCTGGTGGTCATGATTGTAGCAAGTTTCTGCTCCTTGAACAACTCCAAAATGTCCTGGAAAACTTGATCTGTGGTGCTGAAGGACTACATGTCAATGTCAAAGCTAGCATCGAATTTCATTGCAGCAAGAACAGCAATAGAAACGGCCATGGTTACCTGCAAAGATCAACAAACAAAATGACCAAGTGTAGAAATGTTTGGAGGGAAAGAAAGTTTTTGCAGAAAATCGAAAGCGCAAAAGGAGAACGACGGCGAAAAATGAATTTTATATTAGGGTTCGACGCAGAAAAGGAAAGATCGTTGAACTCAGTTCGACGATCGGGGCTTCTAAAGGAATCTGAAGAGTCTGCAATATCGTCGAGCTACGTTCGACGATATTAGAGAGCGTCGAGCTCCATTCGACGATAGTTCAGAGAACCAAATCATCGAGCACCGTTCGACGATCGTAGACCGAAGAGATAGTTCATACTATCTGAGAAGCGCTGAACTCAGGTCGACGATTTCGGAAATCGTCGATCTCTGTTCGACGATCTGGGGGAAAATCGTCGAGCGCAGTTCAGAGACCTGAAAAACACTCTAGACACTAAGAAAAATCAAGATGTTTGCCTAGTCTTGGTCAATTTTTGAACTTTTAAAATCTTGGAGATTATTTTAGACTTCCTCCATCTAACATTCCTAACTGATTTAGGAAGAATGTGTGTTTCTTTTCATCCAAGGGCTTGGTGAAAATATCTCCCCTTTGAAAATCAGTTGGGATATATTGAAGTTCAATTTTATTCTTCTCAACATTATCCCTTAAGAAGTGATGCCTAATTTCTATGTGTTTTGTCCTACTATGGAGGACTGGATTTTGAGCTATAGAAATAGCACTGGTGTTATCACAAAAGATTTTAGACTTCTCTAAGTTGTAGCCATAGTCTAGGAGTTGGTTTTGAATCCACAAGATTTGTGAACAACAACTGCCTGCAGCCATATATTCAGCTTCAGCAGTTGAAGTTGGCACAGAAGTTTGTTTCTTACAAAACCAAGAGACAAGTCTGTCACCAAGGAACTGACAAGTTCCACTGGTGCTTTTCCTATCAATTCTGCATCCAGCATAATCAGCATCAGAAAATCCAGTTAAATCAAATGCTGAATCTTTTGGATACCAGAGACTTAGATTTGGACAACTTTTAACATACCTGAGAATCATCTTTACTAGTGTTAGGTGTGACTCTCTAGGGCTTACTTGGAACCTAGCACATATACATGTCGCAAACATTATATCTAGTCTACTGGCTGTAAGGTACAGTAAAGAGCCAATCATTGCTCTATATGTTGTCTGATCAACAGGTTTCCCATGTTCATCAGCATCCAATACAGCATTAGTAGGCATAGGTGTTTTCATACAAGATGCTTCAGACATGCCAAATTTCTTAACCAATTCATTTGCATACTTGGTTTGAGAAACATAGATTCCTTCAGCATGTTGTTTGACTTGCAATCCTAGGAAGAAGGATAGCTCACACATGCTACTCATTTCAAATTTAGAATGCATTAGGTTGGAAAACCTTCTGCACAATTTTGAATCAGTAGAACCAAAAATAATATCGTCTACATAAATCTGTACTAGTAGGGTATGGGACTTATGGGTTCTAATGAAAAGAGTTTGGTCTACTCCACCCCTTATAAATCCATTTTCCAAAAGAAAGCATGCTAGGGTCTCATACCATACTCTAGGAGCTTTCTTGAGATCATATAATGTTTTTTTCAACTTAAAAACATAATCAGGATCAGTTGGAGAGATAAAACCTGGAGGTTGTCTGACATATACTTCTTCTTTGATGTCTCCATTTAGAAATGCACTTTTCACATCCATCTGATATACCTTGAATCCTTTATGTGCTGCATAAGGTAAGAATATTCTGATGGCTTCCAATCTTGCAACTGGTGCAAAAGTCTGGTCATAGTCTATTCCTTCTTCTTGGGAATATCCTTGAGCAACTAGCCTTGCCTTGTTCCTTACAATTACTCCTTGATCATCCAGTTTGTTTCTGAACACCCACTTTGTTCCAACAATGGAGTGATCCTTAGGCTTTGGCACTAGTTCCCAAACTTTGTTCCTTTCAAATTGATGCAACTCTTCATGCATTGCAATGATCCAATGTGGATCTTGCTCTGCATCTTGAATGGACTGAGGTTCAATTTGAGATAGGAAGCAGGTGTGCAACAGGTTTTGGTTGACCTGATTTCTGGTCTGCACACCAGCTGAGATGTCTCCAATTATTTGGGAAATTGGATGATCTCTTGATGTTACTAAATCAACAGGGGGTGTTGATTGTTCACCAACCTGTGTTGTTGTTTCCTCTTGTGGTACAACAACTGGCTCTTCAAGTTGTTCTTCAATATGTTGAATACTTTCTTCATCTTCACTGCTTTCCTCTTTTTGAGTAACCTGTAACTTGTTCAAGTCTTCAACAAGAGAATGTTCCTGCAAAGGTTCTATGGTAGAAGAGATCTTCTCCTTGAAAGACATGTTAGATTCATCAAATGATATATGAACAGATTCCTCAATTTTTAGAGATGATTTATTATAAACCCTATAAGCCTTACTGATCATGGAGTATCCCAGAAACACTCCTTCATCAGCTTTAGCTTGAAATTTTGCTAAATATTTCTTGTCATTATTATGTATATAGCAGATACAACCAAAAACTCTAAAATAATCAACTTTAGGTTTCTTCCCTTTGAGTAATTCATAGGGAGTCGTACCCTTTAGTTTATGTATCAAACTTCTATTCAGCACATAGTTGGAGGTGTTCACTGCCTCTGCCCAAAAGGATAGAGGAAGGTGAGCATCTGACAACAATGTAGTGGCAGATTCAATAAGGGTTCTATTTTTCCTTTCAGCTATCCCATTTTGTTGAGGAGTTCTAGGAGCTGAGAAATTATGTCTGATCCTTTCACTCTGACAGAACTCTTGTATAAGAAGAGAATCAAACTCTGTCTTATGATAAATTCTGATCAGGGCAATGTGAGTATTGAACTCAATCTGTATATATTTGAGAAACTCTGTCAAACACTTAAAGTTATCAGACTTCTTCCTCAGAAAGAACACTCAAGTGAATCTAGAGAAGTCATTTACAACTACTAAGGTGTAAGATTTCCCCCCTAGGCTTTGTACTATGATGGGTCCAAAAAGATCCATGTGTAACAGATACAATATCCTAGGTGAATCACTCTTATTAAGTGACTTAAAACTATTTTTAGTTTGCTTGCCTAATTGACAAGCCCTGCAGGGTCCTTCCTTCTTGTAGGGGCCAGAAGGTAGTCCTCTAACAAGGTTGTCCTTGGATAGCCTAGCAATAGTTCTAAGGTTTAAGTGTCCTAGTCACTTATGCCATAAAATGTTTGGTCTACAAACAGAATTGAACAGGCAAATATCTACATCTGTTGAAAGAAAATCTACTAGATAGATATTACCTTTCCTGTTACCTGTCAACACAGTTGTGTTGTCCTCTGACTTGATCTTGCATAAAGCTTTGCTGAAAGTCACCTGGTAGCCTTCATCACATAGCTGACTAATGCTTATCAAATTATGCTTCAGTCCTTCCACATAATCTACCTTCTTGAATGTTACTGATCCAATCTGGACTGCACCATATCCTTTAGTTTGTCCAAAGTTTGAATCACCAAAGATAACTTTGGGTCCAAGCTTAGCTCTAAAGGATGTGAGGTTGTCCTTGTTTCCTATCATGTGCTTAGAGCACCCACTATCCAAGTACCATTGCTGGTTTGATGTTGGATAGGTCTTCACCTGCACATAAAATAATTCATTTGTTTTTGACCCAGGTCACCTTGGGCCTAGGTTGATAACCTTTAAACTCTGAAATAAAAGACATCACAGGTTGACTCTTATAACCTTGAGGATGATATGTCCTTGGAGGTATAATCCATTCAGTATAAGGGTTAAAGATTTGGGATGAAGGACCCCTAGGATTGGATTTTGATTTGCCCTTTAAAGAGTTTCCAGAGCTCTGACCTATGTTCGACGATTGTGGAGCTGCGTTCAACGATCTTGGGTCAGATCGTCGAGCTCCGTTCGACGGTCGACTGTGGCAGAGTTCAGGAACTTGAGATCGTCGACCTGAGTTCGACGATTTTGCCTGAGATCGTCGATCTACGTTCGGCGATCGTCGAGCTTCATTCGACGATTTCTGCTGGGACTTAGTTTTCTTAGGCAGATCAGAATTTTTTCTAGCTACCTCTACAACTCCCTTTCCTTTATCAGAAATGAACTTGATTGGAGTTGTTAGAACTATGGGTTGGCTGGATGAAGCACCCAAGCCCAGTGTACTATTAAATCTGGAGTTCATTGTGCTTGTGATGTCCATCAGCTTGATACTTCTCCCATTAAGGGATTCTTCAAGCTTCTTGGCCTCAGATAGCTCACCTTTCAGTGAAGCTATCTGCTCCCTACAGCACTCCAACTCCTGAGAGAGTTTGAGGTTTTCTGACTTTAAGGTATTATGTTCAGATAAATGATTTCTGAGAGAGATAATTTCTTTCTCAGATTTTAGCAGGTCTAAACATAATGCTTTAAACTCAGATTTAAAGTCCTCTGAATTGAAAATCAAATGAATTAATTACCTGATCTTCTTCAAGTTGAGTCTCTGAGTCTGACTCTGACTCTTCTTCATCTGAATTATGTTGAGAGGCATTGATTGCCATCACGCAGAACTCCTTCTCTTCTGCATCATCTTCATCATCACTGGAGCTGGATGAGGCTTCTGACTCCTCTTCAGTTTCACTCCAGGATTCAGCAACAAATCCCTTCCTTGTGTGTTTATTCTTGCTTGTGGAGGGTTTGCCATTGTTACTTTTCTTGAAGTCCTTCTCTCTTCTTCTTTCTTTCTTGTCCCTTTTGTCCTTGTTTTTGTTCTCTAGACAGTCAGGTACAATGTGCAATGGTTTCTTACAACCAAAGCAGACAATTTCCTTATTATTAATTAACTTATCATACCTTGGCTTATCATGCTCCTTGTATGATCTCCTTCTGAAGTCCTTTTTGGTCATCTTGTAAAATCTTTTGGTCAACAGACTGAGCAGTTCATCATTACCTGTGACTTTGTCTTCAGGCTGATCTTCAGTTGCTTTGAAGGCTATTGTCTTCTCTTTTCTTGTGGCTGGTGAAGCAGCCTTCTGCTCTTCTTCTCTATTTTTGATTAGTAGCTCATAAGATTTGAGCTTGCCCAAAAGGGCTTCTGTGGTGATCTCATTCAAACTTCTGACATCCTTGATTGGCCAGATTCTTGAATCCCAAGTGCTAGGGAAGCACATTAGAATTTTGTCATTAAGTTCAGTCAGTGATATCTCCTTATCCAAAGTCCTGAGTTCACTGACTATCAGACTGAGTCTATTGTACATATCTCCAACTGATTCAGCTTCTCCCTTCTTGAAATTTTCATATTGAGATATGAGGTGGGATCTCCTGTCCTTTCTCTCATCAACTGAGCCTGAGACTATTTCAGAGAGTTTATCCCAGATTTCCTTTGCTGAATTGCATCCAGCCACCTTTTGAAAGATGTCATCAGACATGGTCTGGGCTAAGATGTTCATAGCCTTGGCATTAGTTATCTTTCATTTCTTGATATCAGCATCTGTTCCTGATGGAGGTGGAACAACATTTGTACTTGAGTTCTCTAGAGGTCTTGGACAAACTTCAAAACAGAATTAAAAATATCCTCATCAATAGAATTCATGTATAATCTGATCCTTGCTTTCCAAAGTGCAAACTTGGATAGATTGCACACTGGAGGTCTGGTGCTAGCATAATCTTTATTTTGGGCCATGATTTGTGAAAACAAAATCTAATAATAAACTCAAAAGAAAACAGATCTAACTAGGAATCTTTGGGTTCAGGTGTTAGCCTGTGCAACCACCAAGGTATGGTATGTTTAACCAACCTCGCTTTGATACCAATTGAAAGTGCAGCTAGATCTGATATACTCTAGTGCGGGGTGAATAGAGTATATGGTGCTTGAAAACTTTTTACAACAATTGTTGTAATTCTGAGTGAACAGGGAAGCAACTATTAAATCTAATCACAAAATAACTTGATGTAGCGCCGTCCTATGAGCCTACACGAATTTCAGATCCTATGCGGATGGCGTCAAGTTCTCTCTTGCCACGCTAACAATCTCGTTTACACGCTAACGAAAACGCAACAATACCAATTGTGTTATTTATCTTACGCGCCAACGTTCGGTTAGCCAATCCGATAGAGATCGAACCACGACTAAAGGCCGAGATCCGATCAAGCTAAAAGGACAAATATTCGTGTCCGCACGAGCGATGTTGTACGAAAGAAAGATCCACCAAGAAAATTCCGATTCGCAAAAACGGTTGATCTTTCCCCAACAAGAAATAACGAGGATCGCCAATCCTCCCGAGAGTACCCAAAAATCAAACGAAAATAGATCCACAAATTTATTAAGAAAACGCCGCGAAATTTCTTTCGTTATCACAAAGTCACGCAAAAAATCGTCCACCACATAAACAATCTAGAAGAGAAAAACTCTTGGTAGAAATTTCGTTACCCCTCTCGGAATAGTAGATCCGGGATATTGGTTCCACTAGAAAATAATCGCTCTCCGTTGAACTCCACGAGAGAGGCTCCGATGATGAAGAAACTCGATCGTCTTCCCGCTTTGCACCGTGAAGTTTCACCCAAGGCCTTGGATCCTTGCAATCAAATTGTTTCCACCAATGATGGTCGGTTAGGAAGAGATTAGTGGAGAGTTTCGTGGGAGGATGTGTGATAGAGGGTTGAAGGAAAGGTTGACGGAGGAGGAGGGGAGTGATGGTGGCCGAGATCTTGGATGGGGAGAAGGGGGAGGCCGACTATTGGAGGAGGAAAGCCCAAGGGGGGCGGCGGCTATGAGGAGGGGAAAGAGGGGAATCAAATTAGGTTAGAGAAAACTTTGGCAACAATGAAAATCTACTTTTCTAATTAGAGTTTTAGCCTTATATAGGCCTTACAACACAAGTGCTAATTGCACACCAATAAGTCAACATATTAAAATGCAAGCCATAAATAAAAACTAATAATTAATTAATTAATTATTATTTAATTAATTAATTATTAATAGATATGAAAATAGTTAATTCTTGTGGCGTGGACGAAGATTGTAGCCGTGGCCGCCACGGCGCCGCAAGTCCTTAGCCGGTGGGCCATCATCATCATCATCATCCGCCGCAACTTCATGATCAACCAAAGCGCCATGTACGTCATCATCATCAACTTGGCCGTCCTGGTGGTGGTCGCCATCAATCCTCCCCCGCTCAAAAGGACTCATCACCGATGAGTGGGCAGGAACATAACGGCGTAGGAGGTCCGCATCAAGTATCTCCACCTCCGAAGCCGAGAGCCAAGAGTCGTCCGAAGCTGGGCGACCACGCCAACGAATCAAGAACCTGTGAATGTCACCGTCGGGAGTTGGAAACATAGCATCCTGCAAAATCTTGTCAGGCAAGAAAACGGTCCGGGGAAACCTCGGAAATGCGTTAGGCAAAGAAGAAAAACAAGTTTCAATATCAGTAGGCGGCATACCTCCCGTAGAGTCCGCCGGAGAGAGCGATCCAGAATTGATCTCACCACCCATCCCATTAGAAGTTTTAGTGGAAATATTAAACGGCGAGACAGAAAGTTCATGTGGTGGAGCGACAAAAAGCGTTAAATCGGAAACGTTAAAAATAGGGGAAATTCCCCAATCAGCGGGTAACTGTAATAAATATGCATTTTCGCCCAACTTTTTTAACACTCGAAAAGGACCGGCTCGCCTATTCGCCAATTTCTTTATAGTGCCCGAAGGCATCCGTTCAGGGGTGAGACGAACCATTACCAAATCACCAATATTCAAGGGGACCGCTCGCCTATGTACGTTGGCATTCGTTTGATAAATAGCATATTGAGTAGCTAGCGTTTCGCTAATGTGTTTATGGAGACTGTGAACGTGCGAGGCGAAATCCTGAGCAAACTGACTAGACTTAAACGATGGTGGTAATGGAACCAAATCAAGAGGCACGGGCGCCTTATAACCATGAACGATCTCGTTCGGAGACAAACCGGTGGACCTATTCCTTGAATTATTATAAGCTATTTGAGCATGAGGAAGGATAAGGTCCCACGTACCTTTATGATCGCCAACTAAGCAACGAAGCAAGCTACCCAAGCTACGATTAACCACCTCCGTTTGCCCATCCGTTTGGGGATGATAGGCCGACGAAAACATCAGTTTCGTACCCATAAGCTTCCAAAGTGTTTTCCAGAAATAGCTAGTGAACTTAACGTCCCTATCAGACACTATCGTTTTGGGGACGCCCCGATGCGCCACGACCTCTTTGAAATACAACTTAGCAACATGGGAGGCATCGTTGGTAGTGTGGCTAGCGATGAAATATGCCATTTTAGAAAATCGATCGACGACGACAAGGATGGAATCGTGTCTCCGAAATGTCATAGGTAGGCCCAAAATAAAGTCCATACTAACGTCCTCCCAAGGAACAGACGGAATAGGAAGTGGAGTATAAAGACCGGCATTGGTTTTGTTGCCCTTCGCTAACTGACATACGCGGCAACTCCCTACGATTTTATTGACCATTGGCTTAAGCCCCGGCCAAAAGAATTTATCTTCCACTAATATGATCGTTTTATCCCGGCCGAAATGTCCCCCTAACCCTCCACTATGTAGCTCCCAGACAATGAAATGGCGTAGTGAAGAGCGGGGAATACACAATTGTGTATGCTTAAATAAATACCCGTCTCGAATGTAGTATGCCGAAATAGTCGAGGTAGCCTGTTCCTGAGCGGCTAAATAAATATCCTTAAAATCCGGGCATAGGACATACTCGTCCTTAATGCGTTCAAATCCTATTACCTTCACCTCCATTTTAGATAATAATAGAGTGACACGACTAAGGGCGTCCGCCACGCGATTTAATGTACCCTTAAGGTGCTTAATAATGAAGGTATACTCCTGAAGATAGGAGACCCATTTGGCGTGCCGAGGGCTAATTTTACTTTGAGAGTTTACAAATTTTAGCGCCTCATGGTCCGAGAGGATCACAAACTCTTTCGATATGAGATAGTGTCGCCAATGTTGGAGACAACGTATCACGGCATAAAACTCACGATCATAATTAGAATAATTTAGTTTTGGGCCCGCTAGTTTCTCGCTAAAATATCCTACCGGATGTCCCTCTTGGCTTAACACTCCTCCAATTCCTATTCCCGAAGCGTCACATGATAGTTCAAACACTTTAGTAAAATCCGGCAACCGTAGTAGGGGGGCTTCGGACATCCGATCCTTAATCATTTGAAACGCGCTAGTGGCCGACTTGGTCCATTTAAAATCACCCTTCTTCATACATTCAGTGATTGGTGCCATGATGCTACTAAAATTGCGAATGAATCGTCGGTAAAACGTGGCCAATCCATGAAAACTCCTAACCTCCCTAATATTTTGCGGTTCCGGCCATTCTCTAATCACTTGGACCTTCTTAGGGTCAACATGTATACCCTCAGCGCTCACTATGTATCCTAGAAATTCCACGGAAGTCACACCGAACGCGCACTTCTTAAAATTAATGAATAAGTTCTCTTGGCGCAGTGTAGTAAGGATTGTCCGCAAATGAGTTTCATGATCGATCGGCGATATACTAAACACCAAAATATCATCGAAATAGACTACGACAAATTTACCCATATATGGCTTAAAAACTTGGGTCATTAACCGTGAGAAAGTGCTTGGTCCGTTAGTGAGTCCCTCTCCTAGCACTAACCACTCGTAAAGCCCATCCTTAGACTTAAAGGCCGTTTTCCATTCGTCTCCCTCCCGTATCCTTATTTGGTGGTAACCACTCTTTAAATCCAATTTTGAGAACACGGTGGCACCGGATAACATATCCAACAAATCGTCCAAACGGGGAATGGGAAACCTATACTTGACAGTTATTTTGTTGATGGCCCGGTAGTCTACACACAACCTCCAAGACTTATCTTTCTTCGGGACCAACAAGGCCGGGACGGCACAAGGGCTTTTACTATGGCGGATAAATCCCTTTGCTAATAAGTCGGAAATTAATATTTGAAGTTCATTATGTGCGGAGGGATTGAGTCGGTAATGGGGTAGATTGGGCAGGGACGAGCCCGGGACGAAGTCAATTTCGTGTTGAATATCCCTGATGGGTGGCAACATGGAAGGTAAATCTACCGGATAGACGTCCTTATACTCTTCCAATAATGTGCGCAAAGATAACGGTAGGTTCTCTAAGGACGGTGAATCTTCCTTTACTTGTAGGCATACTAGCGCATAAATGACACCATCTAGAAAGGTCTCGCGTTCTAACTCCTTCCTACTTATAAAACTTACCACTTTCTTTTCCGCGGGCACCACTGTGTCCTTGGAAATAATCGACGGGTCTTTAGGTGGTGTGGGCTTCAAAACAATGGTCTTACCATTGAACTTGAACTCGTATGTGTTGGCTCTGCCCAAATGGGTCACATCATAATCATAAAGCCATGGTCGTCCTAGTAAAACGTGACATACATCCATTGGGATGACATCGCACCACACCTTATCGACATAGCTCTTCACCGTAAGCGGTACCAAGCATCTTTTAGAAACTGCGATAGACGTTTTGTTCACCCATGCTATCTTATACGGATGCGGATGCGGCTCAGTGACTAAGTGCATTCGAGTGATGGCATTCTCAGAAACGACATTCATACAACTACCGCTATCGATTATTAATTTACACCACTTGTCACCGTGCTTAAAATTTACCGAAAAGATATTCGTCCGGTTGTAATCGTCCGTCGCACGCGGTGTATTCAGAATACATCTCATAACCATCATGAAAGAGTCGTCATCAATATCACTCGGCTCGGCGTCAGACTCAGTACCGGCTTCATAAACGATCTCTGCGGGATCAGACGTGGAGCCTAAAAGGGCTAGGGGTTTGCCCTTAGTGGGGCACTCACTAGCATAATGCCCTTGGATTCCACATGAATAACAAGTGACGTTAGTCTTACTAAGACGGCCTATTGGGACTCTCTCACCCGAGGGATTTTTGATGTTCCTAGCGGTAACGACCACGGAGTTCGAATCTGTGGATCGAAACTTTCCTTTGTCTCGCACGGAGGATGAGGGTGGGGGTCCTAAAATGGATTTTTCTTTTTGGAAAGCTCGTCCCTTGGACTTATAGGCATTGTGCTTTTCTATATCCAAAGCTGCATTAAACGTTGCGTTAAGATCCGTGTGACCGTAGCGCAGGAGCTTGCCTTGGATATCCGGCCTGAGTCCCTTACGAAAACGTGATAGTGTTACTTCGGGCATTTCCCGGACGTCACATCTCACCATCATATCCTTAATTAGTCCCATGTACTCCGCTACCGATTTGTCCCCTTGGCGAAGGGTGGCTAATTCATCGAACATTTGGGTTCGGTGATACGCGGGGACATATTGGTCAGTTAACAGTGCTTTCATGGCAGCCCACCCAATTGGGGGTACTC